>JASVER010000047.1:2918534-3585702 GCA_030449065.1 Oceanodroma leucorhoa | reverse complement strand
AGCTTAAAAACGGAGGGTGGTCGCGCTGTGGGGCGCGCACGGTTCGCGGGGGTTTTGATGCGGAACACGTGGGGTGAGCAGTTGCATTGTGTATCGCCTGTTTTGTATATTCTGTTATTGTTGTTATCATTGTTATTATCACTGTTCTCCTTTGTTCTATTTCCATTATTAAACTGTTTTTATCTCAACCCGCGGGTTTTTCCTCCGTGTGCCCTCCCGATCCTCTCCCCCATCCTACCGGAGTGGGGGGGGGTGAGCGAGCGGCTGCGTGCTGTTTAGTTGCTGGCTGGGGCTAAACCACGACACTGGTATGGTGCTATGTTTTGGATTTGTGAGTAAGAGTGTYGACAACACACCGATGTTTTAACTTTTGCTGAACACTGCTTACACAGTGTCAAGGTCTTTTCTGTTTCTCAGACATAAATTGGTGRAAACTGGGAGAGGAAAGTTGCTTTTCATGCTTACTCGTGTCCTTTTCTATTTTAATATATTACAAATCACTGTAGAATATTGAAGTAGATGGACCACCCATCTGGCTTTGTAAGTCCGTTGTGGGGTTTTTTTTGTTTGTTTTCCATGGGGTCTTGCCTTGTCCTCTACATTTCCACAAGGCTGGATGGACTATGGTGATCTTTTTGTCATTCTCTGTTGTGCTGGTTTTGGCTGGAATAGAGTTAATTTTCTTCATAGTAGYTAGTATGGGGCTATGTTTTGGATTTGTGCTGGAAATGGTGTTGATAATACAGAGGTGTTTTCGTTATTGCTGAGCAGTGCTTACACAGAGCCAAGGACTTGTCTGCTTCTCACACCACCCCACCAGCGAGTAGGCTGGGGGTGCACAAGAAGTTGGGAGGSGACACGGCTGGGAYAGCTGACCCCAACTGATCAAAGGGATATTCCATATCATATGATGTCATGCTCAGCATATAAAGCTGGGGGAAGAAGAAGGAAGGGAGGGACATTTGGAGTGATGGYGTTTGTCTTCCCAAGTCATCATTATGAGTGGCGGAGCCCTGCTTTCCCGGAGGTCATGAAACAACTGCCTGCTGATGGGAAGCAGTGAATGAATTCCTTCTTTTGCTTTGCTTGTGTGCGTGGTTTTTGCTTTCCCTATTAAACTGTCTTTATCTCAACTGACGAGTCTTCTCACTTTTACCCTTCCAATTCTCTCTCCATCTTGCTGAAGTGGAGTGGATGAGAGGCTGTGTGGGACTGAGCTGCCTACTGGGGTTCAACCACAACAGGTCCCGAGGTAGATTCATGTCTCCTCTCTGTAAGTGTCCATATCTGAGCTCATCACCCCAGACTTCTTTTATATTTAATGGGAAGGAAAAAAATAGAAAATAAAAACCTCTTAGGAAATAATTTCTCTTTCTTTGTCCATGGCCACATGAAACCCAGACTTCACCAGACCAAACAAGCAGAAGATATCTGAGAACCACCTTCTTTGTGCATCTTTGGATGCACTATCAAAGATCACTCCCTACCTGATGATGTTACTACTGCCAGTGAAGGTARGGCTCAGGAGGAGTGAGTCAGGGTCATTTTCATCATGATAGTGGGGAAAAAGAATCTCATACTTAATGAACAGCATATGACTAGCTTACATGACTAACAGAACTAGCATGACTAACAGAACATCACTAGCTTAAGCTGTGATGTACAGAAGAAAAATGTTTCCCCAGAACATCTGTTTCCTTCACCTCCCTTTTTCTTCTTCTAACTCCTTCCTCCCCTCTCCTCAACATTCTCTCCAGCATTAGTCTGACTCTTCCCTGCTACTATCCCAGACTATTCCTTATTGATTATGTTTTTGTACATCATTCTGTCTTTATTGGTATAAATGTCATCTCTGGATCTGATCCAGGGAACTACAGACCTGTCAGTCTGACCTCAGTGCCGGGGAAGGTTATGGAGCAGATCATCTTGAATGCCAACCCATGGCATACAGGACAACCAGGTGATCAGGCCCAGTCACCATGGGTTTATGAAAGGCAGGTCCTGCTTAGCTAACCTGATCTCCTTCTATGACAAGGTGACCCGCTTAGTGGATGAGGGAAAGGCTGTGGATGTTGTCTACCTAAACTCTAGTAAAGCCTTTGACACTGTTTCCCACAGCATTCTTCTGGAGAAACTGGCTGCTCATGGCTTGGACAGGCGAACTCTTCACTGGGCAAAAAAAAATGGCTGGATGCTGGGCCCACAGAGTGCTGCTGAATGGAGTTAAATCCAGCTGGCGGCCGGTCACAAATGGTGTTCCCCAGGGCTCAGTACCAGGGCCAGTTCTGTTTAATATCTTTATCARTTGTTTGGACGAGGGGATCAAGTRCGTCTTCAGTAAGTTTGCAGACGACACCAAGTTGGGCATAAGTGTTGATCTGCTTGAGGGTAGGAAGGCTTTTGTCTTGGTTTTGGTTGGGATAAAGTTGATTTTCTTTCCAGTAGTTGGTATGGTGCTGTGTTTTGGATTTAGTATGAGATTARTGTTGATAACACACTGATGTTTTAGTTGTTGTTAAGTAGTGCTTACGCTGGTCAAGGACTTTTCAGCTTCCCATGCTCTGCCAGGTGCACAAGAAGCTGGGAGGGAGCATAGCCAGGACAGATGACYCAACTGGCCAACAGGGTATTCCRTATCATATGATGTCATGCTCASTATATAAATTAAGAGGCATGGTCCAGCAAGTAGCAATCGCTGCTCAGGGACGGGCTGGACATCGGTCGGTGGGTGGTGAGCAATTGCATTGTGCATCACTYGTTTTTTATGTTTTACCATTATTAATRTTATTATTATTTTCCCTTCCTTTTCTGTTCTATTAAACTGTCTTTATCTCAATCCATGAATTTTACTTTTTTGTTTTTCGGATTCTCTCCCCCATCCCACTGTGTGKGGGGGAGTGARCGAGCAGCTGTGTGGTATTTGGCTGCCTGCTGGGTTAAACCACAATACTCTCAGAGGGATCTGGACAGSCTGGGTCTATGGGCTGAGGTCAATTTTATGAAGTTCAAGAAGGCTGAGTGTCGGRTCCTGCACTTTGGTCACAACAACCCCATGCAATTCTACAGGCTTGGGGAAGAGAGGCTGGAAAGGTGGTCGGCGGAAAAGGACCTGGGGGTGCTGRTYGACRGCCGGCTGAACATGAGCTGGCAGTGTGCCCAGGTGGCCAAGAAGGCCAACAGCATCCTGGTCTGTGTCAGGAATAGTGTGGCCATCAGGAGTAGGGAGGTGATCGTGCCCCTGTACTCGGCACTGGTGAGGCCGCACCTCGAATAYTGTGTTCAGTTTTGGGCCCTCACTACRAGAAGGACGTTGGGGTGCTGGAGCATGTCCAGAGAASGGCAACGAGGCTGGTGAAGGGTCTGGAGCACAGGTCTTATGAGGAGCAGCTGAGGGTACTGGGGTTGTTTAGCCTGGAGMAAAGGAGACTCAGGGGAGACCTTACAACTCGTTCTCTACAACTACCTGAAAAGAGGTTGTAGTGAGGTGGGTGTTGGTCTCTTCTCCCAAGTAACAAGTGATAGGACGAGAGGAAATGGCCTCAAGTTGCACCAGGGCAGGTATAGATTGGACATTACGAAAAATTTCTTCACCAAAAGGGYAGTCAAGCATTTGTACAGGCTGCCCAGGGAAGTGGTGAAGTCACCATCCCTGGAGGTATTTMAAAGACGTGTAGATGTGGCACTTAGGGACACGGTTTAATGGTGGACTTGGCAGTGTTGGACTTGATGATCTTAAAGGTCTTTTCCTACTTAAATGATTCTATGATTTTATGATCAAAGACTTGTTGAAAACACCAAGAGTATTCTCACTACAGTAACTGCAGTATAAAAACATCCCATTTTATCCCTCAGATACCTCTACTGAAAAGTATGTTCTTTTCCCTCAGCAAAATAAACTTCATTTAACAAGCCTAGAGGTGATCAGACTGTGGGAAGTCTGTCCTGTCAAAATACTTGGGKTTTTTTAATTTCCAAAAATTGCTTTTGGGTATGTTTGGATGGGACTTCTGGAAGTAGACATTTCAGCTGCTCCACAGGTATTACTTCAGGTACTGCAAAAGCATTTTTTTTTTCCTTTTAATTGAAAGATGGCAGATAGCTTGCACCTTCCTGCTTTTGCTTCTTCCTATCAAACTGGGGAACAGCAKCTGTGCATCTTTAGGAGATGACATTCAGTTACTAAAGGTTATTTCATGTTGAACAGCAAGACATCCAGTGAATTTCAGATTAGAATTACAACTAATGGCATTGCCAGTCTCAATTTGCACTTTTTTTTTTGCCCCTTCCATGGGCTGCGTACTTGCCTTCTATTCCCTCATGGTGGCACCTCAGCTTGAGTGGGACTAAGCAGGCACAGAACTAACCCAGTATAAAAAAAAAAAAGGAAAAAATCTGTTTGGTTAGTTTACTTAATGGATTCAATTGCAAAATGAATGTTGGAATCAGTAAAAGGGCAGACATGGGACTGCAGGGCCAGGAATAGAGGTGGAAAGGCAAGGTAGAGAAAAGGGATGTTTATCTTGTACCAAGGAGCGCGTAAAGTGACTCAGGTATGTCATGTAAGTCCTCCCCTGTGTATGCCCAAGGGCAGCCCAGAACACAGGTTTGTGGAGCTTTTTTTACACGTTGGCCTTTTACACATCCTGGCACCAAAATATTCACTTTGTACTTAATTTAGAATGCTACTTAAGTTATGTGGGGGCTTATGTACCTTGCAGAATCTGAGTCAAAAAATCTAGTTCATGATCGGGACGGGGGGGGGAGGCGGAAATAGCACCCAGTACTAAATATATAAAATGAGCCATTTCTCTTAATGGACTTTTCTGAATATTGAGGGGCAGATACAAGTGTATTATATTTTCTGTAGTACAGGTTATATTTTCCAATCAACACTGGTAARCCAGTGAGCCACAGATCAAATTCATCAGGTACAATTTGCATGTCCTGTCAACGATTTCCATGTGCAATCATTCCATCAAAAATTAGTGCTGTYAGATGAAACAAAAGAACACATAGGGCAGGCGTTTTCTTCTTTTAAAGCAACAACTTCACATGTTCAGCTTTATTTTGGATATCACTCTTGYCCTGAAATTCTTTTTAAATCACTTTCAAATTATTGTTAAAATATGTAATCATGATATGCTACTAGGTGGGTCATAAGTCTCTCAAGAGTAATGGRAATTTTAAAAATTATTTCAGGAGTGATACATACAACTGAAAATTACTCAAACCGCTATTTTCTTATAGTAATCTCTGTTGCATGAAAACATACTTTTTAGTAAGTCTATTGTAACTCCTCCCTTCCTTTATCCAGGATACTTCTRATATCTTCTACATCTACAGAAATACCAGTTTGCTCACTGGAAATGTCAGAAGAAATCCACGTATTCAGGTAGTTTCTCTCTCTTGAATCTCATTAGAAATTGGTGTTATAGATTCCCTGGGTTTCTTTTGTTTGTGTCTTTCTCCTGTTAGCTATTTTATCTATCACTRTATAATCTAGATCTTTTCATAAAACAGACAAAATGGTTATATAAAGCAGGCAAGATTTTTGTTAGTGGTTTTCCTTAACACAGGAGCAAAAGAGGTGAAGAAAGTTTCCAAATTTTTTTTAAAGTATTTTCTTATGAGATATTGAATATAAATTGCCTTTAGAGCTTCATAAAATCAATAAATGTCATGTTTGCAGACCCTAGCGACACGGATGGACTTCAGAGATAAAGTGATTATATTATCATATTCATCATGTAAGTTCTTTCCTCTGAAATTCTGTGAGTTAAATAATCTGGAAATGTATATCAGCATTAGAGGATATAGTTTTTTTCAGAGACCAGGGCTTGATCATTCAGTAGTGCTAAGACATCAGAGTTCAGTACATTATCTAAAAAAAAATTTAAGGAAGTGTTAATTGTAGAATTTTGACCCCTAACTCCTACTGACATCCCATCTCTTTCTTGAATATGAAGTAGACTTCAGCAGACAGAGACACAGGTAGATAGAAAGATATAGATACCAGCTAAGTCCCCAAGTTGATTATTACACTGTCATCAGTGTGGGACGTCTGTATTAACTTGAATAACYGTTATTGTTACAAACTTGGTATAAATATTCAGCCTTGCTAAGTTCACAAATTAAACGTTTTTCTGTTGGGGTAAATTGAATTGTGTCATCTAACCACCTAGATTTGATAAATCAATATAAAGATATCTCTTCCCCTGTTATTAGCTTTAAATGCAGAATACACTGGCAATATTGGAGATATATAGTTTATATGAAACACTGTGACATACATAGATATTACTAAACCATCATCACAGAGAAGCTCTGGTCCTGTTGTCTTTTCTATAATGAATTGTTCTGTTTTAGGAAAGACTTCTCAGTTAAATAGAAATCACTAGGGTAATGCCTTCCCGGAACAGGTTATCTCCACCCTTGGAGGTTTTCAAACCTTGGTTAGAAAAAACACAGACTGACTTTATCTTGTGCTAGCAATAATTTCAAGTGAGAGGCCAGACTGAAAAATCTCCAGGATTCTCTTCTGACTGATGTTTCCATGCCTCCCCGACTGAACTGCCTGATAAAGGCATTCTCACCTGGACACGACTGTTTCATACCAACAAGGAGAATACAAACCGAAGTGCTCTGCATACTATTTAGTAGAATTGAAGACATCAGTTTCCAGAAGCGCCAGTTTGAAACCCTTGAATAACAATTTTAACTGTGAAGAACTATGAAAATCTCCCCTTTCAGAGACATTTTAAGTTTGTATAACAAAGATAGGAAAAAAGAGACTAAGCTATTGAGACACTTTGCACATCCAGCCTAGTTGTAGAGCATGTTGTAAGATTGGGCAAGCAGTTCTTTAGAGAAATGAACGCTGGCTGATCTGGATGCATGGAGGAGTTAGACAAAGAAGAGAGGAGCTGGGGATCTCCAAGAGATCTAGGATAGCAGTTGCCTCAGCATCCTGCTACTATGAGATAAACACACCACATATGCTGACATGATATCTACCCAAGCACCAAGATCACAAGGTCAACTTTTGTGAACATGTTTTTGTCACTTATACGTGACAGTAGCATTGCCAATAACAAAACAGATGGAATTAAAAAAAAAAGCCTGTTTGTGGATATCAAGTTTTCATTGCAATGTCAGAAGTGTGATTCTGTACTATGAGAAAAAAAAATCCTCTTGCTTTTAGCACCTTAAGAGTGCTATATTACTTACATTCATTAGTTTTTTATAAGTGAAATAGATATATTGTCCAACAACTGTTCAAAAGCAAGAACTGCTTATCAGGTGTTTGAACTGTATCTGATTAGTTTATGTAGCAAGACTGTGCCAACTAGCTGCAACTGACCCTCGCAAGCAGCTGTTAAAGAGACTATTCAACAGAAGGTCTATGGGTCAGAGCTCTGATGGCAGCAAAAATGTAAATAGTGCAGGAAGATATGTTACTCATTTAGCAGGTGACACTGCTCTCTCAGAATGTGATAAAACTCTGATCTGGGACATATTGAATCCACTATGTTGTTCAAGATACTATTTCTTAGAGAAAACCTATGGTCAAATGTTGTTGGATATAAGATCGTGAAAACTAAAGTATGTCATAATCCCAACAAAGAAGAAATCGGGCAAAAATGCCAGGAGGCCTGCATGGATGAACAAGAAGCTCCTGGACACACTCAAACATAAAAAGGAAGCCTACAGAGGGTGGAAGCAAGGACAGGTAGCCTGGGAGGAAAACAGAGAAATTGTCCGAGCAGCCAGGGACCAGGTTAGGAAAACTAAAGCCCTRATAGAATTAAATCTGGCCAGGGACATCAAGGGCAACTAGAAAAGCTTCTATAGGTCCATCGGGGGTAAAAGGAAGACTAGGGAAAAGGTGGGACCTCCAGAGCAACATGGGAGACCTGGTTACCTGGGATACAGAGAAGGCTGAGGTACTCAATGACTTTTTTGCCTTGGTCTTCACTGGCAAGTTCTTGATCCTTACCACCCATCACCGCAGAAGGCAAAGAGACTGGGAGAATGAAGTGCTGCCCACTGTAGGAGAAGATCAGGTTTGAGACCATCTAAGGAACCTGAAGGTGCACAAGTCCATGGGACCCGATGAGATCCATCTGCAGGTCCTGAAGGAACTGGTGGATGAAGTTGCTAAGCCACTATCCATCGTATTTGAGAAGTCATGGCAGTCTGGTGAAGTTCCCGCTGACGGGAAAAGGGGAAACATAACCCCCATTTTTAGAAAGGGAAAAAAGGACAACCTGGGGAACTACAGGCCAGTCAGTCTCACCTCTGTGCCTGGGAAGATCATGGAGCAGGTCCTCCTGGAAGCTATGCTAAGGCACATGGTGGACACGGAGGTGATTCGAGACAGCCAGCATGGCTTCACCAAGGGCAAGTCCTGCCTGACCAACCTAGTGGCCTCCTATGATGGAGTGACTACATCAGTGGACATGGGAAGGGCTACATATATCATCTATCTGGACCTCTGTAAGGCCTTTGACABGGTCCCCYACAACATCCTTCTCTCTAAACTGGAGAGGTATGGATTTGATGGGTGGACTGTCTGGTGGGTGAGGAATTGGTTGGATGGACGCATCCAGAGGGTAGTGGTCAACGGCTCAATGTCCAGATGGAGATCGGTGATGAGTCGTGTCCCGCAAGGGTCCGTATCGGGACCGGTACTGTTTAATATCTTCATCAGTGACATAGGCAGTGGGATTGAGTGCATCCTCAGCAAGTTTGCAGATGACACCAAGCTGAGTGGTGCGGTCAACACACCTGAGGGATGGGATGCCATCCAGAGGGACCTGGACAAGCTCAAGAAGTGGGCCCATGTGAACCTCATGAGGTTCAACAAGGCCAAGTGCAGGGTCCTGCACCTGGGTCGGGGCAACCCCCAGTATCAATACAGGCTGGGGGGTGAAGGGACTGAGAGCAGCCCTGCCGAGAAGGACTTGGGGGTACTGGTGCATGAAAAGCTGGACATGAGCCAGCAATGTGCGCTCGCAGCCCAGGAGGCCAACCCTATCCTGGGCTGCATCAAAAGMAGCATGGCCAGCAGGTMGAGGGAGGTGATTCTGCCCCTCTRCTCTGCTCTGGTGAGACCCCACCTGCAGTCCTGCGTCCAGCTCTGGAGTCCTCAGCACAAGAAAGACATGGACCTGTTGGAGCAGGTCCAGAGGAGGGCCACAGAAATGATCAGAGGGTTGGAACACCTCTCCTCTGAAGAAAGGCTGAGAGAGTTGGGGTTGTTCAGCCTGGAGAAGGCTTCGGGGYGACCTTACTGCAGCCTTTCAGTACTTAAAGGGGGCTTATAAGAAACTTTTTAGCAGAGCCTGTTGTGACAGGACAAAGGGGAATGGTTTTAATTTAAAAGAGGGTGGATTTGGACTAAATATAAGGAAGAAACATTTTACGATGAGGGTGGTGAAACAGTGGAACAGGTTGCCTGGAGAGGTGGTAGATGCCCCATCCCTGGAAACATTCCAGGTCAGGTTGGACGGGGCTCTGAGCAACCTGATCTAGTTGATGATGTCCCTGCCCACGGCAGGGGGTTGGACTAGATGACCTTTAAATGTCCCTTCCAATGGAAACTATTCTATGATTCTGTGATAATCACTTACATTTACACACTGAATCTATGTATCAGTGTAAAGTGACCTAGCACGGAGAGAATATAAGATAAAAGACTAAACCAGCAGGAAGGGTGTCAATGTTTAATGAACATTTATGGTGCCTTGAGGAAAACAGTAAATCTTATGCATTTCCAGGATGGTTTTATTCATCTTAACCAATGAATATCGCATATTCTTTTTTTAAATAAGCTAAAAATAACTTAGAATTAACCTACAGCTTAGTTAGACACACTTAGAACTTTCTTTACAGTGCCAACACCACTGAAAATTTTTCATTTGGTTATATAAATTGTTATTTTTGTAAAAGCAATTACAGGAATAATTTGTAAAACCAAAATGAATATGGTATGGAGAGGTAATTGAAGCAATTGTTTATTATTTTTTACTTCTGTAGAGATAAATATAGAAAGTACAAACTCATCAAATTTGTAATCTATTTTAGAAGATCAGGGTTTTCATCAGTTTCAATACAGCAAAAAAAAAAGAATTGTCAACAGGCCTTTGTAGACACTCTTTTTTTAAGTAATAGAATAATTCTCTCCCTTCAGCTTTTCACCAATCTTAACTTTCAGCTCACACATGCGCCTCAAAGACATTGGCCATCAAATTACAGTTAGATTATATAGAGCTTAGTTTATAATTTATTATTGATTTTACAAGGTTCAGTTTTGACTAGTAATGTGAAAATTGTAATAGGAAGTCACAGTTTGACTTAAAYAGAAACTAAGAATTAGTTATAGAATTGACATTCTTTCTTGTTTTAAAAAAACCCAAAACACTAAACCACAGAAAGTTTCAAAGAAACTTTCAAAGAAAAGTTCTTAAATCAGTTCTCCTACATAATATAAATAATCTGTTTTACATACTCATAATTATATAATTTCTATATTTGCAACATCAATAGAGGTGCAATGATCTCATAAATATTTCATTAAAATAATTTTAAGTTACAATGTTTGTATAAATATCTTTTCAAAACTCTTGTTGTCTTGTAAATCTTCTTCATTGTCCAATATCTAAAGTCCTCTAACAGATTYCAAAGAAAAATAAATAAATAAAGACAGTACAAAATGTTATTTTCTGCTACACAAAACAAAATGTTTTTCTGGGACAAAAGCAAATTAAACTTACTTATGTTAAATAAAGGTAAATAGTGTTCTGGACTTGGGAAACAAATGCCCTACTGGTTTTTCAAGGGAACTCTATAGTCCCAATATTAAGGTGTAAGGACCTTCTTTGATATGACTAGAACCATTTGTATATTTGCAATTTTAGTCTCTATAGAAATAGGTGTTATTCCATCACATTTAATTTTAATTGCCTGGCCTACAATGCTCAGTGATGAGTATCRTCACAGGACACTTAAATTATACCAATCTCAGGTTAGTTAGATCAGATTCCACATTTTTCCAATGTGATTGCTTTGTTTCCCCAGTGAAGAAAGGCATATAATTTTATATTGTTCATACTTTACAGGTTCCCTGCCTTCTTGACAAGATAGGCTTCTCCTTCCTTTTCATAATCAGAAGTGCCACTGAGCCGCATGTGATTTCATGGATAGCAGAACATTGATTTCACAACATGGACAGGGACATAACTTTGAACTACTCTAAAATTTCATCTGTGTGAAGAAAATGGTTCCTAACTGGCATACTTTCAAATGCCATCAAATTGGTGGTTTAATACAATAGCATTTAGTAACTGTTGTACTTTCAAGATGCAGCAGCATCCCAGATTGAGTTAGATGCCATATTATTGATAGGACTAGCATGACTTTGAAATGTTGTCCAGATAGAAATACCAAGAGACTTAGAACTTCATCTGAAGTTCACAGAATTCAATGCAAAAACTCCCGTGAAGGATACATATCCTGTGTATCCTGCCATACATAGCATACTCTGTAAAGGAGGGAAGGGAATTCCAGAAAGTTAAAGAACAGTGTACGTCAGAAAAAATTATTTGTATTCTTGCACTTAATTTGTATTCTTGTACTTTATTTKCAAAGAAGGATAAATAGGACCCAATATTTCTTCTCATCAGTTCATTCCTAATCCCATAGTTATTTCACAACTTCTTACACAGTGGAAGTCTGAACACAGAATGAATAGAGGCTGTAACTTGGCAAATGCCTACTTTGGGTTGAGATGAAGAAACTATAAAGAAGTTCTGTGCACAGACTGCACTTCATTTTCATCGCACTCAAATATAAGGTAGTATCTCCACAAGCCCAGAGGAGCACAGGGGCACAAAGCCAGGTGGGAGCCCAAACTAAAGACTCAGAGGAAGGGGACATCCTGTCTGGACCCCTCTCAGGGCTGTCCCAGGAGAGCCATCATCACCATTCTCCATGCATGAAACCCATCAAGAGGAGTCAATGAGGTGGCACCTTTTGGACTGAGGGGGGTTGCTGCTGTCCCATCCCTAGGGGTATGGGAAACAGTGTGGCATGCAAGAGAAGAACATTTTGGGATTGCCCAAGACGTATGCTATGCTTACAGCTGGAAACAAAGGCAGGGAAGAGTAGGGATGTAGGTGACTTGGGGAAAAACAAGCATGAGAAAATAGAGGTGTAAGTAGATCAGAAAGGGCCTGTTATGTGTAAATAGTTTGCTGATCAGTACAATTGTCTGGCCATGCAATCTGCCCTATCATCTTATTAAATTCCTTTCTAACTCTTTTTCCTGGGTGAGAGACTATTCTGTGTGCATGTGTGTATATACAGGTGTGAGTGCAGCAACTGGAGTCAGCCCACGGATCAGATGGCCCGGGTGYGCGGCTGCCGGAGTTACTGGACTTAAGTGCCAGCAACTGGAGTGGGACCTCAGGTCATAAGGATCCATGTGTCCATGGAGCCAGTAACTGGAGCAAGTGCAGGTGTGTGAGTGAGTGTGAGCGCTCATGAAGCTCAAACCAAACTAACTGGTGAGTACGTGACATGGCCTGGGGGCCAGAGGTGTGTGAAACCACGGGAGGAGCTAGAGAGGTCAAAAGAACCAGGGGTTTCCTGGCTAGCTCTGTGTGTGTGTGCATTTGTGAACAAGACAGTCTATACCAGCAATTGGAGCGGGACTGCAGYCTCAGAGTTCACATGTGTGCCAGCAGCTGGGGAGACTGGGATCCAGGGGCCAGCTACTGGGCAGAATGTCTGAGCCCAGCTACTGGAGCAATCCATTATATATCTATTTCTTTTTTCTCACTGATGGAACAGCCAGAGAGGGGAGCAGGATGTGGCCATTGGTGCTGTCTGTGTTCGTCTGAGTGCTCTGTGTGTCTGCCTGTGTTTTCTGTGCAGCCAGACATGTATATATGTATATACACCAYGTATATGTGTGCTCTGTGCACGTGTGGCCACTGGTAATAGATGCTCAGCCTTGCTACAAGTTGGACGTGCGCGCACATAGCTGCAGCACTCTCACCTCTCTCAGACTGCTGGATTCAGCATCCCTAACAGATACAAGCACCCAGACTGACTCAGAAGTAGGGAAGGACTGACGGAAAGTGAATTTCTTTCATGCATGTGTTCAGCTTTTCTCACCTCTCTTGTTGGAATCTGGACTGTAGCAGGCTAATTACACTTTTTGATAAATTTTACCATCCTGCCATTTTCTATTCTGCTTTCACGCCATCTGTCATGGAGTTGCCCTTTAGTTAAGTTCTCTGAAAAACTTGATGTCTTTTCATTTAATTCTGTAATACCAAACCACATCTGAAAAGGCCATCCAGAGTTAAATAGCAATACAATTCATTTGTGTTAGTATATGCAACGGTTTTATAACATATTGAATATCACTCCTCTTTTATAGTCTGTCATCTCCCCAACACCAAAAGCTAAGATTTTGCTGTAATTGTTATTTACTGTTTCTGTTCCAGCATATTAGAATAATATCACACAATTCTGAACCATTGCCTCCACAGCATGGACCAACTGTTTTGTCACACATCACAGCAAAAAGGCAGGTGGTGTTCGTTTCAACCCAACCTGCAAAAAATTCCAACTTTTCTTTAACCCCAGCCTGAGAGTCAGGAATGAACTGCCAAAGTAGAAACAGTAATGGGTGCCAGCTGACCCACTGTGTCTGAATGCACACTCTTAAGTTATAGGAACCATTAGGTAACTTCAGTTAGCTTGTTTTGTCTTAGTGTCTAGGTGAAGCCACAGTACATCACTTTGATTGCAGGTTGAGAGCATGCACACAGGCAGTTCTCAAGGCACAGCTAGTAGGTAGTATGGTGGCACTTCCTGGTAACTTCTACAGGTACCCCAACTGACACTTGCATCCAGCTAGATGCAAAAGAAATGCTCTGTTCTCTTTAATACAAAAACACATCCTAGCCTAAGTAAAGTCCCTCATGTTTCTGATGCCATATAAAAATTTCATAAAATCTGAGTTGTAAGGAGATAATTGATTTGAAAATCAAAATGTTCTTGGCTACCTGCAAAGCTACTTGAGTTTCAGTAATTATCCTCCATGAGAAGGACAAACTAGAAGATAAATGAAAACTTTATTTTCCCCACCCTGCACATATAGTGACAGGAAAGATTTCTGGGACAAAAAACAGTATGCCTGTTTTTCCCCATCAGTGTCACTGCTGATCACAAATGCTTGTCCTGAGGTTGACGGTTACCCCACATGTTCCTGTAAGTACCACAGCTCATGCCTGAGGGGGGAAAGACACAGGGGATGGACAGGTTATCACAGGGGATGGACAGGCTATCACAGGGGAGGAGGATGTGGGAGGGACCAAGCTGCACGTGGAAAGGTTTTTTTCATACCAGTGATCAACTGTATTTAACCTTTTTCTCTTTCTCTGTTGACAAAAAAAAAAAAAAATTAAAGCAGTTCGTTTGACCCAAATGATAATGACTACACGTTAGCTATGAAGAAACAAAATCTTGTAGGTACATGACGCTAGCCAATCAGCTGTAGTGTCGCTGACTGTTCTGAAAGTTAACGTACAAGTTGTTACTAGGCATATTTGAGTCCTTTAGCATCCTCAAGCTTAATCAGTAATACCAGAACTAGAAATTGAGGGGAAAGCTAAAATGTCAGGAAGAGAGGGAAGGAATGTTTGTTGCGACATTGCTCCACCTAAGTGACTTTCTGCTTGTAAATATTGCAGTGACACTGGCTCTGGTGGTGATTGTACTCTTTGCAAGGACTTTGGAACAGTTATGGCATTAAAGCATAGCATAGTAGAAAAAACAAACAAAAAAATAAGAAAAAAATACATTCTCCTGGCTGTGTGGCTATGTCGTGGAATTTTTGTGAAGGCACACAATGTCTTGGAGGTGATATACAGCACACTGATGGAGATTCTGCCATGCTATCTTCACAGAATTGCTAAATTGCGGAGGTTTGAAAGTACTTCTGGAGATCACCTAGTCCACCCCTGTTCAAAGCAGGGTCAACTACAACAGGTTGCCCAGGGCCTTGACTAGTTGGATTTTGAATATTTCCAAGTATGGAGACTCCACAACCTCTCTGAGCAACCTGTTGCAGTGGCTGACCACCCTCACAGGAAAAAGAATTTTTCTTATGTTTAAGTGGAATTACTGCTATTTCAGTGTGTGCCCGGTGCCTCACGTCCTGCCACTCAACACGACTTGAAGAGAGTCTGGCTCCATCTTCTTTATTGCCCTGCATCAGGTCTTTATACACTTTGCTAAGATCCTCCTGAGCCTTCTCTTCTTCAGGCTGAACAGTCCCAAGTCTCTCCTCATATGTTGGATGTTCTAGTCTCTTTATCATCTTTGCAGACCTTTGATGGATTCTCTCCAGTATGTCCATGTCTCTCTTGTACTGAGGAGCCCAGAAATGGACCCAACACTCTAGATGTGACCTCACCAGTGCTGAGTAGAAGGGAAGGATCATTCCCCTCGACCTGCTGGTAATGCTTTCCCATGGGCCTGTATATGGTCAGCTTATTTAAGTGTTCCCTGTCCTCATCCCCTTCCAGAGAGGGTATATCTTGCACTAGACCTTCTCACTGGTATCAAGAGCTGGGAGGCAAATCTTAGCAGTAAAAGTGAGGAAGGCATTGACTACCTTGGTCTTGCCTGTGTCCTTTTCACCATGTTCCCTGACGCATTTTTCCTAGTCTTCCATGGAAGCACCCCTTGTTGCCCTTCATATCTGTTAAAAGATTAAACTCCTGGTGGACTTTGTCTTACCTATCCTCATCCCTGTATGACCAGACACTGTCCTTGATTGCTACTGGGTGACCTGACCCTGCTTCCACTTCTTATACGTGTCTTTTTTATGTTTGAGTTTTGTCAAGGATCTCGTTCATCTATGCAGGCCTCCTGCTGCCTTTACTTTTTCAGTGTTTCAGAATTGTTCATTCTTGAGCTTGGAGGAGATGATGCTTTAAAATCAACCAGTTCTCCTGGACTCATCTCCAGGACTATATCTCATGGGCCTCTTCCAAGCAGATCTCTGAACAGGTCCAAGTCTGGACTCCTGAAGATCAGGGTTGTGATCCTGCTATTTGCATCTTTGCSTTTTCTCAGGATCCTCAACACCACATCTCATGCTGTAAGGGACTGGCCAATATTCAGGTAGGGGGGTACTCTAAAGTGTCAAGTCATCACTTCTGCCTTACAGGTTAAARTTTGAGATGCTGTAAGAGGCAAAACCCCTGAATTTTCACATCCAGACAAATCTGGACTACTGTCATGGTACCTTCTGGGATGATTTCTAGTCCCGTATTGAGGAGAGTAGGTGAGAGTAGAATTTGGAATGTATACATGCATAGTCTAGATACTGCCACAGTAGGTAGCAAAAATATTATCTGGAATGCGTCGTAAGGTCTATCCTCGAGGAAGACCACTTGAGGAGTTCCATTTCTACCACCTCATAACAATTTCATGTCTCTCTTTGTCCATTATCTTCATTTGTTCCACAATCCCTTTTATAATCTTCTTTTTCACCAGTTCAATATTTCCCACGTTTTGATGTAGTAATTTCTGTGTGATATTATAGTCTATGTTATATGGGATGGAAAATGAAATTATTATGATAGTCTTTTTCGACCTTAACTTCTTTGAATGTCTACTTTTTCTCAAAATCTGAATTTGTGTTGTCACCCAGGAATACTCTGTTTTCCCAGAACATAGTAAAGTTGACCCAAAGCTCATTAAAATCAATGCGAAGATGCCAACTGCCTTCAGGCCCCTACTGAACAATGAAATATTCTAGACTATAAAGCTCCTAAAAATGTGTAAAATAAAGATTTAGGGTATAAGGACTGAAATCTTCATTACATCTCTGCAGAAATACTACTGTTGAGCATATAAAAACTCAACCAGTCTTAAAATATGCTCACTAGTAACTGTTGATAGCTCTGTCTAAGAAAAATAAAATAAAAATGGTATTTATGTATCTCAAATATGGCCTGCAGAGTTGAAGTAGTAGACATATATTATTCATATTTTTAGCAGCCTTTGTATAAAATTATGCCTGAAAATCATTCAGACCCTGATCCAGAAATCCAAGAGGAGTTTTAATGTTGGTCTATGTGGGAACCACAGGTAGCACAACCTATAAAGTAGAAAAGAATTCAGTCCAGATTGCTGGCTTTGCATAGATGGCTGAAAGGTCTATAAAATCATCATTTTCTTCCTTCAGTTTAGCAAGCATAGAGTTCCAGTAATCGTTTATATGGAGATGAGGTAGATGGCCCACACAAGAAGTAAGCTAATTCTAAAAGAATTTAAAAAGCCACATTTAGCATTCTTTCTGGTTCATCTGCAATGCTGGAGGTGAATTATCCCTTTCTCTCTCATTTTTATATTTATACAGACAGTTTGTAGCGTGTTTTCTTAAGATTCATTTAGCAGACTGAGGAAAACATTTATGTCTTATTTTTATAATAATATTTTGAGGCAAAGAACCTACCTGCAACTACACACATTAACACATCTGTTTTCATGAGATTTTCCTCATAGTGAACCATACAATGATTTCCTTTTTAGCAACTACCACTCTGGGACCTCTGCCCAAATTTCACACTGTAAGGTTTTGGCATACAAGTTCAATATGAACTGGAGCCTAGCAGTTTTTTGAGATTGTGGTGGGTTGACCCTGGCTGGATGCCAGGGTCCCACCAAAGCTGCTCTATCACTCCCCTCCTCAGCTGGATAGSAGAGACAAAATGTAACAAAAGGCTTGTGGGTAAGGATAGGGGGAGATCATTCATTAATTACCATCATGGGCAAAACAGACTTGACTTGGGGAAATTAGTTTAATTTACTGCCAATGAAATCAGAGTAGGTAATGAGAAAAAAAAAAATAATCTTAAAACAMCTTCCCCCACCCCTCCCTTCTTCCCGGGGTCAACTTCACTCCCAATTTTCTCTACCTCCTTCCCCCCAGCATGGAGGGGTCGGGGAATGGGAGTTGCAGTCAGTTCATCACACATTGTCTCTGCCACTCCGTCCTCCTCAGGGGGAGGACTTCTCACACTCTTCCCCTGCTCTGGCGTGGGGTCCCTCCCACAGAGACAGCCCTCCACGAACTTCTCCAACATGGGTCCTTCCCAAAAGCTGCAGTTCTTCAGGAGCTGCTCCAGTGTGGGTCCCTTCCACGGGGTGCAGTCCTTCAGGAACAGACTGCTCCAGCGTGGGTCCCCCACGGGGTCACAAGTCCTGCCAGCAAACCTGCGTGGACTCCTCTCTCCACAAGGTCACAGCCTCCTTCGGGTTTCCACCTGCTCAGGTATGGGGTCCTCCACAGGCTGCAGGTGGATATCTGCTCCACTGTGGACCTCCATGGGCTGCAGGTGGATATCTAGGACCTGGGGGTGCTGGTTGATAGCCAGCTGAACATGAGCCAGCAGTGTGCCCAGGTGGCCAAGAAGGCCAACAGCATCCTGGCCTGTGTCAGGAATAGTGTGGCCAGCAGGAGTAGGGAGGTGATCGTGCCCCTGTACTCGGCACTGGTGAGGCCGCACCTCAAATCCTGTGTTCAGTTTTGGGCCCCTCACTACAAGAAGTATATTGAAGCGTGTTGAAGCATGTCCAGAGGAGGACAATGAAGCTGGTGAAGGGTCTGGAGAACAAGTCTTATGAGGAACGGCTGAGGGAACTGGGATTGTTTAGCCTGGAGAAGAGGAGGCTGAGGGGAGACTTTATTGCTCTCTACAACTACCTCAAAGGAGGCTGTAGAGAGGTGGGTGTCGGTCTCTTCTCCCAAGTAACTAGCGATAGAACAAGAGGAAATGGCCTCAGGTTGTGCCAGGGGAGRTTGAGATTGGATATTAGGAAAAATGCCTTCACAGAAAGGGTTGTCAAGCATTGGAACAGGCTGCCCAGGGAAGTGGTGGAGTCCGTATCACTGGAGGCATTCAAAAAACGTGTAGATGTGGTGCTTTGGGACATGGTTTAATGGGCATGGTAGCGTTGGGTTGACGGTTGGACTTGATGATCTTAGAGGTCTTTTCCAACCTTAATGATTCTATGATTCTATGATCTGCTCCACTGTTAACCTCCATGGGCTGCAGGAGGACAGCCTGCCTCACCATGGTCTTCACCACAGGCTGCAGGGGAATCTCTGCTTCCCTGCCTGAAGCATGTCCTCCCCCTCCTTCTTCACTGTCCTTGGTGTCTGCAGGGTAGTTTCTCTCACATATTCTCACTCCTCTCTCTTCTGACTGCATTTGCTGCTGCAYAGCAACTTTTTCCCCTTCTTAAATATGTTATCCCAGAGGTGCTACCACCATTGCTGACTATCTCAGCCTTGGCCAGCAGCTGGCATTGGCTCTATCAGACACAGGGGAAGCTTCTAACAGCTTCTCACAGAAGCCATCCCTGTAGTCCCCCTCGCTACCAAAACTTTGCCACGCAAACCCAATATGGGGATTTAAATTGATTAATGCTGCAATTCTCTGTCCTTTGGTATTCTAGAACTTTCCATTGTCAAGGATGTTATGGTATGAATTTGAAACAGCCTAAACCACCTTTTTTTTGAAGGGGAAAACTTGAACCCTTTTGGAAGCAAACTGGATCTTTTGGCTGCTGTTTCTTCTCTAGAAATGATACTTCCCTGGTGTATGTGGGCATTGATTTTGTAAAATCATTTATATGGAATCTTGTTCTATACAATACTAAACAGCAATGAATTTCACTCATGATTATGCTGTAATAAATACACTGACTGAACCGATCATAATGATTACTGGAAATCATTGTGATTTTACCAAAATAATTAAGACAATAATTGATTCCATACTAAATCAAAAAAAGATTTTATTTTCTAGCAAGAATATGGTTATTTATATTTATCTCCTTAAAAAATTGCTTTACCTGATACAGTTATCAACCTTTCTGTGGCAGCAAGTCCTTATCTGAGTAGAAGACCCATAACTATATTTCATTTTAACATATACAGTAACAAAGATTTCTAAAAATCATAAGACTTTCTATGTTTGGTGCCCATTCTTATATTGTGCAAACACTTAACATAAAAGTCAAATCATGCATGCTAGACAAGTTGGGCAAGGGATTAACATATGTATAGAATAAAATTGTGTATGTATATACTTTTTAAAATATTGTTTATTTATAGTTTCATGTGCCAAGTTTAGATATCTTCCGAGGAGATGAAGTGGCAGGTTAACACTGTGGCTTTCTATGGCAGTATTGACTGCAACTTTTACTCCAAGAGAAAGTTTCAAATGTTCATTTTATAAGCTGATTTTCAAACTATGAATGAAGAGCTACTGAGTTATCTAAGTTTAATAAAAATGATATGAAACATAAAGGTTGGGGATGGCATTATCTTTGCAGCATTGTATTGATTTGAGCTTATAGAGATAAGCTATAATGTTATTTATTAAAGATTTAATAAACCACTAGCTATCAATGGGCCTGTGAATATCTAGAAAGAAAAAAAAAAAAAAAGCTTCCTGCTAAGAGTCAGAAAATAACTGAATTTTTTTTCTAAACAAATAAATAAGCAAGCAAGCAAACAGAGAAAGAAGGAAACTCTTTCTAAATTATGCACTGAAATATCCTTTGAGAGATTTTTAAATTTCATCCTGACAATGACTTTCATGCAATGTATTTCATTCTTAGAATGAAATATTAGAAACATACTAGGTATTGATAGTTCTTCACATTTTATGGTGCTGAGAACTAAGGGCCACATCTTTCAAAAAGGTTTTCTAATACTTTCCATGGTTTAAGAGACAGATACTGACACCTTTACTTACATGGATTTACTCCTCTTTCAATAATTACTCTCACTAACGTTAAAAACATTATAGAGTATAATTTATAATGTAAGGCCTTAAACTGTATCATTAGATCTATCATTATGCAATGTAACAAAAATGTCCAAACACATTAAAAGAGAAAAACTGTAGCACTAGTGTTGCATCTAAAGTTCCATCATGAAAGAAAAGGCAGCCTGTCCCAATTTTTCTTTGTTAGCTAAGTGATTAATGTCTTTCTCAATTAGTTCAACACACCAGCGAAAAAAAAGTGTACTAGATTTTTAAGCTTAGGGCATAGAAGAGACTTATGTGGCCAACATCACATCTGGGTTTTTTTGATTCCTCAGTGTGACTGACAGCTTACAGCAAGATTATCCAGTAGTGCCCTTCAGAATGCATCCCAAAGGAAGCTCACATTTATTCCTGGTTTCATAATAAAAGTCCTAAACAATTTTACATTTTATTAATAAATCTTAAAAATGTAAAATATCATAACGTTTTCCTGCATTTAATTGTATAAGGGCACAACTAAGAGAATTTGTAGATTCAAATACTTGGCATTCTTTTTTATTTTCCCAGAAAAGGAATTTAATTTATTCAGTTAAATAGCATAGCATCTTTCACTTAACAAACATACCAAATGGAAAATGATAATTTCATCAACCACATCTTCAGAGGGTAAAAGTGAAAAGGAAGGTGGCTACAAAAGCAGCTGTTATTAGGTAAATTCTATTTGCAGAAGGTAGCATTTGTGAAAATATGGGTTGCATGGTTGTTCAGTAATGTTATTTTTGCCCTATCATATTCTGCAGCTGGAAGTATCAAAAGTTTTCTGAATCCTGACCTCAAAAGGGAAAATTTAAGATTCAGATTTAATTTAATGCAAAAATAAAATTAAGACCCTCTTAATCTACCCCATATATCAATAGAATAATTTTATTCTTAACAATCTTTGATTTTCAGAGGAAGTTCTGGTCACTTTGATGAGAAAGTTATGAATAACTTGGTGGGGCCAGGTTCTTGTTTTGTCTTTTATTGGCTGAGTGCAAACATTAAGAAAGTTTACCTGGGAAAGCTTAATATTTTTGTATTTTTTAGTTTTTGAGATAAAGGTTTGGTAAACCATTACTGAAATCACCATTAAGATATCAGTGAGAACTAACATATATATATGTTTGTGTGTGTGTGAACAGCTTAACTTTCACATAAAATGTATGGTCATGGGAAGTGCTATAAAGATCCAGTGCACTCAGGAGAAATCTGAGTCATGAAGTCACTTAGGTTGGAAGAGATCTCGGGGGGTCTCTAGTCCAGCCACCAGCTCAAAACATTGAACACTGAATTCAGACCAGTCACTCAGGGTTTTGTCCAACTGGAATTTGAGGACCTCCCAGGACCAAGACTATATAATCTCTAACTACAACTCATTCTAGTGCTTGATTAGTGAATCCTCATGCATTCCAATTTAAGACCAGTTTCTAATTTTCTTGCTGTACACCTCAGTAAAGAACTTCTTTGTTCTGTCTTCTTGGCAACCTCCTCTGCAGTTTTAAAAGATTGCTGTTAGGTCCCCTTCAAGACTTCCTTTCCCAGGCTAAGCAATCCTAGCTCCCTCAGTCTCTTCTCTTATCCCTGCCATTAGAGAAGAAGAAATAGTCTTTCATGAGATCAAGTGCATCTTAGCTTTGCTCAAATTACCTGTGACAAGCTCAGAAAAACTGTACAGCTCCAAAGCGTTTTACAAACAAGTGTTCTCCACAGTTGCCCCCTAAGGACTTGACCTATGGTCCAGAGAAGCCAGTAGAACAACACCTATTGATTTCAAGAGTTTTACATCAAGCCAAAACCAAAGGAATGTTTTTGTCTTTTTCTGAGTTCTTGAACTTTGACTAGGAATTAAATGTTGGGGTTTTTCAAACCCYGAACACAGGGCATTTGAGAGAATTTAAAGTGGCAAAGGTGTATATAAATAGATACATGAGTAAATAAAAATAAATCAGTTCCCTCTCTTTTTTCATAAAAACAGGGCAGGGAAAATAAAAGTAAAACAACAGAAATGTTTCATGTATTTTTAAAATTAAGCATAATATTTATAAGCTTCTGACCAAAAGTGATAATCTCTTGGCATGGAAAACATTATTCCCTAATATATCAGGCTTATCAAAGGAAAAGCTTGGCCATGGAAAATCTTATGCTGTTGCATGTGACAGCATGGCAAACAAGATAATCTATTTTTTTGAACACACAGGATTTTAAAAGTCTTTTTTATAGGAGAATTGCAAGACAATATAACACAAAGTCCACTACCAGTGATTTAGGAGCCAATAAAGAGAGGTGCTCTGCTGGACCTCACGCTCACTAACAAGGAAGGGCTCATTGAGGAACTGAAGGTTGAAGGCAGCATTGGCTGCAGTGACCATGAGATGATGGAGTTCAGGATCCTGAGAGGCGGAAGCACGGCAAAAAGCAAGATCATAACCCTGGACTTCGGAAAGCAGATTTTGGTCTCTTCAGGGATCTGCTTGAAAGAGACCCATGGGATAAGGCCCTGGTGGGGAGAGGGGCCCAAGAAAGTTGGTTGATATTCAATCACCTCCTCCAAGCTCAAAAGCAGTCCACCTCAATGAGCACCAAGTCAGGCAAAAATACCAAGAGACTTACTTGGATGAACAAGGAACTCCTCGCAAAACTCAGACACAAAAAGGAAGCATACAGAAGGTGGAAGCAAGGACAAATAACCTGGAAGGAATATAGAGACACTGTCTGAGCATGCAGAGACGCAGTTAGGAAAGCCAAGACTCGACTGGAATTTAATCTGGTGAGACATGTCAAAGGCAACAAGAAGGGCTTCTATAAGTATATAAGTAGCAAAAGGAAGACTAGGGAAAATATGGGCCTACTGCTGATTGAGGCGGGGGACCTACTTCCGCCTTCTTTACTAGCAAGACTAGCCTTGAGGAAACCAAGGCCCTAAAGACCAAAGGTAAAAACTGGAACAAAGAAGAGGATCAGATTAGACAATACTTAAGCAAATTGAACTTTCTCAAGTCCATTGGCCCTGGCGTGATGCACCCTGAAGTGCTGAGGGAGCTGGCTGATGTCATTGCGAGGCCACTCTAGATTATCTTCGGAAGGTCATGGCAATTGGGAGAGACGCCTGAGGACTGGAGGAATGTGGATGAATATCTTCTAGAAGGGCAAGAAAGAGGATCTGAGAAATTACAGGCTTGTCAGCCTCACCTCAACCTCTGGTTTGGTGAGATCCTGGGAACTGTTTCCAGGCACATGAACAACAAGAAAGTCATCAGGAGTAGTCAGCATGGATTCACTAAGAAGAAGTTATGCATTATCAACTTGACAAACTTCTATGATGAAGTGACTGGCTTGGTAGATAAGGAGAGAGTAGTCAATATTGTCTATCTGGGCTTCACTAAGGCCTTTGACACTATCTCCCATAAGACAGTCATAGACAAATTGTTGATGCATGGACTGGATGAGCAGACAGTGAGGTGGTTGGAAAACTGGCTGAATGGCTAGGACCAGAGGTTGGTGATCAGTGCCATGAAGTCTAGTTGGAGACCAGCAACTAGTTGTGTACCCAAGGGGTCTGTAATAGGTCCAGTACTCTTCTACATCTTCATTAATGACCTGGATGATGGGGCAGAGTGTACCCTCAGCAAGTTTGCAGAGGACACAAAACTGGGCTGAGTGGCTGATTTGCAGAGGGTTGTGCTGCCATCCAGAGGGACCTCGACAGGCTGGAGAAATGGGCCGACACAAGCCTCATGAAGTTCAACAAGGAGAAATACAAAAGCCTGCAACTGTGGAGGAACAGCCCCATGCACCAATATATGCTGGGGGTCAGCATATATTCCAATGTAAGCCAGTGATGTGCCCTTGCTTCAAAGAAGGCAAATGGTATACTTGGCAGTGTTAAACAAAGTATTGCCAGCAGGTTGAGGAAGGTGATCACAGCAGTGCTCTACTCACCCTCTACTCAGCAGTGGTGAGGGCACACTTGGAGCATTGGGTCGAGTTCTGGGCTCCGCAGTACAAGAGAGATATGGACATACTGAAGAGAGTCCACAAAGATGGTTAAGGRACTGGAGCATTTATCCTGAGGAGAGGCTAAGAGAGCTGGGATTCTTTAGCCTGCAGAAGAGAAGGCTCAGGGGTGATCTTATCAATGTGTACAAATATTTGAATGGAGAGTGTAAAGAAGACCAAGGCAGACTCTTTTCAGTGCCCAGTGACAAGACAAGAGGTAGTGGGCACAAACTGAAACACAGGAGGTACAGTCTGAACATCAGAAAACACTTCATTACTGTGAGGGTAACTGAGCACTGGCACAGGCTGCCCAGAGAGTTGGTGGAGTTTCCCACCTTGGAGATACTCAAAAGCCATCTGGACACAGTCCTGGGCAACTGGCTCCAGGTGGCCCTGCTTGAGCAGGGGGATTGGATTGGAAGACCTCTGGAGGTCCCTTCCTCCAGAGGCTGACTTCAACTATTCTCTGATTCTGTGATTCTGCGATTCTGTGATTACTTGATCATATGCCTACCTACAAACAAGGAAGATGAGGTATGGAAGTTTTATAAGAAATATAAAATTCGTTTTCAGTACCTCTACCATATAATCTTACTTACTTACTTACTACCATATAATCTTTTGAGAGAAAAACTGAGGGCTGAGAATAAACAGACTTGCACTAAGTTGTATATATTCTCCTACAGTAATCTCTACAATAGTTGTTTCTTTCTTTTAATTGAAATTTTTCTCCAGGGCCAGTATTTTATTCTTGGTAAGTACTTGAAAGAAAATAATGCATCATATTTTGAAGAAATTTTTGCAGGCATGACTTCTTTTAACATTCTCAAACCTCAGTTAGCCTTTCAGGTTTAATGGTGCATTTTACCTCATTTATTCATCCACTATCCACTGACTCTTGCATGACAGGAAAGTGAATGAACCATTTTTTATTTAACCTCACACTTCCCGTTTCTTCCTCCAAATACAGTACTTATGATTATGTGATGAGATAAAACTTCAGATAATTCCATTTACTTTCATAAGGGATGCCAGGCCCTTTTTTTCTTTTTTTTTTYTTTTTTTTTTTTTTTTGTTACATATCATTAAAAAATCTATATTGTACTACAGTTGGTAGTGGTAAACCCTTCCCAGACCCTAATATAAAAATATTATAAAAATAATATAGCTTGATTTCCTGGCCTCTGTAAGTATCACATTTCCTTTTTTTACTGAATATTGCATACCTATCAGAAAATATGTAACTTCAGAACTAACTGAATATAAAATCACTTCTCAAGTTAAACATTGTTTAATATTATATTATCTCTGTATACGCTCCTGAAGCCTATCAGTTCTTCTTTCTCCAGGCAGAGAATAGCTAATGATATAACATTTATAAAGCTTGAAAATATTATTAACTTCTAAATGTTACTTTTGGCCTCAAGCAAAAATGGAGAAGGTTGTGTGACCTCCTTATTATTCAGCATTATGCATTGTTCACATAGTTTCATTAACCTTCATTTTCTTTGTTAATAGATGAAATATATATATTCAGACCCCAACAAAATGCCTTTTTTTGATCAATATTTGGCTATAATGATCATTTTTCATATTTCTATTGGGATGTAGATCACAGCTTGCAAAGAACATGATAGTGGTTTATAATGTCAAGATACAGCAGACTGAATAATATATGAGGATGTTTTCCATTTTGTGTCCATTGTGACATTTTAAAATTCAAAGCAGGAGTTTCCTATAGGCATAATCTGGTTTAAATAGACTTCTGGAATTCAGATTTCTAGAATGGCCTATCTGTCTGTCTTCCTTCCTTATTGCTTAAAACCAAGGCTCTGCACTGTTGGCACTCGTTATTCTTTTAAGTTRGTAAATTAACTGTGACACAGTTCAAGCCTCTGTTCTCCTAACAATGCTTAAATTTACATCATTTCAGACGTTTCTCAGTTAGTTGCACTACTTAATCCTAGCGTAGGCTAAATGGTTCTTTATTACCAAACTGTGATTATTTATGACTGATACGCGACAAACAGATTGATAACCAGGATTTTGAAATGTCATTTGCAACTTACGTAGGTGAGTCCTGATTGTTTTGATTAACGTGCTGGATTTGTCTGTATTTGATTTACTTCTACAAATGAGTTTTGGATGTGAACTTGATAAAACCACTATTACAAGCATTCTATGATAGGTCTTCAAACTTTGCCTTTTACTTTGCTTGAAGCTTGTAACGTTCCCTTGGCATGTAAAGAGGTAAGTAATGGGACTGACAGTGTCACTTGACAATGAGTAGAGAGTTTGTGACAGCTGTCAAAATTCCCCCAGTAGAGATGGTAGTGCTTTACATCTGCTGTATGCAGTTCTGCAGCGGTAGAACATTTAGGTCTACAGTGAAGTCTTGTCAGATGAATTCATTTTACACAAGGGAGTGGCAATTCCACACCTCAGAGAAAGGAATAATTTTCACTAGATTTTCTCTCACAAGAGAGCTGTCTTTTTTAAAAGATTTCATCTCATGATTAATTTATGGGGATCCCTTTCTGAAACGTTCACCCCACCTTCACATCAAAGTAAAACTTATCCTTACCCTGCCTACCACCTCCCACCACATTTCTGCTTCATGCCGAGCTGATCTTATAACCTATGTTCAACAAATGAGATGAAAAAATATTAAAGCATTAAAGGAATAAGGACGTAGATACTGTCAACATTCTAGTTCTCAAAAGAAAAGACAACATGACAGGCCAGATAGAYAGATAGATGAGAAACAGGCCTTTTAGCATACCTGTGAAGCAACATTGCAGCATGTAGTACATACCACACTTATGGTAACATGTCAGATGAACCCTGGAAGATGGAGGTTGGGAAGGAAATGAGAATCTTAATGTTCTTTTCCCCAAAGTAGCAAATCAAGTGTGAAATGATGTTTTCCACACTGGTGATTTAAAGTATAATTTACAAGGAAAGTAGACTGTAAATGCCTGAGCCTCATATGCCCTCCCAACTATATATCAAATTGCTCTCATAATATCTCTGCTAATTAAGTAGTTAGAAAGAGAGTTATCCGTGTTTATTGATTTTGATAAGATTCAAGATGACAGATTGATACATGTTCTGGAATATACTGGTGACTCAAAACACCCACCATATTTAGGAAAGACTGTAGTGAGTATAGAAAGAGTAATATGAATAAACCATATAACACTATGTAATACGAAGAAAGAAGTACATTGTGTACCATTTCAACAGAGATATAGACAGGGTATAAAATCAGAAATTTTGGGAGATCCCGAGCAGAGTGTCAAAATTGGTGGAATGATATATTAATAACAAAAGTTTTATGGAACAATGAACAAGAATTATGGAAAAGTAAGAAATGTTAAGAAAACTAAAGCCAAGTCAAGTCTAAACTGTCAAGATCTGTGCCAAAGTGTCCAAGTGGCAGACCACATGATAGATTCCTATGATCTGATAGGAGTCTGATAATACAGAGGGAAGAAATGAAAGTAGTAAATGGAAAGACGATTATCTAAAAAATATTTTTGACAAATTCTGAAAGTGGTTTTGTGATAGATACATTTACTTATTCATCCATCTGTAATTAATGAAATATTACATGGAAAAAAAACTCTAAGGGAAAAGTTATGGCAACAGTGCTGCTATAAAAGCTGTGCTGCTTGAAGTACTAGGTGAATATTAACAGGTTTATGTGAATGATTGCATTTCAGTATTTATATTCTCAAAACAAGTAAAAAATAAAGCAAGGAAATGGAGACAGAAAGACAGATATATAGGAAATTCTGCGGAACAGAGTGCTATGCAATAGACAAGAGGTGAATTAATGTGTTTCAGGATATTAAAACAAGTCACTGGCCCCTTGTAGTGGTTGACCCTGACTGGCAACTAAACCCCAATGCAGTTGCTAGCTGCAATGGGGGAGAGAATTAGAAAAGCAAAAGCAAAAAAATCCTGTGAGTCGAGATAAAGAGAGTTTAGTAAGTGAAGCAAAAATGTGTGCACAAGCAAAGCAAAATAAGAAATTCATTCACTACTTCCCATCAGCAGGCAGATGCTTAGCCAATTCCTGGAAAGCAGGGCTCCATCATACATAACAGTTACTTGGGAAGATTAATGTCCTAAATCTGAATATCCCCCCTTCCTCTTTCTTCCCCTGGCAGGCCAGCAGGTCAAGGSAGGTGATTCTTCCCCTCTACACCACTCTCATGAGACCCCACCTGGAGTACTGTGTTCAGCAGAAGAAAGACATGGACCTGCCTGAGTGGGTCCAGAGGAGGGCCATGAAGATGATCAGGGGACTGGAGCACCTCTCTTATGAAGACAAGCTGAGAGAGTTGAGGTTGTTTAGCCTGGAGAAGAGAAGGCTCCGGGAAGACCTTATAGCAGCCTTCCAGCACTTTAAGGAGGCCTACAGGAAGGATGGGGAGGGACTCTTTATCAGGGAACGTAGTGATGGAACAAGGGATAATGATTTTAAAGTGAAAGAAGATCAATTTAGATTAGATATTAGGAATAAATTCTTTACTGTGAGGGTGGTGAGACATTGGAACAGGTTCCCAGAGAAGTTGTGGATGCACCATCCCTGGAAGTGTTCAAGGCCAGGTTGGATGAAGCTTTGAGCAACCTGATCAAAAGGAAGGTATCCCTGCCCATGGCAGGGGGGTTGGAACTAGATGACCTTTAAGGTTCCTTCCAACCCAAACCATTCTAGGATTCTAGGATTCTAGGATTCTAGGATTTTATTGTCAATCATGAAGTCATACAGTATGGAATATCCCTTTGATCACTTGGGATCAGCTGTCCCAGTTGTGTCCCCTCCCAACTTGTTGCCCACCCATTGCTCAGCAATAGCCAAAACTTTGCTGTGCTATCAAGACTGTTCTAGTCACTAATCCAAAACACAACACCACCTAGACTGCTATGAAGAAAATTAACTCCATCCCAGACAGACCCAGAACAATCTCCACCCCTTATTCTGTATCATTAGCATCATGCTCAGCAATAAAAACTGAGGGGATTGGGGTTTTGGGGAAGTAGCCATTGCTCAGAGACTAGCTGGGCATCAGTCTTCTTATTGAAGGTGATGATTGCTTTTGGATCACTTGTTTTGGCAGGTCTTTTTTCCTTCCTCTTCCCTTCATTTATTGAACTATATTTATCTCAACCCAGGAGTTTCCTCACTTTTGCTCTTCTTATTCTCTCCCCCATCCACTGCAGGGGCTGGAGTAAGCAAGAGGCTGTGTAGAGCTCAGCTGCTGTCTGGGGTCAGCCCACCACACCCCCTCTTTCACAGGCATCATTTCAGAGAGACATGACAATTAACCATAAGATTAGATGAAGAGTTGAGTGACAGAGGTGGATTATTTTTTTTCCACAAATCAGAACCTTTCATCCTAGATAGTAACTTTATCAGTATGATCCATGTTATTGTTATTCAAATACCAAGTTACTGATCATGTAATACTCTATTATTTTAGAAGCAGAAGCAAGCTCATAATGCAGTTCGCAGCTTCCTTATCAAGTAAAACATCTCACCAGAAATATACAATTCTGCTAGTTCATAATACTATGAACTTTATCACCTTCTAGATTTTGTGTGGCATTTCATCTACAGTTTTGTTGAAGCCTATTGGGAACTCATTTTTTCAGAACCCAATCTTTAGCCCATTGCTAAATTACTCAGTCCTTGTCATAAGAAATACCTCATCTTGACCCCTTGTCATTTATAAAGGAAGAACCGTAAGGCATTTGCTGATTTAAAAAAAAAATCCCTTTATTCTCAGATAAACAGTTTGTTGACTTTCTTTGTACACCAAAACTCTAAAATTTTTCAGCTTAAGATCATGCTGGCTGAACCAGGTGGTTGAGGAGATTTCACTTTATTATGGATGCTCCATACACAATAGGAGAAATGAGAGATCTAACCCTCTTGTTCACTTTCCATGTCACAACATGTCTACTTTCTCAATGTACAGACAAAAGATGGAGACTGGTATTGCTTATAATGATTAATAGAAACAAATAAACAAGGTAATGAACAATATTACCAGAGCAATTTTGTGCCACATTTCTAGCTCCATCTTCTCCTTTCATTCTATACATTGACAATCCTTGAAGCCATGAGTCTTAACTATCAGTTATAGGAATTTACACAGAGCCAGACCTGGAAAATTGTATCAGTGAAAGAGTTAGGAGGCAGATAGAAATCATGACATGAAAATTAGCCTTCTAGACAAGCTGCTCCAGGTGGGTTATTAGTGGGGTATTGGAAAGAACCACAGTAAAAACACTGACTTGTTTAAGATTCCTAAATTCTGCTGTGTTCCCAAGCTAAAAGGGCAATAAACAGTGATATTTCTGCCGGGGGGTGAAACATGGGGACGTATTACTACCATAAGCATGGTGACTGTAGCTGCTCTTACTCCACAGAGAGGCACCCAAAGGGCATAGAGTGGAACACGTCAATCAACTTTCAATGGGAATGAGGGTTTGATTGCACTCTATGATTCAAGAGTGCTGAGGGGCTTAAAATAAGAGAAATTGTAAACCTTCACTTCTGAGGTATTATGGTTAGGTTAACAAAAATTTAAGGGTCCACAAAACAGAAGCGTATGTCTTTTGCCCAATATAACTGAAGAAGTCTGAAACAGGGTTACCAAAAATCTCTCTCTGGACACTCAGGCTACTCCTTATCCACCATTAAAATGTTACTGTATGTTTCAGGGTAGCATATTAACAGAAAATAAAGCACTCAGAAATGGCTTTCAAGYGTATATTATTTCTCCTGTTTCTCATATATAAACTATAATGGTGCTTGTCTTAAAATAACTGACAAATATTTAAATTGGGAGAATTCTTTCCAAGAAAAAATACGATATCACATGCACTTGTTTAAAGCCTTTCATCTAACATAAACTAAACATAACTTAAGTTATAAGAAGCGTATTATTCAACTTTATTTTCTTCCTCTTTCAAAATACTGATTTCATTTAAAAAGCATGTGTGATTTGATTCTATAATTCTATTTTGGGCCCCTCACTACAAGAATGACATTGAGGTGCTGGAGAATGTCCAAAGAAGAGTAACAAAGCTGGTGAGGGGTCTAGAGCACAAGTCTTGTGAGAGGCGGCTGAGGGAACTGGTGGAGGAGGCTCAGGGGAGACCTTATCGCTCTCTACAATTACCTGAAAGGACGTTGTAGCGAGGTGGATGTTGGTCTTTTCTCCTAAGTAACAAATGATAAAATTAGAGGAAATGGCCTCAAGTTGCCCAAGGGGAGGTTTAGATTGGATATTAGGAAAGATTTCTTCACTGAAAACGTTATCAAACATTGGAACAGGCTCCCCAGAGAAGTGGTTGAGTCACCATCTTTGGAGGTATTTAAAAGACATGTAGATGTGGTACTTAGGGACATGGTTTAGTGGTGGACTTGGAAGTGCTAGGTTAATGGTTGGACTTGATGATCTTAAAGGTCTTTTCCAACCTAAATGATTCCATATGCCTGAGTAATATCTCTTTGACATGATTCAGTTGACCTTGGTGATATTAATAAGTTCTCCTACTCATTCAAACATTATCATTGTGAACATAATTTTATTTATCTATTTATTTTGTTCTTTCTAGTTACTCTTCATTCTGCCTGTCTTGTTTCCTTCAATGCTGTGTGTTATGTGACTCCTTTTAATCACAGAAAAAGCCTTTATGAAATATGACTGCATGTCAGCAATCTAAAAAGGCTATAAGAACATTGGAAGCTTAATCCATTGTGGTTCTCAAGGCCCTTGACATCTTACAAAGGATCTCACCTCCCAGATGGAACTGGAAAGGTCTCTGAACATGAAAGGAAATTCTCAGCACCTTGCAGGATAAGGCCCCAGGGATTACATCCTGATTCCTGGAATGGTGTGTATATGTCTTTCTTCTTTTCTTCCCTGTTTGAGACACTACTTTAAAAACAATTCCCATAGTTTTTATTCTGGGGGATGAAATTACATGTTAACAGCCAAAGTGCTGTATCACTAAAGGACAAAGGAGGATTTTGCATTCTGGAGGAGCAAACCTCAAAATCTTATCAGTTTTTATGACAGTTTGTTTGGAACCATGTTTCATTACTAAATTGTTTCCTGCTTCACAGAGAGAGAGAGAGAAAGAGAGAAAAAGAAAGAAAGGGAAAAAACCAACCAAACAAAAACCAAAGGAACAAAGGAAAATCCTTGGATTTTTTTATTCCATTTTTGCAAGTTACATCATTGCCTTCACTCCCATATGGATACATCCACTGATTTATCAGTCTGAAATGTACTGAATCAAGACAAAAAACTAAATGAGTGACTGTCGCGAATGAGTGGTTTAGAGGACGCTTAAAGAATCACCGTCAAAGGTATTAGCAGAAAGCGATTCTAATAGAGATTTGTAAAGGTGTGACCTAAGAGAATTCGATGACAACGTTCACTCTATTACTTACTACCAGATGAAACATAAAGGAAGATCATCCAAGGGTTTATATTTTAGGGACTATATGTGTTTAACAACAGTCTAGGATTCATTCACAGTTTAGCAACACTTAATCATCACCTAGTCATTAAGAAACTTCAGTAGCACTTAATCATTAACTAATTTAACATTTACAAGGTAGGTTAGTAAGTCTATTACAATCACAACTTAATTACAAATTATGCTTACTAATAGTACACTCGTACACAGATATATATATATAAAAATATACAGAAGGCACCTGTTAAAAATTCCCCTTGAGTTCAGTGAAGAAATATTCACTTCAAATTTCTAGGCATTTGTCTCTCAATGGGTGAAGGGTTGAGTTTCGAGGAGTAAAGGGGGTTCAGCCCAGGTCCTGATGGTCCTCCAAATATTGCAGACTCAAGAGGTTGGGGCTCTGAGAGGCGTCCTACTCAGAGGGAGATACAGGGTGCAGCCCGCTGCGGTCCAGGAGAGCTCAGAGGGTGTCTCACTTAGGACCACCGTTTACAGATTCTCAAGATGGTTGGCTTTCGTCATCCGTAAATTTCCATCCTGGCCACAATCCCAGGTGGCAATTACTAAAAATTCTCAAGATTTCAGTGCTGTTCTACTTGACACCTGGGCCAGGCAGTAGGAGTACGTCCCCAGCCTCAGCTGTGCAGAGTTTCTGATACGGTCAAGGAGCGCTCAACTGCCAGACTCAGTACACGAAGGCCAAGGTTTCATGGGAATTTCTGAGATCAACAAGCTGCCCAGATCAACAAGTGGCTCAGGAAAAGGAGTGTGTGTGAATGCACCACCACAGTGACTTGCACTATGGTCACCTTAATTTTAATCCACAGATTGGTAGGGCCAGATGCAAAAATTTGGAGAAGCTTTCATGTTGGTTGAGAGGAGTGTTTTCAAGCATCCATCGCTTCTAACTTCCTGATTTTCTAGCTGCACCTGAATCACTGTTAACTACCATGTATTCAAGGACACTCTCTGTTCCATTTTGGGTTATACTTCAACAAAGCACAAGAGAAGCTACTGCGTCTCAGCTGAGAGGTGCAACCGTCATCACAGGACAACCTGTTGAGGCTTCCTAAGTTGTACACCTGTTGTATCTGGAAATAGATGAATTCTATCAGAGAGTTTCAAGACAAAGTTGTTCAGCTGAGATCACCTTCAACGGTGATACAAACTAGGAGTTTGACTTTGCCTTAACAGATTAATCTAGGAGGCAGCGTCTTTGTTATGCTGTATTGTGAGAATGCCTCCAGGCCATTTCAGAAAAAAATCACACAGGGTCGGCATGTGGGGACAATGATGCATGGTTTCTGTCAGCTTTCATTGTGGTATCTGAGCAGGTTGCCACTTCCAGCTGTGCAAACACTGGCCTCTTCAGCCACTGAAGTTATTCTGACAAGAACTGTACATCAGAGCCCTGAAATGCCATGCTTCATAGTCCAATATACTAATAGAAAATGAAACAGATGGTGATTTAGAGTAATATATCACAGGATGAATTGCAACAGCTCGAGAATGAATAGGTCATCCATTTATACACTGATTTGCACAAAACTTTATTTGTACGAGATACAAGTTTTCATTGCTTTTTTAATGAGATAAGAACRTATATGTTCTTTGCCTGTAACATAACCTAAAATAACCAAACAAAACAACCCCACTCACCCCAGGATTATTTACATGACAGTAACAGTGGGAAGTAAACCAATCAACATTTTCAGGAGTGACCATTTTTTGTATCTCCATTTTGGGCACCTAGCTTGGGAATAAACAGACAAAAGGTCTGCTCTGATGTCTAAGAGTGGCAAAAATTATTTCTGGAGAATCAAAGTTTATGGTCTTTGATACCATTTTCGAAAGTGTTTTTTAAGTGTTCTTTGTCAAAAAGATTTTCCATCCTTGGAAGTGTCATTTAGGTGGTTAGGAAATTCACAAGATTACTCCTTACATCACAGTTCAAACCACTGTTTACACCTACACAGCTTTCATTAACAGACCAGTGAGCCTCCCATGCTTTGTGGTGCAAGTAGCTGTCTCACATACATGCTGTATGTAGATCTCACATACTTTATGTGAGATCTAAACTCTGGCCATACTGAAACCTGTAGGAATTCTGCCACATTTTCATACTTCTACCTTAGGCCAAATGATATGAAAGTCCTTTTGGGCTGTTGCTATCTGGAGTCCAGTCCTAATCATCCTTAATTAAAGATAATCTGTTCTAACTCAAATTTTAGATCATTTTATGCCCTGGGAGACATTGTACTGAGGTAGCCTGAGTGCAACTCGGTATAAGGAGGTAGCGGTGATCTGATGGATGGCAAAGTCGTGAGTTACCGTCCTTCAATCTGAAGGAACAGGATTTCTCCATTTTATTGTTAGGTGCCACTTCTGGCATTTATTCTTTGACTGTGCAAGTCTCCAGATACTAAAGAAGCTATAATGAATTTTCTATCAGCGGAATTAAAAAATCTATTTAAACTGCTCTGGGTAAGGATAGATTTCTGCTGCCATAAGGATGGCTGCTGGTAAAAACACCCCAAAAAAAACCCAACAAAAAGAAGCAGTTGTCAGTGCCGTGTGCAGAAGTTTTCTATTTTAGTACCTGGCATTTCATGATGCTGGTCTATTTTAAATAATTAGCAAGTACTTTTAAAGGCAACAGCCTTTGCTGATATGCTTCTGCTGCTTGAATTTCAGAGACATGATGTTGGGAAAGTATTGATACTTCCAGTTGTATTAATTGTTATGTGCTATAGCATTCCTTCTTTCTGAGAGACTGCTAGAAGGTTTCAATGCTCTGAATCTTATTACAGAATTATTTGTCACCCTGGTCTTGTTGGTACTAAACATGGCACAGTGAGTTCTGGTTGGTGGAGATGGTCTGGAGAAAGATTGCAGTATTTTGTGTAAATGTAACATTTCTTTCAAAGGATGAGACGTCAGAAATCTAAAATAGAAAATTAAAGATATGTCACTTTGGATCAGACCAGTAGTGATCTGCCTAGTCCTCAAACTGCAGATAGATCTTTTTCCTTCTCAGCAACTGATGGCCAAAACTTGTTTCCCTAGTGACAAACAAAATGTATAGGATGTCCCATAGCACATAGAACTGACAAAAAATCCTCGTATTTGTTTTCAAGAGCAGTGTAAGATTTCAATGTAAACCTACGCCACTTAGGAGATATATTACCTTCTTATTCCATGCTTGGGCAGAAAACAATCCAATCATCTTCAGATTCAGCAGCATTTTGTTACTAGAGGTGGCACGAACTGATAGAAAGGGTGTCAAGAGAATGGGAGTTAACATGAATTTTTTTGGTTGGGTTTTTTTTTCATGTTAGATTAATAATATTTGCATTTTTATAAAACCTGTTTTAAAATCTGCTTTTCTAAAAGCTGTTTTGGTTATTTCTCTATCAGTATTTTAAGAGTTATGTGACTCCTTTAAACAATTAAGTGTACTTTGCGCGAGTCAAATTACCATCCTCATGATCCCACCTSCAAATATTAAATCTTACACAAAACTTGCTCAATATTTTCAGCAGAAAGTGATTTCAAGCTCCTGTGCTACCACACTCCCATGGAGTAGTAATTTCTACAATTAACAGACAGCTCTATTCTATAAACAAGGGCAGAGCTAAACAAGTGAAATGATGCTTCATTTTCTGATGGGCCATACAGCTGCTGAATCAAGAACATGAACAAAGCAGATAATTCCTCTTTGTTTTGGTGTTGATTGGTATAAGACACAACAATAGCTGAACATAAAATAGTAAAAATTTTACTTTCTGCCTTCATTAAAAAAAAAGTTATTGTTGTGGTTTAACCACCGCCTGCAACTAAGCCCCACCCAGCCACTYGCTCACTCCCCCCAGGTGGGATGGGGGAGAAAATCAGAAGAGTAAAAGTGAGAAAAGTTGTGGGTTGAGATAAAGACAGTTTAATAGGGAAAGCAAAAGCCGCRCACGCAAGCAAAGCAAARCAAGGAATTCMTTCRCTACTTCCCATGGGCAGGCAGGTGTTCAGCCATCTCCAGGAAAGCAGGGCTCCATCACGCGTAACGGTTACTTGGGAAGACAAACGCCATCACTCCAAATGTCTCCCCTTCCTTCTTCGTCCCCCAGCTTTATATACTGAGCATGACGTCATATGGTATGGAATACCCCTTTGGTCAGTTGGGTCAGCTGTCCCGGCTATGCTCGCTCCCAGCTTCTTGTGCACCTGGCAGAGCATGGAAAGCTGAAAAGTCCTTGACCAGTGTAAACACTACATAGCAACAAATAAAACATTAGTGTGTTGTCAACACTATTCTCATACTGAATCCAAAACACAGCACCATACCAACTACTAGGAAGAAAATTAACTATATTCCAGCCTAAACCGAGACACTTATATGTGAAGCAATTTTATCCATTCTTTTTCTCTTCTTCCAAAGCATAGATATCTTGACCTGTTAAGCATGGTTTGTTATTAAACCATTTCTAATATTTTTATATAGTTAACTTAGACATGAATTTTACTACAACATAAAAGGACCAGAAAAAGACTCCTTTAATATCTTTTTTTTTCTTTCCTTTTTTCCCATTTATGCAAATAAATAAGTGGAACAGCTGCAGTATTCAGGATTAAATCAATCATGGTTTTCTTTTCAAACATATGTTGAATTTTCATTACTGTCTAATTTGCTATTGAATATTATCTTCATTTAAAAGAAATTTCTTTTAGACTGACTTCATGGTTTTCATTGCTTTCGCTAGACACCACAGAATAGAAATTAATTCAAAATATACACAAATTTCTAGAAAGCTACTGCAGGTTATTCTTTTAATTCTTCAGTGTTTTCCTGCCTTTTGCTACTCAGATCCATTCAGGTTGTGATACTGGAAAGGATAAACTAAATTAATTCAAATGTTCAAAGTAATTTTACTATTTTCTTTCACAATGTTGAAATTATGTTAAATTCTGATTCTTGCAAACATAAATTATGTGCATTATTGATTAGGCAGAAAAAAATCTGGAGAGCATAAGACATGCATAATTGTGACATCCTTATTAAAATTATTGGCTTTTATGTTGACACTCTTCATTTTCTTTACCCATTTCTCTCATCCTAACATTTCTCTTTATGTGGAGAAAAAGATTGTTCAAATGAAAGACATGCCTGTGGACAAGTAATAATGTCAGCTCATCCTAGAATCAGTGATTAATGAAATAGGATCCTGTGCAGAGACTTTGTTAGATGATCAAATGTCCTATAACCTCAGTAAGGACATGATCTATACTGTTAAATTATGCCAATACTCATGYCTGTGGTCCTTTGCTCCTGGAAGACTTCCATTTACAGACCAGCAAACAAAGCAATAGTCTACAGATTCAACAATTAAACAATAAGTTCAGACTGAGAAAACAAACCTTCTTCTAAACTCTTTCCTAAATGTAATCCGGCTGGGGGATGGAGTGATGTGGAGCCATACACTAACGGCTGAGTCAGTAACAAGTCATATATTCGTAAACTGTTGTCTCTATCAAAAAGTAATGAGAGCAGGCTTCTTTGTAAGGAAAGGTCAGCCAGAGCCAGAAGTCATGGCAAGGCAGGCAGAAGCAGTGGCCTCATGGACAGCACAGTACCATAATACCTAAGGAAGAATGTTCAGTGATGGTAACCAGGGTCAGCCAAGAGTCTAACGATCAACAGACAAGTCTAAATTGACAAGGTAGATCTGAGTTCAAGTCAGGAAATCAACTCTACCGGTCAGGGTCATGACCCAGACTAATAGAATGCATGGCCAGGCAAAGGCATAGCTGCAGTGCTACTGCAGTGTAGTTCATGCAGGGGTTAAGTTCCAGAGCCTCAGCTTAAAAGTATCTCCCAAGTAGAAGAAGGTGGAAGACTGAGTTTTTTTAGCAGAGCTGTTAGGGAAAAGGCTCTGCTGAGAATTCTTCCAGCTTTTTCTCAAGGAGCTCCAAGGCCGTCAAGGCTTCCCCTACAGCTCTCTCTTATCAGCAAGCTGGCCTTAAGTGCAAAGAGCTAAATTCCTAGAGGGGAGTACTCTTAACCCTGACAGTCTCCATCTCCTGAAAGCTTGAAAGCTTTCAATTGACAGAAATATGACACTGTGCTAGATTTCTGTCTTCTATTAGTCCTAAAAGCAGAATTGAAAGCAGGGACATAAACCATTTTGTCTTCAAAGATTAACAGTTTGGATCATTTCTGAAATGCTTTGTTACTGAATCAACATCAAGTTGTTGAAAGGACATGGTCTACTCTGGAGTTAAGTAAAAGGAACACAGTGTACTGTAAACACTTGTCAAGTGGAAAGGTAGTCAAAACCTGTCAGAAAATGGAGATGACTTCCCTCTGGAACACCCATCTCCTTAGATAAACATATGAAGGACTTCCTTAAAATGCTGTTTTTCCAGTAGACAGCAATGACTCATTTGAAGCTGTTGCAGGCTTGACTCTCCCCTGATCTACCCTCTATTAATTAATCTATAGATTAATTAATCTATAATTAATAAGTCTCTAATAATGGTAGCCCATCTCATGAACGACTACTTGGGGACTTTGATAGGTTAATTATTGATTCACTGCACCATACTTGTTCTGGAAGAAACCATTGTGATCTACTATGTCATTGAAGGTTAAAGGAAAGGAGAAAATGTATGCAGATCATCATAGATCTTAATGTAATGTATTTTTTACAACAACAGAGTTTCACACCTTGACAAACATCCCTGAAAATATCTGTCTTAAGAAACCCTTTCAAAGGTTTGTTTCAGAATATTCGATCATTTTTGGTTCATAGAATCATAGAATCATAGAATCATTAAGGTTGGAAAAGACCTCTAAGATCATCATGTCCAACCATCAACCCAGTACCCATGTCCACTAAACCATGTCCCGAAGCACCTCATCCACACATTTTTTGAACACCTCCAGGGATGGTGACTCCACCACTTCCCTGGGCAGCCTGTTCCAATGCCTGACTACCCTTTCAGTGAAAAAATTTTTCCTAATATCCAATCTAAACCTCCCCTGGCGCAACTTGAGGCCATTTCCTCTCGTCCTATCACTTGTTACTTGGGAGAAGAGACCAGCACCCGTCTCTCTACAGCCTCCTTTCAGGTAGTTGTAGAGAGCGATAAGGTCTCCCCTCAGMCTCCTCTTCTCCAGGCTAAACAACCCCAGCTCCCTCAGCCGCTCCTCATAAGACCTGTTCTCTAGACCCTTCACCAGCCTCGTCGCCCTTCTCTGGACACGCTCCAGCACCTCAATGTCCTTCTTGTAGTGAGGGGCCCAAAACTGAACACAGCATTCGAGGTGCGGCCTCACCAGTGCCGAGTACAGGGGGCACGATCACCTCCCTACTCCTGCTGGCCACACTATTCCTGATACACGCCAGGATGCCGTTGGCCTTCTTGGCCACCTGGGCACACTGCCGGCTCATGTTCAGCCAGCCGTCGACCAGCACCCCCAGGTCCTTTTCCGCCGGGCAGCTTTCCAGCCACTCTTCCCCAAGCCTGTAGCGTTGCCTGGGGTTGTTGTGACCCAAGTGCAGGACCCGGCMCTTGGTCTTGTTGAACCTCATGCAGTTGGCCTCKGCCCATCGATCCAGCCTGTCCAGATCCCTCTGCAGAGCCTTCCTACCCTCAGGCAGATCAACACTCCCGCCCAGCTTGGTGTCATCTGAGAACTTACTGAGGATGCACTCGATCCCCTCGTCCAGATCATTGATAAAGATGTTGAACAAGACTGGCCCCAAAACTGAGCCCTGGGGAACACCGCTCGTGACCGGCCGCCAACCGGATTTGACTCCATTCACCACAACTCTCTGGGCTCGGCCGTCCAGCCAGTTTTTTACCCAGCGAAGAGTATAYCCGTCCAAGCCATGAGCTGCCAGCTTCTCCAGGAGAATGCTGTGGGAGACAGTGTCAAAAATTCGAGACAGCCAGCATGGCTTCACCAAGGGCAAGTCCTGCCTGGCCAACCTAGTGGCCTCCTATGATGGAGTGACTACAACAGTGGACATGGGAAGGGTCATCTATCTGGACCTCTGTAAGGCCTTTGACACGGTCCCCCACAACATCCTTCTCTCTAAACTGGAGAGGTACGGATTTGATGGATGGACTGTCCCGTGGGTGAGGAATTGGTTGGATGGACGCATCCAGAGGGTAGTGGTCAACGGCTCAATGTCCAGATGGAGATCAGTGATGAGTCGTGTCCCGCAGGGGTCCATATTGGGACTGGTACTGTTTAATATCTTCATCAGTGACATAGGCAGTGGGATCGAGTGCACCCTCAGCAAGTTTGCAGATGACACCAAGCTGAGTGGTGCGGTTGACACACCTGAGGGATGGGATGCCATCCAGAGGAACCTGGACAAGCTCAAGAAGTGGGCCTATGTGAATCTCATGAGGTTCAACAAGGCCAAGTGCAAGGTCCTGCACCTGGGTCAAGGCAACCCCTGGTATCAATGCAGGCTGGGGGATGAAGGGATTGAGAGCAGCCCTGCCGAGAAGGACTTGGGGGTACTGGTGGACGAAAAGATGGACATGAGCCAGCAATGTGCGCTCGCAGCCCAGGAGGCCAACCCTATCCTGGGCTACATCAAAAGATGCGTGGCCAGCAGGTCAAGGGAGGTGATTCTGCCCCTCTACTCTGCTCTGGTGAGACCCCACCTGCAGTCCTGCGTCCAGCTCTGGAGTCCTCAGCACAAGAAAGACATGGACCTGTTGGAGCAGGTCCAGAGGAGGGCCACAGACATGATTGGGGGATAGAACACCTCTCCTCTGAAGAAAGGCTGAGRGAGTTGGGGTTGTTCAGCGTAGAGAAGGTTCCGGGGAGACCTTGTTGCAGCCTTTCAGTACTTAAAGGGGGCTTATAAGAAAGATGGTGACAAACATTTTAGCAGGGCCTGTTGCGACAGGACAAGGGGGAATGGCTTTAAACTAAAAGAGGGTAGATTTAGACTAGATCTAAGGAAGGAATATTTTATGATGAGGGTGGTGAAACAGTGGAACAGGTTTCCCGGAGAGGTGGTAGATGCCCTATCCCTGGAATCATTCAAGGTCAGGTTGGATAGGGCTCTGAACAACCTGATCTAGTTGAAGATGTCCTTTGTCATTGCAGGGGGGTTGGACTAGATGACTTTTAGAATCATAGAATCATAGAATTTTAAAGGTCCCTTCCAATCCAAACTATTCTATGATTGTATGATTCCATACCTCAGATTATAAAATCTTTCAGGCAGTCTTATACAAATGGGAGACATATAGTTTAAACATTAGAAATGGGATAATCACTTAATATTCAGTAAAAAAACCCTGAAGGTGAATTTCTTGAACATAGCTGTTATTAAAATTTTATTGGAAGTTCAAATACTGGTCTGAATTCCTCAAAATTAATTTAACTTGTCAAATATGGAATGGTACATTCCATATTTGGAGTTGTATTTCTATTGAACTAAGAGTGATGGATTAGAAAAGAACAAGCAGTGAGGTAAAGAATCAAGGAGAGAATTTTGTAAGGCAGGATATTCATCTCACAATATGAATCTCATTCCTAAATCCTCTTCTGTCTGACTTGTGGTTAGGGAGTTGGGTTTTTTTTTTGAAAAAAAAAAGAGAAAAAAAAAMCCACTTCTCTTATAATTCATATAAATAAAACCTGTAACTTTAACAACAGGTTTTCTGGGACAGACACTCTGAAGACATATATCAAACCCATTGTGTAATGCTTTTCTTTGCAATAATAATACAGTAGAAGGGGAAGTACTACTGGCAAAGACCTAAGGGTGTACAGACCTTCCTCTTCCCCTCTTCTTATCCATAAGAAGATAATGACGTAATGAGTACATTGAAATAATAAAAAATTAAATTCTCCCTAGCCCTCTACATAGAGTGTCAGCCTGGCTCTGCAGCTTTTACTTCCGTTTTYGGTAGGTTATCAGGAAACTGGTCAGTCCTGGCTGGCAGTAAAGGTGTAATGGGTAAATTAGCATTTTTTGATGGAAAACTCTTCAATTGGAAATGACTTTTGACTAGCTCTTCAATAAGACTGCCTTAATTCCATGCCTGCTCACTGTATAGTAAAATTGATTTTACCTATTCTGTAACCTACCTGCAGTCAAGAGGCAATTAGAGTGTACCATATTCTTCATTGCTTTTCAAATTGTGAATCTTACTATGGATCACTGAGGATATTGGCTAAGTGAGGGACAAACTATTATGAAGTGGTTTTCAGAAAGTAAGACTTGCACGGACTGAAACTAAAAATCCATTTTGGTACAAGAATTGAAAAGAGAATAACCTTTTTAAATTTTCTGCAGAAAATTGTATTTACCTTTCAGTTATGACTGGCATCCTGATGTGGAACCCATGTTAAGTTTTTGTCTTAGATACCCATGTCTTGAAATATGTGACAAGTTCAGTGTTCCAGCTGAAGTAACATTTTCTAACTAACTGTTGCATTGGAGAAAATAGCAATGTGAACAATCAAGGCTACATTCTGCACCAAATGTGCTGGGCTACTTGTACTTAACTAAATTCTTATGATTGTTAATAAGTCTGCTATGCTTACTGGGATCCAGCTCATGAATTCTGAATGTGCAGAGTTGGCAATGCTAGGTAATGCATTTATCTTCCAGATGTAACACGAAGAAATCTTTTCAAATATTCAAAGCAGGGATCTTCAATCAGTTTTACGGACCTTTGAACCTCCAAGTAGAGAAAAGGAAATCAGTAAGTGGCCCTCAGAGAATTCCCTTGTTAAAAAGAAATTTTCTGCTGGTACATAAGTGTTAGATCGAGAATCCATCCTTCTCAGTTCCCAACCAAAGTAAGGTTTTGCTGGGAAGTGGGAAGCACTCTGTGCTGTTGTGTAGTCTTGCTTTAGTAAAGGTCTGATCTTGCAGCTCAAAATCCTTCGAAGCTTTTACCCATGCCAGGTGCATGCCAGGATTTTGAGGGAGCTTATAGACTTATATATATTAGGAAGGTAAAACATAACTTTTCATTATGTCTTTGGGGGTAAGAGAACTTTTCAAAGACAGGAGTTTTCCCAGAGAAATGAATCTTCTGTATTATTTCGATGTATTATAGTTTATAAGCTACTAAACACAAATACCGCAAATAACTGATTGTCCGTCTTCCTGAGTGCCACCTGCTGCTACATGTAAATGGCAAATGATGGTTATAAAAATTATTTTTTGAAGCATGGAGGTGACACTTTAAAGATGGGTCTTTGAGCTGTAGTCTCATCATGAGGGCTATTACAAAGTCCTTATTCCCTCATCTAAGTGTTTAGACTCAAATTGAGGTACTGAAAGACTGGTTGCCCAGAGGTATGGGAACTGCTAGGAAAATGAGACAAAGGGTATGTCCCTTCTGCTGTCTCAAATAAAAGATTGGATCCATAAGGCTCTGCCATGCTGAGTTTAAGTTTTTAATGTTAAACCACCTACTGAAATCACCACCCCTTTAGAAGACATGGAGAGCAAGCACTGAATACTGAAAATTCAGTATTTTAGACAAGCAGGGTGAGTACACAGCTGTGGCTTAGCCAGCAAGGATTTTGTAGAGAGGAGTGTGTTTCCAAAACTTCCCCAGACCTTTTAGGATAATCCTCACCTGGGGAATCAAATCTCCCAAGCATGTCACCCGATCACTGTCCAGATTGTGATGGGTATCTATGTTGAAAAGGTCCTTGCAACAGCATCTTTAACTGGATCAGGTGAGACTGCCAAAAGCACTGTTTTCAATTCCAGCTGCCCCACAGTCCTATATGACAACTATTAATGCAAAATCTACCACTAGTGATTTTCTTAAGCTATGTAAAAAACATCCCCTAGCTATCCTTTCTATGTACAAAAGACTATCCTATGTGTATTTCTTGATCTGCATATTTATATTGCTTGGCTGATTCTGCATCAAGGACTACCTGGGGGAGTCTCTGGGATGGTTAGATTCTCCATCCAGGATGTTAAGTAACACATAAACCTACATATAGTCCCTATCAATTGTCTAGGGAGCAGGAGCTGCCTGGGGGAATCCAAGGGACTGGGGAAATTCTCACCAGGAGAGCTTCTGTAACAGTTAATCAAACGCTTTGTTTTGAAAGCACTAGGGGGTGAGTCAATCACCTTGTACCAAATTGATCTATTGTCTCCTATCAGTCCATTGTCTCATCCTTGCAGAGATTAGCCAGGAAGTTCCTGAGACAGCTGAGGAAATAACGATTTAAGTGCACTAGGTGTCCACAGCCCTAATACCCAGCTACATTTTATTAACTATAGGATGAAACTGAATTCATTCTTGTATTTTATTTATGAGTTAAAATCCATAGTTCTTGCCACAGCACCTGCCTGCAGAATCAACCAAGCCAGAACCCACCACTCACCAGGTGCAATTGTCTTCACTGTGAGATGGGAGATCTTGATTGTCAGCTCTTGTTCTCTGATCTGGTAAAGGTTTGTACAGTTCACTGGATCTTGGTATACACAGCTGACTTCTTGTTTTCTCCAGTAGTTTCTGGTTTTTATTTCTCACAGCAGCCAGGAATGAGCCTTATGTTTCTGGGAAACGAGGGGTTATACATTATAAACCTTATTTCTAATGCACATGATGGAGAGTTTAATGCTTGTGGTATATTTGCATAATGCTGCAACTGGTAATACAGTGAGGTCAAAGTGGTGCTGTGCCATGCCAAATTTAAGACTTTAAGCAGTGCACGTACCTAGTCCTCCTAAGTAGTCACAAAACCAGCACATATTGCCACAATGCTGTACTACTATACAGTGTTTACTCTTCACTCTAACTGATTGTTTCCCTGCTGACGTGCACGGTCAGCATGGGCCTTGTGACAAGTAGCTGTGTTCAGCATAGTGGTGACAGAACTTTGTATTTCTGTCCAGAAATACTTATAAACAAACAATGGTTATATTGTTTTACTGCTATGATTCTCATTTTCATCAGAACTTTGTTGTTTTTCAGCATCAAGTTGAACTGGCTAGAGAAAAATATTAAAAAACAGCTAAGATGAGGTGCTTGGAACTCCAGATCCTCTGTCATTCATACTTTTTCTTAAGCTAATAATATTACATATTATGGCATATAATTATATATTAAATAACACGTAAAAATGGAACTGTTATGTAGATCTTTTTTCTTGTATGATACTTCTCTGTTCCTCATTAGCAATTTTAATGTTTTCTAGGTCCTGTGGGGCTGAGGTTGTTATCTGTCAATATTTGGAGATGCCTGCGTATGCATTGTAAMAGTTAATATCCCTTGAAGAGAAAACTTCTAAGAAAATTCCATGGGTTTATAGTGCTAGATATGGTGGCTGGAAGCTGAGAATATTATCCCACAGAGGATGGGACCATGTCATTTCAGAAAGATCTCTCCATGTTGTACACTATAGGAGTGTATATGGAGAAATGAAATCTTATCATAGAAATTAATTCTATAATGTAATGCATATACAGAACAAGCTAAACTAATAGCTGGTGAATATAGCCGTGGTGGGTTGCCCCAGGCTAATAACTAAGTTCCCACACAGCTGCTTGTTCACTTCCCCCACCCTCAGCAGGACAGGGGAGAAAACAAGAAGAACAGGAGTGAGAAAGCTAGTGGTTTGAAACAAAGACAGGTGAATCACTTACCAAGTGGACAAAAAGATTAGACTTGGGGAATTTAACTAAATTTAATGCAGATTAGCATAAATAATTAATTATTGATTCAGCTATTGGGAAAAGAAAAAGACAAACGTTTACAATCACCTCTGCTCCCCCTTTCCCAGGCTGACTTCATTCTAGTCACCTCTCCTCCCCACCTTGCTATTGTCATGGCTTACACTCGGTCCTTTCAATGAAGCAATGAGTGGTACGGGGAGCTGTCAGGACATAGCAGTTTCTTTCTGCTGCTCCTTCTTTCTCACTTTTTTTCCTATACCCCTACATGGGTCCTCTATGGGCTGCAGTCCCTTCAGGAGTGTTCCTGCCCTGCCATGGAGCACCACCTTGTTATTCCCTCATTCCTTTTGTTGTTCCTTCCTCTCTCCGCTCCCTCACTCTTCCCATGTTCCCTCCCCCTCATTTTTTTCTGCTCTTTCACAGAGGCACCACAAACTTTGTGGATTGTCTCAGCTGTGTCCTCCAGTGGGTCTGTTGTAGAGTCAGCTGGACCCTACTGTGTCTGGCATGGGGCAGTCCCTGGCCTGTTCTCTCAGAAGCCCCCCCTGAGCCCCTCTGCTACCAAACCATTGCCATTTGCAACAGCAAATTCTGAAATGAAACATCTTTTAAAGCAAGTAGGAGCAAAAGGGCAAAACATGAGCAAATCAATGTAAGGGAACTACTAAATGAAAATTATTTTTTCTTTATTTMCCAATTCTTCTTCACCTGTTCAAACAGACCTACTTTCTAATAAAGATCTAAACAAAATCTAATTTCTGATCAAATCTTATTTCTGATTTTGTTCTTTAATATGTTTCTTTTGATAATTGAGGGCTCTARCAATGTTGGGGTACACTATTGATCTGAACAATTGGTTATAAAGAGTGGTACCAGGAGAATAATATCGAATAATAAAATAAAGTCATTACCAGTAATCTAAGCACTTCCCAAAATTGCAGTGCCCACAAGGGAGTTATGTTCTTCTCTTAATGGCAAATGAGATCAAATCCTTATAGCTTTATTACATTTGTGGGGATAGCAAAAATATTTTTTCAATAGCAGAGTGCAGGTGGGGTGGGGATAGAGAGAGATGTGCTTTGCAAAGAAGAAAACTTTTGGTTTCAAACCTGTGGTAGTTACTGCAGATCAGTTTGTCAGTGAAACCACAGAGGGCAAGTTCTTTAGATTCTGATATCAGCAGGTGGGAGAGTTTTCTCTGAACTCTTTTCTTCTTTATCTTTTAGCACACATATTGGCAAAATAGTCAAAAGATTCAATGGAGAGTAAGGTAGTGACTTTTTTTCCATTGGCTGCCAAAATTTGGGGCTAGTGACTGATTTCTGCCMATGCAATATCAGCAGTGGTTAAAAAAGCTACTTATAATACTAACGTGCCTCACATCAGAAAATGCTCATTGTTAACATTGCCTATTGCTGTTTGTCTTCTGGAGGATTTTAYTTCATTCTTTTCAAAGGTCTGTGTGGAAAAAGTAGGGATAAATATTAAATTGTCAAGTGTAGGGATGTAAGGTATTTGAGACACTAAGCAAAATATTCAAGGCATCTATGAGAAAAGCTGACAGCCAATGTATACAGGTAGAACAATTTCTTGTATGCTTTGGTGATTTTCAAGTCTTAGTTCATRTATGGGCTATGAAAATATACTTGAAATTGGAAAGACTACTTCTGTTATACAACTAGATTTCTGCTTCAGCATTTCTACTTATGCTAGCTCTCAAAAAATCAAATTCAATATAGCAGGAATCATTTTAGTAAAACCTTGAAAGCCCAAACGTGATATTTGGGAAACTTGTAAAGAATATACTGTACACAATCTTGGATAACAGATTTAGGTGTGAAACTGATCTATCTGGTTACGTTAGGCTGGTAAGTAAACAACCAGAATGATATATTTGGGGAGTTTCTGTACTTGATTGAGAAAAAAAAAGCGTATCTTAATATGAAATGGTRATAGATGTGAGAACAGTAACAGGCTTATTGAATATATTAATTTCATCAGATAGGAAGATTAAAGAAACCATGTTTCGTCCCATTTGTAGTTATGTTACTCTGAAATCAACAGAAAATAGAGAGAAAATGATATTTGCTCATTCTGTGAAATAGGCTTTATTCTGCAAGACAGAACAAATATAGCCAAAATGTCATAGCAAAGAGTGAAATTAATAATAGTATTATGGAATTAAGTAGCAATTTATTTCTGATAACAAATATGTCAGGTTTTCTTTATTTGAAAAAAAGTGATATTTCTCTTGTGGTAGCTGTGTAAACTTCAAGCTGAACCCCAACAAGAATCTTTTTYTGCCCTTTAGATAATTATCTTGTCTGTAATTTGATTCTATGTTTCTTTAGTTGATGATCAAAACACAGAAGACCCAGTTTGTTTGTAAAATGCTTTATGGTCTCTGCAGTCCATGGGACAGTAAAACCCAGTGTTTACTTGGGGAATGGATAAATGTGATTGTGAGCCTGGTTTTGAGCATGTTGAAGAGGAAAATGCTATTTTAAGAGTTTCTTTTTGTTAGAGTATGGAATTAAAGTCCTATAGTTGAGATTTATGGTTTTCATAAGTCCAGACAGAACAATAAAATAAATTCTAAGTGAGATTCAAAGTCTTGTGTATCATAGGTTGTTGAATAGTCCTACATTAAGTCTAGTGATTCTAGCTATTCACTCTACTTGTTTTAGGCACCCGAGATGGATTTAGGCATATTCTTAACACAATCTCTTGGGCATTTCTGGTTATTTAACAGAATATGAACAYATTTGCATACCTGAATCATAATGGAATAAAGTGGAAGGTAGGTATTGAGCAGCATGTTGGKTGAGTAGCTGAAACAAGTATATTGCACAGGGGTAATACCATCTTTGACAGAAATTACTGTGACCATTATCCCTTTCATTGGAAAAAAACCTGTCAGAGGAATTACTAGCAGTCACTGAATAAGGGCCTATTCGCTTGAGTATTATGAGTAAGAGGATGACCTGAATTCCAGTCCCTGGAATAATTCTGCCTGAACTTCTGGAATTACATAAAAAATCGGCAATATCATTACCTGTGAAAAAAAAAAAAAAAAAAAAAAAAAAAAAAAAAGACGTGCCCAAATTGTTGCCTATGCTAAAGAGGACTTACTCTTTGAATTCCCCACAGGTATTGTTATACTGATACATCTGTAATATATTGATATAGTAGTATTATATTATTCAGTTATATTTGGATTTTTCTTTACAGGAGTAAAACTTCAGGTAGGCCTTTGTTGTAAGGAAGTTATGTGTTTGCTCCTCCTGTGTTGTTTCTGGCTGTCCAGCTCAACATGTGCAGGCATTAATCCATGCTTGAAAATTTCCTAATTATCCCAAYTTAGGATAAATGATACTGGACAATTGAGGGTTCTTTCCCTTAAGAACTTTACCCTATAAGTTGCCTTTTTAGGGGGAGGTATCTGCTGTCCACATTTTCTAGTCTAATGCTAGGACTTTAGCTGAAACAGCTAAGTTAGCAACCCAGCTGCCCTTACTACCTCAATGGATATTACAGGCATTTTCAGAAGATAATGGAATAATTCATCTCTTCCCATTACTTACAAAGTTGTTGTGGTTATTTTAAGCATAACAAGTGCATTGACCACAGTCTTTGGGAAATCAAGTTGACAAAGAGTATGGCCAATATATTATTTGCGCCTTAATATTACACAATGGAARGGATAACTGGGAAGGATATGACCTCATATTGTCAGCAGCTGAGCCAATGCTCCATATTACACAGAAAAAAATCATAAAATTGAAAAACCCTAAACCTGATCTGGGGGAGAAATTACTTCTCATATTTAATCATCTGAATGACTAAGTTGTCACTGATTTTTTAAGAGAACAGGTCCTTCCAATCTTACAGTTCTCATATGTCTTAACCATCACTCTTATATCCATGATCAATCTGAGCTTTTAAAGAAACTGTGCAGTAAAAAGGATGACATCAAGCTAGCTAAGTGTAGGCTGTAGCAGCAATCACTGTTGAAATGAACTTAGTAACTATTATCTAACATTTATACAGGAAGATTCCCAGGTGCTAACCTACTACAGTAGGAGCCCGAAGAAGAAAACATACAGAATTCATAACAACCACAAGAGAAGTGTAGAATTGATAAATGGATGAAAATTCTTTAAATTCTGTAATCTTAAATGGCAGCTATTTATGTGCAAGGCTGATGACTGGACTTAAAGATAGATTATGCCTTTTCACATAGTCTAGACTCATTTTCCTATTTCCGTTATCTCATTAACCTTGCCAAAACTGCTAAAAAAAAAAAAAAAAGGATTTTTTCTGGAGTTAATTATATTGAGTTTGCTTCTGCCTGATCTCACTGACCTCACTTCTACTTATGAATTACTAGTGGATGAGGTAAGATACAATTATATTTATTTTATCTTACAATTATATTTAYTTTGTCTGAAATCAGGGGACTAGTTATTTTATTTATATTGATGTTGACGTTGTCACTGATACTAGCAGACATTTGTCCAGTGATTAGTTATTGATGCAGCAGTAGGTAATCAGAACAGCTAAATCTTAGTGAGCAATCTTGACTGACCCCAGCAAGAAAAAAAATCTGAATGTAGAGTACACTAAGGGCATCTTCCAACTTTCCTGGTTTAGGCTATTACACAAATGTCTGCTTATCCTCTTCTTTCATCACCTGGTCTTTGTTTCTGTCTCCARATTGCTGCCCAACATCAGGTTCCTAACCCTGCTTCCAGGAGTTTGCCTAAGTTAAGAAGTTCAACTGGTTGAGTCAAAGGTCAACTTCCTCGCTTATAAGAGCTGTTGTGAAGACAGCTGGAATTCCCCTCCCATTCTTGGAAGCTAATTTTATGCTAAGGCTCTCCTACTGACCCCCTGTGATGCAGTTATGTCTGCACCTGGTTATGCCTCCTCAATTTTGATGTTTTCCCACTGGTTAGCTTGATGACGTGTCATCATGATAGACCAGCACCACACTAGGGCTGTCCCTGATCGCTGCCTACACACTGGATCCTGTCTTTAACTTTCTAAGACTCCTTTCATAACTCCTTGCTAGTAACGGCATTGCTCATACCTGGCGTGTTGTCACCCTCAGCTTAATTAAATGCAGCTCCCAAGAAAAGGAGGGGCAGCCTTCACTTCTAACTTTGTTCACGACAGCTCCTACCAGCAAAGGAGCTCATCTAGATTCAGCTTGGATTTGGCCAGCTGAACTCCTAGAAGGTGAGATGTGCTCAGCACCCTGATACACTAATGTTATTGCTTTCCTAMCTGTGATTCTGGCCATGTCTTCATATGCTATGTCATTTGTAGGCCTATAGAAATAAGTGAAAATAGAATATTTTTTTTACAGGGTGAAGTTTTAAGTGATATGTAGGACATTTTACTCTTGTACTGTTTATAAAGACAGAAGTCKCACCTCATTTCCACCTGAAAAACTGTCACTTGTATAACCTGTGCCCATAATGTTATTATGTACATCTGTCTGTACATAGCGGTATTTGGGCACGCTAACAGGTATTCCTGAAGTGTAAATATCCAACAGATTTCTGCAAATAAAAACAGAAGTACTACTGAAGGTTCTTTGATAATTTGGCCTAGAGCCTACATAATTAATAAACAATGTTGATTTGCTTTACKGAGAAAGGCCATGTTCTGAGGAGCCTTCTGAGCCCAACAAARGCTAAGAAAAATTAAGTGCTTGTTAACTGTTACAACATTGAACAACTAATGTGGTTTGGGGTTTCATATCCTATTACTGCTGGTGATGTTATTGTGACAATCSCACTTAATTTGATTGTAGAAATACAGTAAGTAATGAGGAAGTTAAAACACTTAGAAAAACAAAATTGCTAATACTGCACAATCCAAGAGTCACAATTATTCTCATTTCCTTCAGCTATATAATGTTTTACAAAAAAAGAGTTCATCGTGATCTCTTGATGATAAGAGCTGTTTCCTACTTTTTCTCATGCAGGGAGAAACAGATTATTTTTTTAAACAGCAGAGAAGAGTCAACAGCAAATTTTGTGCAATCGAAGGAGGAAGAATAGTGAAGATTTAAAGCTTTCTATTTTTTGGTGTTGGACTATCTCATTGCTGGAGAAGCGTAGAGCAGCATCTTGTCTTTTAATCAGATAAAAAATGTGGTAATCTTGTGGCAGTAAGGTGCATCAGATGTTTCTGTAAATGTTTGGTCACTTATTATTTTCCACTACGGAGGCACTTTCTTGATTAGGTCACTCAAACTTACCTGACAAAAAAGAAGAGATAAGAAGAGAGAAAAAGAGACATACAGAAGTAAGAGTCAACTGGAGGAAATGATTTATACATCAGGATTTGTCCAAACCCAAGTTGAAGGAAGCAAGATGACTCCAGGATGATGATGACGACCCATACTGTCATTGTGAAAGACAGGAGTAACRTGAATGACACAGGAATGTCCCAGGATGGCAGAAGTGCTATTAATGCTGTTTAYGAGGTGGCTTCCTCTTTGCTTTAAAACTAACAATCCCAATATTTCCTAAATCTTAATTTTATTTTATTTTTCCTTCCAGAACTTGATATTTAGCCCTGTAGCCAAACAAGAAGATTTTTTTTTTCCAAGGACTTCAAAAGACCTCAAATGTTTTCAAGTTCAGTTATCAGACCCCTTTTATACACTGATTAAGATTAATCTTCTTAAAAATAATTTGCTTGTTATTGTTTTGTCCTGATGCTCGTACTGAAAGGCTGCTATAGAGTTTCAGTGCTTTATTATTTCAGAATCTTCCTCTAATTTCTAGTTTAAATGTATTAATGGCCAGTAATTTATCCTTTAAGCTAAGATTGTGTTTCCTCCTTTTCTTCTCCTTCTCTTCTTATTTGGTAATCATATTCTTTGAAAATATAAGACAAAAGCGTTGCCTTCTTTAGTAAGACATGTTTTTTATTCCTCTATCGTAACAACTTTTCTTGGTCCACAGGCATGTACAGGACAAACACTTTTTTTTTTTTTTGTATTTGTTATGCGAATAAGATGTCACCAGGAATGTTTAAGGTAAAATTAACGATTTTCTGGTTTACTGGTGCCCTATGTTACAAGTTATTGCTGATATGCTGCTSTATATATTCTGAGTTAACATTTACTTTTTTCATTACTGAATTATTTGGAAGCTTATAAACTACCATAAGATGATGGAAACCCAGAATCTTTTTACACTAGTCAGTTCTAATTAATAAGCTTGTAGCACAAGTTCTTATTAATCCCCAAGGGCATGATCTTGCCCTCTAAAATTTATCTGATTTTCTATTGCTCTGATGATCACATTTATGCGGCTCTTCATGCATGATATCTTAATATTCTTCCAAATGACTTCCATGCGTACATTATCAACAACTTCATGAGCCACTGCAGGCTAATTTGAATTCCTGTTACCCTTAGGAACTCAAAGTTTGATTTTTCATTGATTGTGGCACAAACAAGAAATAGAATAAAGAAACACTGAGACAAAGAAGAAATCATTGGAAATTCCTCTTTTTTGACAATAAAGAAAATTATTCTAAAGTAGAGATGAATTAAATACCATTTGCAGCTGACCACTGAAGGACCTAGCTCTTCCCCATGTGAACTGAGACATGATAAATTTCGGTTTCTTGTGGCAGAAGTGTTTGTTGTGAGATTAAGCAACCTTTTAACCACAGCATTTCAATGAGAAGTTTTCAAAAGTGTCCTGAACTATTAAACATGTATAACACAATGGCAAGATGAGGATTCTAAAATAATGACTGAGSTCTGAAGAAAAGGAAAGTATACTAATCCAGACTGTGTTTGATCATAATTGAAAGCCAGGAGGTCAGAGATGAAACAGAGCCATTTCCATTGCAGTTTACAGTTCCAGTGACTAGATATTGACAATTACCTTATTTTTTATTGTTTCTTAATTATTAAGTTATTCTCAGTGCAATATCTTGCAACACCTTTGATGTACAAAGCTAAACATATTGATGGTCTATTAAAAGAATTGCTAATTTGCTAATTGTATAACAGAGACTTCTCTATGGTGAGAGAATGAAACGTAATTTTACTAAATAATTTGTGATTTACATTAGTGTTTCTTAATGAATAGCTGTTTAACATTTTGATTTAATATTGTGTGATTTCTTTATTAACAAGACACTTGATTATTAGCTTATAAACTCATACAAAAACTGTTCTAATCAAAGTTAAATGAATTGAAGTTTGTTAATCTGGACATGTTGTTATTACTTTTATTAAAATGGATTAAAATTCATTTTTATTAGCAAATAAACTACCAAATATGCTGTTTGTGTTTTTACTGCAAGGAAATAATTGACAGAAGACAAAACAAAAYCCCAATAACTTTGACACGTGCATTGTATTTATCATGTCATAAAAATGAAAAAAATAATTCCCTGTGGTACCTAAATATACACAGGATATGTTTCATGCAGAAATTCTTAATAAGTTACAATTTCAAATGATGTTGTTTTATTTTATTAGAAAACTCTCTAGAAGGATCTAAATTCCTTTGGTTTTGACTTGGTTTAGAGATTTCTTTCCTTATTATTTGACAGTAGATATTTACAATTTATATAGTAGCATTTAGATGCTTGTTTATATTAGGCTGCTGTTCAAGATAGGCGATACAGATATCAAATGTTTCAGTGCTAGTTTAGTGATTCACCTAATAAAATAATTTGATGTCTATTTCATTGTCTGTCTCTTTTAAAATTTCAAGTTCTATGTAGTTGTCTTTCTTGCACTGATCCCTTATTTTAACATCTGTTATGACATAGCAACTTGTCTTTTCTTGCTGAAGGCAGTCATTAACATCTTACCTGGACAACGAAATCTGATTCTTCACATATGCAATTAACGTTACTGTTCAGTTTCATCATCCATTCCAAAACCATGCAAAAGGGTCTTACATGCTCAGAAAATGTTTATTCCAGGTTGCAAAACAGGTTCAGACTTATTTAATATCATTCTAACATACCTCTAATATCCTTCTARTCCTCCTAATATTTTCTTTAATATCCTTCCCACTATTTACATGCCATCTTTTATTTCCAGATAGTTAGTAAAAAAAGAAAAATAATTACCTGTAAGAAAGGCTTTAAACCTCTACCCGTTCTTAAGGTTTCTCAGCTTTCCCTGACGCATTGACAGATGGAGCTTGTGTTTTTATGAAAAGTTGCTTCAACCAGTTGACTATAATAGTATTGCTTAAGAAGAACTTAAAAGAAGTTGTCCAGAACAGTATTGCATTTATTTTCAAAAAAACTTTTTTCCAAAATTATAATTGCAGTGAAGAACAAAATGGTCCTTAAACGTGATTATGAAAATTGAAGAATCAATCCTTTTTTTTGTTTTCTTTTTTTTGGTGTTTTGTTTGTTTGTTTGTTTGTTTTGTTTTGTTTTGTTTTGTTTTTTAATAAATTATTTTCCCCTGGTTTACAAAGACAGAACATTTGATTCACATACTTTAAAACAGAAAGGTCTCTTCATCTGGCGTCCTATAGAAACTGCAGCAAAAATTTCCTTACCACATTTTAGAACATTTTGCTTTTTTGACACATTCTCTTCATATAAGCCTTGGTTGGCATCCACATATGAATAATGAACATTAAGTGAGGATGCACATGATTGCTGACCAGGAAATATTTGGATTTTAATTTGAACTTGGACCTTCAGATGGTGATATTGCCACTTAAATATCACACAGCAGAGCTTTAACTCTTTGGAACATGTTCTGAAAAATTCAGAATTTCAAGTTCTGATTTTATTTTAGTCAGTTCTGCTTTGTTGAACATTATGCCCAGGGGATAGTCTGAGAATTATCTGAAAGAAGTTGCAGTGGTTATGTTTTGTTCTGCCACTTTTAAAAGGTACTCCAGATTGTCCTAATAATTCAGAAGTATATGAAATAAGACTTAATTATATACATCTGTTAAATCTTGTTGTAAATGGCACTAAGCATGTGGAAAGCTTTAAAGTTTTTGATTATTATCTTGATATGTAAAATCTGTCAGTGTACAGATTATGAACTGGATACTATTAATCATTATTCCAAAAATTATCTTCTATGTAGCAAGAATTTCTTTCATTCCCTGCTCTTTCTAAGACACTAAAGGAAATGTCCTTTAGGCACATTATCTCCTCATGAAGAACATCGCGTCGAGAGGACCTAGAAAAGAAAGAGAGGTGCATCTAATGTGTTATGTAAATATCCAGAATGCCATGTAAGCTCTCTGAAGTCTTCTGTTGAAAACTTCAAGAGTATTCACAGCTATTTAAGGTCTGAGAAGAGATTCCTGTCTTTAATACATTTCTGTGCATGTGTGTGCATGTACAAAAGTAAATGCTTAACTTGATCATAAAAMTTACCTGTGTCATGTTGTTCACAAAGAATATAAAAGGTACCCAGAATGACCTAAGTAAGAATTAAGAACATAAAAATGAGTAGTTTTGGAATAGAAAATGAACATACACAGAATTTTCTTTGAATAATTGCATTATCAAGTAAAGAAGTTACACTGACGTAAATAAATTGTGAAGCACAAAGAGCAAGCACAAACTATAATTTGTTATAAGAGCTTGTCAATCATTCAGAAATACATCTATGGAAATAGTTAAATAATTTCTTTCCTAACTCTGAAGCAAACCTGCATTGGTAGGTGTTTATAATTTGACACATCTTTAATTTGAATATACATCAGTTGAACTCATATGGGCATGAATCACTTGTGTAGATCACATTTAAATCAGTGTTCTGATTTAAGAGAAACCCTCTTATTTGTGCACATAACTCCATCACTCTGCTTGGAGAAGATAYCTGATGAACGACCTTCACGGAACTGCTTTATAGAACTTTTCAGAACTTTGAAATTCTGTATTGCCTTTCAACTGTATTGTAATAATATGATTACCTTTGTCTTATTTTAATTCCATTTTATATTGACAAGTATTATATATTAATATCTGTACAAATACATTCAATATTTTCATGTTCTTAATAGATGAAAAAATGAGTTAGTTCATTTATTGCTTTAAAAAAATTGTCAGTCCATCAGTCTATAAATAAAAGAGTGCTAAGCATARTCTTTTTATGTTTTTCTCATGTCTTTATGTAAATGACAATCAATGCACAAAAGCTTTCTTGGGTGCGAACTTAAYTTCAGCTTCCTGATCAAGGGGTACAACCAAAAAGATATTGTAGTAGAAAAGATTTTGAGGAGTGATGGGAAGAAACTACCATTTATCTTTGAAAAACTGTTACGTAGACAGGATCCSAAACGGGGAAGCTTCATCACTTTTCAGCCATCAGGGAGCAGCAGGGCAGGGTGCTGGGCAGGGGCARGCTGTGGGGAGCCGGGGGTGCCCTCACCCCCAAGCGCAGCCCCCCAGTGCCCCGGCGAAGGGAGCAGAGCAGGGGTGGGGGACTGGGGCCAGCTGAGGCCCAGCCAGGAGGTCACAGCAACCACGTGAGGCCATCCCAACGCAGGCAAACCGGCAGCCTARCCTCGGCGTGGGCCACGGCTTCAATGCAGCTCCCAAGGCAGGGGCTGGAGCCCCAYCCGAGCCTCCTCAAAGCTCTTCATCGTTAACTTTGCTTTTTCCCCAGACATCTGATCCCAGGTTCATCTTATCAGAGCTGATCTTGAACACAGGCAGCAACTCCTGAGGAAGCGAGGGAAGAGCTCGTAGATCTTGCACTAGGGTACACTGTGCACCRGTGTCTACGAGAKCCTTGTGCTCCTGTGGGTCTGATGTGCCAGGCCATCGAATCCACACAGTCCAGTAAAGCCGGTTGTCCCTTTCCTCCACCTGGCTGGAGGCAGGRCCCCTCTAGTCCTGGTCATCGTATTCACTACGTACTTCTTGTAAGTATGAATCAGAAGTCCCTTTATTAAGATCGGAAGTAAGGTCAGCTCTTCTACTCTGTTTGGGGAACTGCTCACTGGAAACTGGAGCAGCAGTTTTCCTGTAAGACCCCCCTTTTGTGATTGTTTTTCCTTGCAACTCACGTACCCATGCCTCTAGGGTTGAGGTAGATTTTCCATCCCACTTCCTCATGTCCTCTCCATGGTCACGCAGGTAAAACCACAGGGTGCCCTGGGGTGTGTACCCACTATATCCTCTCTCTTGAGKAGAGCAACGCTTACTCTGAATAGCTGAGATACTGGTCCGTACAGGTGGGGAGTGGGACATATCCTCTKTGAGTTGCTGGATTTCCTGAGACAGTTTTTCAGACAGTTTTTCCACAGCCGAGATGCAGGCCTGTAGGAAGGAAGAGAGACTTTCTTCATATTGCCGGAGTTGGTCAGCCAATTCATCCACCRTTTGTTCCTCTCCATCTTTCCAGGTCATTATTGCCAATGAGTTTGCATGCAACGCTGGTGCGCTCYGTACAAACTTCTGCCACATGGGTCGGGTACACTTGACGTCATCTGGATCTTTGGATAACTGCTTGTTGTCCAGGTCACTATAAATCACCTCCAGCAGAGCTAAGTCCCTCAGGTGCTGGATACCGCTCTCCATGGTGGTCCACTCGCCTGGGTGACATACAACATCTTCCTTGAAGGGATACCTTTCCTTCACGCCTGACAGGAGTCRCCTCCAGAGGCTGAGGGCTTGTGCCCCTTTTCCAATGGCTTTGGCTAAGCCCCTTTCCCTAGAAAGGGATCCCAGCTGTTTGGCTTCCCGACCCTCCAATTCCAGGCTACTGGCCCCATTATCCCAGCATCAGAGCAGCCAGGTGACAATGTGCTCACCTGGACAATGACTGAAATCTTTTCGCATATCTCRCAGCTCACTCAGGGATAGGGATTGGGTGGTTACCATCTCACTTATGGCTTCTGCCTCTTCCTCCTCCTGTTGTCATGATGGCCCTGGTTCATCTTCATCCTTTGCTAAATGAGCTGATTTTCTGGTGTGTTTCTTCTTATGTATAGGGTTGACTGATATCAGCACAGGCTGGTTCTCTGTTGTGGGGGTTGGAATAGCCACARTGCCTGTCGCTGGGGTTGGAGGAGCCGCAGTGCCTGTCATGTGGGTTGGAGTAGCTGCAGTGCCTGTCGTTTTGTCATCAGATCCAGAGACCTTCTCTTYCCCTTGAGGGTTCTGAATAGTGTTGGACAGGGCTCAGTAGGCACAGTGCAGGCCCCAGCATGTTGCAGTGATTTGTGTCTYTCTGGAATTGCCAGGATAACAGYATACTTTTTCCAAATATTCTACTAGTTTTTTAGAATCCTGCACTTGCTCAGGGGTGAAGTTCCAAAACACTGGAGGTGCCCACCRTCCTAGGCATTTGCCCATGCTATCCCTGCCACTCATAGCTACCCAGCCTTGGGGCAGATCTCTGGATGATATTCTTAAATTGCTTAGTAACCTTAGACAAAACCAAAATAATATTCYCAAGAAATACCAACAGAAGTATCTTAACTACCCCCAGTTCAAGATACTGAAACGTTACTGTAATGAAGGAGGAAACATCATAGAAGAAGGTCACAAAAGTGCCATTCTGTATTTCCTCCATAAAAAAMCTCTCAGAGGAAGAGGTATAATTGCTAATTGCCTCCATGAYGTGGTACCCAAAGTACAGTAATGGCTTCGGCACAAAACCCAAATACCAGATTAYGCTCAAGGCCAGTGTTTTAATAAMWAATCTCCCAGGCAAAACATCACTAATCTCTGCAGAGCACAGCAGACTGCAAAAACCAACACCAATCTTTAACATGTACAGCAAAAACAAGAGCATGGTGCAGATCAGATGAACTAATATTGAGAACAGATGAATCAATATTGTGACTGGCAACTGTTAACAGATATAAATTCCTTAATATACCCTGGTTWATTTGTATTATCTCAAACCCTTCCAGCCCCACACTGGGCACCAAAAAGGACCGTTGTGGTTTAACCCTAGCRAGCAACTAAACACCACACAGCTGCTTGTTGACTCCCCACCTCCAGTGGGGTGGGGGAGAGAATCATGAGGGTAAAAGTAAGAAAACTCGTGGGTTGAGATAAAGACAGTTTAATAATTGAAATAAAATAAAGTAAAATAGTAATAATAATAATAATAATAATAATAATAATAATGAAAATAAAATAATATCCAGAGCAACTGATGCACGATACAATTGCTCACCACCACCAACCGATGCCCAGCCAGTCCCCGAGCAGCAATCACTGCCCCGCAGCCAACTCCCCTCAGTTTATATACTGAGCATGCCGTCATATGGTATGAAATACCCCTTTGGCCAGTTTGGGTTAGCTGTCCTGGCTATGCTCCCTCCCAGCTTCTTGTGCACCTGGCAGAGCACGGGAAGCTGAAAAGTCCTTGACTAGTGTAAACACTACTTAGGAACAACTAAAACATCAGTGTGTTATCAACATTCTTCTCATACTAAATCCAAAACACAGCACTATATCAAGTTTAACTTGATTAATTAACTCTATCCCAGCCAAAACCAGGACAGATGGAAGCTATCTAAAGACAAAAATGTAATTTTTCTTATTGTTCAAGCTGTATTGGCTAAAAGCATAATTAATGTGCAATAGAGTGTCCTAAAAGGAATGTCTCAGCAGAGTTCCAAACTGGAATTTAAGGAAATGCTAATTCTAGAAGTCTACAGCCAGTGGTCATCAAATCCTTATTATAATGTCATCAGCTTCAAATGATACATTCTACTAATGGTTAGCTTTAAGTTCTAGTTTTCAAACTTAGACCTTTTAATACAGTACAGCTGACACTACAAAAGAGTCACAATGGTCTTCAAATTTATATAGATACATGTTTATATTTACATTGCATAGATATTTATATTTAAAATTTGTATTGTGCTAAATATTTTTAACAAGCTCGATATCAATTTTGTCTGTTTTCTGTTCTTTGTTTCTCATACATGATAGTTTCTCTTATCTGAATGACTAAATTTCTGAGCAACAAAACTTTTAACAGAAAATGACAGATCACTTACAGCATACATTTTTAAGGACTATACTTTGATGCTAAAAWTTCTTATACTCTTGTATTCACAAAATAGCACTCAGAATTTATCTAATTACTAAAACAATGCAGCTTAATAAGTCTCAGGGATAAGCRCTAGGTAACTRTCCYGGTTTTGGCTGGGATAGAGTTAAATTTCTTCCTAGTGCTGTGTTTTGGATTTAGTATGAGAAKAATRTTGATARCACACTRATGYTTTTAGTTGTTGCTAAGCAGTTTACTAGTCAAGGACTTTTCAGCTTCCCATGCTCTGCCAGGTGCACAAGAAGCTGGGAGGGAGCATAGCTGGGAGAGCTGACCCAATTGGCCAACAGGGTATTCCATACCATATGACGTCATGCTCAGTATATAAATAGGGGGCACGTCCAGGAGGTAGCAATCACRGCTCTGTTATCGATCAGCAGGTGGTAAGCAATTGCATTGTGCATCACTCATTTTGTATATTCTACTATTATTATTATTATTATTATCCTTTCCTTTTCTGTTCTATTATACTGTCTTTATCCCAATCCACAAATTTTAATTTTTTTTTTTTTTCCAATTCTCTCCCCCATCCCACAGTGGGCATGGGGAGAGTGAGTGAGCGGCTGTGTGGTGTTTGGCTGCCTGCCAGGTTAAACCACAGCAGTAACATTCATACTTGCACTGCCTGACAGCTATGTCTTCCACGTTCCCATGAGTTTTACAGTGCAGATAATGAAGGAGACTMATTTTTTATCAGCTGTGGACTAACATTGGTATTACACAATGGCAATCTAAAAAGATGGCCTGTTAAGCAATGTTAGGACATTCCATGTTCCTTACTACACAGCTTCTTAAGAACTACACACATGTATTTATTTTAATCATTGCAGCTTTGCCATTTTATTAATCAATGTATTCCTAGTCAGTAATTCATGTCCTACATATTCATCTGGTTATTAAAAATACCTGCAGTTCTGAGTAGACTGAAATGTCTCTCTTCAGTACCATCACCTAACTAAAATTTTCCCCAAAGATATAATTACTTTTTCCTTACAGTAAGGTTTATGTCAGTGTCATGACTACAGATTGCACTTTAAGAATCGCTTGTTCCTTATACAATGACTACATCATGGAGCATGGGAGACTAAAAATGTTACAAAGYTTAAATGTTTTATATTATAATATTTTTCTTTAATGGCTCAGTGATGTTAACTTATTATTGYGGAGGCATCAAATCTTTTACTCAATAAAGAAAACGGCATTGCTAATAGCATTAATTCGATCCTTCTACAGGAGAGCCTCTTAGGACAAATCTTTAAGCATCATCACGATGAAAAATAAGCCTCAAGGTGAGAAGCTGAGTGTTGACTATTTTGTCTAAAGAGTGATCAAAAATATTTCATCTCTCTTCATTCACGTTTTTGCTATGTGGATACATTATATGGATGTAGGTGTACAGAACTAATGAGGTTACTTTTCTTCTAACCTTTCTTACCGGGTAGAGAGTGTGGCAGGAAAAGGGGCAAAGATCATGCAACCAGAGCCCCTAACAAGCTGAGAAAGTAATTTTGGAGAAATATAATATTATCAGGAATATTTTACTGGCGTGTTCCAGAGTGCTGGTCCACCCTGGGTGTAGCCATTTATCTGATACTGCTTAAGAAGGTGAGGGAAAAAAAAACCCAAACCAAACCAAAACAAAAGAACACATCAAACCAACAGTGAGCTTAGGGGTGCTGAATGAAGTGCAATATTCTTTCYTTACCTCTGAGGACAACAAATTGAAGCAATGAAAAATGGAACTTGGTCATGGTCTGCTGCCAGAACTGTGATGTTCGAAAATCCTGTCCTCTCCAGGGCCCTGCGTTAGATAACCACAAGCAATGAGTGTGCAAGGACAGAGGATCATATAGTCCCATTTCCCACATGAAGCTGTATTACTGCAAGTTTTGATGAACCCACATCTTTCAACAGTTAGCTCTGACAACGGTGTTTACTTACTGATACTTTAATAGTCTTATTTTCTTACTTGTAGATTATGGTTCTCACAAATTCTGTGTGCTCAAGTATTTGAGTTCCCAGTTTTTCCCAATATAAAGTGGTTCTGAGGCTAAATCTGCTATATTTAAACACCAAGTCTGCCAAAACTTCCAGTCGTTGGATTTCACTCTGTTTTTGCTAGCAAGTCTGAAAATCCTCTACTATCAGATATTTTTCTTAATTACCTATTCCTGATGAACAAGTCATTTATTGACATTTTTTTAATAAAGCCTCTTTAAGACTTATATTGTAATGCTTGTCTTCCAGCAATAGTTGATGTGGATCTAATTTGAAATCTTAAACGCAGCAGATCACAAGCATCTGTCTGAATTGTTATAAGGAACTTGAGTGGAAGCGACTGAGCTCCTATATCAGGCTTTCCACAATACTCATAAGCGCTGTGACCCCACTTCAGGTGATGTTCCTGCCATTTTACAGTCTTTTTTGTTGTCTTGAATTACATATAGAGTTGCAGCAGTTCTCCTTACATGATCTCTATRGTAAAAAGATCCCTTCCTTTCTGGTTTCCGCTTTACATTTTTTCAAGAGCACTGCAAGTGAGAATTTATGTTTAAACAACTGTGATGCTGAAGTCTTTCTTCTTCTAAATTATTTATTTTAAGCAATATAAAATTTGTGTAGATGCATACGACACGTATTCTTTACTTTCAAACGCAAAATTTGCAATCACATTTAGCTGTACTAAAGGGAAAAAAAAGTTTTATTAGCTTTACTTATCAATACTTGCTTCATCAGCCAGTGTCATTTACCACCCATACTAGAAARTTACCATATCATATAATTCATAGATAAAAATTCAGCAAAAAAATCCCAAAATATAATTTCCAGAAATATCCCTTATCATAATATTTCTCTGCTGGCTTATATGGAAATGTAGTTACCAAGCCAGTTTTAAATTACATAATGCTACAGAGTTTGTAACTGCTTTATAATTCCTGAGAAATTTCTCTAATACTTACATATTTCTACGAACACCCACTACCACTTTTCTTTCATGTTTTCCGGTTCTTCAGAATTTTCTCAGATTTCCTGGACTGAGTGAAAATTAAAGCTAGTGGGTCAAATAATTTTGGTAATGTATACTATATTTTTAAATAATTTAATTCATTTAAAAACATTTAGAGTTCACAACCCTTTCCTCAAAATATTCAAATTTTTTACGTATGATAATATTGATTCCCTACCTATCATACAGTTTGGCTCTATCCTCCTTATTTATCCACACATAACACAAAGGTGTATTTTCAGTGTTAAGTCACAACCACCATCATTTACATCTGCCCATCTGCACTTAACATTCTATCAGTTCTCAGYCTATTTTTATCGCTAATATCCCTCACATGTTACTTTCTTTAGTCATATTGGCACTGTTACTTCACTGACTCCTTTTGTTTCCATAATCAGTGGTTACACTTTCCATTTATAATGTATTAACTGATATATATGTCTTTACTGCTCCCCTTACCCACACATATAGCATTTACATTTCTTCTTTTGAAATGCATGGTTTCGCTCATATTTTTTTTGGAATCTTGGCTATTTGCATATTAAGGGTGCGTATTATTGGTTCGCCAAGGCATAGGTGTCTAATGTCATTTTAGATACCTAAGATATTTGGGGCAGCTACATGTTGCAGGTGAGATACGGTACCTATGATAGACCTGTGAGCTTCTGCAGTGGCAGCTGGAAGCAGTAAGCACTAGAAATATACTTTTAGGCAACTTAATTACATTCTCAGTAATTAATCTTGAACAACTGCAATTTTCTTTTAACTTTGCAAATGCAAATTGAAGTTCATAGTCAATTTTTCTGATATTTAGTTAAAGTTTTAAAGAGTATGATCTGTTGTTAGTTCAAAATGAATCTGAACAAAGAAAATCTGTTTTGTATGAATTGCAATTTCATTCTTCATTTTGTTTAATTGAGTATATTCTGGTGTATATACTAATGCATTTCAGATAAGAACTTCACTTTTCGGCGGTGTTTTCTTTTTCCCCACAGTTCTCAAACTGTTCTTGTGGATTCAGCCTACTCATATCTCTGATTGACAGGCAGGGCTCGGATAAATTGACATGCAATGGCAAGGCAGGTTAAAAGAGATCTGAGCTCTTCCCTAGGCTTTTTGAGCGTAGAGTAAGATCAGTCATTGCTCTGAAGAGTTACAAGTTAGYTAGTGGGAAGCTGTGGAAGAAAGCAAAGAGACAGTCAGCTTGCCAGCTTTGTGGTCTTGTTCTTTCCTACTTTTCTTRTATAAAAAGAAAATTGTTACTAGCCAATTGGATGAATCTGTCTCTAGCTGTAGTTGTATAATGTTGGGACTAGGAAGTTACCTGGATATACCATATACCCAGACATACCACATACCTAGTATAAAGATTGATATTCTCACTGCTGTCTGTGTAAGCAATAATTTTGCTGTGACAGTGGTAATTAGGAGTGATCAATATTTTATCAATATTTCAATGTTAGTCATTCAAATTTTGGCAATGCGSTGTTAGTAGAAAAAACATATTCTTCTACCAAAAATGTATTGTTAAATTGAATCRTTCTGCATACATTTGGCAGTTGTCAGATCATCCCTACTTCTAAAAATTTGAGGAAGGACAATGTGGAGAAGCAATAGGCAACTCTAGATAAGAAAGCTCACTCTGGAAAGCTTTTCAGTTGCAATTTTGGCCCTGAAGAACCATATACATAGGTATACTACTGTAATCCCCAAGAGCAGGTTAATTTATAACAGAGTGTTGACAAACAGTTCTAACTGTACTGCTGTTACATGAAACACTTATAATATTCATACCAGATCATAATCCTTCACTGACTTTAACATGTTTATCATATTCAGCAATTCTGTGGTTAGTCCTGTAAAATGTTTGATGGATTGCAATAAGAAATGAAGCTTATACATCAAGATCTAATTGAATATAAGGTTTGATATTACATGAACATAATAACTTGAAGCATACAAAACAGTCTTCATGATATTTGAACTATTTCTTGAAAATCAGTGCGTCTTCCATAAATGAAACCAAATCAAAACCTGTGTTTTATAATAACTMCACACTTGGGGAGAAGAAGCAGACATACAGAGAAAATAAATAAATTACCATTTAATATGGTTCTTCCAAAGAAAGAATCAGAACAAAATTTGGGTGATTCAGAAGAGACTCTTTTTCTTTCCTTTAACTCATCATTTTAAAGTGAATTTGGCTCATGGCAAATTTTCATTGACTGAAATACAGTCCTACAAACTAGACTGAGATTGAATTTGGAAGCTGGAAGAAATACATAGATAGTGTTCTTATAATAAGTTTCAGCAGAAGTTATCAAATATGCCTACAGTAAATAACCCTATCACTAAAATTTTTTGTGCTAAATCTTTTGATTGGAGAGAAAATTAATGTTATGGCACAAACTACACCTTATCTAAGATTAAAGACAAAATTCACTGCTAACCATTTTGCAGTTTTCACAAACAAACAGTCTGTTAATAAAAGATGATAATTTCATTAATATTGCCAAAAAAATAATCAAAAACAGAACAGAAAGAATATTACAGTTAATGGCCTTCTGAAAAGAAAAGAAAAGCTAGAAATGAACCTGATTGATTGATTCTCTCTCCCTGCTCTGGTGTAAGTTTTTCAGAGTTTTAGGGTTGTTTTGTTGTGTTGTGCTTCCGCCCCCCAAAAAAAACAACTCTAAACCAGTCTATAAGTCTTCTATTGCTTTCCTGGAGAAACAATTTTACAACCCAATACATCTCATACAGGGAACTCCCTCTTTTTTTGTATTAAACCTGAACATTAAATGTCCTTTTTCTTGATTACATGGTCTTTAGGCTTAATAATTTTCTTCCTCAGTAAGTATACTTCTTTCAAATACTGTAAAATTCTTACTGTTCCCAAGCCCATATTTACCATTTGCTCAAGGGCATATTTATCTGTTTTCAAGGAGCAGATTCTCTAATTTCTTATAATTTGTTTTGTTCTCTGAAATTTTTCTAGCTTATTTAACTTCATGGTTGGCAGGTGCTGGTTTTAAACTACCTATAAATAGGCACTTTATGAAGCTGCATAAGAGAGTTACATGAGCCTTTTTTTAAACCATGGACAGAGACGGACACATCCAGAGCACAATTTAGTCTACCTGAAAACTGAATTTCCCTTGTAAGTACCTCTGTCTCTGCATGGCTAGGGRTTACTTAAGGCACCTATCTGTTTTAAGTTGTTTTCATCTAATGAGAAGGAAAAGTGAAAAGTTTGTCAATAGCAAGAAGTGGTTATTAAGTCGATTTTATTTATTTAATTTTCCATTCAATATTAAAGGAATGATTGCCATTCTTAAYGTGTAAATGCCTGCCAGGGAGTAAAAAGACAAGAATAATTTAAAGACCAAAGGTTAAAATTTCCCCAGTACACTGAAAAATAAATGAATGTTAGCCACTATTAACCCTAAAATTCATGAAATCTAACGTGTCCTCTTCAGATACTTGTAAGTCATGGTGGAGTAACCTAGATTTACCCATGTCCACACTAAGCTATCCACAAAGAGGCCCCAAAAGTAGATGAGTAAAGCTGAAATCAAATTTGTCTACAATAGTTAGCATCACTTATATTATGATAGAAGCCAAGAAATAGAAGTTCAGTCTTGTGAAACTTGTTTAAGACAGAATATATTTTCAAATCACTGCAGATTATTTTGAAGCTACTGCTGGCACTTCCTATGTCAGGTTTTTTCAGTTGATCTATACACTTATCTCTGAAGCCTGGTACTAAAGCGAGTTTAATGCATAAAGTCCAGAAAACCAAGAAATCCAGTATTAAAAGATCACGTCTTTTGTAGTAGCTGTGCATATTCACTTTCAGTTTCAGTTTAAGAATAAAAAGTTGTTTTGAAAAGTTGCTTTGTCTTATGTGTTCTACAGAGTACATTCTGCTCTTTGCCAATAAAAAATATGATCCGCAGCATATTAAAACCTACCACCCGGCCAAGGTTTTAATTCAACAGCATAACAACATTACATGTGATGATAATCAATAGGAAAACTTATGAKGCAATGGAAACCCATTCCAACATTTTTGCAGAAGAGAATATTGTCATATTTTCTGTTATGATGACCAAAATGAATATTCTTGTGCTCACAACAGAACACAAACTGATTTTAAATATTAGATCCTAAAAAAACATAAAATAAAATATACAGTTTATAAACTTAAAGGCCAGTTATTCAAATAAACAGTGTATTAAGTGTATGCTTTTTTGCTTTATATAATAATGAAGTTTAAAAAAGAATCTCTCAGAAGTCAGTTACTCCATTATCTTACCTCCTGTGTTTCACCTTCTTCATAAAMCACTAATTTAAAAGAGGGAAATAAACCTTTACCCTATGACTTCAYTGTACAAAGCAGGATCTTATTTTCTCACTATTTTTTATCTATAGTTATTGAATAACTGTGTATTGGAAAGTAAAGYCATATCCTGAAATTTCTCAAGATAATCACTACTAGGTTACATTAAAAAACATTAAGCTAAAACATAAGTATAGAATATTTATTGACTGATTTTTTTTTGGAATATAAATTTCCAAATTGAACATCCCTATCTATAACTGTGAAAAAGTYGGAGCAGACAGAATAGAACTCTTGAAAAATCTGTTATCAAAACAAGTGGGATGTTTTTAATAGAATAATAGAAAATTAAGCAGAAAAAACATGGAGAAGTGACTAAATCAAAATTTTTCTTGAAACCAGAATCAGTTGTATCTAATCAGTTCCTGACTGTTGTTTGTCCAGCATCTTCTTGTAAAGCTTCCAAGGGTGGAGATTCCACCATACTCACAGGTGATCTACTGCAAAGATCCCCACTGTCTTTGTGGTATTTAAAATGTATTCATGATTAGGTGTCCTTCCAATTAGCTCATCCCATTTCCCCTGGAACTTGCCACTGGACACTGAGAACAGTCTCTGCCTTGCTCTGACTTTGTTGAAAACTGGGATCATGCATCCCTTAAGACTCTTTTCTTCTTTGTTTACATAACTCTATTTCTTTCAACCTTTCCTCATAGGTTAGGTTTTCTATTCTTCTGGTGATTTCTATTCTTCTGGTGCCAGTGTGTTCTGAAACAGCTCCTGATGTAATACATTTTTCTTTACCTAAGGCGTATTACAAATAATAACATTCCTATTTAAGCTCATTAATATGATGATGGCTTTCTTCACAGTAGTATGACAATGAGATGCTGAATCATCTTCAAATTTTAATYGTAAAGACACTTGTACTGGTTTTGGCTGCGATAGAGTTAAATTTCTTTATAGTAGCTTGTATGGGGCCATGTTTTSAATTTGTGCTGAAAATAGTGTTGACAACACACTGATGCTTTAGTTACTGCTGAGCAGTGCTTACACAGAGYCAAGGCCTTTTCTACTCCTCACCCCACCCCACCAGCRAGTAGAGTGGAGGTGCACAAAAAGCTGGGAGGGGACACAGYTGGAACAGCTGATCCCAACTGGCCAAAGGGATATTCCATACCATATGATGTCATGCTCAGCARTAAGACTGGGACGGACGTTGGCSGGGGGGCCACCGTTTGGGGACTGGCTGGGCATCGGTCAGTTGGTGGTGAGCAGTTGTTTTCATTTGCATCACTTGTCATTCTTGGGTTTTATTTTCCTCTCTCTTTGTTTTTTTTTGTTTGTTTGGGTTTTTTTTCCTTTTTTTCTTACTTTTTTTTTTAATAATTAGTATTATATCTTTTTAATTCTTAAACTGTTTTTATCTCAACCCTCAAGTTTCTTCTCACTTTTGCAATTCTCTCCCCATCCCACTGGGGGAGAAGGGAGTGAGTGAGCGGCTGTGTGGTGCTTAGTTGCTGGCCAGGGTTAAACCACAACAACACTATGTCTCTTCATCCTCATTCCTGGATAGAGAATTTATTTAATGAAATAGTTTTTTTCAAGTTTCCTTTAATGTTCTAGATTATTTGAAACACTTTTAAATTCTGTCTTCCACAATGCCTTCARCACACCAAAATTATTATTATTATATCAGCTCATGAAGTGTGCCCTCTAGATCAAGATACCAATGAAAAAATTTKAAAATCAGACAGATTCAGGCTGAGTTTAGCCAAATGGAATCCAAAAGCTACACCAGTCTCTCCTAGATAGACAGATAGATAAATAGATAAAAGAAGGAATAAAATAGGTTTTGTGGTGAATATAGACTAAACGCAAGACAATAGTCACCAAAAAAAMCCCCCAACAAACAACCCAAAAAAGAACAAGTGGAAAGACTGCTGGATATTATGTACCAAAAAAGTCTACCATAAAGTAGAAAATCCACTCTCTTACAGGACTAACTATGAGTAAAATTTGGTGGTGTGCATTCAGATGTCCACATTGATTTTTGTGAGGTGGAGATAATGTCTTTTTATACTATACAGTTTAAAAATAGATTAGAATTCCCTGTTTTCTGCCTTGCTTAAAAAGTCACAGATTAATCTATGTCTTTTTTTATTCCCCTTTCTCCTTTTCGGCTCTTTTCTCCCTTTCACACAACTGTGTGTTCTGGCATGGTTTATAGCAGAATCTCACTCACTTCATTCTAGAGTGTAAATGAATACATCATAAAAAGTAAGCATAATTTATTGCAGATCATATTGAGTTTGTTTAGGGTGCAATTCATCCCTGTGTAAAGGGCAATACTGCCAAAGTCAAGCAGTCAAACAACTTGACAGCTTTCCCTCCCTTCTTCCCTGCAAAAAAAATTGTTTAAATAAGCCTTTCAACTTCAGAGCCTTCAGGAAACAACCACCTTTTTGCTGATTATTTCAGATTCATCTCCAAGTCTGTGCTTTTGTAAACACAGAAAAGTGGTCTTCTAACTGTTCAGAAGGGACAAGTGCTGTCCCAACTGCCCTTTTCTATCCCTATCCCTAACTTTTTACAACCCTTTATGMCTTTCATATTTCTAATTGGTCTGACAATTCAATCTATGCTTCCCCTCAGTTTTCTGCACATTCAATATATTTTCTCGTTTTTCGCATACCACTCCATCTTCTGCATCCCTTCAATATCCCTGATCCATCTTTTATTTTTGTACTATCTGTACCCTTCTATTTCCTTAAAATTTATCTARTACAGAATATGAGAGAATGTAACAGTCTCTCCTGCCTGCCTTGTTGGAAAACAAAACAAAACAAAACAAACACAAACCTGGAAGGAGGTAGTCTTTCCTAAGAAGAGTAAATCTTTCAAATRTAAATCAAGCCATCTTGACAGAGATGGGCTATGGTTCTGTGGTATACAACAGTGTCAATATTGATTTCAAGAAGAGTGAAACTTAGGAGCTTAAGAAATTGAGACTTTAGGGAAAAATGAGCTCAGGAGCCTAGCAGTTCTGTAAAAGCTGTCCCAACATTAAAATCAGCACCTCTGGTAGTTCTCAAATTATGATTTTTTTTCTGGTTTTACTGATTTTCTGGGTTCTTTTTTACTTAGTACTGCTTTTCTTCATATACATGCAAACTGAAAACTATTGCAATGAAAAGTGGGATACCCAAAGTTACTGTTATTCCAGAATCTCAGATCTTAAAGAAATTCCTGCAAGCTGTGTAWAGTTCATATTAAATCACTCAATGGACACAGACTATACTCTTCATTTGAATTGTTCCACTGACACAGGAATCTTTTCCTAGAGACGCTGGCGGCTCATGGCTTGGACGGGTGTACTCTTCGCTGGGTAAAAAACTGGCTGGACGGCCGAGCCCAAAGAGTTGTGGTGAAYGGAGTCAAATTCAGTTGGCAGCCGGTCACAAGTGGTGTTCCCCAGGGCTCAGTACTGGGGCCGGTCTTGTTTAACATCTTTATCAATGATCTGGATGAGGGGATCGAGTGCTCCTTTAGTAAGTTTGCAGATGACACCAAGTTGGGCAGCAGTGTTGATCTGCCTGARGGTAGGAAGGCTCTGCAGAGGGATCTGGACAGGCTGGATCGATGGGCCRAGGCCARTTGTATCAGGTTCAACAAGATCAAGTGAAAGGTCCTGCACTTGGGTCACAACAACCCCAGGCAAAGCTAYAGGCTTGGGGAAGAGTGGCTGGAAAGCTGCCTGGCAGAAAAGGACCTGGGGGTACTGGTCGACGGCCGGCTGAACATGAGCCGGCAATGTGCCCAGGTGGCCAAGAAGGCCAACGGCATCCTGGCSTGTATCAGGAATAGTGTGGCCAKCAGGAGTAGGGAGGTGATCGTGCCCCTGTACTCGGCACTGGTGAGGCCGCACCTCGAATCCTGTGTTCAGTTTTGGGCCCCTCACTACAAGAAGGACATGGAGGTGCTGGAGCGTGTCCAGAGAAGGGCAACGAAGCTGGTRAAGGRTCTGGAGCACAGGTCTCATGAGGAGCAGCTGAGGGAGCTGGGGTTGTTTAATCTGGAGAAAAGGAGGCTGAGGGGAGACCTGATCGCTCTCTACAACTACCTGAAAGGAGGCTGTAGTGAGGTGGRTRTTTGTCTCTTCTCCCATGTAACTAGAAACAGGACGAGASGAAATGRCCTCAAGYTGCGCCAGGGGAGGTTTAGATTGGATATTAGGAAAAATKTYTTCAYKGAAAGGGTAGTCARRCATTGGAACAGGCTGCCCAGGGAAGTGGTGGAGTCACCATCCTGGAGATATTTAAAAGACGTGTAGATGTGGCGCTTCGGGGCATGGTTTAGTGGGCATGGTGGTGTTGGTTCGACGGTTGGACTTGGTGATCTTAGAGGTCCTTTCCAACCTTAATGATTCTATGATTCTATGATTCTAGGAATGAAATGCAGTCTTTGAAACCATTCATGATCATTTAATAGTTATTATTTATCGGGTTCATAATGCATTATATAAATTTTAATTTGCACTTTCAGAAATACCTGGATTAGTTTTTTGTCTCCACTTTCCTAAAATATAATATCATTTAATATTATAATGAGGCAAGTCAAGACTCAAATGCACCAACAGTAAGAAGTGTTCGCTTTGTCCTACAAAATATAGGGAAGAAAGTACTGTCATCTATGAATTTAGTAAACAAAACCTGTCTGTGATCTCTCATATGACCAGACATTAAATTTGTGCTTGTAGAAGATGAGCTATCATTACCAGAGGAATTGCAGTGGTGTGAAAAACTGAAGCTTGAATCAATGATATTGCAAGAGCATAAAATTGTAGTGTTTCTAAAAGGATACACTAACAGTACAAAGTTTAAAATAGAAATATATACCACTGTATTAAAAAAAAAAAAAACAACAAACAAAAAAGCCAAGCAACAAACCACAGGAATGTCAGAGAGGCTGAAGAGAAGCACAGCGTACATTCTTAGTTTAACAGTTGGGACTAGTTATGGTTTGTTTATTTTAAAATCACATTTTAAACTCATTCAACAAATATACTCAAGGTAGAGAATGCTCAGAATAGTTCATAGAAGATCGACATCTACTACCTCTAAAATCTAAAAGCCATTTTCTCTTTATGTGAACACCAAGTACATAAATGTACATAGATAATTCAGACCTACAGTCTAGAATCAGATGTGGTATAAATTCATGTTTCTGATTTAAAATCAAAGCATATGTTAGAACCTTTCAGTGCATTTTCTCATATTTTTGGACAAAGTTTTTATTCAATGAAGAAAAGAGATTGAATTATACTTTCCACAGTTAATATAAGCAAATGAAAACTGTTAAGGGGGAAAGTTTGGGAATGCACTAAGTGGAATCTCAAAATGCTTTTGCTTTTTCACCTTTAATAATTTTTCTTGCATTACATCAGAACACAATAAGTCATTCTTTGTTTTGTATCCTGTATATAGACCTGTACCACTAAATTACAAAATGTGTAGAGAGCAATAAACATGCTCCCRTTTTCTTGGGGACAATTACCCAGTCTGTTCTACAAAGCACAGGGTATATTTTGGGCATGGATGGTATAGACTGAAGTGTCAGCAAAGGTCTGTTTTTCTGTGCATTCATAGGAGGAAATACAGAGTAATGTATTCTTAAACAGAATAAAAGTTTGGTTGTACTTGAGAATGATGGATAGAGAACTTTTTATGAAAGATCAGTTGTGAGTGAGCAAGATGGAGGCTTCAGTTCTCATAAATGYTGCTACTTGGATGAGAAAAATTGTATTTGCTGTTTATGATAAAGCAGCTGACAGCCTTACAAACACAACACAGTTCAGAACTGAAATATATAAAACATGATAACCTTAAGTTACATTTGTACATGCGATAAGACAAGATCCCTATTGTAGCTATGTTTCTTACATAAAAAAATGTATCTCTCTCAGGGAAGCWGATTATTTCTGAATACTGAAGAGATGAAGAAAGAGAAATCCATTGACATTCCTTTAAGCATCTGTAATCGATTTTTTACTCTTGTTTGCTTCCTTGCACTTACTGTCTCTGTATGTTTGTTAAGATTTTTTTCTTTGGTATTTTTAAATTCTCCAGACTTGAATGCTTAGAAAACCTAAGAGAACAAAATCACCCATGGCTACTGACATAAAAGGCTTAATTCTCACTTAGACTTTTATGTAAATGAATAAGTGAGAAATAGAGTAAAACCTTCTAAAGTCAGTCAATTTTCAGATTTGTGAGAAGATTATAAATAAGACAGTAACCTAGCTCRCTATTTTGTTTTGAAGGGGGCTTATGTCTCCCTTGTGAAGATTATTTTTTTTTAAACCTTAACCTCTGGCAATCAAAAAGTATTAAGTGACAGACCTCCAATCTCCTTTGACTAGGCCAGGCTGAGTGACTAGCCACAATTCTAAATAAGAGGATGCCATTCACAGCAAATGTGACTTTGTCTCAAAGAAATGGTTCAGCAAATTGAAAGGAGGCCACTGAAGAAGCGAGGCCACTGAAGAATCAATGCCACAAATTTCCAAAGCAGAGAGGAAAGTGGAAAGTTTTACAGCTTTGCATGGGGGAGGGGGAGCATGATAGAAATTTTTTCATAAGATTCTTCTCCTTTATAGACAGAAAGTTTAGGTATCTAAAACTGAGAGAAACGAAAGGTAATGAGGAAATGAATGCCTGAAAATTTGCCTGCTAGGGGAAAGCTTCAGCACTTTACTGATTTAATACTTTATACTGGCTTTATTCTTTATCCTGATTTCATTTTGAGGCATTGCTGGACAGATCTGTATTTTTGGTTGAACGTATTTTCATATTCTTTGTAAGCCGTTAACAAGTCCAGGAAAAAGAAGGGAGATTTGATTATACACACTTTTTCCACTTTTAAGGTATGTGAAGAAGGTGATAAATAGTGTGGACCCATAGGATCATGCTGCAGCATGAAGAAGTGGGCTCCTAAAAGTACTTATCTCACACTTCCTTTAATGAATTGGTGAGATGTTATATAGGTCCAGGAAGAGAAAAAATTACTAACAAATTAGCATACACTCTAACACAAAAGGAATCTCCTCAACTCTGCTTATATTATGGCTTCCTAAGCCCGGAACAAACTAAGGGAAGACAGAAATTATTGTTCTCTGCCAGTTACCTTGAAAAATGTATAAAAGCCTTGAGTTTCAACAAGTATAGCTAAAGGCTAGAGGTTTCAAAAGTCTGAACTTCCAATATCTTAATAAAAGTCACTAGTTAGGGGAGAAATTCTCTCTCCTGGTGAAAGAAGGCTGTAAAGTGGACTTGATATAGTTATATTTTCTGTTTGATCTGCTGGATGTCCAGCAACACACATAGAACTTGGAGACTAGTAGAGCATGTGCTGATTCTCATTCTACCAGTACTTAGAATACATTACAGAGAGCTAGGTTTCAGGGTGAAATTATGATATTTGGTGCAAACTAAAGAATGATCAGGGAAAAGAAAGAAAGAAAAAGGTACAGAGCTTGGTTTATTTCAGAAGAAGGTTTAGAAAATAAATTTAAAGGAAATCAAGTTGTTAAGTCTATTGTTCACACAACAATTTATTGATTTGAAATTTGAATAATCTCCTGGAATACATTTTCCAGAAGTACCAGGTCAAGCGATTCAGGGGGCTTAAGCAAAGAGAGTGACTGTGTCAAGCTCCACATTCTGGGTGATTCTATCATGTTGCACTGATTTCAAAACAAACCCCAAACATTCCTAATGTGACAAGAATCAAGGATTATATGTGGGAAGCCAGATTCTCATCTTAGTTGCAGTGAAGTGTTATTCTAGATTTATAGCGTCTTAATCAAGGTAAGACTCTGGTCTGGTGCAGCCTAGAATTAATCACATGCTGGTTTTGGTGCTCTAATGGATGTTAGCACATCTGGGGCAGGGCTGGGAGGAAATGGATTCTCATCTTGTTGCCACACCCCAGTTCAGCTCCTGCCATGAAGATATTTCCCTGAAATGTAGGTAATAATCAGTGAGCTCTAGTCAGACACTCAGAATGTTTTATGTTTTCTTGGCAGCCTCTGATTGCAAAATACCAAGGTCTCCATGTTGCAGTAATATTTAGTTGGGGAGGACACAGCACTTGCATGTCCATCTCTTATGACCTTGTCAGTAATTATATCTGTCATAGGGAAGGGAAAAAGTACCCACGATGACCAGTCATTTTGGAACACCTAGCAGGTGAAATAAGTTCTTAAACTGAGTGTTAAGACAATTCTTTTTTTTCATGATCTGTGTGTSTCTCTCTCCCCCCTCCTCCCTCCCAAGTCCTTTTTGAAACACAGTCTTTTGATTTAATTTTGCAGGCAGCTTTGATGAAAGCCACGCTATTCTTTTACAGACATTCTATCTAGTACAGTTCCAAATGAAATAGACAATGTTTAACACAGCAGCTCAGGAATATTATCACATCTACCCACCCATCCAATGAAAAGAAAGCGCTCAATAATGACTATTTCATAGGAACTTCAGTAACTGTGGGGAAAAACTGTGGCAGTAACGCAGTATGGGAATAATACTGTAAACCAGTGAAGGAAAACTATAAAAATATATAAGGATTAGCTTGCTTACCAATAACTTCTGACAGGAATACAGTTATGATAATAGTTAGGATCATGAAAGCACTTCTATATACGTTGCTTTTGTGTTTGAACATGAACTAGCTGAAGGACAAGGGAATAAAATGATCATAAAATTAGCTTTTATTTTTAGTAGCATTTGTGTTATGCATGGCTTTTACTGATGCAAATGCACTTTGTACTGATTCATGTTATCTGATGTAGCCCAATTATTCTGCATATTTCTTTTCTTCTTTTCCTCCATGTCTAGTTTCTTCTTACACATTTTAACTTTATCAGAAGAACGACAATAGTGTTTAAGTACACATTTTCTTTCTACATTCTGATTAATTCCCTCTTTGCATTTTGCCTTCCCAGAATCTTGCACACACTGATGACAGTCTGTCACTCTTGAGTTTCTTTTTAGTGGATCTTCAGGCTTGAAATTTTGTACATTAAAATTACAAGATTTTCCATCTTCCAAATTTTCTCCTATTATGCAAAGGAGTTTGAAGTATTGTATAAATCCAGTAAATGGATTTAGGTGTCATAGAGTTGTCATCTTTGAATCACCTATGTAACTGTAGAAAGATTAAAAGACCTTAATAGCTCTGGGTATCTTTCCAACTGAAATTATAAAACCTAAAGTAAGAATTTGTGCTAGCCATGTGGGGGCTATATTAAATTAAGATACATTTAATGTACACAAAATAAACTGAGAACTCTTCAAGGCAAGGATCCTGTCTCCCTTTCTTGTTTTGAAGTGTTTCAATAAATGGAAGCCATAAACAAGCCCAAGCATACATTCAGGTGCTTTGCTGTATTGTGGATAAATGTCCATGGTTTTGTCATCATAAGCTAGTTTCAGAGAAAGGTGATATTGCCTTGCCCAGGAATCACAACCTCTGCCTCACTTCTGTCTGCTTCTGTGCCTCTGCATAACTGTCAAAATCCTGATGGTATTCATCCATTCAATATAGACCATTGTGTCCTAGAACACCCTTGAGAATTCTTTTTAAGAGGATAAGAAAATGACATTTACCTGGCTGCTTTATTATAGTGTCTAAGAGGTTTAGGGAATTTCATCACCCTGCAAAAAATGAAGGAGGAAAACGACAAAAAGGACTATGCTCCATACAGTATCATTTTATGGGTTGTGCTTAAATAATACTGCATGCGGTCATATGTCCAGATGGCGTATCTCTTCCTCCTACCGTGACTTTTCTCCTTACAATAAACTGTTCAGATGACTGATCTGTTGGAAGTCATAGTATAAGATTATGTATCTATAATACATACTATAATATAGCTGTTTTAAATATTTACTGGTGTTAGGATCTTTTTCACCTTCTTGTATGCACCCAAACCTATAAACTGTAGTATGATACAAATACAGAGGTTATGGCTATACTTGTCAAAAAAAGTCATCAAGGGAACTTGATAGGTACTGGAATCTGATTATTTATAATACTAAATTGCTCAAAATGTGCCTGGTGCTGTCTTGGTCCAGGCCAACAAGTACTTTCCTACACAATTCCTGAGTACAATATGAGAGTTTTCATGGGGAAGGAATAATTTCCATGCAGCTGCTCCCCTTTGGAGGATGAGAGCTGTAGTTTATATATGCAGGCCTTTCTATGCCGTTTGACATAAGTGCAAGCAACAGCATGAGCACCTTTAGTATATCTGTAGCTACACTCACTCCTCTTCTGATCCAAAGCATATTGAAATATTTCCAGGAAAAAGGAAGAGCTCCAACAAGTGGAACCGGATGGCCTCCTTCAGAGTACTGCAGGTCTGATGCTTAGGCAGGTGGAAATTGGTAATGTGAATTTGAATACAGCTGTGAAAACACGGAGTTTGGTCCTTTAGTTTTCAATGTGTTAACTGATCTGTTTGGAGAAACAAAGGGAAATATGCTATGTTTTCACGTACTTACTCCCTGATTTTTTAAAATAAGGGATAACATGCACTCCGAACTTCAGAAGTTAATTTTTTCAAGATGATAAATACTATTCCGTAGTAGATATCCTCTTAATTTTATTCAGATGTGAGATCTTGAGGAGACAAAAATTTTAACCTTTTCCTGGCACTGCATAGGAAATACCTGATGCAACTTCCTAATCGTCATATTGTTAGGAGTAAATCCCATTCTGAAGTACTCACTGGGCACTGTGCTGCTTAGATGTATTACTTGAATGTAATGAGTTCCAGAAGTTGGCAGGTTATTTTAAAGAGGGGGAAAAAAAAAAACCTAAACAAAAATCCCCAACCCCCCCAAAAAAATTTCCAAAGAAAACCCTAGCAGTCTCAGACYATTCCTTTCAAATCTTAATTCCCACTTGTGTATCTAGCGAAGCATAATTATATAAATATTAACAAGAAAAAAGTCTGGCAAGGTGAAAGTTCAACTTAACTGTTTTATTCATGTTACTCCTGATACTTCACCTCACTGAACCAGTTTTGCTTTGCTTTGACTCCGTTGACAAGAGTTCAGTCACACTGGCATGGAACCAGTTTAATGAGGTAGATGATTATGCCAATAAGATTCTTAAAAAATAATCTCTTAAGGAAGTAAGTTAAACACTTTAATTAGGGGATGCTAGGATTTAAGTTACCCAGGCAACAATCACCCAATACTTCTGAAAGTGTTTTATAATAGCCTGTCATTTCCTGGACCCCATAGGACCCATGATAACTTCAGTGTAATGGGTAGGTAGCAACCCAGAACTGAGACTAGCACATTCTTTTCCTACATCTTTTCAAGGCGATCCTACTGTATTTACTGATATTCATCAAGTAATGTGCAATATAAGTAGYTATTTTTCTTCCTGGAATTCCAAACTGAGGTAGCCCTGCCATGTCAGTAATGGTTGCCTTCTCTGATGTAGGATAACATTTCACAAATAAGGACAAATCTGAACCAATAATTTCTTCTGTGGTCCTAGTTGTGCAGCACATCTTAGACCTGCTGGCATCCAGCCATACGATAATATGGGCTGTTACCCACTCTCCCATTTACATCAGTTACAGGWATGGGTGCTTACCACTATGTATATTAAGCTTTGGGCTTATGTAAGACGCCAAAGATGAGAATTAAACCATTGCTAAAAACTAGTGACAAGAYGCTTGTCACGTAACTTCATAAGAATATCATAGAAAACCTGTAGCTGAGGCAGGAATTGGATTGAATTTTATTTTTTATTTTATTTTTGATGTTATTCACTTAAACCAGGAGATTTAAACTTTTGTCTCTGCAGTTCTGCTTTATTCTCTATGTAACTCCCAATATCTAGAGAAAATGAAGTATTTTTCCTTCCACTAACACCATTTATGACGCATCTTTACTTCTTTACCCTGAGCCCATTATTCCAACATGCTGAATAAGTCATGAGTGCTTTGGCTTAAAGAGATCATAAACATCATGTATTATAATGCTTATGTGCAAGGGAGCTGAATCAAATGTTGACATTTCCCTACTTCCAGCCGTTATAGTCTATATAGATTTTTGTAATTAAAGAAATCAAACATTAATTTTGCTTGTTATAGTGAGCTGAGAGGAAAGAGGTAGACACAAACTGGTTTGTACAGCTTTGGTGTAATCCCGCACACCTTAACTAAGGCCTTTTTTTTTTTTTTTTTTAAATGAATGCTTCTTCCCTTTGTTACCTTGGGATTTTGGATCTCAGATAGATGACCTCACCTATGGACCACAGAAAATCTCTCTGGTGACTGTTAAACTTGTATCTGTTTCTGTCATATCTATATCTGTATCTGTTATATCTGCAAATATATCTATAATTTCTTTTTAGTTTTACTCTGAAAAAAAAMCAAAATAAGAATATGAAATAAAGCTTTTGTTAAACAATTCTGTAAAAATGTATTCTGTTAGTCATAAACCTATGTTATTGTCTACTGTATATCCTACTTTTTTGTCATTTTGCTGTGTTTATATCCGCCCACAATAAAGACACAGGCTTAAACTGTCATGCCTTTTCTTTTCTCTGCCTTAGCAACCCAACTAAAGAATTTCATATTTGATGGGAGTACAGGTGCTATAAACATCCCACGACTCACAGCTCCCATTAATTGAGGGAAAAAAACATATACTAAAGAATAAAGAGGTTCCTTAAAGAGGATACTTACTATTCTGATTCTATTCAAACAGGTTGAATAATCTGTGAACACTTTGTGCATAAATTGTCAATCTTGCAAATGTATTTTTTAATCATAAATATTCAACAAATTGCTTTGAATAGGCTACTTAGARTCTGTTGACCATTCGCAAAGCAGTTGCTTTTATTTACTCAAAATGTATTCTGTTTTGTGTGCTTTACCATGTCAACCATACCTATGTATTTTCTTTTTCTTTTTTTGGTGAAGAATCTTCATAGAAATTACATGCTACATATCAGTCATGGTCCACATGCTAAGAAAATTATTTGCATGCTCTGCACACAAACCTCATCCTATCACAATGGTATACAAATGCTTTCTGGAGTCTGAATACTAAACAAATAAATTTTAATTGACAACAGAATTTTTTAGGGTTCTTCATTTTAGGTAGATTTCCCAGTTATTTACATCTATTCATGTTCAGATAATTTTTGTTCAGAAGCCTGGAGAAATATCTGTCTAAACCTTGGACATGTTAACATACCTGTTAATACATAAAACATTTATTTATTTTAATAGCTTAATCTCAAGAAACAGGTTTTTATAGGATTAATTTCATTAGAACAATTAAACAACGGAGTTTATATCAACTTAGGAAAAGACAAGATACTAAAATCCTGCTTGGCAATCTTTAGGTTTAGAATTCATTTAGAAGGCTGGTAATAAGGTCTGTTTCAAATCTCACCAGATTTTCAAGGGATCTTGAGCAAATCTTGCATTATAATTGTTCTYTGATTTACTTACTTTACTGAGGTCAGAAGAAACTGGCGGTACAGAGCATAATACAGGCAGAATCTGGGCTCAAATCTTTTTTCTGTTTCAGTTCCTCATCTATAAAATATAGCCGAGCAACAGAACACATTACCATGAGACTGTGTTTGTGGAAAGATCTTCTCAGTATAGGGTGGTAATGGCCCATCTGGAGTTCAACCCTCTGAAGTTGGCCAGTGTGGGGTTTGGTGTTTTGGTATACAAAATAACAAAGACATAGTTTTTGTATTAAAACTGTGGTAAAACACCTTTCAGTATGCAAATTTTTGTCTTCTAAGTTACCTCCCAATGACAAAAACATGCAGGCTCTAGGAATTTATTACATATCCTTGCTGTGAAGCATATGTCCAATGTATTAATTTCAGCTCAGTATTGGGAAATAAGTAATGAATGTGGAGTGCTGCTTCTGCATGTAAGTAGAGCACGATTGCAGTTAGTCATTCTCCACTTTAAAAATCTCTTGGCTTTCACTGCTTTGGTTTATGGTTGGGAAATTGCTATTCTCCTTTTTCTTTTTCTTAATTGTTCTGATTCTTGCTGAAGTAGTGGTTCTGAAGAATGTTGACTTCTGCGTACTTTCCCATTTCATATAAACCAGTACCTTCTTGAGATCCACTCCAGGAGAATTAAGAATTCTTGTGCCTGGACTCTGCAATAAAAAAAAAAAAAAAAAAAAAAGGGAAAAAAAAAGTGTGAAGTTTAGTCTTAAATACAGAGTTTTGTTGTTCTCATGTAGGATTTTTTTAACTTGCATTACAACAGTTCCTATCTTATATTGCCCCTCAAACTATTTGCAGTTTACACACACACACACTGTTACATATTTTTTAAAAGTCTAGCAACAGAAATCATTGTATAAATTAATTGTCTTCTTAAAAGTTGTGCACCATCTTTTCTCAGCTTTTATATGCTTGAGATAAACAGACATTTTTCTAAACCAGTAGCATAAATCTAGATACTAGTATTTCTCTCTGCTGGCATTCACAGAAATAGAACACTGTTCAAATTTTTAACTTAGAATAAGCATTAAATTCTAGATTTAGCCAGTCAAAAGAGGTGATCATCCTGCTGTATTCAGCGTTGGTGCGGCCTCACGTTTGAGTACTGTGTGCAGTTCTGGGCCCCACGATTCAAGAAGGATGTGAAGGTCCTTGAATGCATCCAGGAGGGCAACAAAGCTGGTGAAAGGGCTGGMAGGAATGTCCTATGAGGAGTGGCTAAGGACTCTGGGTTTGTCTAGTTTGGAGAAAAGGAGGCTGAGAGGTGACCTCATTGCTGTCTACAGCTTCCTGAGGAGGGGAGGTGGAGRGGGAGGTGCTGGTCTCTTCTCCCTGGGATCCAGTGATAGGATGGGTGGGAATAGTTCAAAGCTGCTCCGGGGGAGGTTTAGACTGGACATTAGGAAGCATTTCTTTACCGAGAGGGTGGTCAAACACTGGAACAGGCTTCCTAGAGAGGTGGTCGATGCCCCAAGCCTGACYGTGTTTAAGAGGCATTTGGACAATGTCCTTAACAACATGCTTTAACTTGGTCAGACCTGAAGTGGTCAGGCAGTTGGACTAGATGATCATTGTAGATCYCTTCCACCTGAAATATTCTATTCTATTGTATTCCGACTGGAACGATTCTAATTTTTTCCCTTGCTTTTACCAATACAGTTCTGTGTTTTGGTAAAAACATTGCTTTCCCTATGTCAAAAAATGTTTTATTTTTATTTAAAATCCTTTCTGGGGAGAAACATCAGTTCTTTTGACACTCCAACATATGAGATGGTCCCTTAAAGAAGGGAGGAATCAATGGAATAARAAATTTTGGGCTCCTATGATATTTTGCACAAAATTGTGACTGTTGTTAAAAATGAATTTTTTTTTCCCCAAATAATATTTAACAGAATGTGTTTGAGATTTCCATTTCTCTTTTCAAATTTTTTATATTTTTTCTTCAAAGTACAGATATCTTCTATTATTCATTAAATCCGTGATGATGTTACTGTCATCCTTGGAGGCTTCATTGTGACAAAGAGATCACACTTCATTTTAAATTGCAACTATGATGTAATTCCAGTACCATCCTACTGCATCTGAAAGTCTCAAATGAAGCCACTGTAACTCACTGCACAGTATGCTAGGTAAAACTCCTCAAATGGAGAACAAGGATATCTAACTTTAAAAAGATTTCATTTGCTCTGCTTCTACATGAGACGTTCATGTGYCTGTGAAACTGCTAGAATGATGATAAAATGTCTCGCAAAAGCCACTTAAGAAGTTCTAAAGCTCAAGGTGGAAAAATTTGCTGTAGTTCTAGATACCTCCCACCATGAGTGATTGCGTTATTTAAGCAACAACGTATGACAGGCTATGCGGCAGTGCTGATTAATGGACACCTTGGATGTGTAGCGAGGCATGAAGTGGAGCTGATGCAAACAAGAATTACATTAATCACAAGTTCAGAATCCTGAAGCATCTTATTGTCACTCTGTAACGAATAGGTTTTACATACAAAAACATATATTGTTTATGTTTATTTTTAGTGCTGTCATATGTACTAAAGTTTTATGGCCTTTTTTTTTCCCTTTAAAAATGCATATTATACAAGCAGGTTGGAAGCTGGTTAATAGTTTGGAGAGTAGCCACTTTAAATTGCTAGAGGCTAAAGTCTTCAAGGTCCTTTGAAAATGTGTTTTTATATATATATTGCAGTTCTACAATACGGATTGTGTTTACATACAATTTAAAAAACCCCAAAAAACTACTTATAAGATCTTGCTTTAAGAAAAGGATAAAGTTGGCTGTATAAAGTTGGCTGGTAAAGCAGCAGCAGGAACCTGCCTTTCACTTTCATCATCTTGACTGTTCTTTCTTTTTCYTTGCCTATGCCTTTGTGTCTTACTAGCACGTTATACGTCATGTTTGATTGTCATGCCTCTGCTTAATGAAAATTATTATATATATCTTGCCGACGGGAGGGGAACACAAATGATTTCTTAATCAGCCAATTTTAATAGCTTAAGCTTTTAGTCACACTCTAGGGAGATCATTATGCTTTAAGACATACTGGGCATTTTTTTAATGCTTATCTATAAAAAAACTCTCTAAATAAGAGCCTCCTATGCACTTTCTCATATACAATTCATGTAAATATRTATACCATTCTCTTCATAGTAGGGATGACACTGTCTACCCCTAAAACGTAACTACAGTTACAGACCACAGAAAAGGTAAATGGTCTTTAAATTAAATCTGTCTGGTYCCTGAATGATTCAGGAAATACTAAAAAATCAACTGAACTTTTCCCAAGCAGTTGAGTATTCAAAGGCCAAAGTCTGTGCAATGGTTCATGACACCTTCATTCTGAAAAAGTACTTCATGGCTTTGGAGATGTAATGCTCAAAAGTGCAGCTGATGATACACATGATATGTTTTATGTAATAATATCCACAGCTCCACATAGTCTCCCCTTACATTCAGCTCATGACATTTTCTGATGCTTTCCTTCTTATAACTGAGACATTTCTGTGTCATACAAAATGTATTTATTTTATTCCTGTTCCTCAGCAATGAAGAATATGGGATTTCAAAAGATCCAGAAGCAGCTTATGTTTCTAACTGATAGCACATCTGTGTCATTTATATGTTCCTGTGTGTATCAGCAAGATTGTAAGTCAACACAGAGTTCTCATGAGAAACTGCAGTAGATCTTGCTAAGGTCACAAAGATCACCATTATGGCAAGACATTAATGCTGTATTAGGTGAATATACCAGGATTCTTTTATTGTAGTGCTGATACTTTTGGTTTGACCCATCTTGTGCCTTGGCTGTACAAATCCTTTTACTACAAATACTCTCCCATGCTCCTTCAACTTAATGCCAGTGTTTATTTATTCATTTTTATATTATCTGCCTTAAAGATGAATGCTCCAAGGGAACTTAGGAATTCTCTACAAGCACTTCAGCAAAGAGTAATTTTCTGTCAGTGCGGAGCTGAGCTAACATTTTTATCTTGGTATCCATTTTAGAAAATACAGTTAAGTCATTTATTTCATTTTAAGTGGGGTAGAACAAGGTTCACCAGACAAAATATATCGATTACATAAAACTCTGAAGCAAATCCACTGTTTATAATGCAACTTTGTCTAGTTGCATTCAAAAATTTCACAATTGTCTTAGAATTGTAAGCATATTGTCAGTTGCTTWCATTTAGTGCTGTTGATTCAATTCACTCAGAGTCATTGAAGTTTCTAACCCCAATAGCCCTAACCCAAATAACTACAGATTTATCTTCTTTTTCATTGTAGCATGGAGTTTGGATGCTTGAAGAGAATAGAAGACACTCTTACAAAAAGTCAGCTTGCATTTAGACTTATGATGCTTTCTGAAACTTCAATGGACCCAGCAATCCGCAATAGTAGATAGTATGTAAATGTAAAACCTGTTTTACAAACTCGTGATAAAATCATTTAGTGAGCGTTGGTCCTGTCATGATCTCATACACTTTGCAATAAGATGATGCCTGTGGTTCATCTGAGGGTTCATGGGCTCCTGTAGGGTAGGTATGTATTGTCTCCATTGAAGGAAAAAAAAAATATTTTAAAAATAGATAAAAAATGTGTATMTGTATGTATATCTCATGAATTTTAATTGGTCTGTGTTTTGGGGGCTGTATTATGGTTTGTATAAAGCATATTAGCTAGGGACAGAGGGCCTATTAGAGAGGTCTATAATATTCAGGCACAATGGCATGTGAAATAGGGAAGATGTCTGAACACAGTCTGACTGAAATATGGTGTGGACACAACTTGTGCACCCCGTACTCCCAAACTCCTCTAATGCTACTTCAGAAAACTTGTGACACTCATATACATTCCCAGGTCACATCCAGGGTAGGCAGCATGTACTGTTAGATTGATGCTGATAAAACATTGTTCTTCTGACCTATGGTATAGCCACACATTGTCTCAGGCACTTTGAACTGAAAAATATTCATGAGGCAGTTTTAGGTTTTAGGGCCATAGAAGCACAAAATTTGTCTCAGAGATCTTTGTGCTCAGCTTATGTAGAGTTGATGTGGTCTCTATATACTTCTTGGCCTCTGGACTGGAAATTTCATTGCTACAGTTAGTAAAGGTTTGCTGACTTATTATTTAGATGATCACTTCCACTGATGATCAAAATTGCAAATCAACAATATAGGTATTACATTTGTTGAATTTTTTTCAACTGAAACTTTTCATTTCGGGGGGAAAAAGTGCTGTGACCCAAAATAAATGAAATTCTAACCTAGAGGACTTACCATTGTGAAGAATTGCTAAGACAAGATAGCATATTAAAGCTGGTGAAATTTTTACTATATCCTAAATCCTGCCACGTCATGGATTATGCAAAGGTACCCTAACCGTAAAACATCCTTATAATAGACAGGTATTTCTTTTCAAGTTAACATTTTCATTGTAACACTACATCTTTGACCCAAAATAAATTCAGGGATTTTGTTGGATTTTTAAGGCTCTTTCTTTAAAAAGAATCACAAAGTAAAACTTCTGAAGAGRTAATAAACACTAATAAATGAACAATGACACATTCATCAGCTTCCATTTTGTTACCAATCTGAGAAAAAAAAATTAAAATAATATTATTAGGAAACATCAGTATTACATAAATTACATACATCTCTACAAATTAAACTATTTCAATATGGAAAAACATGTTTTATCACATAAGGGTAACAATAATGGAGATTTTTCAAAGCTTTCCTTTGAAAAACTTGGTGCATTTGTTTTAAGTAAGCAACAATGGACTACTAACTGCTAACAAACAGATTTCATGGTAATTTCATAGGTGGGCAATCTTTATATAGATTTAAAACGGGGATTTGATTTTGAACATAAAAAGAGAGACACTGAGATATCCAGTCTCACTACCAACTCTTGAATTAATAGTATTCAAATATAATATCCATCTTAATCTTTTAATGTCTTCTTCTGGGAGTTGCYAGACTCCTGCTGGCAACAGACGGGGTACACGTGTCTCAAAGGGGGGAAAAGGTCTTTGCACAGGAGTTAGCAGGGCTCATTGAAAGAGCTTTAAACTAGATTTGAAGGGGGAAAGGGATAAAACCAGGCTCGCGACACAGCTGGTGAGTGAGCGGACTGGGGAAGGTGCCTGCTGGACCTGTTGTTTGTGAACAGAGAAGGACTTGTGGGTGATGTGATGGTTGGAGGCTGTCTTGGGCATAGCGATCATGACATGATAAGAGATTTTGGTTCTTGGTGAAGTAAGGAGGGGGGGTCAGCAGAACTGCCACCTTGGACTTCCGGAAGGCAGACTTTGGCCTGTTTAGGAGACTGRTTGAGAGTCTCTTGGGAGGCAGTCCTGAAGGTTGGACATTCTTCAAGAAGGAAATCTTAGAGGTGCAGGAGCAGGCCGTCCCCATATTGCAAAAAAAGAGCCAGCAGGGAAGAAGCCCGGCCTGGCTGAACAGAGAGATTTGGCTGGAACTCAGGAAAAAAACAAAGAGTCTATGAGCTTTGGAAGAAGGGGCAGGCAACTCAGGAGGACTACAAGGATGTTGTGAGGTTGTGCAGGGAGAAAATTAGAAGGGCCAAAGCCCAACTAGAACTTAATCTGGCTACTGCCACAAAAGACAATAAAAAATGTTTCTATAAATACATTAGTAACAAAAGGAGGGCTAAGGAGAATCTCCATCCTTTATTGGATGCAGAGGGAAACAAAGTGACAAAGGATGAGGAAAAGGCTGAGGTACTTAATGCCTTCTTTACCTCAGTCTTTAATAGTAAGACCAGTTGTCCTCAGGGTTCCCAGTCCCCTGAGCTGGAAGACAGGGACGGGGAGCAGAATGGAGCCCCCATAATCCAAAGGGAAATGGTTAGCGACCTGCTATACCACTTTTAGACATGTACAAGTCTATGGGGCCAGATGGGATCCACCCAAGGATACTGAGGGAGCTGGCAGAAGTGCTCACCAAGCCACTTTCAATCCTTAATCAGCAGTCCTGGTTGACCAGGGAGGTCCCAGTTGACTGGAAGTTAGCAAATGTGACTCCCATATACAAGAAGGGCCAGAAGGAGGACCCAGGGAACTACAGGCCTGTCAGTCTGACATCGGTGCTGGGGAAGGTTACGGAGCAGATCATCCTGAGTGCCATGTCACAGCAYGTACAGGACAATCAGATGATCAGGCCCAGTCACCTTGGGTTTATGAAAAGCAGGTCCTGCTTGACTAACCTGATCTCCTTCTATGACAATGTCACCCACTTAGTGGATGAGGGAAAGGTTGTGGATATGGTCTACCTAGACTTTAGTAAAGCCTTTGACACCATTTCACACAGCATTCTCYTGGAGAAACTGGCTGCTTATAGCTTGGACAGGTGTACTGTTTGCTGGGTAAAAAACTGGCTGGGCCCAAAGAGTTGTGGTGAATGGAGTTAAATCCAGTTGGTGGCTGGTCGCAAGTGTTGTTCCCCAGGGCTCAGTACTGGGGCCATTTCAGTTTAATATCTTTATCAATGATCTGGATGAGGGGATTGAGTGCACCCCTAGTAAGTTTGCTGATGACACCAAGTTGGGCAGGAGTGTTGATCTGCTTGAGGTGAGGAAGGCTCTRCAGAGGGATCTGGACAGGCTGGATCGATGGGCCAAGGCCAATTGTATGAGGTTCAACAAGACCAAGTGACAGGTCCTGCACTTGGGTCACAACAACCCCAGGCAACGCTACAGGCTTGGGGAAGGGTGGCTGGAAAGCTGCCTGGCAGAAAAGGACCTGGGGGTACTGRTTGACAGCCGGCTGAACATGAGCCGGCAGTGTGCCCAGGTGGCCAAGAAGGCCAACAGCATCCTGGCCTCTATCGGGAATAGTGTGGCCATCAGGAGTAGGGAGGTGATCGTGCCCCTGTACTCGGCACTGGTGAGGCCGCACCTCAAATCCTGTGTTCAGTTTTGGGTCCCTCACTACAAGAAGGACATGGAGGTGCTGGAGCGTGTCCAGAGAAGGGCAACGAAGCTGGTGAAGGRTCTGGAGCACAGGTCTTATGAGGAACGGCTAAGGAAACTGGAGTTGTTTAGCCTRGAGAAGAGGAGGCTGAGGGGAGACCTGATCGCTCTCTACAACTACCTGAAAGGAGGCTGTAGCGAGGTGGGTGTTTGTCTCTTCTCCCATGTAACTAGAAACAGGACRAGACGAAATGACCTCAAGCTGCGCCAGGGGAGGTTTAGATTGGATATTAGGAAAAGTGTCTTCACGGAAAGGGTAGTCAAACATTGGAACAGGCTTCCCAGGGAAGTGGTTGAGTTACCATCCCTGGAAGTATTTAGATGATGTGTAGACGTGGCACTTAGGGACATGGTTTAGTGGTGGGCTTGGCAGTGCTAGGTTAACGGTTAGACTTGATGATCTTAAAGGTCTTTCCAACCTAAATGATTCTATGATTCTATGATTTTCTCACATTTAAAACATTCCAGCTGTAAATCTGCAATATTGTCAGATAGTCCTTTAGTAGCTGGCCTAGTTTTCTCCTCAGGTTTCCACCTCGTTCATTGTTTCAAAATCTGAATCTGTTGTTTTTGCTCTTCTTCATTCCCTACTTCTGATTATCCTTACTGTCCTTCTTCATCTCTTTTCACTTACTAATGTAAATCTACTGAAGTAGGGGACCAGACCTCTGCTCAGTATTCTTGTGTTGGAGGAAGCATGATGGATTTCTGCAATGGTAAAGCTTTGTATGTATGTTTGTTCTCTACTTAGCTCCTAGTAATTGCTAATACACAGTTATGCTTTTTCGAACACTTTCAAGCACTGCAACAGTGTTTTGATGGAACTGCTTATATGTCTAAGAACTTTTTTGTTATAACTACTTTGGGACTTTTACTTTGTATTCAAATATAGGCTTTATATTCATGTACATCAGCGTTTGTCGACACTGAATTTAATTTGGTTTTATGTTTACAAATGTGAATTGGATAGTTATTTTGGCAAATTTTGTCATGACTTTCCACTTATTATGAATTTATTAGTATTTTCAAGAGCAAAAGCCTTAGAACAGGTCCCTGTAGTTCTCCACTGGTGACCTCCCTACATTGTGAAAGCTGCCTAATTCTTCCTATCCTTGTTTTGCTATATTATAACCAGTAATTAATTTACAAGATTAATGGTTTCACTACTTTATGCTTTTGTTTCTCTAAAATCTTTCATTGAATAATGTTGTCAAGTACCCTTGAGAAAGATAATTAGACTTTTTTGACTCCATCTCTCTTTTGTCCATGCACTTTTTGACTCCTTTAAAAATGTTTTATGTTCAGACTTTCTTTTATAAGAACAATGTTGGCTTTTCTATAACATTATTATTAATCCTTAGGACCACCAATCTCACTCTTTCATTTTGTATTACTTTGATTTGTCTTTCTGGTTAGCATTTCAACAGGTCCTCCTTAAAGTGTTTTGAAAAAGAAAATAAATCACCCTCCTCCTCCCCTTGAAAGAAACCAGAAGAAACACATATGTTACCTTTCATTCTACAGTACTAGGGYGGTTATAAATGAGAAGTTATTACTACATTCAGTTTTGACGGTTTAGCTATTTCATACTCAAGTTCCTTTACCATTCTTGGGGGAATACCAACTGGTTGTATCAGTTTGTTACTGTTCATTTTGTTGAGTTGTGCTGAAACCTCTTCTGTTCACACTTCAATTTCAGACACATTTTCTGATGAGCCTTCTGTGAGGAAATGTTTTGGTGTGGGAATGCCTAAGATCTCCGGCAATGGACACAGGTGTGAAAGAATAAACTACTTTTCCTTCTACTCCTAAATTTTTAGGCACTTCCTTCACTCTTTCATACTTTATTCACCCTACAGACTCCCTGGCAGGCATCTTGTGTCAAAGACTTTCTCTTTGGATTTTTTCCCTTAGCAAGGTGTTCCTCATTTTCTCTTTTTTTTTTTCTTTTTTTGGGGTGGGGACAGGAGGGTCTTCTGGTTTTGACCTTTTTACATTTTTTTTTCCAGAGTTAATATTCTTTTGTATTTTCCTCATGTGACAATGATTTTTTTTTTTTGAAGGATATTTTCTTACTTTAAATGGCTTTTTGTATTCTTTCACTTTACTGTATTTTTTAAGTCTTTTCACAGCTGTCCCTCATTTCTCTGGACATCTGTAAACAATCTCCATATATGTAAGCATTTTATCCTTTCTCAAGCTTAACAGTTCCTTAACTGAAAGAAAGGTCTTTCCTATGTGGAAATGTGTTTATGAGAACAGTGGGTGCAACTCTYTTTTGTGGTGCCATTTTTTCTTTTGATGAGAGTCAATGAGCTTAGATGATTGTTTTAAACTGAATACATAGCTTTTAGGTGAACTGCACACAACTAAGGACTGAATAAATGCTTTTGATCCTTAAGAACTGACTTTCTTTTAATATAATACCTTGGTTTAGGATACATGTTGCTCATGATCCATGCTGGAGCTCAAACACATGTTGCTCTATTCCAGAAACATGCTCCAAGTAAAGATCTACAAAAAAAAAAAAAAAAAAAAAAAAAAAAAAAAAAAAAAAAGAAATTAAACATAATGCAATATTTTAAATTCAAAACTACCATCAGGATCCATGTCAGACTGCCATTCCTACAGAAATACAAACAAGATGCCCTGCATATTATTGATGAGACATTATAATTATAGGACAAATGGTTGTTCGGACAAAGACTCAAGTGTGCCTCAGAGAGAAGGGAAGACTACAGGCCTGAGCCAGAGAGTTGAGAGGTTGGGTACCACCTGTGGTCTAAGTCAAATAGCTTTACTTAATCTGTAAAATTATAATAAACTGGATGTACCAACAAAAACCCACAAAAATGCAACTACAGTCAAACCATCATTTTTGTGGGCAGCATAGATGTGCTTGAGCAGAAATCATCGCAAAAATCATCTCTCTCCTGTCAATCTCTACAACACAACTACAAGATGGAAATGAAAGGATTATTAAGAATGTGTGCACAGGATGGGAGGGAGGGAGGTAGAAGAGGGAGGAAGGCCGACATCTTTAAAATGCTGTGATGGGATTCATAGCATTAATGGCAGGAGCTGAATCCCATATGTGGTGGATCAACATTAATAACATTCATTTATACATTGACAATTAATTGAGGTGAGTATAGATTGGCTCTTTCCCAGGTCAATCTTGCCTCTTAGTGAATTCTGGCAGTGAGAATTAAATGGCATTTCTACTTCACTTCTACAGCTTTGAGGTTGTTGAATCTGACGTTGTTTGGAGACGACACCAAATTGGGCGGGAGCGTTGACCTGCCTGAGAGTAGGAAGGCTGTGCAGAGGGATCTGGACAGGCTGGATCGATGGGCCAAGGCCAATTGTATGAGGTTCAACAAGACCAAGTGACAGGTCCCTTTTATTACAAAATAATAATAATAATAATAATAATAATAATAATAATAATAATAATAATAATAATAATAATAATATAATATTTCAAGTATTAAACTGTTCTTATCTCAACCCATGAGTTTTCTTACTTCTGCCCTTCCGATTCTCTCCCCCATCCCACCGGGGAAGGGAAGGTGAATGAGCGACTGTGTGGTGCTTAGTTGCCGACTGGGGTTAAACCACGACAGGTGGCAATATAACCCCCCTCATGAACACCTTTGTTCAAGTKTTATTTTACTGTGTGAAGAGAGACTTTGCAAGCAGGATATGCACAGTCAACAGTACACACCAGTTATGCATTAGCTTCTACACAACAGATAGCTATGATTGGCATGTTACCAACTTACCTGTGCACACGCTCACCATCATCATCCATTGCTTTAAACTGGCTTTAAACAGTCATGTCGAGTTGTCATTTTCTGTTTGTTTGTGAGGGTTTTTTAGAGGTGTGTAACGTTTCATGAAGGTCAGTATTTTCTTCATGAATCCTTGAGTCATTATTACCATCTCAACAGTTTGTCTTTCTATGTTGCAACTTTTCTTATCTTGTATGGCTTCAGGTTAAATATTCTTACACTGCCCTACATCATTTTTTCCTGTAAGAATGAGTGAAGGTAACACAGCTAGGACGCATAAAATCAAACCCTAGGTAACAGACAGGTGACAGCTCAGGCCACGCTTWACTGTAAAGCCATTCCATAAACAAGCTTGCTTACCTTCTCTGGCCAGCCTCAATAATGTAGGATATATCCAGCCAGCCCACAGTGACAGTGAGTGCACACTTAGGCTTTTTCCTCTGGCTTGCTTTAGAATTCATGCATAGGGGTTTTATTCTAAAGATTTTGTATTCAAACCCTGAGGTTTTGTATATATAAATGCAAAAATAAATCTGAGCCTTTCCAGTAGATATTATATTTTGCCCATAGTCTTAATCTTCATTARTTCCTTGTTTATAATTTGGAAATAATAATTTTTATCCAGTTTACTATGATGCTTTGAAAATATTTTCTTTAGTATGTCTGAAGAGCTTCAGTTTTRTGATGCTCAAATCCATAGAAGAACCTGTTTAGATTTCAGTGTTATCAGGAGTCAAGCAATATCATGAATAGTGGGGGCGTTATAACCTTTACTTAAACAGTACAGAAATAGTTGTACTCCTGCTTTATTGATCACTACACTATGCTTAAGCCTTTGGAAATATATTTCAGTTATGCTGTGACACAAAAAGATGTGCCAACCCCAGATGAAATCTGTTCCTTCCAAGCCATAGAAGTGTAGTTACTTCCTATAACAGTTCCATGGTTGATATGAACATTTTGACAGAAAATATTTGATGGTGAATGCAGTGTAAAACTATCTGAGAATAAATGTACTGTGACTTGGAACATAAGACACAATTTTCTTTGCATAGAGGCAAAACTAAGTGATAACAGAGTTCATGAAACCTATTCTCCTCCTAAAATTGCAATTTGACCTTGCTTTTCAGTAGGAGTCTTTCAAAAAGTTAAACTTGACAGTGGAGGAAATTTCACAGACTTTGTCTGTAAATTGACAATTTTAATACAACAATGCCCAAATTCTTCTTTAATGTTCTGTACATGAGAATACTAAAAAGAGACCCCTGGGCCACCAGGCCATAATACTCATAGTAGTGACATAAAATTGTACATTTTAAGTTAATGGCTATTGGGATCCAGATTTCCTGCTTAGTACACTGAGAGATAGTACACTTAGAGTACTGAAAGACCATAAATCTGGGCTTACTTTCCCTTTTTGGGCTACAGAAGTTCCATTATCTAATGCAAATGAAACATTTTCCCCAGGAGAATGGTAGGGCAAAACCATTATGGTTTGGACACTTCCCTGGGAAAGTGTAGAGTAGAGTCTCTTTGCACAAAGAAAATAAAATCAGTTTCYTATGGATATGGATTTTTCTCAAGTCCTGGAAGACTGTTGAAACCCTTCAGCTGGTAGGTGTATGAAAGTCACCATCACCTCTGCCTGTATCCTAGGATAATGCAATAGCTCCAGTTTAGTGGCTCCAAATGTTTTAAAACAAAGGATTTAAATACTTTTTCTTGGAGAAKATTCAAGGCTATGAGTGCTGAATAGAGAGAGTGAGACATTTCAGTACTAGAAAGAAACAAGATTTAAGGCATGCTTTTTTATATTGGATTTTGTATTGGCTCCCTCAGACAGCTTCTTGTAAAAAATGCAAATCCATTATGAAAAGTTTAATATGTTTCATACATTATACAGGAAGTCTAGCTATCTGTTTCAGGGCAGATTACTTTCTGGAGTTACAAGTAGATCTTCATTTTATCTAGTCTCAGGATTTGTTATATTGAAAACTTTAGTTTTAATTATCAACCCTTCCAGGTATCATGTGCTTTGGTATCTGCAATGGCATCAACATTTTGGGTCTCATGGGGAGGGTCTATGGTACTTGGTGACAGCACTGAGTCATTCCTTATAGGAAAGTCCTTTCAAGCAAATTTCCTCATTAGGAAGCTCATGCTCTTCCCTCTACCTGTAGTGCTACACAACAGCCTGATTCCCAGTCACCCAGCTGAATTGGTTCACATTTTGAAGGATGTTTTAAGAAGTTGCATTTTGCATAATTTTAGCTATGTAGGAAGAAGCCTGGACCTGTCTGACCAGTGCACAAGAGCAGTCCTCAGCSTGGGGGAGCTGCAGATAGCACTCCAGACCCCATTGCATCATATTAACAAGTTTGAATGTCAGCTAGGACTTTTGAAAATGTATCCATGTTAGCCAAACTCTATCCCCATGGAAGACGATACTAAAACCYCTTGCACTGATTTTAATGGTTAAAGAGGTGGGTTACTTCTATGCATTTTTCAGAAAGTCTTGCTAAGGTTTTAAGCCTTCTGTTCATATGGATGGCAAAATGAGACACCATGTGTGCTGGTTTTAGCTGGGATAGAGTTAATTTTCTTCATAGTAGCTAGTATGGGGCTATGTTTTGGATTTGTGCTGAAAACAGTGTTGATAATATGGGGATGTTTTCGTTATTGCTGAGCAGTGCTTACACAGAGTCAAGACCTTTTCTGCTTCTCACCCCACCCCACCAGCGAGTAGGCTGGGGGTACACAAGGAGTTGGGAGGGGACACAGCTGGGACAGCTGACCCCAACTGACCAAAGGGMTATCCCATACCATATGGCGTCATGCTCAGCATATARAGCTGGGGGAAGAAGAAGGAAGGGGGGACGTTTGGAGTGATGGCATTTGTCTTCCCACATAACCRTTATACGTGATGGAGCCCTGCTTTCCTGGAGATGGCTSAACACCTGCCTGCCCATGGGAAGTAGTGCATGAATTCCTTGTTTTGCTTTGCTTGCGTGCGCRGCTTTTGCTTTCCCTATTAAACTGTCTTTATCTCAACTCACGAGTTTTCTCAYTTTTACTCCTCTGATTCTCTCCCCCACCCCACCGGGGGGGAGTGAGCGAGCGGCTGTGTGGGACTCAGTTGCCAGCTGGGGTTAAACCACGACAGTGTATCAGGGAAGTCCCATTGTTTGTGTGAGTTCCTTGTAAAATGAAGTGCACACAAATATGGACCAGGGATATTACAAGTATATTTAGCCTCTGTAGTGCAACAGCCTATCAAAGCAGTATAAATAAAACACTGTGTTTCCATACATTTCTAAGAGCTCCTCATGCTATTTAGATTGTATTCACACAGAGCAAGAACTTAGCATTGTAAATTAAATCACTAAAATAATGTATGTTAATACACTTACATCTCACAGCAAGGTAATTCTATATATCCTGTAGCAGCCTCAGGAAATAATAAGTAGGCTGAATAGATTACATTATAGAACTGAATTGTGATTAAATTAAATCATAAAATACAGGCTTTGACATCAAGCAGAATACTAAAGTCCAACAAAAGATACAAAATCTGAACCATGGACATAAGTCTACCTCCATCTCAGAGTGCCATACATGTGTTGTATAAAACACATGGAGTCAAATCCTCACTTGGAGTGAACTGATTCCTAGAACTGAAAGGATGTATGCCAATTCAGTCCAGTCAACTTCATCCACATGTATAAAATAATAAGTTCACTTACTGTATGGAGACGATTGAAATACTTGGACCTCATAAAAGGTAAGAGAAAAAAGTAAAATACTCTCAAGAAAATGAACAAGTCCTGAGAAGGGAAGYAAAAATGAAATTAAAAGTTGAACATAAAATAAGAAAACAAACAAAACCCCCAAACCAGAGAGAGGTTTAAATGATCTATTCCAAGATTCCAAAAGGTTAAGTGGGGGAGGCTAAGTATTGTACTCAGGCTAGTAGATTTTAATGTATTAATTAAGGATCTGTAAAAGGTCATGCTGGGGTGACAGACTACTGATGACACACTTAATTAGTTGAGTCTAATCTGTAGGGAGATTATGAGGAATTCTAAAGCCACAGAACAATGGCACAGGACATCTTATAACTTCAAAGTAAGGCAAATTGGACAGAAGCTATTGAGCTACGCAAGCAAACCTGGGGCAGCCTCTATAACTGTAAGTCCTCTGATAATTTTGCGAAGTAATTTAGAAAAAGTCAAGAAAATAAAGGATGAATAATGCTTTGCAAAGAAAAAAGTACAATAAACTAATCACAAAAAAAAAGCCTGAAAATCAAAGCTCTCTGAAAATGTTTTCTCCAGCATCCTAAGGTAGCATAGTTCATTCCAATGTCCCCAGTGCATTATTTCAGTAAGTGATGTGTATTAGAACAGGTTGTTCCTGGTTATATTTTAAAACCACATCTGTGACTGTTCCCATCTCCATCCCAGGTATTGACTTCTCCATATCCAAAATTGCTCTTCTGAGTTGCTTGATGAGTGCTATTTTTCAGAGGTTATAACAGTATAGGAGAGGAAGTTGTATGGACTTTAATTTATAGCTAATAAGCAAAGGCATAGTYTTATATGTTATGGTGCTATTGATTTAAAAAAATATCAGGTATCAATGGGTCAGGATGCTAACTGGATGTGTCGCTTACAGCATTACCACTGTAGTTGTCCCTAGAGATCTACTCTCTATAGCTTCATATTAGGACTTTTTAAAATGTGTGAATAAGTCTTTTGATTATATTTCTATTGTCTCTTCACTCTTTAGCACGTATCAATATTTAGCTCAGGTAACTATAACAGGTAGGCATTAACTGTCCCATGCAGCCTACTTCAAGAGACACACAAACATCTGTGCAGTCTGCAGCCGTAGCAGCATCCAGACATATTCTGAAATCAACAAAGTTTTACACAGCGGTGGATTGCTCCCACATTTTTGATCCAGAAGTTTCTTGACTTTTGCTGTTGACTTTCAAATGAGATGAATGAGGGCTTGAATGTTCTTTTTCAGTTTTTGAATTTTTTGGAACTTTCTGCTTTTCCCCTTCTAAAAATTTAAAAACAGCCAAAGTGATGTTTTAGAAAGATGGGGTGGGGGGGTGGCTTTGCAGGTTTATCGTTTTGATTTGTTCTTTTAATGTATTCTGTGCTGAAACTATATATATGCCAAGGTTTAGCTTGGAGCAAATTTTTTTTTAATGGCTGAGTTATAAACTCCCACAGAAAGGGTTATAATAGAAACACTGACAGACATTTAACTATAACAGTAGTAGCAGGGTTGTTATAATAATTGGATTTGGGGTGGAATGCAAAGCTAAATTTACAGATTCTTTTTGCCTTGGGGGAGCCATTCATTTCTCTCTGAAACAGCTAAGGCAAAACTTAACATCAGCATAGGAAAAAGACACTAAAAAAATGAATGGTTCCATCTCTATTAGCTCCAAGAAAACAATAGTTACTTGATAAATTTAGTGGTGCATGAAATATTGGAGCTTACATCTGGGAATCATTAAAAAAAAATTGATTTATATTGACTGTCTTAATTTGTTGCTTTAAGTGAAAATGTGAAAGTTGATATCTGACACGAGTAGTTTTTCATTGGRTAGTTCACTGGAGTGTTAAATTAAACAAAAATACCCAAATAAAACTGAAGAAATAAAGGTGGAAGCAATTAAAAGCTTATCTTGTAGATCTTTCTTCTGAGGGTCCTGTGGTTTAATTCAATTAAAAAAAAAAAAAGCACCTTCTCTTTCTTCTTTGGTTTTTTTTTTGTTTGTTTTACTGAGTTTGTCAGCTCTTCATAGCATCTTAATGCTTATGCAAGTGAATGAAATTGCTTCATTCTGTCAGATAGATAAATAAGATAAAGTCGTCAACAAATTACACCCAGTAGCAGTATCAATATTACCTGTGGTAACACAGAAACCTTGCAGAAGGGCCTTCACATCTCAGTACATTCTTTAGTGTTATACYGCTATCTAGTCTGTAGTGCCTGTACATATCCAGTTGTCTCTTAAAAATACCTGTTATGCTGCCTCATCAATAGCTCTCCTTTAGCTGATAAAGTTTAATTTGTATTTGAAGTAGAAAGACATGCCAGGTCAGATCTGGAATTCAACTCAATAGAGTTAATTGCTCCACTCATCTAGGCAGCTTGCACTATGATTTCTATCAAAAAACAACCTTCATCAGTTGACAGGGGAGAATCTGATTTTTTTGAAAATCCATACTTAACATGACCTAGATGAAGATGTTCAGTTATCAGTTAGACCCAACAGGAGTGCTTCTTTTAAGATACAGTCAGGCATCTTTAAAAACTAGGCTTGAGCAGCAGCATTTGCTGAGATAAAACTGAAGTAGAATTTATATTTAAGGATGTCTGCATCAGAAAATATTTGCAAGGACTTCACATTTTTTAAGTGTGTTTGAGCAGAAGAAAGGTTTTAATGACTTTCGGTGACTTCCATGAGATCTGTTGTCTCTCCCTGGGCTGGGTTGGCAGCTTGTATTCCTTTCAGCAGATCACCAGGTGTTATTCTTGTGGTCTGTATGGTAAAATGAAAGTCCTGGTATGTAGCATAACCACTTTGTTATACTAATCAGAAAAATGCTTTCGATTATAATTGAAAATTGCTGGTGTGAGCATATATGGGCCTATTTCAACTCCACACTGAGCTTCCAAGAGCACTGCACTGAACAGACTCCGGATTACACTTTTCCTTTTTTTCTTCCTTGTCTGACAGAAGAGGAGAAATCCCTTCAGCCTGTCCAGTTAATGTGGTACTGTGCATGTGCTGACTGCCTACACAGCTGCTGCCCATCATMCTCCCAAAGACAGAGGCAAGATTCAGCAAGGTGCTTTGTCCCTCTCTTGGTCAGGGAGTTGGAGCAAATGCAAAAGAGAAACTTCTCGAGTTGGTTGGTTTCACCACTCTACCGTTTTTAAAAGTAACTTAATTCCAGTATAGTTAGTGGAATTGTGAGCTGAAATTTTACTCCTGATAAATCATGAAGGCATAATCTGCCCATTTCAGTGCTTTCAGAAGTAAACTAAAAAGTCTAGCTTTGGAAATATTTCTAAGCTCAGCTATAAAGGTGCCTGTTGGAGCAGCGTACCCTGCCCTTGTATTAGTTCTGTAAAACCTTGTTTTCTAACCAGTCTCTGTGTTTGAAATGTTTTTTTCCCTTGTATCCTAAGGATATATTCAGTCTGATGACTGTGTAGTTATCTGTTAGGCATACCCACAATGCTCTTTATAAGTGAGTACTGCCTTGTATCTTGGGACTGAATAGCTGCAGCTGATGCACAGTAATTCATTAGACAAATGTTGCTACAGGAAACCTAACTAGAGAATTTGTTATAAGGCACTCTCCATTAGCAAACTGCTGACATAGTTGGTTAACCAGAAATGTACCTGAAGTTATGTTTATGGCCTACTTAAATACTGAACGCAAGCTAAAAGAAATAGAAAATTGCCAAGAGTTGAATTARGTTTGACTGTTGATTTAATAGGATACAGAAAATGGAAATAGATGTAAAAATCTCACTGATAATTCTTTCTTTTTAAATATTTTTCGGTGCAGTTTTTACTTTCATCTGCTTTTCCAGAGTAAGTATTCTACAAAGCAACAAAATTTTCTATTAGGGAGTTTTCCATTAACAATAGTGGAATATTTTTGTATATTTAAATCCTTTCATTTTTCTAGTGTTCTCAGTATTTGCCGTGACTCTCCTTCTAGTCTCATCTACGTAACAGTGTCTTAATCTCTGATGTTTCTTTGATTTTGATGCTTGGTTCTCATTTATCCACAGGGTTAAGTCCTTTTGCAGCTGCTTTCACTGTTCTCAGAAACTATAATGGGAGTCAGGAGTAGGTAGACACTTTTAATTATTTTTTTATTTGTTTCTTTGGGTATTTTTTTGATTAGTTTTTGCAAAATAGTAATACTCAAATCCTCATTTATAGCACTGTTAACCATTAACCTGGGCATCTCATGTGGGATCCTGCAGCAAAACCAGTTGTACAAGACGAATGTGTTGGTCTACAAGGAGAAAACTGATCACTTTTCTACAATAGTTTATCTGCCATCATTTGATTTGTCCAAAATACTTCTATTCCAGTGCAATTTCATAGCAGTTAGTTGCCTTTTTGAATGGCACCTTTCCGTTTTTTTCAGAATGAAATTCTCCATAGAGGGACAGAATACGGAATAGTCAGTGCAAAGCACTTATTCCAAAATAACAGGCAATTTTCCTGCGTGTTCTGCAGTTTCTTAGCCTTCTTTACCTAAATGCAAATTACASTGGGTGGAAGATTCTGAAGGAGAGAAGGAAGAAGTTTTAGAGAGGTGGGGTATCTATTCTTTAATAGTTTCTGTCCCATTTTGTTCATTCGTTTGTTTGATGGAGAGGTAAGCTACACACCATACAGTTTAATGACATAGTTAGTAGAAAGTAGCATTGTCTCAAACCTTCTCATTGGCTAATTGGGCGTCCTTTGCTTAATCTGCCCTTCTAGCAGGTTTTCCATTTATGAAAGAAGCAGTATTATAATTGGGTATCTTTTTACCTACAGTATCTTGTGCTGGTAGTAAATGTTCCCACTGAGATGTGAAGATGTAAAATGTCATTTTTTTCTCYTTTCTGAAATCTTTAACTAATGTCATATTGTCATCTGATTGTTTACCAGGTTTTTAATATTAGCTTCTCTTCCACCCATAAGRTCTTGGAATATCTCTTGGTTATGAAGATGCATTGTCCCTTATAAACAATTTTTTCAGTGTTGCCTTTGTTAAGGTGCTTTAAGATTCCTTTCCCTACTACTAAATTGTGTTGTTTCTGATTGCATTCTATTCAAAATTTTCCTTCACTTCCAAATTACGATGTCTTGAATTTTAATGCTGTGATGCTATCACTTCCTAGGAACACATTTACTAGCATATGAAATTCAAATTTCTCAGGATTGCTGAAATTTTCATGTAAGTCTCACATCCAAAGTTTCCCTATTTGAACTCTGCATTATCACACTGAGAAATTAGCCACTAGGTACATAAGAACATACAAACAGTTGTGTATGTTAAACTGAAGGTCTGTCAAGCCCAGTAATTGGGAGAGGATATGAATAATAAGACTATAAGGATGTACTGACACCCTTTCTGCTATGTATTCACATAAGTTCTGCAGAAGAAGTATCTGTTTACAGAGTAAGCCTTATAAGTAAAAAAAAGGAAGGGTTCATTCCTGAGTATATCCTTGAGTATACACATAGTACTCATACTGAGCACTTCTCTTTTTCTATAATAATGGAGGAAGAAAGATGCCTTCTCTTTTTCTATAATAATGGAGGAAGAAACTCCTCTTCAGAAAGGGATTGTGTCTTAAATTCACTCTAGACCTGTCATGAAGAGCACTTCAGGGATGATGGGATACCTTCTAATGATAAGATTCCTAAATCAGGCACCTCAGGTAAGTGCTTAAAATACAGCAGGATAGATAGCTCTTTCCTTGGACGATTAGATAATCATCGTGGTAGGAGTCCAGAGGGTCTATGGTGCTCATGGCTAGCCAAGAGCCTGAGGTTCCAAAAATTCAATTTCCTCAGTGCTTTATTTCTAAAAGGAAAGGGAGAGCAAATCTCCTGCAGAATAAGCAGCTGAAGTTCTCAGGGCAAAGCCCCTGTGGATTGGGTTTACCTGTTCGCAGAGTGCACATGCTGAAGGGGCTCTAGAAGAAACTGTTTGGTGTGTTCAGCTCCTCACAGAAAAAAAAAAGCTCATTTAAAAAAGGGAAAGGAGTATAGGAAGAGAGAAAAAAAAAAAAAAAAGAATTGTGATTCTGAGTGTGCTGAATGTTTGGGTTGCTTGGATTAGAATTTATAGCTTTTATTGATCTGCATAATATTGGAATATAAGATGATTCAAGCTCTTTTAAACCCTCTGAGTAATTTTTTTATTGTCCTCAATATAGCCTTTTCATACAATATTGTTTTCTGAATGTCATCTTTAACATGAAATTTAATGATTCCGTATACAAGAGTACACTCAGGAAGCCAGTTTATCTCTTGAGTCTGGGCATGTGGATCTGATTTGAACAAAGATAAATGGTCTCATTTTATTACAGGAACTTGTCATTAATAACACTAGGTATGTCATGTACATTATAAGAGGTTCAGTGCACTTGGTCCTTTTGACATTTAATGAAGCAATGGTAATTAAATTTGTGAGCTGCTACACAGCTTTGTAKAAAAGAAACCACTTCAGATTATTTACAAAAGTTTATTAAAAAATGTCAGATAAATAAATAACCTATTTTTGGGAGATGTTACAAATTACATTAAGGAACTGAGAAGAAACTTTCTTAAAACTATATATCACATCATATAATAGTATAACTTCTGCTAATAGTCCATACTAAAAAGTTTATTGCTATACAATAAAGAGAATCATTGCAATTATCAGTAGGTAAGTAATAATTAGCAGTCTGGACTTTGTGAAGCACCTAGGTAAGATGATCCATTTTGCTCCAGAGTGTTTTTACCTTTTCTCTTCATATAAAAGCAGTCATGTTCAAATTTCTTAATTTGCAGCTGCTCTGAGATATAAGCATTGTGAGCTTTGGTATTTCCTTTTTTGTAGCTAAGTCCTCACCTTTGGTAAAATACAATACCAAGAATTTAAATCATAGTAGTAGTAGTAGTGGTAGCAGTAGTAGGAGTAATAGAAATAGTATTTTAGCTTCCCCTTTCTTTGAAAAATAGCACAGTAATTTGTTCTTGTAACATTAGACTAAGCAAACAATTGGTTTACATTTATAAATATTGTGCAAGTAGTGAAAGAATGAGGAAAAGAATGTCTTTTACACTGTCACGGTTTAACCCCAGCTGGCAACTGAGTCCCACACAGCCGCTCACTCACTCCCCCCGGCGGGGATGGGGGGAGAATCAGAGGAGTAAAAGTGAGAAAACTCGTGGGTTGAGATAAAGACAGTTCAATAGGGAAAGCAAAAGCCGCGCATGCAAGCAAAGCAAAACAAGGAATTGAATCACTACTTCCCATGGGCAGGCAGGTGTTCAGCCATCTCCAGGAAAGCAGGGCTCCATCATGAGTAATCGTGACTTGGGAAGACAAATGCCATCACTCCAAACGTCCCCCCTTCCTTCTTCTTCCCCCAGCTTATTCTCTTACTAAATCCAAAACACAGCACTACACCAACTACTATGAAGAAAATTAACTCTATCCCAGCCAAAACCAGGACAAACATAAATTTAGGAGGTAGGAGTCTAGTTCTTTACATAGTCCTCCAGCTAACTGAATAATGATACTGGAAAACATACTATAGCACTTATCTATAGGTTAAGGAACATAATACCAGTCTAYCAATTGTAACTGCTATAATGATTTGTTATTTAATATCTGTAAATTTCTGTTAAACCTCAAAGTGTTAAATATTAGTGAAGAATTTTCTGACTTACAACAAAGCTCAACAGTTCATTCCATAAAACAAGTGTGACAAGGTATTGTCATGGCAATGGCTGCATCATCACGGATTGTGGATTAATTGTACTTCCACTGCTGCATCAACCRAATGAGAATAACTGGCTAGCGGGAGAGAAAAACTGCTTAAATCTTAACAGCAAAAAGAAGCTATTAGCAAAATGTAGAAATGGAAATACATACATTGGGGAAAGTAACTATATTTCAGTTAAATTATGATGTGTGGATTTAGAAAGTTTTCACAGTCAGAAAATCTCCACTTAATAGCCTGAAGAGCAGTAAGGGTTTGCAGAAATGTTTCTAATGGGAACTGATATTTGAAAGCAAAGGCTAGTGGGACTGATTACTTCTCTCATTAGGCAGAATCTCTAACTAAATAAATCAGATGTTGCCATATAACATTTCACAAAATCTGTCAAACTGAAGGATAGAATCTGGAAATATACCATGAAATTAACATAGATCCATGCAGAATTGGATTCAACAAGCGTTTTCATCTTATACTAATTGACAAAAAGCAGTGCCATTGCAGTACACAATTTCACATGCAATTATTATTAGAGGGACAAGTGAAAACATTCTGAACTACAATTTTCTCCTCATGTTTTGATGTCAAGTGCTACATAAACCAATGTCTCCAGCAAGTAGACTTTTGTCTTTTTAATACTGTGCAGTATACCCTTTAGCAGCATCTTCCCCTTTTCAAAGCAAAAGGTTAAATAAGGTCCTTTCCTTGCATAGCTCTGGGGGGCTGTGCAGAAAAAAGAGTAAAAAGGTTTCTCAGGAAGGACTGTGGGTTAGCTCAGCGTGCCAGCATATAGACTCCAGTGTGTTAGGCTCAATATCACAAAGCGAAGTAGTAATAGAGGACACACGGCCGGGAGGCCAAAGCTGGTTGCTCCAGGCTCTCTCTGCAGGTAGCGAGGAAAGGCGTCCTCTTCCAGAGGTGGTTGAGGACTGCTGGATCAGGGGCTTTCCTGAAGGTTTTCTATGCTGAACAAGTAATTAAATACTCAAAGGCAGGGAGAGGGAGASGAAGAAGGGCTGTGCATGGGGCTGCCTGTAGCCAAAACGAGCATTTAATTTTTTCAAGCATACAGGCATTGCTTTAATTGGCAAGCTGGAGAGAGCCACCATGATAAGGTATTCTTTAGCACTCCCAGCACTTTTTGGTAAGAAGATCTGAGTTCAAGTCACTTTTCTAAGTCATGAAAAGGAGGAAATCATGCTGCCTCTTCTATACGGTGTGTGAATATTCAATGAGGCGGTCTGTGTTTATGTGTGTGACAGGCATCAGGATGGCCATCTGGGAATTTATATAGCTACCTTGCTGGCACTAGTACTTCTGTTCTCAGCAAGGTACCGAATATCTAGAAACTCTGGACAAATGAACAAATTTCTCTTTTTTATGTGCTATTTTTCATGTGCTTCCAAACATACAAACAGTATATATCTGGGTAAACAGAAATACAGCAGCCCTTCTTCAATATCTTCTTGAGTCCCTTCAGCCTCAGCTCTCCTGTCTTCAGGTTTGGTACAAGATGTTGACAGTTGAAGCCGGGGCTAGTAATCAGGTTATTGTTGATAGTTGATATTTGACAGATTGTTGACAGTTACCATTTATCAGGCTATCACATTTTGTGCACATGTACCTTCAGTAAAGCTCCTATCTCTAGCTGAGCCTTATGCAAGCTTTCTGAGAGAGGTACCTCTTTGGTTTGGTTGGTTGGGKTTTTTTTAATTTTATTCCCTTTGTTGTGTGAAGCATACCATTCTTGCTAAATTAACAATAAACAGACAATACACTACACTATCTCTGTTATCAGGTTGTCCAATTAAGCACAACATTCAGTTTCCTTGCAACTRATATTTTAGCGTAACTCACACTGAACAGTTACAAATGTTTAAACATTTGTAACATTATCCAACTTTCTCCTATTTCTGTTAATTTATCCACCTTCTGTAGCAGAGAATTGGTAAAATTTAACATGCACTGCCCAAGCAACCACCTCTTGCAGTTTGCTATGAAATTAGACTTTTTTGTTTTGTTGCCTATTAATGTTCTTGTTGTAAAAAAAGAAAAGATGATAAGGCAAAACATCCTCCTCAATAACAACCCAAGGAATGTGTGGGTTGCTCTTATAGAATCTATCCCATAAGATCTTTTATTCACTGGTGAGGGAATAAGTGGATAGTGAAAGGTCAATCCCCACTGCTCCACATACCAATATTCTGCCTCATGCATGAAGAGATATATATGAAAGGGAAAGCAATTATCAGTATAACATTTCAGATTATAACAATTCTCATAAAATAATTAAATGTTCTGTTTACTCTGATCAGTTACTGTGATGAAATCTGTGGTTTTAAAGAAAAGATTTTCTAATGTAGGTAACATTTACAAAACATTGGCACAGGCTGTGCTGCAGATCAAAAGCAATGTGTGTTCTCCTGCATAAAGAAAAAAGATGCAGGATAGTAGCTACATATATTAGCAGTAGTAAGGAAACAGGATAATTAAAAGATAACTAGGAAGATAATTAAATGATAACAGAGACTAACCTGATGTGCTTTAGGCTAAGTGCAATAATTAATCTTGATACATGGTATATAATAAGGGTTTTCTAATATATTCTCCTACACTGGCTTGCTATTATGAAATCACTGTTCTTTGTGCAGGAAATAATTGGACTGAAGTGAAATGTTCACATTAGAATAGCATAGTCAGTTCTTCTGTGAAAGGTGCATTTTAGAAAGCAGGCAGGAAGAACTGAACAACTCAATTAGCTATGGAATTTTTGAGGCTTGCAAACATATAGGAACCCTCTGCCCCCCCCCGCTTTTGGCTTTCAATGCCTTTAATGAAAGATGTTGGGGTGGTTGATCTGGAGACTTGAGATTCTCTGTCGAGGCAAAGGTTCATTGAACTGCAAGGCTACTTTAATCCTATTCTAGAAGAGAGCACTACCTGGGAGGAACACTTCTTTTTATGTCAAACTATCAAAATATGGACCTCAGGGTGGTTTGCATTTTGCTTGTTTATTTAAACAAGTGTTAAGATTTTTACGATGATAACCTAAATTTGTTTGTACTTATTACTTTATTTTAGAGTGCACATCTTCTATCGTCACAATCTTACATTGTTCTTTTTAGAGCTAAGTGAAATACAATTTATAAAAAAGCAAATGGTAGGCTACAGTCATTCATTATGTYGACTCTCTGGGGAAACAGCAAAAGTAAGTATTAATTACTGTCAACCATGATACTGGCTTTTATAATATTGACTTGTCTGAAATGAATTAAGRTCAATAATTTACATTCATACAGTTCTCCAAATAGTGGCAACATTTTAATGAGTATAGTTAGAAAGAGTTTAACAGCATAACACTTCCTTATAGCATCAATATGTGAAAGGAAGTACAATTGGTAGAAATAAATCATTTTTTAGGCTTTTGAGTATAAAACATTTTTGCCATAAAACCAATGCTGGCCCACTGCAAAATTTCAGCTTTAAAAAAGAAAAGTAGAGTAATGGAGAACATGGGATGAAAAGCAGGAAATATTTACTAGATCGGGTTTGAAGATATCCTGAAGGTTTAAATATTCATAATCAGAATCCCTAGACAGGATAAACTGAGTGAAACTCTACAGTTTGTACCAATAGGGGATGTAGTTATACCTGTCTGTCTTTGGCTTGCCTGGCTACATGTGAATTATTGACTCCTTTGCAAGCTGCAGTGATTCACATTTGCCRCTTTGCCATCTATGCTGTAGTTACCTGTATCGTGGAAAGCTAAGGGAAGACTCAGAGGGTGCTCTGTACTGGGGGGATGGAGCATGCAGGGTTCTTTGTGGATCTCAATCGAAAGGCACAACAGCAAATAGTGTAATAAAATTGCTTTAACAATACAGTAGAAATAGGAAGAGAAATATAGTTTGCAAGTAAATCTTGTCTCCCTTCAGATGCTGGGAACCCCACTTTCGTGCAGCATCGGATGGACTCCAGGTGAATCCCCACAGCTCTCTGCGCAGATCCCACCTGTGGAGAGGTTCAATCTCTCTCCCATACTGTGATGTCTTTTATCTGGTGTGGCAAACAAAACCTTACATGGCAGGATGTTCTCTCTTTCACGACGTCCACCAGAACGCAGCACTGACCAGCCTGGGAGATCCCAGCACCTTCCTTTACAATGTTGCATGCTGGGGGGCTGGTTTTACGGCAGCTACTCATGCTAAGGGTACTTAAGGCTTCTCAAGCATTAAGTACAGGGCCCAATAGAACAGGTGTGCCTTGCCCAAGACCACCAACTCCTCCAGTATGATGTTTATTCCAGGGAACCCCCTACAGAGGRCTGGTTAGCTAGTGCCATATTGGGTAGGACTGATACACATATTACGGATTATTTACCTTAACAAGCTGCAGAAGTCTCTTTGACACTGCAGAATTAGGTATAAAGCTAAAAAATTGAAGTTTGTGCGAGCAGGTTGTGTTCATATATCATCAAAATATGATTTCTCTCAACTAGCGAAGTTAGGGGGCAAGTTTATTTGGAGGAAAAGATCACTTGCTGCACATTCTTTTGTTTTCAGAACAATTATTTTTTGTTTTAAATCTTCAGCAATGTACTTGAGAAGAGGGGGAGTGGATGGAGGAATGCAAATAAAGAAGTAATACATTTTGCATGCAATTGTATGTTTTTTCTCTGCTTAGTAACCAGGGTCTGAAATAATTCTTCCAGGCTATCATCTTCAGAAGTATCTATATCATGCATGGTGACGTGCCTTGTGGACATCTGGCCCTGAGTTTCTAGTTCTTTGCCTCATGGATATAAAAGCATTTAAGCTTATGAGTCTTCTGCTTATGTGAAACATAAATGCTTCAGGAAATACAGTCCATTTCTATGTCTTCTGTTTTGCTGAATTCCATTTGTGGAATTCTGGGTGTCATAACCTTCCCCAGCTCTAATCCTGATTTATTTATAATTACATCTCCTGTGATTTTGAGATGACAAAATTACATAATCTGCCTGGTTTTCTCAAACACAGAAGAAAATGACTGTGACTGTGTCATATGAGAAATTGTTGTGAAATACATTGGTTGTAGCGATTAAGTATGAAATTCAATACATTTTGGTTTTATTTTTGTTTACTCTCTGGTAGGAGAATTCAGATTCTGGTAAGAATTGTAAATACAAATGTTGTCATATTTAGGAAAAAATATTACTCTTCCTCTCATTCAACTGAAAGCAAGAAAATCCAGGAATCTCCTGAAAAGCTTGCTTTGTAGTCCTCCAGGTTAAACTAGTAAACTCAATAAGGGTTTGAATGAAATCCTGAAGCCATTTGGCATTGGCTCATTGCTGAGACTTCATGGAGTTGGTTTGGACAGGGTTTTTTTGGCAGGGTTCAATATGGGTCTTTTTGAGGAAATACTGCATGTTTGCAAATCTGAGTGGGAGATGAAGGTGTCTGACACTTCTGAGGAAGAACACAGAGTTAACAAGATCATGTTACCCATCACATGATTAGATGGAGCAGTATTTTAATAGGACTTATAGCTACTATTTATTCACAAGGGGACAACAACAGATTATATTTAGAAATGTGAGTCACATTTCTCAGGGGAGAAAAGCAACTAGCCATTTCTGCTGCAGTACTTACTTCTTTTTACAATAATAAAGAATGATTTTGAGGTTTCCAGAATAGGGGGGAAAAACAAATATAAGCAACAATTCATTCTCCAGACCAAGGAGGTAATTTTGTGTATCTTGGAAATAAAAGTTACAAACAATGCCAACCAACAACTGGGAGAGTAGCAAGGTAATGGAAGAAGAACCGCTTAACAATGGCTATGCCACTATTAAGCTTCCATGATAATCCAGTGAAATTCAAAGAAATGGAAACATACTGAAACCCCTCAGGGATGACTCTTGCTGTTTTGAGATAGACCTGTAGYGGCTTTTTTGATAATCTGTTCATCACTATGTTTTAGATTATATATTTTATTAAATTTAAGTTTATAATATGTTAAGCATAGTCCTCTTCAGTTGGATTACTTTACCAAGAATTGTTCCTCTGGCTGTGAGCTTTTCCTAACAGTTTCTTCTTTACCCATTCCAGATGACAAACTCCCTTCCATTTGGTGCTTGATAACATTCCCCCTGCCCTGGCTCTTACAGCTTACTAATAAGTCCATCGAAATTCCCCTAGTCTACCTATGTAAATATTGAAAAAGGTGTTTTTGCAAAGGTAGTTTATTTGTGAATGCCCCATCCCTGGAACTATTCAAAGTCAGGGTCAACAAGGCTTTGAGCAACCTGATCTAGTAAAAGATGTCCCTGYTTATGGCAGGGGGATTGGACTAGATGAACTTAAAAGGTCCCTTCCAACCAAAACCATTCTGTGATTCTATGATTGTATGATTTCTTTGCTGCATCTAGAAGAGAAGCAAACTTGGTGCYGGTCAAAATCACTTGAGTCCACTTTAAGCCCTATAGCTTAAAATAAAACTTATACATTTTCTTCCAGTTATGTTCTTGATTACAAAGCTGGAAGCAATGCCACCAAAGTAAAGCATAAAATAGCAAAACTTAATCTTAGATGATACTTGACAGGGGTCTTAGCTGCTCATGTATCTATCTGACCTAGCTTGGGGACCTTTTGCTTTATTCTGTGGAGAGATGCACTCCCGTAGCAAAAGCTATGTGAGCTCCSTTTTGCAACATTGCCTAACAGGTATATGTCCACTTCCTGTCTATGAAAAGTCCTTCAGACTAGAAGGAATAGCCTAAATCAGACTCTTAAAATAGAGTCACACATTTTTGTTTTGTGAAAGACTGAACAGGTTGCCTGGCAAACCACTTCTCCCAAGTTTACATCTAAACTAGCCTAAAATTACACAGTTTTTTTTAYACTGCCACAAACACTAGAAAACATCATGACTGTGATTTTCAAGGCCACAGGGGGAGTTCTAAATACTTATTCTGTCATTAAAAAAAGTAGAAAAGCATGYCTGAGTCAGCAGAAATGTTCTCCTGTACCTGATGGGCCAAAATAAAAGAGGAAAATGGGATAAGAAAGATTCCTAACATCACTCTTGCAGAATATGTCATTAAGTTACCGGAAGTCTCCACCAAAAATGTTATTGCATATTTTGAGAATGATTTGTTCTTCCTAGGATAGGTTTTTTGCATTGAACACTATTCATTCATGTCAAAGATCTAGGCTGTCTACACCCATGGAAAAGGCAGCATCCTGTCTCTGCAAGGCAGAAATGCTCATCTGTAAGGAATGGTCATGAAGTACAAACTAWAATTGAGATATACAGTGAATGCCTATTGGAGCAGATATTGATAAATTTCTTTAGAGACATGGAAATTTTTCTTAGATGGAAGAGTAAACCCTTTAMAATTGAGATGTTTTGCATTTTTAATTTCAGTATTCCTCAGTGCCATTTTACAGGTGAAGAACTAATATTTCTTCAGTTCAAAAAGATCTTGTAGAGATAAATATAACAGATGTGATTTGTACATGCAATGGTATTTATTGCTTGCATTATTGTATCATGAAGGAGCATGGAAAGAGTCATCGCCTAGAAAAATAGAACAACCAGATAGGGTAGGAACCTTTGAGCATTTTCAGACAATATTATTTCACTTATAACATTCTGAAACAATTTCCTGTTTCTTTATGATTGCATTTGCAATTCTCCTTCAAAAAGTGAATGAAGAATTCATTTAGACTAAGACTTGTGATAAAATCCAAATGATGAAACCTTAATTAATAAACTATTAAACACAGCCCTGGTGACTGATTTTCGGATTTGTAGATCTGTATTTTTGTTAATTAATTAACATTTGTTTAATGTTTTGAACATGACAAACACCATGAAAGCACTAAGTATAATTAGTCACCCTTTTGCAGACTTTAGTTGAAAGACTTAGCTCAGCTGGATTAGAGGGAAAATAACCTGACTAAGTAGATGGATTTACAAGCTGACAGTTGGATTTCATTACTGTAGGGATAAAAGGCAATTCCTGCTGTTAAAAGTAGATTTATGGACAGCAGAGGAAAAATGAGGGACAGTGTTAAGGAAACTCTGTGTCTAGCGTTGCCATTGGCAAGTACAAATGGGACACCTGCATTTCCACGTTATGCGACATGACAACAGWTGTATGGTCGTGCAGCTTTTCAAATATGTTAACAGCAAAAGGAGGATCAAAGATAACATTGGTCCGTCACTTGATGAGGTTGGTCACCTCACAAATAGGGATGTAGACAAAGCAGAGACATTTAATGCCGCCTTCACCTCTGTCTTTAACACCAATGATGCTCCCTGGGAATAATAAATTCCCAGCCAATTCTGAACTTGTTTGAGACTTGCTGCTCCAACTGAATGCACATAAGCTTAAGCAGCCTCATGGAATTCATCCCAGGGTACTGAAAGAGCTGGTCAGTGTTACTGCAGGACCTCTCACTATTATTTTTCAATGGTCTTGGGAGTTTGCAGAGGTCCCAGTCGACTGAAAGTTGGCAAATGTTGTCCCAGTTTTCAAGAAGGGTAAGAAGGAAGACCCCGGTAATTACAGGCCTGTCAATCTCACTTCAGTGCCTGGTAAAATCATGGAGAAGGTTATTCTGTGAGTTATTGAAAAAAGCTTGAGAAACAATGCAGTCATTAGTCATAGCCAACATGGGTTCATGAGGGGAAAGTCCTGCTTAACAAACTTAATTTCTTTTTATGACAAGGTCACTCATCTAGTTGACCAAGGGAAGCCAGTAGTTTGGATTTTTTTGTTTGTTTTTTTTTTTTTTTAATTTTAGCAAAGCTTTTGGTACTGTCTCCCATAGTATCTTCCTGGACAGAATGTCCGGCATACAGCTAGACAAGTCCATAATATGTTGAGTGAGCAATTGACTGATGGATTGGGTTCAAAAGGTAGTAGTAAATGGGGTTACACCAGGCTGGCAGCCAGTCACCAGTGGGGTTCCCCAGGGTTCAATTTTAGGGCCAGTGTTCTTTTATGTTTTTATAAATTATCTGGACGCAGGAGTCAAATGTACATTAAGTAAGTTTGCCAACAATACTAAACTAGGAGGAGCTGTGGACTCCCTTGAGGGTAGAGAGGCTTTACAGATCTGAATAGGCTAGAGAGCTGGTCAATCAGCAACTGTATGAAATTTAACAAGAGCAAGATTCTCCACCTGAGATGGGGTAATCCTGGTTATACATACAGATTGGGTGACAAGAGGCTGGAGAGCAGCCCTGTGGAAAGTGGTCTGGGGGTTTGGGATGATGGCAAGTTGAATACAAGTCAACAGTGTGCCCTAGAAGCAAAAAAGGCCAGCCGTGTCCTGGGGTGCATCAAGCACAGCATAGCTAGCCGATTGAGGGAGGTGATYGTCCCACTCTACATTGCACTGATGCGGCCCCACCTCAAGTACTGTGTGCAGTTTTGGATGCCTCAATGTAAGAAGGACTTCAAACTATTAGAGTGTGTCCAGAGGAGGGCGACAAAGATGGTGAAAGGCTTCGAGGGCGAGACTTAGGAGGAGCGGCTGAGGTCACTTGGCTTGTTCAGCTTGGAGAGGAGAAGGCTAATGGGGTGCCCTCATTGCAGTCTACACTTTCCACAAGGGGGGCAGCGGAGGGGGAGGTGCCGGTCTCCTCTCTCTGGTGACCAGTGACAGGACATGAGGAAATGGAATGAAGCTGCRTCAGGAAAAGTTCAGATTGGACATTAGGAAAAGGTTCTTCACTGAGAGGGTGGTCGGTCACTGGAATAGGCTCCCCAGGGAAGTGGTCACAGAACCAAGCCTGTCAGAGTTCAAGGAGTGTCTGGATGGTTTAGTTTCAAGTAGTTCTGTAAGGAGCAGGGAGTTGGACTTGATGATTCTTTTCCAACTTGAGATATTCTGTGATTCTATGAGCTCTTTGTGCCTTCACCTGTCACATCAGCCATTTCTTTCACTACTCTCATTCTTTCATTAATCATGCTTCTGTGAGTTTTGATTCCTACCTCTACTTATTCACTGACTCAGAGCAATCACTGACCTTTGATAGATCTAAGAATTAAAGGCAAGATCCTTGCGTTTAACCTCCTGCATCCTACAGGCCAGAGAATTCCCCGTGATTCTTGAAGTAATCACACATGTTACAGTTGAACTGGATTTCCTTCTTCCTTTCTGAAGATATGATAATTATGATAAAGAATATGTCTCTATCCTGTCCTATTCTCAACAGAATACTTCCCTAATCTTACAAATCCTGTCTTTAAAAAGTCAGCCAGATTGCAGTTATCTCATCCTGGTACCAAGTAAAATGCAGCTACAAATAATAAATAGGTTTATTTTCCTGAGTGTTAATCTGGAGTTTCTCCAAAGTCATTGTGAAAATTATGTGAGAGGAATGACATATTCTGGATGCTACCCTGKGTAGACAGTGTTATAGCAGGGAACAAAATCTGAATCTATATCTTTTATCTAAAAGTAAACCATTCTTCTTCACTGCCAGAGAGAAAAGAAAGAGGCATGTATAAAGAATTGAAGAGAAAAAGACAAACCCCTAAAATCCCCAAGACAAGCACTGTGATTTTGGTTTATCTCCCTGTTTACTGAAACTGACTTATTAATGTTTAAAGTTGCCCTGATAATGTCTGCAAGCAGTTCACTAGAGTTTTAAATAATGTATTTTGGTATTTGGCTAGAGCCATATCTCATATTTCTATCTGATGAATCTAGATTATATTTTCTTCATGGTGAGGCCATGGCTGAAAGCACTATATTGATTGACCAGACAAAAAGTGAATTAAATATTGCTTACCGTCCTAAAGAATGCGAAATTACTGAATGTTGTCTTGCAATCTCCCAGGTGATGGGATTCAGTGCTTTCATATAAGTTTTAATCATCCTTTCCAAAATTAGGTATTTATTTCCTTTTAGGGAAAAATGTTGAATCAAGACCTCAAAACATTCACTTTTCTTGGCAGCCCCTAGGAGTCACTATACACTAAATACTGCATTACATATGGTATCAAATAGCAAATATTTTTCAGGACCAAATACAAATCCATCCAGCTCATTTACTAGCCCCTGGTACATAATGCTGACAATCATATTGTTGTCTGGTAATTTTAAGATAAGATGAAGGGGTTGTCCCACAAGAATATGCCACCGTGCTCAAAGATTATCACAGCTAATCAAAACATTTTTTGAGAGTTAATTTGTAGTAGAATTATTTGAGAGGTAGGTAGGTACTGCTAAACTATCTCACATTCATGATTATAAGGATTTTATATTAAGTGCTTCTGAGTGGGTGCTGAGTTACAGGAAGACAATGTAATACACTCTTCTTGTATTCTTTTTGCAAACTTGGAAATAATTATTTTGATTTTAACAGTTGTTTCTCTTGACTTTGTTTCTTCTAGCAAAAGTGGCATCATTGGTTGACATATTGCTGACGTGTGTCTCTAACTCAGCATCAGCCTGCAAGTGCTGGTTTTATCCAGCAGAGACAGCTGACCTTCCACTTTCTCGACATACCCTGTTCATTTCAAGATGTCTAGAGACAAAGCTGATGGAGGGAGGGAATATCTCAGTTAACTGAAATCAGCTTCTGATAATAAAACTGTCCCACTGAAACAGCCCTTGTACTCGTCTTGGTTTTAAGAACCTTGTCATTTATTTTATTAATCTTTGTCAGAATAAACAGAAAATAACTGTTAGTAGCTTGCTGTGCCTGCTACTTTAGGTTGGTCTAATGTATCTCACATTGCATTGCTGTAAAATTAGACAGTGCAAACAATATACATCAGTAACTGTCAGTAACTGCTGCAACACAGCGTTCCCCACAAAAAAATGAGATGTGCTCTTATGAAACAGTAGAAGTTAATAATTTACTACTACTGTTCAACAGGCGACAATGGCACAAAGGAAACAAGGAAAAGAGGAGAAGAAAGAAGAATTTTTATTTACTAGAGCCAGTTCTACTCCCAGGTACAGTATGCTAATGCCACAGTTCATTTGCTTTGCTTAGTAACTTTCTGTCAAATTAGTTGCCTCATGTATGACTTCATGTAGTCATGTACACAGTGCTTCATGGGTGGAAAATGCTGCCTTGTCTGATGCAGTAGCACAATTTACAATGATTCTGCAAAACTATAAGCAATTCTACAATGTAGTAGGTATCAAGTAAAGCTCCTGCTGTCCTTTTTCCCTTATCTTGAAAGTCTGTTACACCTGAACAGATTGTACAAGGCTTAGCTGATCCTTTAARGGGGCTTTTGGAGACAGTTTGGGACTGTCATAGTTGAAGAATACACACCTGAAAAAAAATGTGAATTACTGTTTCATTCATAAGAGAAGAATATGAATATTTCATATAAAAATAAGATTGAAAGAAATTTTTCATTTTCTCTGTTGACTTTTGGAGTTTGATATATTCATGTAGGAATCTTTGCATTTATAAATATACCTAAATAAATTAGTATTTTTATAATGCACAAAACTCTCCAAAACTGAATCAAAACATAAGAGACAGATGTTCCATTCAAATGGAAAGATTTTTGCTCATTGCTTTTAATTTGGAACAAGAACTCCTAGAGGAGAAAGAAGTAGCATATAATAAGTATAATCGTAAAGGGAAATATTATTCCAACATCAGATCAGATAGCTCCTGATGGCTGAAGATGTATATTCAGAATTTCAGGGGTCAACTATAGACTGCCTAACTTGTGTAACTCATTTGTGCCTAAATTGCAACTGGTGAAGAACTGGTAAAACTGTTCTTCAAATTCAACTCTTACCATATAGTCAAAGGAGAGAAATAAATTACTCTAGACTTGTATTACAGTAAATATGAAAATTAAGCAGAGAGGATGTCACTCCAAAAGCCTTCAAAGACAATTATCTCTATTGCTAAAATAGACATCCAAAYGAGGAGGGATTTTCCAGATGAAATGTGTACAAAGTGAAGTCCAGAGAAGAAGAAACCAGGGCAGTGGTGGGGAAAGTAAAACTATTGATTTCTGACTGTAGTATGTATGATCAATATCTTTCCTCCCTTTTGTGGTGGAAGGGAGACGACGCTTGCCTCCTACCTTTTGTTCCCCTAGTATGGACACTGTCAGCCTAAGGGAAGACTAAGGAGAAGCATAACATTGCACAGTGATAGCAGATACTTTGGGTTGCCCTCTTATTTTTGCAAATAAACAATTGCATAAACCAATGTAATTAGATCCTCAAGTTTTAGGAGAGCAGAAGAAAAGTAACTGATAAGTACCCACTMCTTTCTCCTTTTTTTCTGGGTTGGATAGTTCTGAAACAATGCGAAAAAGTGGGAAGTGCAAAGGCAAGCTTAGAAAAATAAAGTATTTTGTCCCTCTGAGATAGTTTGGTACACAACTAGAGCTAATGGGCTGCTTTCCATGCTCAGTTTGCACTGAGTATTAGTGCAGTGTAGCAGCTGTAATACGGGCTGTGGTCTGGGACTGCACCTGCAATGGGCCAAGAAACAAGCATTGCTAAAGCTAACTGCTACATTGGAAAGYAGTTACCCAGACACAGGAGGACTTTTGCATATAATACAGAAAGATGTGGCATGTTATAAAGAACTACCCTTTCTTAAAAATTATGATTTGAGAGAAAAGACCATGTTGACTTTGGAAGATGATGGAAAATGAAAGGGAAATTTAGCTGAACAGGTAAAAGGGGAAATAAGGCAGAACAAACAAGCTGGAGGTCAGCTGAGATGTCCAGAATCAATTCCTTGCCTCACGGCTCCCTGTCCTCCCTTTTACACTTGCCAGCCAAGCAATGGAGTCCAAATTCCTGGATCCTGATTAATGGAGCTGAGAACAGGGACAGCCCATCTGGAAAAACAGCACTTCAGGAGTGCCAGGAAAAAAGCTGGAAAATAGCTTGAGCAGCCTGGAGAGCTATCTCATGCTGGCCAACAACAGCGGGGATAAAGCAGTTCTCCAGCTCTGCGGTGCTGTATGCTGCATGACACCTCACAGAACTATACCACAACCTGTAAAGAAAGAACAGGAGATGATCCATCAAAAGAGAAGGAGAATGAGAAGTATCTCTTGCCACTGGAGATTCTTAATGCACTTTAGCTCACTATGCTGCACTGCAAAGCAGCAGCTCAATGCCAAGAACCAGGAATACAGACACACCAGCAGAGTTGATCATGGATGGGAGGTCAGACCAGATGACCACAGGAAATGCCTTCCAACCTATATRTGATTTGATAACAAGAGTGTATGGGCAGCTACTAAGGTTCTCCAACCTGAAAATGATCCAAAAGAAAGCAGGGCTGCTGTTTTGCTAGTCAGAATGAGTATGCAGAAAAAAATAGACTTTTCTGGGGTAAAGGTGAAAGGACGATCAATGTTGCTTCTATCTGTGTAAGGAAATTAGATAAAATTATGAAGAAATAAGTTCTATTTGAACATCTAACATGTAATGAAGATGCTATCAAAAATTGATAGAAGAGAATGAAATACAACTTGAAGGATGATGGCTCATCAAGGAAAGAGAATAATTGCATGTTGAGGTAGAAGATATTGAAAAGCAGAGTGATGACCACCATATCTTTTAATAAGAACACAGGTGGCTCAAACACAGTATGATAATAAACTCTCTCCTGTGCTCTTGTTTTTAAGATTGATCAACTTTGGAGGACATAGAAATCACACTCTTAAACTGCCAACTAATCAATATGGCTCCTAAGGGCACTGATAAAAAAAAAAAAAATAGTTCTTCAACAGTTACTGAAGGAACTTACAATGTGAAAGTAGGCCAGATGGAAAGCCATGATAACCCATGGATGAGCTAACTGTAGGCATACAAGGTTTAGCCTTCCAGTTAAAGAACTTAAGTGGTAKCAAACAGCTGGAGATGTGTTGTTCCTATGCAAGGCATAGCCTTAAAGAGTGATCAGTTATTCCCCAAGGTTAATGAACAGAAAGAAGATACAGAGAGACCACAGATGGAAAAGCAGATTGCTTGGGATTGACAAAAGACATTATACTCTTGCAGCATACAGAGAATCTGCCTGCAGATGGGCAAGGCCCTGGAGAGAGTATATGTTAAACTATTCCTTTGATGGAGTTCACAGTTCATTAATCTGTGAGTTGGTTTCATCTTAGTTGAGGTCATGAGAGTAAAATATATAAGCAGAAGCTCTTTGGGTTGGGGGATACAAAGACAGACAATTCCTTGCTTTAAGAAGCAGGAGTGCTGTTATTGCAGGAATACTGTAAATTTAGGTTGAAGACATTCTGTGGCTAGCAAAAGACAGACAGAAAGTTTTAGGGAAAACAGATTCTAAAAAGGAAAACCTTTATGAGGATAGTAACAATAGCTTTGAAAATTGGTAGTTTGCTAAATAAGGATTAGTGTAAGACCTATGTGTTGACTGTTTCAAAATTAATGAATTCCTATAGRAAGTGTTACCAAGAAAACTGATCATGAAAATGGAACTAGTCCCACCAACGTGAATGAAGTTCAGTACAGACTAGTTTACTATTATTTGTCAATATTAGAATTGCTAAGATGAGCTTTTTTTACCTCATTTTACATTTCATGCATTAAATTTAATTTGCATTAAAATAAACCTTAATGTCTGAAATTTTATTGGGACCAGATTTTGTGAGATTTTGATCTTGGCATGTTTTTAAAAGATGGCCTAAAGAAATTCCTAATACATATCCAAAATCCATAGGTATTCAAGGTTTGCAAGAGACTAATAAGAAAAACCTTTACCCCCAAAAGGTCTGAAGAAGAGGCTGGGTTTGATCATACTGAAAACTAACATAACATTTTCTAAGTCAAAATAATATGTTACAGGTTCTTTGAAATCATTAGAGAAGCCGAAATTGTTCAGCACTGGTCAGCAAAAAAAGGAACACTTCATTTGTAAGGAGCTAGCAAAGCTAGTTCAGATGTTTCCCACACCCTAAAACGAAGATGTGTGCCCTAAAATGAAGATGTCTATTTAAAACTCATCAGGATTCTTTGGACATTTTTTTTTTCAAATAACGTCACAGCACATGAAGCTTGGATCAATGAGTTATCTACTTGCCTTCTTTAAATAGTAGTCTTCCGACCTTTGGGATTTTTCCAGTGTTTCAAGATTTAACAAAAATAAGTGTTAGCAGGCCAGAAAACTCCACATTTAGTAATACTGTTTGCAATTTAGCCAAACCTGCTGGTTTGAAAAATGTTTATACCTAGTAGATGTTGTTTAACATCCTCCACTGTTACTAATGGTCTGGAAAGTGCTTCATCATACTTGTGTGTTGTAATCAATCATCCTGTTATTTCTTAAATACAGAAAAAAAATACTTGTTGAACACTTCTGGCTTTTCTGCTTTATTTTTAGCATCTATCCCCATCTACTAATGGACTCAAACTATTATTCATTTTTTTAAATTAATAAATAAATAGCAACAATTCTTCTTATTGTCATAACCTCCATTAGCCATGGATTTCTTTCTTGGTTTACTTATCTTCCCTTATCAACATATTAAAATCCTTAACTTTGAATCTATATACATTGCTGAACACATCTCCTTCTCTTCCATTCATAAAATACTATGATTTCTTATTGCTGCTTTTGCTTAATGAAATTTTATCTAATGTCATCCTCTCTCTTGATTATGGAATTTTAGACATTCAATGAACTCTTCTTAAAGAACTGCAAATTCTAATTCATATTTTTTCTGTCTTTCTTCTTTGGTTGAATTATCTCAAGCCTTAGGAAATTTTGCATTTACAAGGAGCGGGCACATATTTACTGCTGATTAGGATGTTTATTTGTTTGTCTATTTTAAACACAAGTAGGCCAGGATCTCTGGTTCCTAGGCAACATTGAACTGACCTGTCAAGCCATTAATGTACCTTGACCTCTCATAATGAGATCCTGAGGAGATATCTGGTGGCAGAACTAGCCAACTTAGGCTTATATCAGTTCCCAATCAATATAGAAAAACCATGTAGTGCTAAATCAAACCTATAACCAACTTACCCTTGTCCATACAGATATGCACTTCCTGGACAGAGAAAAGTAATGGATTGCAACAGGGAAGTAAATTCTTTGCTTTTTTATCCTTTTTTTTTAATCAAAATAATGTGAACCATATTCTGTAATGAGTGGTTATGAATTTGTATTATTAATATTTACACATGTAATCCCACAAACATAACTGCAAAAAGAGTGTTCTCATTGCAAGGTCAAAAGTTCCAACTTTTACTGAAGTAAAATATGACACCTWGTAAAGTCATAATACTGATGATTTAAAATATATAATCTTGAGGTAACTCCACCATGGATTGCCTGATAGCTCCTGGCAGACTATTAAGGTTATTAAAATGTATTCAGGTTAGAATGTATTAAGATCATGCTACATCAAATTTATATTTTATATATATATATTTATAAATAATATAGGTAGGTGTGGTACATAACACCTCCAAAAACTTCCTAGATACCGTGAGCAAATGTTGCAGTCTCTCTGTGCTTCATTTCCTCCATGACAATTATTTCCTTTGCTGTACTTTGAGTTGTCTATTTAGATGGAAGGCTCTTCAGGGCAGAGTCTGTCTCCTATGTTCATGTAGTCTCAAGAATAATGGACCCTGATTTCCTGTGCCTCTAGGCTCTGTGATAATACTAATAATTAACTGATTCACCAGATTTGCAAGAGAGATGCTTTTGAGCTACTGTTTTAATTAGTTTCTTGTACTGAAGTCATCATCAGAACAGCTTACTTCTTTCTGGAGTCCTCTCCTATGTGCCAAAGTTTGGGATAGTTAAATGCCAAGTTTTCAGCAAAACTAAGATCTGATTGCTACAAATAGACTAATTGCAGGGATAGAATATATTAGAAATGTTCTAAGCCAAGTCTTGTTTATTTTACAAAAAACCTCACAACATTCGTTAAGGCTTTTTAAGGGGAGCTTTTATACTTTCCTTACATCAGTAAGTCATTGCCAAGTATTTGTGTACACATGCTGCCTTTTAAATTCCACTTAATAACTAGGATGCCTTTTCGATATAAAGTGAAAATTAGAAGTCCAAAGGATTATTGTATTTTCCAGTTTATTAGTCATTGTTCTCCTTTAGTCTAAGATATGCAAAGTAATGACTTTTCAGAAAAAAAAATGGACCCCTGATATATGTCTTAATAATGATATTTGCAAATCTGAGAATAGTTCTCAGATAAAGTGCTATCTTTTAATGGTTTAGTGATGTATTTCCTTGGCCTGGCACATATGTCTTCTTGCATGGGATCTGAAGCTTAATGGAGTCCTACTTTGTTACTCTGTTGGGCATATATTCTCCTAGGCATAATAAATGACTTAAACTGTGAATAAAGCTCCAAATATGAAAAACTTGCTCTTGCTGATAGTTACTTAAGCATATGAATATAAGCATCAACAGCAACAGAACTGTTTGCCAGACGAAGGACTGATGAGCATATGTAATTGTTCCACTGTTGGCTCAGAAGAACTACACTGCAAGTTGGTGAGATAGAAAATTTCTAGCTGTTCAACTGCAAATGACTAAAAACATATTTTTTTCAGAACATCTGACTGTATCACTTTGTCCAACTGTAAAGTTCCAGAAAAGATTTTTGGTCAGATTGTGTCTACGAATTCTGACAAACTTTACTGCAAAGTCCAGTCAGAGATAACGCAGAACTGTAACAACAGTTCCAGACACCTGATTGACAGAGCTCTTTGTGGTGCTGCTGATTTCAGGGGGTGAAAGGAAAGATACTACGCAGATGATACCGTCTGTCTCTGTTTCTTCCTGCTGAATATTATTAAAGGAAACATAAATATTTCTTTTAATATTAGTTTCCCAGCTAAGTAATTGTTGTAATTTCCTTTAGGCAACGATAAGAACAAGACAGAGTAGATGGGTTCAGGGAACAATCTCCCTTTTAAAATATGACCCTCCCCATCGATAACCTGCTTTTGCAGTACACATGGAGAAATACACAGTTGTAAAGTCTGAAATTCTTTACCAGTCCTACAGGAGGCTCACCATCCAAGTGGTTTGTACAATTTCAAGGATATTATTATAGCTAGTCACTTTATTGCAAACTTAATTACAGAAACATTACAGAAACAGAAAACATTTCTGTTTTGTTCTTTTCAAGAGGTATACTGCTCCTGCAACACCTGCACACACAATAATGTATTTATAAAGTGCTCATGCATTTTGAGCAAGGCTTGATGAAAGCTGCTGGAATAATAGATGCCTCTGTATAAAAATTCAGTCTAAATCCTAGCTTATAAAGTCCTTCTGTGGCAATGTAATAGCTGCCAGTATGGGGAATGCCACAGTTGGAGGTGAATCAGCAGCAGCCTGCAGCAGGTATATAGGCCTCCCAAYCGCTCAAAAAGACAAGACAAAATGCAGTAAAAAAACCCCACAGAATGTTTTAAGGGAAGATAATGCAACATCCATACTTTACAAATGAGGTCTTGCTTAAGGATCTGGAGGAATGATATATASCATCCTGACAGGAAACCTCCAGGTGATGCAGTACGCTCCCAGCACATGACTGAGAACAAGAACTGCTTTAATAGATCTCTCTGGACTAAAAATCTTAGTTTTAAGACCCAAACCTCTGTGAAAGTTYGGAAGGGGTGAAAAAGCAGCATGAATTGTTCTGTGCAGGGAATGTTACACTTCTAAGCAGATAACTAAAGACTTTCTGTGAGATGCAGCATGAATGTATCACTCCCAGTGAATCCACCAGGCCTCACAACAGTATGTGTGAAATTACTATGAGAATGTATGTTTCCTGACACTGTCTGGGTCAAAGTCACTTATGAAAAGAGCAATGCCACAGAACAGCATCAGTGAACACAGTGCTTTGTGCTCTCCTGCCCTCCTCCTCTTTCTTCTGTTGCCTGTGCTCTCTGACTACTCCAAGCACTAGGCATCRGCAAATTGTGGGCCTTGTCCGAAGCCAAATTAGGTCATTAAAATCTTTAACACTGACCTCAGCCATCTCTGGACACACACTGTAAGTGCAGATGCGACCTAACCCTTCTTGATTAATAGACTTGACACATTTTCCTACTTACCAGGAACATTTTGGATTGGTAGGCAAAATTCTCTCTCTCTTTCTTTCTGACTGTATTTGTAGATAGAGCCCTGCACTCTTTCCCTCTATGTACTGCATAGTTTAATTTTGTCTAGTTACCAAGTTCCTAATTATCATCTAAGTCTGTGTTGAACTAACTGATGTCTTTTATTTAGCTATGTTTTTTCAGAGTTATCTAATAGGAGAAGAGTAAAATAAGAGTAAGTGCTCTTAATAGCCAATTTCAGTCACAGCCTTTCTCAGRCCAATTTTATCCTCTATTTTTCCCCCCTATTTTTAGCCTTATACCCCTTTACACCTTCACTGGCCAAATGATCCTATTCTAGACTACTACCAGCTGTGGGGATTTCAATAAGCAATTTTCTCTAAGTGCTTTCTCCTGTGGCTCCTGCACCTTTCCTATATGGCTTGCAATCTTTCATATTGAAACAGAAGGTTTATGATCGTTTTGGTTAACAAAAGCACAAATGACAAATCAGACCTCATTTTGACAGTGTGCTTGGTGTGGGAGATTCATGTATTCAGAGAGAGCTCTGTACAAGTTCCTACTTCACCCTTATTTGGAAATACCTCCCTGTATCAGTTCACAACTGATGTAGGGGATGGGTGTATTCAAAATAACTCTCTCCAGTAGAGGACTCTACAAGGATAACGTCTCTGTCCAGTGTAAATCTGCTCATCTCCACTGACTGCAGTGTAGCTATGACAAGCTGGAGTGATTTGCTGAATTGGGAACTTCAGCAACAAACTAAGCAAAATAAGCTTGCAGAAATGTGGGAAGCCAGAAATCAATGAACCCTGTGTATGGGGCATAAATGTTTTTGTAGTTAATATACTAGTGASTTGCAATAAAGCCACTAGGTTGTGGTATTTTTTTATTCTACCATCATGTGCTGCTGCCTACCAGRCGTTGCCACGTTTATCCTAACCAGTTGGGTACTTCTGAAGCTGGTGAATGCAGACCTACTTTTCAAGTCAAGAGCTGCTTCCTTCTGCAGGGGCACTGACAAGACTGAGAAATCTGAGAGGATGCAGAAAAAGGAATTTTTGCAGGTTACTGCTGTTTGAAAAGGTGCAACACAGTGTTTCGTCAAGTGTGCTTAAAAGGCCAGTGTCAAGTCAGAAACTGAGTCAGATTCTCTGAGTGCAATTGCACTATTTTTATATACTGATGCATTTACAGTCTTAATTTCACATACTTTTTCTTTGAATCTAGGAAGGCAGAGTCTTTAAGAGGGAAAGCTGTGTTTGTGGGGATTGTTGTTCATCTTACTGTGATTTTTCTTCTCTCTGTCTTCTTGCTCTCTTCATCAGTGAAGGAAGAGCAAAAAAACCCGACAACTAGCAAACAGAGAAAGTGACTATTACATTTCAAGTATGTACAGCCCAATATTTGCAGACACTGATTTGCCTTCTGAGRAAACCTCATGGCAGCTATGAAGCAAAACTCCTTGTCACGCTTCATTTTTCATCCCCTTTCTGACTTGTGTTTTGTGGGAACAAGGAGGAGGAGAAATGGGAAGTCTTGTGCAAGTTTCTATAATGTGCTGAATTCTTATGAGATGGCACTTAAGTCCAGCCTCAGGAGTTTTCCTAAAATATTGTCTTCAAACATTAAACCCTTAGTCTATTCTTACTCACTTGTGGGCTGGAATTCTGGAATATCCAGGAACATCTTTGTCTGCATCCTCTTGCTTGTTGAGCTAGACAAGATATTTTTTCCACGAGTTTTGAAACATCTAAAACCTTACAAATCTATACTATAAAATAATTGCAAACTAAGAATGGTGTCCACAGGGATATATGCTTAGATAATTCGTAATATTCCATTATTTTTTTTGAAAGAAACTTGTATCCAATATACAGTATTCAAATAATTGCTGATTTTCCTTTCTGTGGCTTGAATTACGCAACCAGAAAACCCTTGTCTATTTTATTTATGTATAGGGGAAGTTTTATGTACTGTTTAAGGCTTGTAYTGTCTAAATCAAACATTTATTGCAAGGAGTGTCTTAAGAAACTTGTGGCTCTGCTGGGCCAAAGTACTCTCAGCCTYAGTGATTAAGCTGAGCCACTGCAATTCACTAGGTCAGAAAGAACATGGCATTGTCTGTCATTTACTGCTTAGGCCATTGAAAAGCCTTCAGGCCCAGTCCTTGCTGCCAGGATTAGTTTTGTATTTTACCAATTGATTAGATAAGGTGAAATACAGAGGCAACGTGGGGTCCAGGGGCTGCAGTCCAGGTTACTGCATATACTAGAGCCCCTTTCTGGGCCAGCACAGATAGCTATTTGCATTCTGATACTTTCTGCATGTGTACTCATTTTTCTTTTAAAAATTTCCCTGTCAAGATGAGGAGTACCTTGATTTTGTTCTGGTAAAACATTAAGCATTTCATTCTCTTCAAGCATAGAAATAGACCTAAAAATGTCAGCAAGATGCCTCTCATATGCTCAGATATTACGCATGTGCTTAGTGATTTCCAGAACAGAATTCTCAGCAGAGAACGGTTTGGTTTGAACTGCCACAGTCTCGATGAACAGTTTGACGTGCCCAGTGACTTTGAGAAGAACAGCATTTTSTCATGTTTTTGTGCACTGGACAAAAAGACAACCTTGCTGAACTGCATTTTTAGCAGTGCATGCTTGCTTGTTTTGTTTTGCATTGGACAGGAGCTATAGTTTAAATGCATCCCAGCAGAATTCACCATTAAAACCGCTCAATATTCGCACTTACCTGAACCTCACTGACGACGGAAAATGCTTATCTCACCTTTAGCACTATGCTTGGGTACTTCTGATAGTGTCATTGTAATCTCTGTCCCTCACTCACGTCTGAAGTTGGCAAACTCGTAGCAGGCCAATTCAGAATAGCAGGACAAGCTGAAGCCTCTCTTGTTTATCCCTGAAGCTACTGTGATTCAGGGAGAGTTTACTGACATCTGTGAGACCAGAGGGAGCCTTTTCCAACCTCAGCTGACCCAGTGCCCTGCAGCACATAATAGCCCTCTGTAGTATCCATACTGAAATATGTCTTTTAGGGAGAAAATTACCATTGCAAAATTGTTGGCAATTTAGAGACCTTTAAGTGGAACATCAAGTCGCACAAGGCTGAATTTCGGTCTTTGCAGCATTACTATCTTCTAACACGCACAATGCTCTACCAGATACATTGCTCGGTGTCTTTTATTGGAACAGTGTGACTTCCTTGGGGAAGCTCATTTATTACTTTGGCTGAAACTGCTATAAAATTGTATTTACTTAATGTGAACCAGTAAAGAGAACCACATCTTAGATGATATTAAATGGTGGGATTTATAGCCCAGGAGATTAATTCTAGCAAAATTATGGACTCAAAGTTAAAACTTTCCTCTCGGAGACCATACTTGAGTTGTTCAGCTCAGGGAGTGGACTGTGGAAAAATATATGTTCCTCACGCTTGCAACAGACAAGCAAAGTTTTCTGAACTTCCCCTGAAAGTTTGAAAAGATTTTATGTACGTTCAAGAAAAGGTAAAAATTGAAGCATTATGAAAGGATTATCTCCTCAACCGTGACTAAATAGCTGGTTCCATTTGCTGTCAACTTCATTAGACGTCATGAGTCAGATCCACCCKTCTGGTTTGCATTGCTTTCCTGACATAAAACATCTGCAAACCTGGCTAAACTGGTACTATTCCATGAATTATTGTTGATTAATTCAACCAGTGCTACCAAAAGTYGCTTTAGGGAAAAACAGGACTCTTTTCTCCCCACTGGTTAGTAGAAGAAATATGCTAGTTTTTTAGCCCTTCATAAATTAAAAAAAAGTACCTCCTTGTGGTTCTGTAACCTGAATTCGCCTCGTTCCAGAGACCCTTATAAAAAGAAAATAGCGTAAATTTCTGACAAATTCCAGTACCAAGCTGCATTCATGCTGTCCTAATCGGCATAACAATACTATCATTATATTTGATTGTTAATTATTTTCTTCTCTTATATTTAAGACTATTATCCCCTCTTCTTTGCATCTGATTAAAAGAAGAATATCTTCTATTATTTTGCATTCTCCCTTTAAAGACTTTCATGAGGAGAATGCCAATATTATCACAATTAAAATGAAATGTTCAAGCAGAGCTGTCTCCTTCCAAATCTTTGAGTGGAGCTGTGTAGAGCTAGTTGCTTTAATTGAACTAATGAATTCACCCTTCAGTACCACATGCAGATACTCTTTTACTTTAGCAGCTATATGAAAGGTTTTCTATTAAAAATCACATTAAATTGGGAAATTTATTTGTCTGCATATTCTGAAATATGCATGTTGACTTCTCCAACTGTGTGTCTTACTTTTTATTATGCTTTGTAATATTTTCAGGAGCATGAACAAAGCATTGAAAATCATAAGGATTTCTAATCTTTGGTTAGAGAAAGCAATGTTCTTTCAGTAAAAGAATCTATTTATTCTTTGTACTAAATTTTATTGTGATTTTTGTCTTCTTTGCATGCTCCCTACTGATGTTACACTAAACACCACTTTGCTGGTAAGGTTCACAGAATGGCCAAAGGCTGAGGGCAGATTCAGCTGCTATTAAAGTTGACATGATTTGGAGTGTGGCTGAGATGAGCTTTTTCTTTTAGAGTTTGATATAACTCATTTTTTAGTCAGCCTTTCCCTTAAGGTCCGATTCAACTATACACTGAAGTCCATCAAAAGACAGACATTGTCTTCAGCTGAGTTGGACTTGGCCCTCCAGGGCACACCAAGCATGTTTACACCATGGGCAGCAGCAGCCATATATTTTTTCTTTGAAGAAATAGAGGACTTCAACTTTCAGAAGAGGCAGCTAAGACTGATATTCAATACTACCACATTAAAAAAWTTTTWAAAAAAAAAGCATTTTGTAAAAAATTGTGGAGAATTAGATTTTTATCCTGTTACATGTTGGGTTAGGTATCTGAAGAAAGTATTCTAAACTTGGTCTTTAATACCAGTCACACAGAAAACAATTTTTTTAATTCAGTGTGATTCACAACATAACTAGGACACTTTTCTTTTTTTTATTAGAAAAAAGGTATTTATAAAAGAACTGTGAAAGGAAAAAAATAGAATCATGTTAAAGCTCTAAGTAAGCACTTAAAATTTAAAAAGGAAAAGTAAAAATTATTAATCCAATTTTATTATAATAGTTATTATTTGTTCCTGAACTACTTTTCCACAATCTGACTGAATATAGTTCATATTATAACCTCTTCTCATTTTGTGATGTGTAGACTTATGTTTAACTACTTTTCTTAAGACAATATTATTCATTTTGTCCCATCCTCCCTATTTGCCCCCACAATCATATCCATCTGTTTCACATAAAGCTGTGAATTTATTTCCATAAGGTCTTGTAAGATGAACAGAGTATTATCCCCATTATACTAAGTCAGGTTTGTTGCCTTTGATTGATTAAATTCGAGAGTATCTAGAAATTCTAGGTGTCCAGTATAAGAAATGCAGGATCTGATTTTGCGGAGTGTTTGTATTGCATTTTGAACATTCGAAGCACAATYTCTATTGACTGCATTTGCAATTCTATAAATCAGTCCCTACAGTCTCAAGTTAGACACCTAGAAAATGAGAAACGTGTAGTTGATACTCGCCTCTGAAGAACTGAGTTTCAGTGACTTAACTACAATCAGAGAATTATACTCCCATGCAAGTACTCTGCTGTCTGGGTCACCAAGTAACTGCTTTAACTAGAAGGCTCTTTCTTTTCATGCAGTGTTTCAAAGGTAGAAAATTTAGATCCACTCTGTGGATCATATCAAGCAATATAAAATAACCTATGAGTTGTCATCCTTTGTGAAATTCAGTATGTCAGACGGGTGAAATACACACTTAATGGATTTCACAGGTATTTGCTTACAGGAGAAGGCAATCTGTGCAAAAGATGGACAAAACCTCTTAGGAATTAAGCAGAGATCTGAGGAGTATTCTGTACAAACTGAATCATTTTCAAATTTGAGCAGATTTTCATGGGGACTTAAAGAGATTTCATCGCTTTAATTTCTCAATCAAAACAGGTTTTGTTTAAAAAGAAAAATCAACAACCTTGGTTTACATTTTAGTAGAATGATGTATTTGTTTCATGCCCTTATTGTTTGAAACAGGTGTACTGCTTAGGCTATCTGTTTGGGGAGAAGGAGCTTTGTTGGTTTTACTAGACTGAGATAACATGCATTGCAAATGCCAGTCAGATTATTTTTTGTTAAACTATAACCAACTACAAATATSTAGAGACCTAAGTTTTTGTTGCATCCTAAAGACAAGGTAGTACTAATATGCCCCTGCCACGTTAGAAAGTTGGATGACTCTCAGCATTACATTAGGAGAGWTGACTGATGGTGCACAGCTTTCAGGCCCCACGGTAGGCAGTTTTCAGCTCATTCTTAAAGTTATTAGGGACAGCTTGATTGCAGCTACAGGTGGCAGTTTATGAGGTTTCTGCTTCTGTAATTTCTAGTGTTTTCCTGSCTAGTATGTATGGAGTGGAGAAAGACATTTCAAAGGTAATATAGTTCTTTCCTAAAAGTTATAAGAAGCTGTAAGAGCGAACCTAGGGCAGTGGAATGAGGCCATATGCATACTGATTTTGGTTTAGTTTAGATCTTCTTACTAGTCTGGGTACCCGGTTAAAGGAATCATAACTCAGTATGGATTTTTATCCTGCATTCTTTGTCAGGTTTAGGGGAAAAAGTACTTCCAACAGAGCTCTTCTTCATATTTTAATTAATAATAGAAGGYGGCAGCTCATCTGAGAGATTTTCAATCTGCAAATAAAAAATTATGTAGGTTCAGCCACTGAAAACATCTGGGGAAATAATTTGCTGCAAACTTAAAACATCAGTTGGCTCCCATCTTTTGTTTAGATGAAGTAACATCAGGAAAAATAAATAGCATTATTGTTTTATATCTTATTTCTTCTGCTTTATTAGATATCATGCACTACAAACACAAGTATTCTGCATTTCAGATGCATTTTGTCGGCATGCAATGGTGTACTAGAGTCTAATGAGACTATGCTATTCTACGACAGAAAATAAATAAGAGGTTATTGTTAGTTTCTATCCGTTGTCATTTCATTGTTGGACTAGGGTCATGTTGGAGTAGGGCACTGACAACAGTCAATACCAAACTGTAATTTTCTGGGCTGGAAAAAGGGTTTTTTTTGTGTAGTGCCTTAAAATATTAGGATCCTTAGCTTGATTTAAATGTTGTGGTGTAATGTGGTATAAACATTTCAGAATAATAACCACTACCCACTGAAATGAAGTCTGGTGGAATACTTCTTCTCCTGTGGCTTCTGGGAAGAATCAGGAAGTAGCTCTTCAGGTCTGAAAAACAGAAGAATTAGAAATATTGCAGGGGATCTGTAGTAAAAATATTGCGAGGGTTTTTCATGAAACAGATGTCCTTACTTGCCAAGGTCTTCACAATTAGACACAGCTTTAATTTTAAAAGATATCTCCTTTTCAATATTCTTGAACAATTTCAGATCATCATCTCTGTTAAATTGTTTGACTCTAATTGGATGCAGAACAAAAGTCTTTGTCAATCCTGCTGACACCTGTACTAAATTTCTTTTCTGGCTTCGAATGTGCTTTCAGGTATAAATCAGAATATTAATGATGATTTTTACATCCTTGCATAGTCTGAGATTTGGGTTTCTAAGACCTCACTGTCATTCTTCTTGCTATCAATTACTAAGCTGGAAGGTTTGGACTAGCATGCACTTAAATACTTACGTAGCTTTAATATGTTGATAATGCTAGAATTATCTATTATTAATTACCTATCTAGTATAGCCATATATATATAGTATATCTATGCCATTCAAACAATAGTCACAACAACAAAGACACACAAAGGCAGTAATACTGAAAAAAAAGAAAACCAAAATCAGTTTTTGATATAGCACCTTTCACTTAGGAAAGCAATATAAACTCTTGTTTCAAGAGCTGTTATCCTGCTGTAAGCTCTCTCCATTTAGAGGCTTTGTTGGTATAGTCACAGTGGCAACCCATTCCTTATCTAGACAGGCTTTCTTAGCTCTGGAATCTGACAATCCGGGTAAATTATGTGTTAATAAATGAATGTAACTCAATTCAAACCATGAGATTCACTTACCTTCATCTTGGCTCCCRACATTCAATGGTGAAGGCTCGCAGAGACAGCCCCATGACTTAAGGATTCACCTGCATGTCAGACTTTGAGTGATGCACTACAGCTCAGGTGTTCAGTGGTTTGTTTATTCCATTTTTTCCTATGGTCCCTCTACTGCTCTGTAATGAAAAACTGTGCACATAAGAGTAAGTTTATGTTCCTGTATTTATCAGCCTTAGCTACATTTATTCTACCTGCTTCTCTCTTTTTTTCTCTGTATTCGTTATGATGAATACCTTATACAAATCAGGAATTTCTAGTCTCTCTACTTCATTCTGCAAGAGCAAAGAGACACTCGAGGATTCTTACAATTAGTAAATTCAAACCTCATAAATGGACACATTTCTATTTTTACACAACACATACTTAGCTTTCTGGAATTTACCCACCCAGAGTATGTTGCTGAGGCTAAAAGCTATCTATGCGGGAACCAGTCAACCACTGACTTTTGCACAGCTAACCTAAATACCCAAAGTAATTTTAATACATCTTTGTAAAAGAAGGGGTTTTGGGAAATTCTCATTTTCACTCTCTTCTAAGTACTGTGAATCAGGAAAAGGCTTTCCCCACTAAATATTATCCCACACCATCCCGATGCAGTCTGTTGAACTTTCTGTTCTATATCTGCCATGGACCCACCATTAATAAGACACAACAGCAGTGCGCCAGGGTGTGAGAATGCTGGTGCATGCTGGCTCCAAAATGCTAGCAGAGCTGTGCTAGTGAGCACACAGCTGCCCTGGCAGTAAGTATCAAGTCAGTTCACAGTAGAGGAGGATATTTTGTGCATGGGATTGGAGATCAATATAATGTGGGAGCTAACAGGGGATGCTGTGAATGAAGGTGAGGAGGTCATCAGTGAGAGTAAGAATGGACAATGTGAGGGTGGTTAAGCTAGAAGGACCCAGAAGCTGAAGCTCCGGAGAGTGGTGATACAGGAAGGAGGTGGATTACATGGATAGCATGGCCCATTTCAAAAAGCAGGAAAGATTAGTACTAGCTACTCTGTTGGAAAAAATCAAGAAGAGGAAGAACAAAACGTTGTCCACTGCCAAGAGCTGGCTGACATGCACCGGTTCAATGATACAGTACTGCATGTCCTGTGTCCAGGCAGGGAGCAGGAGCAACATCCACCTATGTTCAGCRGAGGATCTGTGGAGCTGTGATTCCCTTCCCTGCCCTAGGGATGAGCCCCAATGAAAGCTGTTTCTCCTATTCATTTTTACAGTGCTTAGTACAATGTCAGGATAAGGATAGTTTGGCTGCTGATAGCAAATGAAGTTGTGACTAATTATTCCACTGAACAGTGATTACATGCCAGCTTTTGCTCACTTTCCTTCACTTAATTCTATGAAAATATTAGAATTATCTTAACCTTAGTGTAGTAGAAGACCATATGAAGTAACTGCCCTTTCCAAACTGTTCTGAGTAGAGTCAGAAGTAGTCTATTAAGATCTTAGGATCCTAAGTCTTAGGATCTTACCAACAGCTACATACGGTGCTATTTTTTTAAACTTGTTTCAGTGCATTTCTAGAATTAACAGCTTCCTTTTAACAATATAGTCTGCTATAAGATACAACAATACTCCTACTTAATACAGAGTCACTTGAGCAAGCAAGCATCCAGTTAATGGAGCACATGCACTGCTGTCAGAAGTGGAATGGAGTGTGCTTTAGTTGAGGCAGAAGTTTGTGTAATGTTGACCGGCCTACATTTTTGCGTAGAAAATRGTGAAAAGACTACTCTAGTAATTTGGCTAAGGGCAATATAAACCTAATTGGAAATGTTCAGTCCCACAACGGCACAAAACTGTAGATGGAAACAGCTATTTAAATATTCATTTCTACCCCTAAAAAAGGGAGAAAAAAAGATCTAATTTTATAAAAGCCTTCCCTTATAGGGAAAAAAGATGATCATAAAATTATTAGTTAGTGGTCTGTGATTACTTCACCATATCCTGCAAAGTTAAACTCAGCCTCACAGTAGAGCATTGAATTCATACTCAATGTTTTACTCTGAGGCTGAGTTTAACTTTGTGAATTATAKATGATATAAACAATACTTAATTGATGAAGGAAAGATATTCTCACTTTAATTATTATGGGGGTTGTTCTTCCTTCTGCGTAATAGCAACTTTGATATGTAAAAATGGCTATCCATAAGTTGATTAATTTTGTCTTCATTTAAATTATTTTGTACATGTGTTGAAATAACCATGACTAGCTTTTGTTTTCCTTTCTTTTCAATTACTTTGTTCTGATAGAGACTGAATTTAGGAACTGTCGTGGTTTAACCCCAGCTGGCAACTAAGCCCCACACAACCACTCGCTCACTCYCCCCCGGTGGGACGGGGGAGAGAATCGGAAGAGTAAAAATGAGAAAACTCGTGRGTTGAGATAAAGACAGTTTAACAGGGAAAGCAAAAGCCGCGCGCACAAAGAAAGCAAAACAAGGAATTCATTCACTGCTTCCCATGGGCAGGCAGGTGTTCAGCCATCCCCAGGACAGCAGGGCTCCATCACGTGTAACGGTGACTTGGGGAAGACAAACACCATCACTCCAAATGTCCCTCCCTTCCTTCTTCTTCCCCCAGCTTTATATGCTGAGCATGACGCCATATGGTGTGGGATATCCCTTTGGTCAGTTGGGGTCAGCTGTCCCAGCTGTGTCCCCTCCCAACTCCTTGTGCACCCCCAGCCTACTCGCTGGTGGGGTGGGGTGAGAAGCAGAAAAGGCCTTGGCTCYGTGTAAGCACTGCTCAGCAATAACGAAAACATCCCTGTATTATCAATACCATTTCCAGCACAAATCCAAAACATAGCCCCATASTAGCTACTATGAAGAAAATTAACTCTATCCCAGCCAAAACCAGCACAARAACAAAGTGCGTTTCTAATCCTTTTCTGTTATTTGCTAACAGCATTTTTTTTCTGGTGATATTAAAAAATAATATAGAAAAGTGTGTTTTTTGATACTGAATGCTGTCAGGTARAATTGAGTAGCAGCTGCCGGGTTTATGTCTTGTACTAGTTAATAATCATACAGTGTAATTCAGCCACTAGAGTTAAAAAACACAGCTAGCAATAATCTTGCTTTTGGTTTAATAGTTCTATGAGTATGTTCTCATCATTATCTGTAACTCACTATTAAATCATTCACAATCATCAGCCTATTTTTCCCCTTTCTTTCTTTTCCTTCCAGGGTATTTACTTTTTCTGTAATGACTTAAAAATAAAAGATAAGATGTCTCTCCATTTGTCTTGAATAATCCCAAGAAAGTTTGAATTCATGTTTTAGCTTAGGAGGTTTGTCTCTAAACTCTCACTTCAAATTTGACCTCAGGCTTCACACAGCTCACATAACTGTAGGAACAATGGCCATAGGAGGTAAACAGTTTTTAATTACATTGTTCCCAGTGTTGGTACCATTAGAGGCACCATCCTTAGATTGCAGTAATGCAAGTGGTTGTGTTAAATACTACATTTTTCATAGGTCATGCCATCCAAATGAAGTGTAAAAGGAATATAATTTTCTTGGTCATCATTTTACTGTTATATGCCACAAACCAGAAGACAGCCAGATCTTGCATTTTTTTCTTGAATGTATTGTAGTTATTTCTTCTTGGTGCTGACATTTTATCCATTCAAACATCCCAGGGGTACTGAGAAGCTTTCTACATRATGAAGTCTTCTTTTATTATTATTTTCGTCTTCATCACCATCATCATGATCTTTGTCACCATTATCATCACSTATTATGGTTTGCAGGTGTTAGATAACTCTTTTGTCAAAACCTGTGTCCTTAAAGGGGTCTTTCTTTCGTATCGTTGTATGTATTGCTTTTCATTTAATTTGACTGGATTTAGAAAGGGTTAGACATGCTTCCAGTTTATACATAGTTACAAAGTCTCAGAATTTGTTAAAATCACTTACTGACATTTTCCTTTATATTTCTGGTCCAGTCGCTAGCTGAATTAAAAGTACAGGATTACACACCCTTGATCAGAACACACTTGAAATTGATGTGTATATTTTGAAAAGGTTTTTTTCTGAGTAAACTACTTTCTTCCAAGTGGATTCTTTCCTTCTATGGAGACCTTTAAGTTAGCTCTAAGAGTAATTTCCTGCAGACTTTTGTTTACAGTGGTTTCCCTGGGCCATTTCAGAGACACTCCTAAGAAGGAGCAGGCTACAACCTCACTGGTAGCCTCAGCAATGCCAGGGCACAGGCACAAGTACGGGAAATGGGCTGTCTATAGGTGTTTACTACTATTTTGGCTTAGRCCAGCCAGCACTTCAGCTAACAGTTCCACGCAAGGGTCAGGAGTTCAGACAGGTCAGATAATTTTTCCAGCTTGTGATTTAAATGCTAGTGCTTTCTTTCAGAGGTTAAAATAYCTTTTCAGTTGGCCACAAGTCCAGGCATCCTTTGGTTTACCAGTACAGCTATAGTCCTTTTCTATCAGAAACACAAATGCCTGTTAGATGATTTTTTTCGACTCTTTCAGACATGGCAACTGGGTACTGATTTACTTGCAATTTATTAATATCAGCAGTATATCATATAATGATATGCTCTAAAATGGCTGCACTCCATCAACTATCCTCTGAAAACATAGTTGTCTGTTTTCTGCTCCTATACCCACGTGTTTTAAAAGAGGCTGAGTCGTTCTGTAACACCCTGGATAAGCTTGAATTACCTACTCTCTAAGTAGCTCTGATCAAGCTGAAAGGGCAGCTACTTTGTTGTGCATTGTAATTTGCAGCGTGGACCAGAACACATCCTCCTCTGCTGGCTCTTATTAAACCGGCAAAGTAGCTTGGCATGATCACAGCAAAGAGCTTTAACTTGAAGAATATTGTGGAGAATTAGGACAATTACAGGTGTGTGTGGATGTACTGAAATCATTATCTCTTAACAAATGATCCCAAAAGATTTATACAACTCAAAAAATTTCTRGATTTCTTTTATTTTTCTTTCCCTGCTCTCCATAGTGAATTCACAATGTCAATGCTCAGTGTAAAAATAGAGGAATGATTAGTGCTGCTAGCAACGAGCATAATGAGAACAAGGTATTGAATACAGCAGAGAGTGTGCAGCACCTTTGATAACCCAGCCGTAAAACAGGGCTGTGATTACTGTAGCAACTATTTGAAGAAAGAAGTTCCCCTGCTGAATTTCTCTTTTGGCTTTAAACTTAATGCTAACCTTGCACATTCAGCAGAATTCGCCTTTCAAAGCCACAGCCATGCTTTCTGCTTCCAGAAAATAATGTACTGAAGTGTTCTTATGGACTTGGCAATCAATTAGAAGAACCCATTCCCAGAGAATATATATATCGACATATAAAAGCTACCAAGCTGCTCCTTTGCTGCTCCTTTAGAAGGTTGTTTCATTAGTTACTCTGTGCTTCAGATACTGTGGCAGGCTGCATTTTCATGTTTTTCAGCAGATCTGCTTCTTTACATACTTCGCTTGCTTGTGGCGTCCAAGCAGAATGCCATTGTGAGAGAGTACTTTTTCAAATAAAGAACTTTGGTCATTAACTTTTGCAGAGAATCTCACACCACAGAACTTCAGTGTAATGAAAACCACTTGACTACAGACATTTGGTGGTAATATTCATAGCCAGAGATGGACAGCAAATTAGGCCTGCTGTGTTACATGCATTGTCCTGCTAGTGTGAGGCATATTAACTGAATTCGACTCCGCAGTCAATAGATTTCTTTCCTCCTCTTAAATGTTTAACTCRCTGGTGGGCAACAGAGTCAGCAGGAAGCAGAAGGACAAATGGAGAATGAATCTAATAATTATGCACAATACATTTTGAATGCTTGTTATCTATGATCATTCTGTCATTTTCAATTTTAGAACTCAACAGTGAATTTTGTAGTTTTTTAGAACAAAAAAAAAAGATTGGAATTGGGTTATACTTAAAAGATACATATATTGATTATGATGTTCAGAAAAATGTAAACAGTTATATCTATTTAAAAAACATTGCCACTAATGGAAGAACTAAACTGTGTTAAAATAGCATTAAAGCAGCAAAACCTTTCACTAAATGGCAGAACATTACTGTTTGCTTTTCATAATTAACTTAGAATAAAAATAGTTGAAATTCAGACTTTTCTTGTTCAATTACATTTAGTAATTAATGAAATTATGTCTCGGAAGTTTCCAACAGAATGGCTTAGTCATCTATTTTCAAAATAAGGTATTTTAAATATTTATAACATTTGTTAAGTTTGAGTAAATTTTCATGGCAGAGCAAAACTCACATTCCTTATATCAAAATGTCAGTCTGTCTCCTATTTCAAAAGTTATGTTCTTTCACCAAGAATAGAGATGTTGCTGTTTCTCATTGSTGCTACTAGTTTCAAGCCAGTTATTCTTAACAGCAGTGTATTTTCCTTATTCATCTTCTTGGAAATGGTCAAAATTTAACCGATACTTTCACAAAACCTCAGACGGTGACTTGGACAGTATCCTCCCATATTTATTATTGGGCAAAGCTGCAAGCAGCCAAAAAGAGATGTTCATTAGGGAAAGAGATAGGAAGCTTAGCTATAAGAGAGAGTTTTCAARACCGGTCTGCAAAAGTCCCTTATGAAATTTATACCCATTTCCACCCTAAGTGTATTATCCTATTAATGGTTCTTTCATACTCCATTAACCCATCTCTCGTACAGTTAAGTATTGTGTAAACCAGAGTACAAACCCCTTGGGATACAGGGCTACTCTATGAATCTGTATGCTACTCTGCATACTGGGACTCAGACCCAGCTGGGACTTAGGGCTAGTCCAGAGGTAGCTGTCAGTGCATTTTGGTAAATCACACATTAAGGATTATTCAGTTATAAGACTACAGACAAGAATTATGTTACGCTGTGCTGCTGTTGTTGGTTTGCTTATATAACTGTTCCCCTAAACCAGGTTTCCTCTTTCCTCAATGTGTTTTTCCCCTTCTATCAATATATTTCCTGACCCACAGGAAACTGCAACACCCACAGCCTACCCTCCTTCATAGATGAGATTCAATAACTGACTGAKGCTTTAACAGATATTCAGAAATTAGCATTTTCATTCATTTCATATATTTGGTTGCTTTTCAGTGAACAAATAAATACAAATAATTTTCAAAAGTGGCCACCTATACTACAAAACTAGATTTTATGGTGATGCAATTTGTATAACATACCCAGAATGTTAAATGTTCATGTTAAAATAAAATCCTGATATAGGCACACCTTTAAAAGGGAAATCTTTTAGCAGATTCTGGGGAGATGTTTAGAGCTACAGATAAAAAAGCAAGATCTTTATTTGTCTTATTTCTTTCACCTGTGCTATTTTGCAGCATTTAATTTTTTAAGCAGTGAAGAATCCTTTCACCATTYAGTTTACAGAACGGATGGCTGTCTCAGAAAGAACCAGGGAGAGGGCAAAGCATAAGTCTATGTGGATCTGCCAATTTATTGTAGAAATTGAATAAAACTTCATTCTCATTCAACAGAAATTGTATAATATTGCTGATTGGTGAGGTAAATGCCACTAAATTAAGAATGTTATTAATCAGAGAATTTGAGATATTAAGTATAAAGCTGAAACCTTCTATTTTGTTATGGTGTCTTTACAAATGTTAGCTTATTCAGGATACATGGTCATCTGCATTGTCACTTTGGTTCCTGAAAACTTTCAAGCTCTCCTCTGTAGAGGTGAACATGCTGCAGTTCAACATGAAGTGGGAACCTTGTGGTGTTCCATCAACAAATGGGGGAGGGAGAATCACCTTGGTGATTCAAGATGTATTCTTAAAAAAGGTTTTTTCCAGCCTCTTTTTCATCTTGGCTTCATCTGTTGTGAAATGTAGGCACTTCTATCTGACTTCTCATATTAATATAAACCTACTTCATAAATATACTTCAAGTACAGGTCTGTCAAAGCAATATATTACTTCAACTCTCACAGTATGAACTATAAATAGTATGGAATTTCAGCATATGAAACACAACATTACACAAAGACTATTAATATTGACCTTAAATCTTATTGCTTSTTTGTTTGAGCTTTCTTAAGGTATGATTTTGAGGTTCTTGTTGCTGTTGTTACTCTAGTGATTTAACTACAGTTGTGAAAATAAATGTACTTTTGAGCTACAATCACTATTTCCAGCTTAGAATGGCAGTGTCATTTTTCTTCCGAAGCCACGGTGTGGTGGTTTGTCTTCAATTCCATTGAGGTACTAGAGACAATTATAATGAATGAAAATACATGAATGTGCTCMGTCTGTCTTCAAAAGTGATTGTAGTGGGGACATCAAGCAGATGACRTGCTGAGATCATTTGCTCTATATTAGGTTTTAGTGGCTTGAGAGCAGGGCAAAGCACCTGATGGCAGGGATAGCAGTTAGCACTAACAGTAATTATGTGACTGAGGTAATTATTTTATCAGCTCAACGCAAGCAATTTTTTCTCATCTTGATGTCACGCTGCTCCATGACAGGAAAACTAAGTTCAGCTGAAATCCCATCTGTGTTCAGAGCATTATGCACTTCCTCCAGGTTGGTTACTTCCTGCTGAGCATGATGAATGGCTTTAAAGTATTCAGAAATTAAGTAAGTTAGGTACATCTTAAACTTGGAAATGAGTTGCTTTTTCATGGTTCAGGTTACACAGATTTCTATTTAAAGAAAAAGGTGTTGCTTTTCTAAGTTGAAACTAAAAAATATTCAKTTGCCCTTCTTATTTAAAATCAGCCAGACTACTGCAGCACCAGAGCATCTTAAATCACCCAGCTGTGATCTAAATCCTAGCATCTCTCAAGTGCAAAGAACAAAAAAACAATTTSTACTATGGCTTATGATTTAAACAACTAGCATTGACAAAGGAAGTACTATCCCCCTTCATTCCTATCCCATTTATTAACAAGGGACTGAAATAGAGGAAGTATGCCTATACCAAGAATAGCAATCCAGCTCTATCAGCATGATGTCTACACAGATAAATTAACCTAGAAGGAGTACCATACAAATGTCAATAAATTGCTTGTGGGCACTTGCACTAGCATCCCTGTGCCTTATGCATGTAGTATCAAATTAAGCAGTGCAAGGGACTAACCAGTGTCAGAACAATCCTTAACTGTTTCAGCCTCAGGTCAAATCTCCCAAACAATCCATAGGCACAGAGCCAGACTAAAACAGTTAGCTTCAGAGACAGAAAATGGGCTCTGGCACTGTTTATTTTACTATTATAGACATATTTGCAGAAGCCTATTTAATAATATACTGAGTATCCGTGAGAATAAAAGGGGAATGGATTCCCTCGTTTTCTTTAACCATAAAACTGGACAAACCTCATTTATTCCCTGTAGCTGTTCTCTTTTAATGTCTTCTGCCAAAAAAGGAGAGTTCTGATTGAATATCTGCAATCACAGATATTGCTGTAGTTGCAAATTCTTTCCTGTCAGGTTATGAAAACTGTCATTTTAGAAGTGCTTTGAAGAAACTCATGTTATTGAGGAATGTCAAGAAAATAACCTTACCTGCAGCAGTATTGTCAGGGCTTGACATTGGATATGAAATCAAAAGAGGTCAGGAAGTCAGAACTCAATTCACTTAGCTATAAGCAAATTCATTTCAACCACTTTGACACAGCTTGGTGGGTCTAGAGGTTCATCTGCTCTTGAAAGCTTTTCAATCTGTGCATTTTGATGCCTCATACATGCAGTCAGACTCGCTGGAGAATGAAGCAACTCTTACCTTTCTTACAAAGTGGACCACAGAGGGCCATATTACCAAGGGCTAACAAATGGCACAAGAGTTATTGAAAGTCCCAATATTTTTCCTTCTCTTCCAACTTACCTGAATCCTGGCTAAAGAAGTTACGAATTCAAGCATTTAATCCCTACCTGAGGGCTTGTCCTTCATAATTCTTATATCTATGAAAGCTCCAATGGCACTGTTCTCTCTGGTTTCATCCCAAAGTTTACTTGTGACTAACCTGCTTTCATAATCGTTTTTGTTAAAAGTAATTGCAGATGTAAAGGAAAGATTTACTTTTTATCACAAAGAAAGAAGGATTGAAAAGATAGTCGTACATTGCAGTAGAGGTGTACATAAAGTTGTAGAAATAAATGAAACAGCAGACTCAAAGACTTTTGTTTACCCTTTTAAAAGTGAAATTAAAGTAAATTGATAGGAACAGATTTACAACAGATAACAAGACATTTGTTTTTCACAGTGGAAATCTGTTTAACTGGTAGAACTCATTGCCATAATATGTTACTGAGTTCCAAAGTTTAGTAAGCTTTAAAACAACTAGCCATTTACATGGATAATGAGAACACCCACTGTTATATTAGATAGAAAATAATGATTTTGTTCAGAATCAGAATAAATCGTCATGTTTTTATACAGAAATGTATCCTTAGCTGACAAGTACTAAGAAAAAATTTCCATATAGACCAGTTATGAAAAAAAAAAAGGAACCTCCATGTATACCTCAAGGAGTCAAACTTGGAAAACAATTGAATGACTGGTGAAAAGAAAACATGGTGTGTGCCAAAGAGAACCTCCAGTTTTATTTGCAATAATGTTTAAAATGAAATGGTTTGTTCRACAATATTTAAAACAAAATAATAATTTAAAAAAAAATATGCAAGCATCAACTTTTAAAGACCTGTCTCCAAGACTGACTGCTGAGGATGCCTCAGGCCGGCTGGTTGCTGGGTTCCTTCCGGAGACCCAAGGCTGGTTACTGGCACACGTGTCCCTCTGATGGCACACAGGCTCTCCAGGGCTGACGTACCTACAAGACAACCCAGGAGACAGTTGAGGCACAAACAGTGGGATCAGTCCTGACCACCTGCCGAAGCTATTTTTTCAGAGCAGTGTAGGCTGTTAAACTTGCCAACTACTGGRTAGTACCCTCATTCAGATGGTTTTGGGGGGAGGGTTGGGGGGGTGTTGTGTTGTTGAGTTTTTTGAGTAAAGTTTTAATACTACTTTTTTCCCCTGTGGATTACTGAATTATTATTTTTTTAGTCTCTCCCGCTAAAAATGTTCTTCTGTGCATAGAATAATTAAACACCCTTTAGGCCAGAGACAAAGAAATTATTGGGAGCTTGGTGCCTTTTGCACATGTGCTTATGCATATTTTGTTGTAATATCTCAATTAAGAAAAAAATCCTAGTTCCAAAGCTTTCACCAATACCATTTATCTGTATTTTACTGTCTTCTCTAGCAATAATATTTTTTTTTTATTTCAGACATGGATTAAAACACATTTCCACAGGTGAAAAGGAAATATATATATATATATATTGCTCTAAAAGACTCCAGAGATGAACATTTGCCCAATTGACATGTTAGTAACCCAGAAATACATGTTCTAGGTCATGCTTTATGTCACTGCAAATTAAGCACCTTAAGCAGATCAGTGGAACATACCCTAAAAGTCCCTATTCATCTGCATTGTTTGTAGAACTCAGATAGGGTTACTTTAGAGAGGCATAGAAAGAGACATCTGATTTACAGATATGCAATTGCGTGGCAGTGAACCTACACATTCCCTTTGTAATCTGTCTGATGTTTATTGTCCTCACTGCTAAGTAACTATCACTTATTCCAGCACTAATCTAGTTTCATTTTATTAAGGTATCTTCAGCCTCCACCATGCATTCTTCACAGCTTTGTCTGCATGAGAAAGCTGCAATGTATAACATTATTTTAATACAATCATATTATCTTTCTTGTGTTTATAGCTCATGGAACAATAAGTGAAACTTTGCCAGTCAGTTCAGTTGATGATACAATTTTTAGAGATTATATTCTGCCCAGCTATGGTATGACTGGTCACCTGTAACCAGCATCCACCAGGACAAAGTTATTTCCCGAGTCCTTAATTTTCTGTACGTGCCCCGGAAGATCACAGTACAAGCTCAGGACCAGGGTTTACACCACTGAACATAATAATTGCCTTTACGAACCCACAGCTCAGTGAGGAATACAATCATACTGTTGCTACAGATTATGGACTAAAAGCAACTTTTTCTGCCTTTATTGAAGATGCTCAATAATTTCTCCAGGTGTGCATGTATTTTTGGACAATTCTTTTTTTAATTGCTTTTTTCTTTCCTTTCTCTTTGATCATCACAGAAGCTATATGATTCAAGAAAAAGGATATTAATTAAACTCTCCATAGGAACCTAAATGTGCAAAAAGCAAGCTTGTTCTTCTGGCATGTCTCTGAACCTTCTCAAGTTTGACATTCACATTTAATCATAGCCATCAAATAAATTAAATGTTATTGTGTTGCTTCTCATTATGGTTTTTTTCAATTATTATTTTTAAAATATCAGGCAAAAGCAGATTCTACATTGTTTGCTCTAACATATTTTTAAAGAAATTATGTTGAACTTCAGAAGTATGAGAAATATATGTCCATCTCATTACTAGATTGTTCCTCAAGAAGCAGCTCAATTTTCTTTGTTTTCTTTATTCAATTCAAAAGTTGTACTGGAAAGGATCTCCACTTCATTGTGCATGATGTATCAAATATCTTTTTGATAAATTGTTTTATAACTGCTTTTTAGACTTGGAGTCAGAATAATGTAAAAAAAAMCCCMAAAAAMMCAAAAAAAMCCACCACCAAAAAAMCAAAAAAGCAACACCAAACGCCCACAGTTATTAAGTATCGCACTTTTGAAATAAAGTGCTTACAATACATTTTTTAAAAATCAAAAATGCTTCAAATAGACTCCAGTTCAGCAATGCATATATGCATAGTTCAAATCATATATTCAGGAAATCATATTGTGAGAAATGCTTACATTTCCTTCTATTTAAACAACAGTGTGCATGAGTTTTGTTTGATTATTTGTTGACTTTTAAAGGTGATTTAAAACATTATGGGTCATCCTGAACTTTTTTTTTTAGACATTTTTCTGGATTTTTTTTCAAACAGGAGAAATGAGGAAAGTTTTAGTTATGCAGGACCACTTCAAAACTTAGAAATTAATTACATCTTTTGCTGCAATGACAATCTTCAGCCCATTGSTTAAGAAATGCTTCAGAGATGTTCAGAAGCAAGCAACACTTTCCTTACCTTTTACAAATCATGCATCATCTGCTGATGATTCTAGCCTGACTTGGCTTGTTTTCGCATTTCCAAACACTTTTCTTTCTTCTAACTCAACTTGGATTCAATAGTAACTTCAGGCAACCCAAAGATACATTTTTTTTAGAAAATAGACATCGTAAAATATTTGTTCAGACACAATGCTGAGCCCTCAGGGTTCAATCAGAGATGAAGACAATGCAAGAAACACAGACAACATTATTAAATCACTCCTACTTTGTTAGAGAAACATCCAAATATATATGAATGGTTACTATACACATCTATTCTAAATGATCTGACTAGCCTGATATAATTTGGGCCTACTTTTACTCTCATTAAAGGCAACAGAAACTTTGTAATCAACTCTCTTCAAAGTGTTATTTTAGAAAYTCTCTTTTTAAAATGTAACTCTCAATGTATATGCCAGCTGACATATCTTAGCTGACATAAAGGTATGTGTGGCACTGGAGAGAGCAGAGCTACTTGAACAGCTAGCTTCAGATTCAAACCTTTCTTTTTTCTCCTGCACTTAACCATGTTGTTTGAGCTCTTAAATGGCAACCACTAGAGAACACTGGCAGACTGGGCAGTCAGAAGTTCTGATTTATTCCAGACTGTTCCCTTTAACAGTGACACTTTTTTAGAAATATTTTGTTCAAGAAGTTCTCCTTYCAAYTTTTTTTTTTTTAAATCTTTTAAGCAGCCTGCCAGTTTTCATATTCAAAGAAATCTGATCTGACTCAAGATTTATATACCGATATCAAGACACATACATTCACAAACTTATGTGTTCTGCAGTAATTTTAAACATAGCTAACAAAACAATCTGGACATGGCTCACTCAGGTTCCTCCAGAAAAAAATAATTTAGTTGGTTCAAAATTCATATGTACAAAATAATGTTTATACTAAAAATGGGAAAAATAATGGTCACTCTTTCAGGATATCAGAAGCAAAATCCACAGAATGAAATAAAAAGAAGAAAAAATAGCTTCTGAAGGTGTGTAATGAAATGTTACAAATTGGGGATTACAATAAAAAGCTAACAGTTATAAATCTAGGAGGAAGCAATTCTCCTTTCCAATCATATTCAACCTTAATAACAGWGCTTTAATTGGCTCATCATACCTTTCTGCCAATTTCAGAAAAGATTGCTGCTGATCAATAGCATTTATTTTAACGAAGAGAGTAAAGCAAGGGAGAGACGCTGGTGACTGGAGACACACTTTTTCTCAGAAGGCAACTAAATAATGGTATAATGGTGTGTGAAACACAGAGGCAATATACCGGATAATCATCAATTCTGTTCATCACTCATAAAGCTTTCATTTGCAACTATTTACTGTTTTGTTTATTTTCTTATTTAGCACCTTAAAGGACACAGGTTAGTTCCACCTGTTTGGAACAGTGTATTGTCTTGATTTTTGGGTAGCAGAGACTTCCTACAGAATTCCCTTCAGAGAAGAAGAAATTCTCAGTAGTGCATGAGATATGGAGACAGGACCCTGGACAAAGTACGCTACAGAGCATATTCCCTACTGTGAGAAGCCTTTTTGTCTTAAATCCAGGCAACAGACTGAGACCCTGCAGGTCCTGTTTTTATTCCTGACTTCCAGAAGTGAAGAATACTGCTTCTGGTTCTGCTGTTCTAGTCCTCCAGATCCCTGTTTACATGGAAAATCCTCTGCCTTTAAAACAGTTTTTCTYGATTTCTTTTTAAAAAGGCTTTTCTTTAAAGCATTCATTATTGTTATTTATTTCTCAGATCATGCTTCAAAAACTGCCTAGTCTAAGTAGAGAAATAATTTTACGAGCTTCATTTGATACTCTCCAGMCAGTTCCCACAGCTTTCAACTTAGAGCTTTCTTTTTTCATCATCCACTATTTCCTTTTGTTTCTCTTCCCAGCACAAAATTGTGCCATTACTTATTATTAGCTTATTGAATTCACAGGTGTACCTGTAAATAAAAGAGGGCAGGGAGTGTTCCCTGGCAGAGAGGTGACTGTTCCATGCCATTAAAATCCCTTACCTCCAGAACAGGGTGGCCGTACCCAGGTTGCTTATTAAGAGTSGTTGCTGGCCTAGGAGATTGGGAGAGTGCTATTTGAGACTGGGCCAAAATGAGGTAAGGGTCCTTCATGAATGATCAAGTTCTGGGGCCCAGGCCTGGACACTGTTCAGGTTAGAGCCTCCTGTTCGTATCAGAATGGTGGCAGSGTTTAGGTTTTGGGGTTGAGGTTGGTTTTTGGTTTGGGGGTTTGGTTTTGCTTTTTTTTTGTTTTGCTTTGGTTTTGTGTGTGTGTGTGTGTGTTAGTGCTAATTTGTTTCCTTTCTTTTATCAGTCTTAGTGTTTTCAGGAAAGGTGGGAGATTAGAGCTCCTCAGTGAGTCTCCCAAGTGTTTTCACAATTGGCTTGTTTCTGCCTAACTCTTTTTCAGCCAACCAACTCTACATCCCTTTTTTTTTTGCATTTGCTGCAATGGTCAAGGTGTTCTAACTTGTTGATATGACTAAAACCCGAAACCAAAAAGAAATTGCTAGAGTTGTTAAAGGATTGATCAGGAATTACGGCTGGATAAGAGCAGGAGCCTGCCACCACTTTCTGACCTTCCTGGGAAACAGATGGTGGTGCCACATSTACTGATTCAGGGATTCCAGCTAAAGAAGAAGGAAAGCACAGATCAAAATAAACGTTGTAAATGCCTTAAATTAGGGTGGTTCTTGTGYCCAGGACTAGGATTCACTCAATGATTTTCTGCAATGGGTTGCCTAATACCTGGGCATTCTCATGCGTATATAGGACTTTGCACTGCCTACAGACTGCAAAACGGGCAGATGCAAGCACACATGCTATGCTCGGGACTGGACAACTACAACCCAGTTTAGACTCAAGATGACCTAGCAGACATTGATTTCAAGCTCATAATACCTTGTTTTTTAAAACCTGTATTAGTCTGAGCTGATAATGCTAACGCTGATATAGGTCTCCTGAACTGGAGCTAGCTGACATCCTGACTACCTAAGAGTCAGAGGAGCTCAGATTTGCCTGCACTTGTTTATGTTATTATATATCTTTAAGCAGTTAGCCCCAGGATGCCCCCAGCCAGTAGTTGGCTCCAAGAGATGTAAATTAATGGCATGTGCACCCAAAACAATGCTTGGAAGCAATCATCGCCTTGGATTAAAAACCTGCAAGATCCCGATACTTAGTAGTGGCCAGACTGAATCTGCTGAAATGCTAAATACAGTGCCATGGCTGAACTAATTCCCACTTTGAGGAACATTGCCTATTTGAGTACATCTGAYTATATGCCTGACTCATACAGATATATGCTGGATGTTCGAAGCTCTTCTGCTGGTAGATGCCTATTATTTCTAACTCTTCTTTTAATATAAGGACAGTTTTAGTACCTGTTTCTCTGTACAATATTTCCATAGTTGCAGCATGGTGGTTTGATTACTGTGAAATAGTGCTTCAGCAAAGAACACAGGTTAGAGATTTGTAGGGAAAACAAAAGAACAAAACAAAATAACTTTATTCTAAAGACTAAGGGCAGTTGGTTCTGCCAAAAAGTGCAGTGAGAAGCAGATTGTGTGACTCATAGATGAGAGTGACATGGTAAAAAATAATGGTATGATCATTCAGGTATTTTCTTCAAAAATATTTGGAGGAGGAATGAGCAACAGTGTATCCAAAAAGCCTAATAAAGGATCTTTTGTTCTAAAGAATGGAGAGGTTGAAGGTGTGGACAGGTGCTTCTCTTTTCTGTGACACTGCTGTTTGATTACAGTAACATAACCATTTGATATGTGTGCTAGGTGCAACACACAGAGAGCACTTTTTCTTTTATACCATGAGGCCAATTTAAATGAAGCTAAACTAAAATGCATGGATGAGTGGATATGCAAAAATGCCATATGGTTTATTTTGAAGGCAGCTGCATACAATAGCACTGGAACTGTCTTTTTTAAAAATATCTAACCATTTTCATTGACTTCACTTCTCAATAAACCATCTTTCATACCTTTATACATTGTATATCTTTCAAGCTTTAGAGCAGTCTAAATGTGTGCTTTTAACACTGTCTCCCACAATATTATCATTATCTATCTAGCCTGGCTGAGTGGATGACCAGATGCATAAAAAAATGGGCAGATTTTTGGGCTTCAGGAGTAGCGGTTAATGGGTCATATGCTATCTGGAGGCTGGTAATTAACGGGGTACCACAGGGGTCTATCCTGGACCTGTCCTGCTTAAGCAATGCCTTAGTGCAGGTATCATCAACTTTGCAGATGATGCCAAATTGGAGGGATGACTTGATACACTGGAGAGCAGGGCTGCCATACTGAGGGACCTACACAGGATTGAAAAATGGGCTGACAGGAACTTCATAAAATTCAGCAAGGACAAATATGAAGTCCTTCACCTGGGAAAGAAGAATCMTTTGCAACAGCACAGGCTGGGGACTGACTGGCTGGGGAACAACTCTGCTGAAAAACTGTTAAGGAAGCTGCTTAGGAGCCACCAGTGCACCCTGGCAGGCAGGAAGGTCATCAGCGTCCTGTGCTGTATGAACAGGAGCACAGTCAGGAGACGGAAGGAGGAGATTACTCCTCTCTACTCAGCACTCATAACTAGAATATTATGTTGAGTTTTGGCTTCCCCAGAAGACATAGACAAACTGAAGTGAGTTCAGCAGGTGGCCACCAGGATGCTCAGGGAGCAAAGCAAAGCAAGGAGAGACTGATGGACAGAGTCTTGTTCAGCCTAGAGAAGAGACAGCCTCTGGGGGACCTAACAGCTGCCTGCCAGTACTTTCAGAGAGGTGATCAAGGAGATGGCATAGGCTGTTCACAGTGGTGCATGGTCGAAGGAGAGTCAAAGGACATAAATTGAAACTAGAAAAATTCATACTGGATATGAGTTAAAACCTTTCTCCCCAAGAGGACAGTCAAGCAATGAACTGCTTGTCCATTTGTCATATTGCTCAGAGAGACTGTGCAGTTCCCATCCTTGAAAGTTTTCAAGACATAATAGATAAAGCCCTGAGCAATCTGGTCTGACCATAGTGATGACCAGGCTTTGAGCAAAAGCTTGGCTGTATAAAGGAGGACGTGACAACTGCTACCACTGTTTTATAGCATCTTCCTTTCATGAATCTAAAGTTATCTTGAAAAATAATTAAATCCAAACACAGAAACTAGTGGTATAATGCTGGATTTTCATACTGGGTAGAGCAGTCTTACTCATTAATCACCAAGTCTAAATATTCTTTTTTAATATTTTCCAGCCATAACCTGTGTTTAAAATAATGTGGCTCTATTTGTGTTCTTGAAGACATCTGAGGTTGTATCAACTATATTTTTTTATATTAGGTGGGAAGACTGAATGATTTGGGAGCTTCAGTGATAGCTAGACAGAGTAAATGGATCCGGCATACTTTTCTACATAAACCCTTATTTTCAAAGCAGTGTATTGAGAAACTATGTTACTTGAGATGTCATATGAGTTTAAAGAACACTCTCATGCAACTTTTCCGAACTTTAGAAAGCATTCCAAAAGAAATTCAGCATTTGAACATGATTCACTGTGGTCAGATAAGTTTGGAAGAGGCACCTGATTCATAAAGTATGTGGCTGTTCAGAGAAAGTTATAAACAGAGATTTCTTTCCCTTAAGAATGAAGAAAGATCCTTTAATATGAGGGACCTGTGTTCCTACTTGAAGCAATGTGGCAATGTAACTTCCTGCCACTCTGTGTTCTTGCTGTGAACTCCAAGTCAATAGTATTTACTCAAGCTGCATGACATACATTGTAACTTATTGCTGAAGTGATTTAGTAATGTGTTTATATCCTGTCTTTGTCTAGTTTAGTAGACACAAGAACATTTAGTAATTATTGCTATTTAAAGATTAGTAGCTGATGGATGATGATGGTATTTTAGTAAATTGCTTCTTTACAGTAGAGTGATGGTGCTAGTTTTTTGTTCCTTGGCAATATAGGGCTTCTCTATATTAGAAATGTGGGCTGCATTAACTGTTCTGGAAAGACTGTGTAGCTGTCCCAGTGTGGGTATGGAAGCAGTTATATTTATCAGATGGTGATTAATGCAGGCATAACTATTTCCATAAAGGATACACTATGAATAAGCCACTTCTGTATCAGTAGAACTGCACCCATGCTACTTTTGCATCTAATTTATTCTTGTTAATGCTGAGATTTGGGATCTTAGGATCATAAGATAACTCAGGTTGGAAGGGACCTCAGGAGGTCTCTGGCCCAACTTCATGCTCAAAGCAGGGCCAGATATAAGTCAGACCAGGTTGCTTAAGGCTTAGTCTAGTTGGATCTTGAAAAGTTCCAAGGATGGAGACAGCACCTCTCTGAGCAACATGTTCCACTGCTTGACTGTCTCATCAGCTCCTTGTGTAAACACTCTATCTCCTCCCTCTTTCCTTCCTTCCTTCCTTCCTTCCTTCCTTCCTTCCTTCGTTCCTTCCTTCCTTCCTTCCTTCCTCCCTCCCTCCTTCCTTCCCTCCTTCCTTCCCTCCTTCCTTCCCTCCTTCCCTCCTTCCCTCCTTCCCTCTCTCTCTTTCTCACTAGGAGGCCCCTGCTTATCATCTCTTTTCATGGTACTTACTCACACCTTCCTCTGCTTTTTTGCAAGTTTCTTACCAATTACTGTCTCCTGATAATCTGTCACTGCTACATGCTCATCAATGTTTCTTTGTGTATAATGATACCAACACAGCAATTCTTCTTTTATCCATCAGACATATCATGTATTTTGACTTTCAAATTATTGCATTCATTTAAAAAACTGTCACTTCTGTGAAAATTTGAAGACACAGCATTGTGAACACTTATCAAATTATTTTTTCTTTACTTGCTGCTCTTCTGCACTGTTTTTTGAGATTTTAATCTCTGTGGCCAAATCTTGTCATAGATAGGACCTGAAACAATACTGCAAACTTTCCCTAACCATATATGGGCTGCACTCAACATGCATTCCCATTTTAAAAAGTTTAAATAAGGAAAGCAGCTCCACTTCACAGCTGTAGCCAATTCAGGGTCCTGTGATACTCACAATCAAGTTCACTCCATTACCGTGAACATCTAATTTTCTAGTGGCACCCCAACCTATCAAACTGCAGTAAATGAGATATATCATTAGATTATTCTTTCTACAGTATCTTTTTTTGTAGATATTTTTACTGCTAACTTTCTCTTATTTTCTTTGCAGAGATCTTTCAGGTGAAATAGCAGGATAAACACTAGTTAATTAAGAAGGACTTTGAGTTTCACTGCAACAGGATACATGTTTCTAAAAAATGACAAACTGTTTCAAACAGTAATGGGAGAATTAAATTAAGGTAAACACTGTCAGAGCCCAAGCACTGTGATTCTGTCATCTCTTGCAGTGGTTTTGGCACATTTTTGGCCCAGGCCATCAACCATGCTTCCAGGGAACACATGGGCATGTTTCTGGAGATATTACAAGCAAGTGTGTATTCGGTTTGCATGGCAAGGTTTTAGCAGTGAGGGGGCTACAGGGGTGGCTTCTGTGAGAAGATGCCAGAAGCTTCCCCTATGTCCGATAGTGCCAATGCCAGCTGGCTCCAAGATGGACCCGCCGCTGGTCAAGGCCGAGCCCATCAGTGATGGTGGTAGCAGCTCTGTGATAACATGTTTAAGAAGGAGAAAAAACTGCTGCAAAACAGCAGCCGGAAGAGAAGAGTAAGAATATGTAAGAGAAACAACCCTGCAGACACCAAGGTCAGTGAAGAACGAGGGGAGGAGGTGCTCCAGGCATCGGAGCAGAAATTCCCCTGAAGCACGTGATGAAGACCATGGTGAGGCAGGCTGTGCCCCTGCAGCCCATGGAGGTTAGTGGTGGAGCAGATATCCACCTGCAGCCCGTGGAGGACCCCATGCTGGAGCAGGTGGATGTGCCTGAAGGAGGCTGTGACCCAATGGATTGCCTGTGCTGGAGCAGGTTCCTGGCAGGACTTGTGACCCAATGGAGAGAGGAGCCCACACTGGAGCAGGTTTGCTGGCAGGACTTGTGACCCCATGGGGGACCCACGCTGGAGCAGTTCCTGAAGAACTGCAGTCTGTGGGAAGGACCCACGTTGGAGAAATTCATGGAGGACTGTCTCCTGTGTGAGTGACCCCAAGCTGGATCAGGGGAAGAGTGTGAGGAGGAAGGAGCAGCAGAGACAATGTGTGATGAACTGACTGCAACTCTCATTCCCCGTCCCCCTGCACTGCTTGGCGGGAGGACGTAGAGAAGCCGGGAGTGAAGAAGAAGGGAGGAGTGGGGGAAAGGTGTTTTAAGAATTGTTTTTGTTTCTCATTATCCTACTCTGACTTTTGATTAATTTCCCCAAGTTGTGTCTGTTTTGCCCATGATGGTAATTGRTGAGTAATCTCTCTGTCCTTAACTCAACCCATGAGCCTTTTCTCTCCCCTGTCCAGTTGAGGTGGGGGAGTGATAGAGTGGCTTTGGTGGGCACCTGGCATTCAGCCAGGGTCAGCCCACCATACAAGGGATTCATTTTCAACTGATATTTTAAAAGCTGCCATCTTGTTTTGGAGGGTAAGAGCATCTACTGTTATGGGCATGACCAGACCTTGCCCACTGTATTCAAACTCAAAGAAGTGACCCAGAAACTGCTTGATGTGTTGATATCCACATCTCTATATAAGACAGAACCTCGGGTTATCACAAGAGAGAATAATGTGTATTTATCCAACCTTTATTATAGTAAGGAAGGCTGTTGTTGTTTAACCCAGCAGGCAGCCAAACACCACACAGCCGCTTGCTCACTCTCCGCGCAAAGTGGGATGGGGGAAGGAATTGGAAAAAAAGTAAAATTTTTAGTTGAGATAAAGACAATTTAATGGAACAGAAAAGGAAGGGGAAATAATAATAATCATMATCATCATCATCATCATCATCATCATCATAATGATAGAACATATAAAATTAGTGATGCACAATGCAATAGCTCACCACCCGCTGACCCATAACCAAGCGGCGATTGCTACTTCCTGGACCATGCCTCCTATTTATATACTGAGCATGACATCATATGGTATGGAATACCCTGTTGGTCAGCTGGGTTAACTGTCCTGGCTATGCTTCCTCCCAGCTTCTTGTGCACCATGGCAGAGCATGGGAACTGGTCTCCCATTGACCAGTAGGCTACTTAACAACAACTAAAAGCATCAGTGTGCTATCAACATTGTTCTCATACTAAATCCAAAACACAGCACTAGGAGGAAATTTAACTCTATCCCAGCCGAAATCAGGACGGTATTCCCCCCTTATTCTATACCACCTATGTCCTGCTTAGGTCTCATTTTTTTCCAACACATTCCAATTAATCACCACCTCTTTTCTTGTCTTTTGAGATATACACACAGATATCATTCCCTTAGTCTACAGGGCATCCCTCTAAAATGTCCATTGAGTTCATTTAGTCCAAGACTTTGGGCTCCATCAGTCTTTCAGGGMAGGAGAAATGGTGTGTGGTGTTGGCTTGTTTCATCTTAAAGCCAGTTCTGGTTCCACTATTCCTGTGCTTGTCCAGTTCTATCATCGTTGCACTTTGCTCGGTTTAATCAGAGTTCATTCTTCATTAATCTGGGTGATTCTTACTGTAATACCGTTGATATGACATACAGCAACCATAGAAGTGGTGATATACAATATCATATAGCAATTAACATTATACACCTCAGTTCATTGGCTGTTTTCACCCAAAAGCAAATCACCTTGAGGTACACATTGGACTTCCCCATCCTTTTGCATTACCCACCAAGTGCACACAGGTCCTTGAGCAAAAGCAATCCCACAAATGGGTTTTCCTTTGACCAAGGTGGGAGTAACCCAGACTGTCTTCCCCAGCATATTTTTTATGTGCACTACAGGGACTTTATCCCCATCTACAGTACGTAAGGGTTTTGATTGGGCAGAACGAGCTCGAGTGACAGATCCCCTGGTGTTAACTAACCAGGCTGCCTTTGCTAAGTGTGTATCGCAATGTTTGAATGTCCCACTACCCAGTGCTCTCAGTGTGGTCTTTAGCAGTCCATTGTATTGTTCGATTTTCCCAGAGGCTGGCGCGTGATAAGGGCTATGACATACCCACTGAATGCTATGCTCTTTGACCCAGGTGTCTATGAGGTTGTTTCAGAAATGAGTCCCGTTGTCTGACTCAATTCTTTCTGGGGTGCCATGTTGCCATAAGACTTGCTTTTCAAGGCACAGGATAGTGTTCTGAGTGGTGGCATGGAGCACAGGATATGTTTCCAGCCATCCGGTGATTGCTTCTGCTGTGGTGAGCACATGGCGCTTGCCTTGGCGGGTCTGTGGGAGTGTGATATAGTCAATCTGCCAGGCCTCCCCACATTTATATTTCAGCCACCATGCTCCATACCAGAGAGACTTTAACCGTTTGGCTTGCTTGATTGCAGCGCATGTTTCACATTCATGGATAACCTGTGCAATAGCATCCATGGTCAAGTCCAGCCCTCAATAATGAGTCCATCTGTATGTTGCATCTCCTCCTTGATGGCCSGAGGTGTCATGGGCCCACTGAGCTAGAAATAATTCACCCTTGTGTTGCCAGTCCAGATCCACCTGAGCCACTTCAATCTTAGCGGCCCGATCCACCTGCTGGTTGTTCTAATGTTCTTCAGTGGCCTGACTCTTGGGTACACGAGCATCTACACGACATACTTTTACAACCAGGTTCTCTACCTGGGCAGCGATGTCTTGCCACAATGCGGCAGCCCAGATGGGTTTACYTCTGCGCTGCCAGTTGTTCTGCTTCCATTGCTGCAACCACCCCCACAGGCCATTTGCCACCATCCATGAGTCAGTATAGAGAAAGAGCACTGGCCATTTTTCTCATTCAGCAATATCTAAAGCCAGCTGGATGGCTTTCACTTCTGCAGACTGCCTCGATTCACCATCTTCATTAGCAGTTTCTGTGACTTGTCACATAGGATTCCATACAGCAGCCTTCCACCTCCAATGCTTTCCCACAAGATCACAGGACCCATCAGTGAACAGGGCATATCGCTTCTCATTTTCTGSTAGATTATTATACAGTGAGGCCTCTTCAGCACGCGTCACCTCCTCCTCTGAGGACATTCCAAAATCTTTGCCTTCTGGCCAGTCTGTGTGACTTCCAAGATTCCCAGTTGACTGGGGTTTCCTATTCAAGCCTGTTGTGTCATCTGTGCCAGACACTTGCGCCACATAGCATCGATTGCATGACGTGTACAGGGGACCCTCCCTTTGAACATCCAGCCCGGCACCGGCAGTCGGGGTGCCAGGAGGAGCTGTGCTTCAGTACCAACCACTTCTGAAGCAGCTCGAACCCCTTCGCATGCTGCCAATATCTCTTCCTCAGTTGGAGTATAGTGGGCCTTGGATCCTCTATCCCCAACTCCAAAACCCCGGGGGTCGACCTCAAGTCTCCCCTGGTGCTTTCTGCCAGAGGCTCCAGGTAGGGCCGTTCTCCCCGGCTGAGGTGTAGAGTACATTCTTTACATCTTGTCCTGACCAGACTGGCCCAAGGGCTACTGCATGAACTATCTCCCGTTTAATTTGTTCAAAGGCTTGTTGTTGCTCAGGGGCCCATTTGAAATCATTCTTCTTCCTGGTCTCTTGATAAAGAGGRCTTACAATCTGACTGTAATTTGGAATACACATTCTCCAAAAGCCCACAATGCCTAAAAAGGCTTGTGTTTCCTTCTTGCTAGTTGGTGGAGACATGCTTGTTATCTTGTTGGTCACATCCATTGTGGTCCGRTGACGTCCATCTTGCCATTTTAATCCTAAAAACTGGATCTCCTGTGCAGGCCCCTTGACCTTACTTTCTTCTTTGGCAAAACTGGCCTTCAGAAAGATTTGGATTATTTTCTTCCCTTTCTCAAAAACTTCTTCTGCTGTGTTTGCCCCATACGATGATGTCATCAATGTGTTGCAGGTGTTCCAGAGCCTCACCCTGTTCCAGTGCTGTGTGGATCAGTCCACGGCAAATGGTGGGGCTGTGTTTCCACCCCTGGGGCAGTCGATTCCAGGTGTACTGARCACCCCTCCAAGTGAAAGAAAACTGGCCTGCACTCTGCTGCCAAAGGGATTGAGAAGAACGCATTGGCGATATCAATTGTGGTGTACCACTTGGCTGCCTTTGACTCCAGTTCGTATTGAAGTTCTAGCATGTCCGGCACGGCAGCACTCAATGGTGGCGTGACTTCGTTCAGGCCACGATAGTCCACTGTTAGTCTCCACTCTCCATTTGACTTTTGCACTGGCCATATGGGACTGTTAAAGGGTGAGTGAGTCTTGCTGATCACTCCTTGGCTCCCCAGTCAATGAATCAGCTTATGGATGGGAATCAGGGAGTCTTGCTTGGTGCGATATTGCCGCCGGTGCACTGTTGTGGTAGCGACTGGCACCCGTTGTTCTTGAACCCTCAGCAACCCCRCAACAGAAGGGTCTTCTGAGAGACCAGGCAAGGTGGACAGCTGTTCAGTTCCCTCCGTCTCCAAGGCAGCTATACCAAAAGCCCACCGGTACCCTTTTGGGTCCTGGAAATACCCTCTCCTGAGGTAGTTTATGTCAAGGATGCATGGAGCCTCTGGGCCAGTCACGATGGGGTGCTTTTGCCACTCATTCCTGGTTAGGCTCACTTTGGCCTCCAATACAGCTARCTCTTGGGATCCCCCTGTCACTCCAGAAATACAAATGGGTTCTGCCCCTTTATAGCTTGATGGCATCAGGGTACACTGTGCACCGGTGTCTACGAGAGCCTTATATTTCTGTGGGTCTGATGTGCCAGGCCATCGAATCCACACAGTCCAGTAAACCCGATTGTCCCTTTCCTCCACCTAGCTGGAGGCAGGACCCCTTTAGTGCTGGTCATAGTGCTTGTTACTCACTTCTTGTAAATGCAAATCAAAAGTCCCTTTATTAAGATCGGAAGTAAGGTCAGGTCTTCTACTCTGTGTGGGGAACTGCTCACTGGAAACTGGAGCAGCAGTTTTTCTGGAAAAACCCCCTCTTGTTATTGTTTTTCCTTGCAATTCATGTACCCATGCCTCTAGGGTCGAGGTAGATTTTCCATCCCACTTCCTCATGTCCCCTCCGTGGTCACGCACATAAAACCACAGGGTGCCCCAGGGTGTGTATCCACAATATCTTCTCTCTTGAGCAGAGAGACGCTTACTCTGAACGGCTGAGATACTGGCCCATGCAGGTGGGGAGTAGGACGCATCTTCTTTGAGTTGCTGGAACTCCTGGGACAGTTTCTCAGCTATCATGTCCAGCAGTTTCTCCACAGCCAAGATGCAGGCCCGCAGGGAGGAAGAGAGACTTTCTTTGTATTGCCGGAATTGGCCAGACAATTCATCCACCATTTGTTCCTTTCCATCTTTCCAGGTCATTATTGCCAATGAGTTTGCATACGATGCTGGTGAGCTCTGTACAAACTTCCACCACATGAGTTGGGTACACTTGACTTCATCTGGATCTTTGGATAATYGCTTGTAGTTCAGGTCATCATAAATCACCTCCAGCATGTCTAATTCTCAGGTACTAGATACCTCTCTCTTTCGCATATCTTGCAGCTCATTCAGGGATAGGGATCAGGTGGTTACCATCTCGTTTACGGGTTCTGCCTCTTCCTCCTCCTGTTGTCATGGTGGCCCTGGTTCATCTTCATCCCTTACTAAATGAGCTGCTTTTTTTGTATATTTCTTCTTCTGTATAGGGGCAACTAATATYGGCACAGGTTGGTTCTCTGGTTCAGCTGCAGTGATTGTTGCTGGGGTTTGAGTAGCCACAGTGCCTGTTGCAGGGTTTGGAGTAGCTACAGTGCCTGTTGCTGGGGTTTGAGTAGCCACCGTGTCTGTTGCCAAGGTTGATCTCCAGGTGGTATTCCTAAATAGTTGTTTAACCCTAAACAAGACCTGAACCACATACAGGAGACCTAGCAATATGAACATGCTTGTTTGAATATCCCAAGGATATTCAAAATTCTCAGGAACTAACTGTTGTGGAGGGCTTCATGAAGAGGATAGAAGAAAAAGGAATTTCTGGAGATATGAAAGGGAAAATGAAGGAGTGGGGGAAAGTGTCCCACCCTGTCTCCCCCATAAATTCTTTCTCCGAGGAGAAAAGAGTGTAATTATTAATAGTTTCTAAGAGGTGGTGCCCGAGGTACATAGATGATGGCAATACTGAGTACAAATACCAGATTAGACTTATGACCAATGATTTTATCATGTCATAAAACAGTGTTACACAGTGCAGCAAAATGATAACCTTGACCCAGTTCCTAGCAGTGATAAACAGCACAACAGGGAGTATATACTGCAAGAAAGGTATTACATAACGCAACACTGAATACCAGCCCCACAACTTTGAGAGCCAATAAATCAACATTGTGACCCACGACTGTTAAACAAATATAATGAATGCTTATAACAAATTTTGCCCTAACACACTTTGGTCAGATCTGTCATTATCTCAACCCTTCGAGCCCCACGTTGGGTGCCAAAAAGGACTGTTGTGGTTTAACCCGGCAGGCAGCCAAACACCGCACAGCTGCTCGCTCACTCCGCCCGCAAAGTGGGATGGGGGAGAGAATCAGAAAAAAAAAAGTAAAATTTGTGGATTGAGGTAAAGACAGTTTAATAGAACATAAAAGGAAGGGGAAATAAATAATAATAATAATGGTAGAATATACAAAATATACAGAATATACAAAAAATATATGCCATTCACATTAACRTGGACTGTGTGCACGCAGTGAGTATGTCTTGTTTTCCGATTCTTATTTTAATCTCTTGCTCAACTCCTTTTGCTTCTCTGTTCACAAAATAATATTTTTTGGAAGCTTGCCTTGGTTTAAAATCCCTAATCTATCAAACATATAGTTAATTGCAAAATTAATTTTTAAAATTATGAGTAGTACTGATAGCTCTGTGCCAGTTTTATTAGGGGTTCCATTTGTTTCCAAATAAGTTTCTAGGTCTTTCTTTTTCTTAGTACAAAAATTTACTAATTTGTTTAAAAATATTTTCTGTCATGGCCTCCAAAGTAGCAAGAGTTCTAAAATATAGGGTTGGGTTCACATTAATCTTTAAATTATCATACTTTCTTTGACTATGAAGTCATATTACTATCCAAACAGGATAAAATTTCATTAAAATTGTATGATAAAATTAAATAAAACAAGATTTTTGTATATATAATTTCATTCAATATCTATATATGCATGTGTATGTGCTGTGCATGTGCACACATACACACCTGCATAGAGATATGCACATACAATGCATGGAGAGAGGTCAGATTCCCTCCTTGGAAGCACCAAAGAGTTTTTGATAGACTGATTAACTCTGCCTGGGGCCCTAACAATATCTGTGGAAACATCTAATAAACCAAAGTCTAAGCTGGCTGAAGTTGAAAAACACCCGTAATTCCATTGACACTCAGAAGGTTACCCCAGTGTAAACCGGCAGGCAATGTGACTCAAATTCACATTTCAAGGTGATTTGTATTTGATATTTCTACTGTGCCAGGTAATATTTCAGGTCCAACTAGTTTAATCAGGTCTTTCATAAGAACTGTCAATACATTATGTCACCGTAGACATGTTTTATATTAAAGAGCAATATGCTTTTCTTATTTTAATGCAGCATGTAGGCACTCTTCTCCTACACTCACGAGTGAGTAACCCTGTTACATTCAGTAGAAGTTGCTTATCTCCTGGAAGTAGAGAACAGGATCCTCTCTATCTGTTTCAGCCCTCATAACCAAGTTCAAAGTTACTATTGGTACTAAAGGTCAATAAGGAGTGTGTCAGTGGGCACAAAGGACTTGTACTTTCCTAGTTGGGAACCTAGAAATTACTGCAAATGTAGAATTCATTAGTGCCACCTATTTATGAGACTATAAAACTACAGATAATCCCCACAAAACTGCATTAAGTTAATAAGAAAATACATTATGTCTACCTCTGCCTACTCAGGTGAAAGAGAGCAAGACATAGGACAGATCTCAAAGACTCGAYGGAATTTCCTTCAGTTCTGTATTTATGTAGCTGCAATGTATGAATATGTTGTTCACAATACAATACATATTTATATATACAGTGGACACAAATGTAAGTGGAAATTATATATGTTTATTTAATTTAAATACCATATATTTATATAAGTGTATAACATTTCCACTAACAGCTCTAGATACATTTCTTCATTTGCAGAAACCCCGGTGCAAGAAAGCCAAAGGCAGGATAAGGTACTGAAGTTATGGGAAGATATTGACATAGAAAAAGTAAGGATTTCCAGGGAAAGTTACATGCTAAAGAAGGAATTGGAAAAGTGTTTTTGAAAAGAAATCTTTTTTCTTCTTCTTTATCAGTTCTCCGATACTGTATTAGATGAAGAAGGATTAGGCAAAATGTCATGGGTAAAACAAAAATCCAAGAAAAATCCTTGGAATTTTATTATTGTCCTTGCCTCACCCCACTACTGAAGCAGTGGCTATTGCTGATACTGATGGGTGTTTTCTGTTTTACTGGTTCACGTCAAACTCTCTGGAGAGGTTTATGGTTAAGTTATCCTCATTTCATTCTGAAATTAGATACCATATTCTTTAGATCTCTATAGAGACATAGAGATTTGAATGATAAGAAGAAGGTTTATCATTAATACATGGTAAATTCCTCTTGACATATGGCTTTAAACTTCAGAGGGACATCTGTAGCTTGAGGTACAAGAGCTAGAAGTGTACTTGTTATATAACTATTTGTACATATGAAGATGTTTTAAACATGTTTGCCTGACTGTAAACAGGCACAGATTTTCAGAAAACAGATAAATGAAGGATTATCAAAACATTGTTAATTATCAGTAAATTCCTTTGTTGTCATTGACTTTCTTATGAGAATGACAGTTTAATTTGAAAACATGTATAGGCATGTGTTATAGAAGTCACTCCTCTGGCTGACAATATGCGTGCGTTGGCACAAGCAATGAATAAATAAGTAACTATGTAAAAAGGGATGATGCTTTTGGGAAAAAAAAAAAAGCAAGGAAAAAAGTTAACTGTAATTTCAAGCATCTTTCCTTTCAGTCAAATGTTTCCTGTAATACACAGCTTGAACAGAGCAGTGTAGACTTTGAGTCCATATAGAAAATTGTTCACAGTTCACATGTTGTTTCCAAAGTGATGAAAATACCATGTACAGGGAAACTGAAACAGATAGTTTAAAAAAAAAAATGTTGAGAACTTTGAAAGTCTTTTCTGTCAGAAGTTCTCCTAACTTTGCTATAATCATGACATTAGGCTGTTGCTAAAAGTAATCAACAGTATTTTAACAGTATTTGAAATTCAAACATGTAAACAATGTAAATAAAATTATTTTCAAGTATTTGAGATATACCAATTTGTTTTGATTTTTCTAACATAAATATTGTGCTGACTATAAACTTGCATAAAGAGACCTCAGTAGAGAGATTAAAAATTGCTTGTGGTTCTTTTGTTCACTTATCTGTAAATGTATTGAGTCTCTCAAACATACATATTTATTCAGTCATTTTGCCATCTTTACAAATATATTTGACTCAGTGGCTTATTATTTCAAATATAAGTCATGTTCTTCAGTTTAGTTGGCTGCAATCGTGTTATTTTACATCCATGACTGGTTGAACGTGATATCTGATCTAAGGCACAAAATCTTGAATGAAAAACAGGGTAAGGCTTTTTTAATGGAGTCTATAAACTTTTAAAATTCATTTTCTTTTTGAATGACCTTGTAACTAAGTTCAGTCAGATGACTGTCCGAGGAAAGCAAACAGAAAATGGTGGTAAATATACCAGRGCAAATTAATTTTAAAAATCTTACAATGATCCAAAAAATATTTCTCAAACTTAATATTCATCAGTTCAACATACAATGAGAAAGTAAACATCGATGGTTCCGTGAGGCTGTGTAGAAGTAGAATGTTGCAGGTGGTTCTATATGCCAGCAATAAAAGTATTTGATGGCAGAAATTTAAATCGCAGCAGTATACCCTAAGCCTTATCTGGGATGTTTCTTACTGGAGTTGAAAAATGAAAGTCAGAATTTAGGAAAAAAAAATTATTCAGTTTCTCTTATGTGTACTTGATGTTCAATGATATAATCAAAATATTATTTTATTTCACAAGACCCCTGACTCATTCAATGCGTAGGTTTGATGATGCTCATTTAGGAACAGCTGTTCAAGATTTTGCTTCTTTTCATTGTTGTCTATGTGGTTCCATGTTTTATTATTACATACTAATCAAGACCTCTTTTGAAGACAAGATGCATACTCATGGCTTTAAAATACTTTTCTAGTTTTCAAGGTTGTTTACCGCCTCCAAATCTCATCAGAAATCATTTGAAATATTCATGTCCACCATCTTTAAATGCCCTTTAAATACCAGCTAATTATTCATATCTTTTGATATGTATTTGGATATTTAATTTATGTGTCTTAGTATGAATTCAACTCCTAATGAGGCGTACGTCAGTAGGAATATTAGATGTTTTGTTATTCTGTTTTCTTGGCTTTAGTTGATTGGCTATGTGAGAGACAAAATTGTTGACAGGGTGKTTTTTTTTTCAGAAAATGTAGGATTTTATCTTTTTTTCTCAGATAGAAGGTCCTGAAAAGCTATTGTCCCTAAGACAACACTTTAAAGTTTGAATACGTTGATGTCTCTGAAAAAATAAATTATTAACACATCAAGATATGGATTGTAGCATTACATTTATTGATCAAACACATAGGTACTCTCAGCTGTAAAGAAATAATAACAATGGGGTAACCTACAGTAACCATATTAGTTAAGAATCCAATGCCTGGCATGGGATAAGAATTTGTCTTTTCCAGCACAGAAGGTAGACTGCTTAGGTATAAAATCCTTTTGAACTCTCTCATAATTACCTTCCTACTTAAAATTTCTTTCACTCCTACAGGGTATACCTATTAGAACTTCTAAAGATCATTAGAATCAGCTCACAACTTTTTATTAATATTATTGGCACACTAGTGAATAGAGAGCCTGAAAACAGGTAAAATCAAGCAATAGGTGAATGTGTTATGTAAGTTGTTCCACCAAGTGCTGTGATCCAGTGGGATGCCCCAACCTTGAATTGCCTCTGAAGACCAAAATGTGCTGTGTGGCTGTGGTAATTCATCGGTGGCAAGCCTCCATCTGAATTAGCCCTGATCCACCACTCCAGACTGAAATAATGATTAGAGATGCTGTATTTTCCTGAGTCGTATGTCTCAAGCATTTATAGGTGCGTTTTTTGTAAAGAATGAAATGCTGCATAACCCTGATGTTCCAATGACATTCCTACATCTGATGTAGATTCAGAAAAATATTAATTTTTCATTTTTGAAACTTGAGATGCACTGACATCATCTTTATATTTCTTTCTTTACTTATTTACTTATGTATATTTACATAGAGCTGCAGTCTGACAACCCACTGGTTTTCCTTGCAGCTCTTTTTGAAACTGGTAATTGTTTAATCAAATTTTTTTGTACTTTTGAGAAGCTGCTCTGTTTCAGACCAGGATGCAGTCGGCATTCATAGTTTCTTTCTAAGTTGATTAAACAGTTGTTAGAGTTCTGATCTGCTCTGGGAACCTCAGAGAATAAAAATGCCATATAACTGTCCGTTATTCTTTTTGTCAAATTAATTGATACAGTATTGGTTTTCTATTTAAAATTCAATATTTGTTTTATTACTCTAGCCTAGGGAGCAAGGCATAGCATGGACCAAAAGCAATATAATAAAGTCAATTATATGTATTATTTTAAGACTCAGAAGTGTTATAATCAAATTGCAGATATAAAGACAAAGTTACAAAATGGGCCATTATACTTTTATACCTTCTGCTGCAGAGCAGTTCAAAATTTGCTGAAACAAACTAAATACACACTTCCTTTGCAAGTGTAAAGCTCTTCCACTGCCAAACCCACAACTCTTTCCAGAACTGGTATGTTTCAGAGAAACAAGAAATCCTCTGCAAAGAAAAGATATCTTTGTCCCATATTGCTTTTCTTTTTAGCTGTTTGTTTTACTAAGTGTAAAGTCAAGGTTTCAGAATGAATACTGAGACTGCTAAGTTACAGAAGGATAATACCACAGTGCCTGTGAGCTCTGTGATGTATCTTTTGCATGAATGCACCACTATAATCTCTAACTTCAGGTGAGTCTGTAGGATGGTGATAGCAGTATTGTTATTTTGTAAGCAGATTTTTGTGATTCATTCCAGTCTGGTATGTTCTGCCAAGTCTTCTCTCAATAAATAGTTGGTCACTACAGAAGCTGTTTAGGTGACACATGATATAAAAATCGATCTATCAGTCTCTTACCTGTTAGACATTCATGAATAAATCACCCACTCATGTAAACTTCAAAGAAAGCAGCTGTCTAATCTGTGATTTAATCTGCTGTCAGTCTTGCAGAAAAATCTGTGCAATGTCACACACTAAAGCAGAAACTTCAAAGAAATGCTGATGGCCAAGAACTGCAAAAGAGGGTTTTTTTCTTCCTAAGCCTTGAAAAATAGTTTCAGAAATAAAAGCCAAGGGTTGTTGGTTTTTTTTGGGTTTGGTTTTTTTTTTTTTTCATTTGGATACAGTCAGGATTTTGGTATCTAAACACAAAGTTTCTGAATTCAGCTGTAGGAATAGTGTATATGTAAAGAAACCAGTGCCCAAGTGTGGGAGACGTCTGCTAAATTTTTCTCAGAGGGGACCAGATAAAGAGTAGGATATAAAGTGACAGCTTTGGAACCAAAGTAATCTGGGGCAGTGGAAAGAAGGGCACTGGAACAAACTCAGCAGAAGGTTTTTGTTACTAGGAAGGGTTAGTTAGAGCAGTTGCATCCTGGTTTGTTCAACAGTAGAGCTTCAAGATCACCTTGAACAGTCAAAAAAAATGTAGTCACTGRAGGCACAGTGCTTATCTAGAACTGCTGAGGATGGTCACAGTTTTAAAAAGTCCCATGCAGATTTGCTAAAAAGATTTCATTTGGCTGCTGGTTGCCCACAGGCAAATTTTTCATATGATCTGCGCTACAGGCCTTCTTCAGTCACAGTACAGTAGAGGTCGAAAAATATTTGACTTTTATATTTATTAGTAGTAAAACTAATCTGGGGAATTCAGCTACATTTAAAAGACATTAAATGGAAAATACAAAATCTTCCTGATTCTTTAGGATCCCTTTTTTCTAATTTGGAAATCAAATGACAAGCACTAACCAAAAGGTCATCTCTTGGTTTATGGTAACCATGAAAGAAAACTTAATATTTTTTGCTGCTTGCAAGACATTTGAAATAGATGATCCTTTGTGTCAATCATGAACTCCTGTAGGCTGTAATCAAGAGGATTGTATCATTGAGTACTTGGAGAGTCTGGAATACATAAAGAAAATGTACAGTAGTGTCCTGGTTTTGGCTGGGGTGGAATTAATTTTCTTTCTAGTAGTTGGTATAGTGCTATGTTTTGGATTTAGTGTAAGAAGAATGTTGATGACACGCTGATGTTTTTAGTTGTTGCTAGGTAGTCTACTTTCTCAAGGACTTTTCAGCTCACATGCTCTGTGAGGTGCACAAGAAGCTGGGAGGGAGCATAGCCAGGACAGCTAGGCCAGCTGGCCAATGGGGTATTCCATASCATRTGATGTCATGCTCAGCATATAAGGCTGGGGGAAGAAGAAGGAAGTGGGGGACGTTCGGSGTGATGGCGTTTGTCTTCCCAAGTAACCGTTACGCGTGATGGAGCCCTGCTTTCCTGGAGATGGCTGAACACCTGCCTGCCCATGGGAAGTAGTGAATGAATTCCTTGTTTTGCTTTGCTTGCGTGCGCGGCTTTTGCTTTCCCTATTAAACTGTCTTTATCTCAACCCACGAGTTTTCTCACTTTTACCCTTCCGATTCTCTCCCCCVTCCCACCYGGGGGAGAGTGAGCGAGCGGCTGCGTGGTGCTTAGTTGCCGGCTGGGCTTAAACCACGACATATAAAGTTTCTATTGTGCCTAGGAACAAACATGATTTGAATTGCTGCTTGAACAGGACTCTCAGAGAGCATGCAGCAGCAGCAAAAGCACATCTAAATCATTAAAATGTAAGTCTTTATTCAGTGAGAGGTTCGCACAGGCAAGAATTGCCAGGTCAGCCTCTTCAAGACAGGGAGCTTAATCATAAAATGCTTTTGGCCCACATATAGGAAAATGCAGAGCATTTTTAGAATGAAGTACAGTAAGGAATATGTCTGCAATAAGTATAGGAAAATCTGATATTAAGTTTAGCTAAAATGAAGACACTAGTTTTCATCTATTAGTACCAGTTGAAGTTGAGACCTGAGATATAGAATAAGTTTATTTGATACCCCAAGTGAAATGTTGTACAGAACAATCATGTTTTATATGAAGTTCACTGAAATGGTGAAGGAAGTTCATCCCTAAGTTAGAGCTGAGATATTACCARTGATGTCTCTTTTTCATTTTCAATAAAAATCAGAGTCCACTATTTTTTTTCAGGATGAGAGAAGCACCATTTCTTTTCTACCTCAGGTTCAAATAACTGTCTTCAAACTGACTAGAAAAAAAGAGAATCGTTTCCCTGACACATAGTAGGTAATTGTGAAAATATCTGAAAATACATTCATGATTTTGCTTCTTGTTACCCACGTAGGAGAAATGCTACTTAGGAAGAAGAGAACAAAATAAGAGTTTTACACTGAATTACATTTTGTGACTCCATGCTGAAATACCTCTGACGTTAACCGGACAAAACATGTCTATTATTCCATAACTGCACTTATGTTAACACTCAAGTTGCTTCTGCAACATGACTTCCCATTTTGATCCCTTATTSATTGTGAGACAGAATGAAAAATTGTGTTAACGAAAACAAATGCACACAGCTTTTTATCACTGAAACTTATCAGAACATTATTTGAATTTGTGACCTCTTTTCTGACATGTTGGAGGCCAATAGTGCATCTCACTCTACAAAGCAAATATTTTTGGAATTTAATCTCTGCCCTTTGGAAATCTTGCATAAAGGGTTTTAGAATTTGGAGCTAATCGTGAACTGCTTGGAAACTCTCTTTAGAAAGTTGATGATATTTATGCTAAAAAGTTGAAGCTTTGCATGACATTCAAAAGGTATTTCCACAAAGCAGTAAAATTCCAGAAATAAAGAAAAGCATGAAATGTGTGATTCCTTTAACAACGCTGACCAAATCTGCACCAAGCTAGATATTGTCAGAGAGCAAAAAAGAATTTGGAGGACTTAAGTTATTCATCTTTTTTTAAACATGCAAATATGAAGACCAGTACTTTAAGCAACACAATATTTATTTCTCACTGATTAAGTCTTCAGACCCCATAGAAKTTTGGAGCTAACAAATCTCTTTTTTTAAAAAATACACATTGTTTTTAAAATGGAATAAGTATTTGAAATGCAAACTGATTTGCTCTGAAGAGCCTCATGCATTTGCAATATGAAAATAGTGAGTACAGAGGACTGTGTATTTGAAGTGTAATTGCAGTCAGAGCRGCCTGCATAGCTCTCGTTGGTATTCCYGTCTACATCTAYRCCATAGAATCATAGAATAGTTTGGGTTGGAAGGGACCTTTAAAGGTCATCTAGTCCAACCCCCCTGCAATGAGCAGGGACATCTTCAACTAGATCAGGTTGCTCAGAGCCCGTCCAACCTGACCTTGAATGTTCCCAGGGATGGGGCATCTACCACCTCTCTCGGCAACCTGTGCCAGTGTTTCACCACCCTCATTGTAAAACGTTTCTTCCTTATACCTAGTCTAAATCTACCCTCTTTTTTTTTTTTTAAATTAAAACCATTACCCCTTGTCCTGTCGCAACAGGCCCTACTAAAAAGTCTGCCACCATCTTTCTTATAAGCCACCTTCAAGTACTGAAAGGCCACAATAAGGTCTCCCCGAAGTCTTCTCTTCTCCAGGCTGAACAACCCCAACTCTCTCAGCCTTTCTTCATAGGAGAGGCGTTCCATCCCACTCATCATTTTTGTGTCCCTCCTCTGGACTCCCTCCAACTGGTTCATGTCTTTTTTGTGCTGAGGGCTCCTGAGCTGGACGCAGGACTGCAGGTGGGGTCTCACCAGAGCAGAGTAGAGGGGCAGAATCCCCTCCCTCGACCTGCTGGCCACGCTTCTTTTGATGTAGCCCAGGATAGGGTTGGCCTCCTGGGCTGCAAGCGCACATTGTCGGCTCATGTCCAGCTTTTYGTCCACCAGTACCCCCAAGTCCTTCTCGGCAGGGCTGCTCTCAATCCCTTCATCCCCCAGCCTGTATTGATACCAGGGGTTCGCCTGGCCCAGGTGCAGGACCTTGCACTTGGCCTTGTTAGACATCTTTGATGCACCATTTGTACATCAAAGATATGCAGGCTGACTTCAGTATCCTGCCTGTTCCTCTCTGAGTGCTTTCAGGGCATCTTTAATCTTTGACCTCAGAGACAGACAGTTGGTCAAGACAGGATCTTGGCTGAGTTTTTATTTTATGAAACAGAGTAAAATATGTCAGGGTGCAGCACAGGCCAGTAGCTACCTGGGGCCAGGAGCAGCAGGGGCTCCCCAGGGATGTCAGGACAGATTCTAGCAGCCAGGACCCGTCCCACTGCCCCAGCCAGCTCCAGGGCAGCTGGGGGGCAGCTGGAGGCAGCCCCTGCCCTGGGCATCGGGCACCTCCCTGGGGACAGGGACAGACTGAGGCCAGGCAAGATGTCAGCCCTGGGGTTGGGCCTGGCTCACTGGTAGATAATACGCTATCATATCATCAGAAGATATCTAGCAGATATCTTTAGACAGGAAAGAAGCAGAGCCAAGAGCTGACAGCCCATCCTGAGTACTCTTTTTCAGAGTAGTATACACATAGCCATGGTGCTCACTGGTGCTGCTAAAATCTAGCTGTACCCTCAATGGCGTTAATCATTCAATGTCTTTCTGTCAAATTACATTGGTTTGAGGGAAGTGAATGATTATCTGGGCAAAAAGAAGAGGGGGAATTGGGAATATTTTAAAGCTGCGCATAAGAGAATTGGAAAAAAAATGCCTCTAAAACCGCTGAACTGAAACTTCTAGGTTAAAACCAAAATGTTTCATGGTGACATCTTTTCTCCTAAAGAGTGCTTTCCCCACGGCTGTCATGTCAATGGTGCATAGGAAGCTGTTAGAGACTTCCTATCTTCACATTTGTAACCTGGAATAAATTCTTAGGGGGATACCCGGTAATTTACACAAATTCGAAACCTATGAAATCTAAATGCTAGTGTATGGACTGTTTCCATGGATGCTGGTCAGAATCAGCTTAGAAGAGACATAAATAGACATCATCAAAGTTCTGGGTTGACAGCAGCTTCCATGGAATTAATGTACTTTGTAAATTGCTGGTTAAATGAAATGGGCAGTAGCATGCTTAAATACACGAAATATTCTCTTCCAGAAGATTTTTGGTTCTCTTTGAGAGCTTGAGCATCAGTGTTGGCTAACATTAAATTAAACTGGAATAAAGGGTATTATTTTTTTAATACAAAATTGCGAGGATTTTCCATTAGTGTTTTCATACCAAGTGACACAAATCACAGTTTGGGGATTCTCAGGCAGAGGCCCTGGGTTTAGTTCTGTTCTCTGAAAGAAAAATAACTAAAACCTTAGGAGTAATTGGAGTGTCCAATAGGTAAGGCATACAGAGATTCATTTAAGAGTGAGTAAGCTTAGGCTGTATTTCACAGATATGGAATAATTGAAAAACAATTAATATTAGAGAAACACTTCCTTTTCTTTCCCTCAAAGTATAAGTGAAGCATATTTACCAATCAAAGTCAATAGCTGAAATCATTATACATAAATACATCTATAGCCAAAGGCAAAACTTACACTAATAAAACTGCCTGGCAGATATTAAACTGCTTTTTTTCCTCACATCATAGTTATAATCTTTAGTTATATTACTATTTTTAGCTTGTTTCCTGTGACCTACAGCTTTTACATTAGATTTATGACAGGTGATCAGTCTTTAGTTTTAATCATCATTCTATTCTGAAGAAAATCTATATTAAAAATAAAAACCATGTCATGAAACATTTGTAAAATAGCACTTTCGGTTTTTCTTTCCATATATTTTGTGGACTTTTCTCTGTTGCTTACTTCATTTTTTTCCAGAACCCTTCTCACAAACTGAAATTTCAGATCTGATTGTTAAGTATTTTCTGGATTTAATATCAAAATATACCAAAAGTTTCACCCTTTCCTCTCCCAAAGGAGCAAAGGAATTGTCAAATCTGACGACAGAGTTTGTATTATAGTCCCTTTGATACGATCTTTGATCCCTTGTTTCTTCCCAAATCATCATTTTTTAGTCTGTTTAGTATAATTATGTGTCATGGTTAACCTTACCATGAAATTAAATGTAAATGTATTGTTTAAATATATTCATAAACAGTTGCCCAGTTGCAAAACACTTTTTCAAATAAGATATCACAAAGGGCTGTAACCTTCAACAGCATTTATATTTAATGACATAAATGAAAGAGGATGACATTAAAACTTCAAAGCAGCAAAGATGATACATTTCCAATCATGTTGTCACAGTGAGAGCTACACACAGCATATTAGTACCCAAAGAACTGCTTTTTCATTTACTGAAGTTCAAGCATCTCAAATAATATGTAATTCTGCTGGTACTTCAAATCCACCAAAGGCCATCAAAGTGCCATGACAAATTTATGCGATATTTTGCTAGAGTGGTCTCTTAACACAAGAGACTTAAATTGTTGTTCATTCTTTGTCTCAGAATGCCCATCCAAATTTATAAGACCAGGATGTTAATATGGTTAGTCATCTGATATGACGCTGTATCAAAAAGACTGTGTATACAACAGAATGCTAAATGTCATTTAATTACTTCAGGTCAAGACTATAAGTAAAAACTGTCCTCTATCTTGCCACTAGTTGATGCTGTGGGTTGGTTGAAACTATACTTCACCTGATTTCACCAAAATTTTGAATGAGCTTAATTTAACATAGACATCTCAAGGTATGTTGTCTAAGGCCAACATAGGTTGTATGAGAATGCCATGGTTGTAGTTTATGCAGAGAAATAGGCACTTTCAGATATCAATTCAATTTCCCTTAAGATAGTGGTGTAGAATAATTGAATTGACCACCACAGGTAGTTTGATCTGCCCATTGCTAGTAAAGAAGCCAAGAGTATATAACTTGAAATGTTAGATGTCCAATTTATAGATGTCTGAAATTAGATGAGATGAAAATTACCTTTAAAAACAGCAGGAAACATAAAAACATTCCTAAATAATGTTGTGATTGTTATATATCTTTAAAAAAAGGAGTTAGTGCCATGCAAACTCTTCAATGTGCTTCACTTTCCATTTTTAACCTGTCTTTTGTTGGGCTGAACATCAACCCATCTGTTTCTTGTCCATAAATCGATCTCCTTACAGCATTTTATTACCTCTGTGGTCCTCAAGTGGCCATAATTGACAAAATAATCACTCTGAATCTTGTATTACTATCTTAAGTATTGAGTGTGAATGCGATGGAAGGGGCTGATTGTTAGTATAAATTGGTCAGAATATCCACAGGACTGGGGACAGGATCCTGCTTAACACTACAAACAATTTCATATACAATGATACATATTTTTCATCTGATGACTTTATTATTCTATGCTTTTCCTCAAAATACATAAAACACATATAAAATATGATGCTTCATAAGGCTACTCTATTCATAAAAGTATTTACAGTTCACAGGCTGAAATGGCATACTTTTCTGAAACACAGAAATTCCATATTGGGCTGTATGAGCAGAATATGTCTTGTAGGTAATCCTGCTGTTATTCAGCACTGCATTAACCTCTGTTTAGTTTTGGCTTTCTGTGTCAATAAAGGTTGGGATTAATAGAATAGACTCCAGAAGAAAGATCAGAGGTCTGGAGAACATGAGCGATGAGGAAGACTGAAAGTTTTGCATTTTTTAATTTAAAGAGAAGTTAAGTAGGGGAGGATGCAAGGTAAAATGGGGCGGAGGGTGGGGGGAAGTAATAGTCCTCAAACACATGTTAGAAGTGTTTCAAAGTGTATTCTCAGACCCTTATGTTYTTCACAGTTTGGACAAGAAGGAACTGACTTAAACTAATATATGGAAGAATAATTTATATAGGGGGAAAACACTTTTATTAATAAGACTGGTGGTAGATTGCTTTAGGAGATTGTGGGAACCTCACAAAATGGGCATCTTAAATGTCTATTAATAATGAAATACATAAAGCATATGATATTTAGGCCTAAAGATGGACCAGGTAATATACTACAGGTCTTTCTTCATCCTATGATTCTGTGATTTTATGTAATTTAAATATTATAACTTCATACAGGCAAGTTATATTTAAATTTATGACATAACCTACTAAACATATTCTAATTCCTCTCCAGGTTTTGCAGGTCAATTAAAATTATCTCTAGCAAAGAAGCTACAACAAACCTTGCTCTGAGAAAATGCTTTCATCATTATGGACTGAGTTTGGTCAATTTAATAAGTATAAAACAGAGAACACAAAGGTGCAAAGAAATTGTATGGGTTTGCTCACAGGGTAAGGTGCTGCTTAGTGTGAGAACAGTAGAACTAGGCTTCACTCTGAGAGCTTTTCCACCGTGGTACCAGCTTTAGAGAGCTTTAGTTTGCAGCTAAAGGAACTATTTATAGGAATCTGTTTTCAAATTTGGTCTTATATGATTTCAAATAGTTTTAAGAATGGTTATACAATTTTGAGGAAGAGTCAACAGAACAAAGACCTGCTTTGAAATGGACTTCATTCTGAAGGTGTTTGAAAGAAAGATGTCTAAGAATAAAGATGTCTAAGAATTAAGAAATAATATAAAAAAGAAAATGGTCATTTTTCTATTTAATTTCAAATTCAGAAGCAATGTATGCACCTGGACAAAGCCCTAACGAAATCACTAATGGACATATAACTGCATTAAGGTCAATAAGAGGATATGTTCTTCCCYGAGAAATGTTAAATAATGTGGTATGTCTGAGGGATAACACTGGTCAGTTGGYAGCCATATTGTTTCTGTTGAAAAATGCCGATGAAGCAGTTGCCTTTTCGTACACCACTATTTACAATGTAGTCAAATTATACGCAATCTGTTCATGGACTGTTGTCAGGGGATTATTTTTCAGCATTGTTTCTTTCTGGTTTTTCTTCTGTAACTTTCAGGAAGCACATACATTGTTTTATCTAATCTCACGAGCACCCGACTAGAGTTCCTGACCCTAACCTTTTCATGAATCTAAATATTGTTCTGCAAAGAATCCAGAGAAAAATATATGTAACATTGTTTTTATGATAGTCATGGACACAGAAAACATTGCAGTACAGATCCTGCGAAAGACGCAGTTGAGAGTGCATCAAAATTGTATACAGATAAAAATAAGAGTTGATCACACAGAATTATTTTTGTCACAGAAGGAAAATATTCAGTGCATTTCAACAYCCCATCTTGCCAAATGGGTCATCCATCAGATTCTGTGCATACACTATAAAATCAGTCTCCCACTTGTTAACAAGAGCTCTCAGACACCACAGTACAATGTAAGGATTGAAACAGAATCATACATAAAGACAGTCAGATAATTACCCGTGAAGTGCAGGCATACACAAACAGCCAAGTGAGTAGCTTTTATTGATGAAAGTTCTTCACTCATGATGGCAGCCATACTCACTGCATCCAGCATGAAACCTTTTCTCAGACAGTGACAAAAATGAATGTTTAGAGATAAGTGTAAGAAGAAGGCAAGGACACTTCTACCCGGTACCATGTTAGCCTTGAATCATGTAGCATACGAGTTTCCTCTACCAGAACTCGTTTGTCAGTATTTAATAACCCACAGCAGATTTCTATTCCATGAATTTTTCTAATCTCCTTATGAAATGTGTAAGCTTTTAGCAACCACAGCACCCAGAGACAATGATTTCCACAGCTCATCTGTGCATTATATTAGAAAATACCAATACATCCTATGCCACCTAAAACTTGCRCTAAATCACCAGAAGGGTCAGTGTTTAGTATGATTGGAAAAGTGAGTCTCGCTGTAGTTTGGCTGTAATTCAAACCAGTTTTCTACCATATATCTTAAAGCTAGAGTTATTTCAATAAAATTATAGACTGTGCTCTGAAATTATGACATTGAGAACAGTTTAGAATGCAAAATAGGCAAATGTTTCAAACGAAATAGCTGTCACATAGAAAATAGCCCATTGAAATAGTGTATATTTTCACTTGTGTCTTGATAGTGTACTCTTGTGCAGCAACTTTATTGTTCTATAATGGTATGGAAACACCTAAGTTTGTGAAAATACCTASAGGAAAATGGTCTGTAACACAGTAAGACTTATAAAAACAAGACATTTTGCAACCTTGTGGATTTTAATATATCAGTAGCTTTATTTTTGGTCTGCACTAACTACAATTAAGTTGTGAAAAGGAACCTCCTTCGCTTGTGGCATATCTGACAGGAGATAGCATCAGCATCTTGTAGTGCACATAACATACAGCATATAATGAGTAATTGATCTGCTCACGCTCCAGAATACCCTCATTTGACACTTCTAAAATATTAGGTGAAAGTCAGTTTGGAAGCATTTGAGGACAGCTAGCACAGACCCCTACAGAAAAAAAAACACCAGAATTTCCTATTATAATCCTCTCTCTGATATTCCCTCACACACAGCTCTTTAAAAATATCTTTGACGGAAGTGTATTTCACATATTAACTACTTCCTTAGTTTGCTCGTACTATCGCCTGAAGGGCTCTATCTAATTTCTTATTCAAGTCACTTCATAAATCCCCAGAGATATTAATGGTGCAAGATGAAGCACTAGAAGCCTTACTCTTTAAAAGTATTTCCTAAAATATAACCTAAATATTCCCGTATAGTCTCTTCAATTTCTAGATTTTTTTCTGAAATGTCTCTATCTAGTAGGCCTCATTGTGCTCAATTTATATTCCTCAGAGAGTTAATAGTGTTTGTAGAGGAGACACTACAGTAAATAAAGTTGTAACAACCCCTGTAATTCTTATGCTTTACCTCTGAGGTATTTGTAAGTAGTCATATCATTCTTTATAGTCTTTCCTTCAAGCAGTAACATAGTATATTAAATTGTCTTAATCTCTTCTCATATGTCACAGCCTCTAATCCTTCTCTCTGGATTTTTTTTTTTTAAGTTTATAAAATGTTCTTTGTATATTGAGCATATTCACAGAAGATTCAAAGTGCAGTAACAGCAATATGCTATAGCTTACTAGGACCTGTAAATGTTCATATGTTCATTCTCATTTAAATTCACTGAAAAAAAAAGAGTAACGTTTTATTGGAGCAACATACTGGAAAGTCTTACCTGCTAGCCACAAGTGTCCGTGATCCTTTTCTGCTCTTCCTGTACAGAGAGCTCTCTGACAGGTCGGAGCTACAAAATGAGGTAATCTTTCTCCMTGGCATCCACCCACTGGGTTTTTACATAAGATTCATCTAAATTCAATCTTGTGCACAGAGACTTTTGTTTCTCCTGAAAATGGTTATCCTTGCCCCTGAAAAGCATAAAAAACACTTGCAAACATGATCTACTTATGTACTTACATTTTTTTTTCCTTTTTCCAGTTTCTTGAATATACTTAACAGTCCAAACCTTGATTTCTGGCACCATTACATGCCTGTCCAAAAATAATGTTAATAAAAAGAAAGGCACAATTGTCCCTACAAACTCTGTCCTTTCATTTGCAGTATTACTGTGAGGATGGATGGAGTCTTTTAGAATTTAGCAGATACCAAAAGCAGTATTGCACTTGAAAAGAACCGAGGCAAGCAAATAATCCCCAGAGATACTGAGAAAATAGTCTGAGAAAAATTTAGTGAAAAAAAGAAATCACAAGCAGCTCTCCTCCATGAGGCAACTCTCAGAMAATTGCAAGGTTGCTTAATTTATGTGATCTGCTGACATCACTGCTCAAAATAATACAGCTGCAGGTTAAAGGCTAACCTACATAGTGCTTTGTCACCCTACCAGATACGAAATTTGCCAGCACTTGCTTGCATCAGCGCTCAGTAATTCCTGATACATCCGTCAGAAGCATGTAGGACACTACTGAGTCCTAACACTATCTCTATTATTGTGGTCCTCTCTATAAACAAACTATCKTTCAGATGCCTAGACAATATAATTTCAACTTGTCTATAGATTTTCCAGCACAAAGGAATAGAAAGGCTTACAGGACTTTGTCGATTGCAGTTACTAAAAGTCGTATGTCAACTAAGAAGCTGAATCTTACTTTGGAAGTACATATAGTATTTTAATAGAAGCTTTGGATGCAGTCAATACCAGAATTGGATCATGAGCCTGTAAAACAGCTGACAAGACAAATTTAGTTTTCTAATGATGCTCAACATATATATAGTTTCTTATTGTACCCATATTATAGTCCCTTTCTTGAATAATTCCTGGTTTTAGTTGCCTGAGTTTCATGAGTAGCAAAGAGTATGATTACTTTACAGTAGGAATAAGCAATATAACTTATCTTTTTTAAAAATTAACACTAAAGGTAACAGATGCTATTCTTTATGATATTGTATGTGTTTGGGTATGACTGTTCATGTGGAATTTGCAAAGAAACCTTTACAGATGCAATAAGGCAGAAAACAACTAGTGAAATGAAAGCTTTATTCTAAACAAACAAGTTTCTATTTTTTCACRGCTAATTCATAAACAGAAAACACTATATGGAATTTTACTCCTAAAAGTCACTAGAAAGTGCCATTACTTTTCTTATGCTATTCTGTTTACCATCTTACTTCTCACTTCAAAGATTAATGCCAGTTGTTCAGAACTGTTGCCYCTCTTGTATTATTTGGTTTTACCACACTCATTTAACCATGGAATAACACAGTCTATGGTTGTTTCCATCAGTCCTGATAATTCATTTAAATATATTTTCAACTCTGTTATTCACTGTTTTTAGCAGCTTAATGACAACAATGCATTAAGTCAGTATGAAACTCTATGGTTTTCCTAATGCTTTCATTTGCTTCCTATATCTGTTACCACATGCTTTGATTGCTGCCTTGATGGTCTGTTGGGAGGGATGTCTTTTCCTTTTTCTATACTCTTCTGTACTACACTGTATATGATTCACTGCCATGTTTCAATTCTTTGATTAACCCTCTCTCTAGTTCTTACACATTCTTCCTCTGTTGCATATTCTTAGTGGATTGCTTTACTTTTCTGCCTTCATTATGATATTGCCCACTCTGAATTTATCTGTTTATTCCTTAACATCTCTGCTCATGGGACTTGGGCCATTTGTAAAGTCTAACATAATGGAAGTGTATACACTATTCAATCAAAGTATTGTAAACACCGCATCAACTACAGTGACTGTCTAATATTTACCTCATAATGCTTTATGGATTTGGGCTCACAGCCTCCCATCCTACACATTCTCTATACAGCTACAGAAGCTTTTTTATTTCTAATTATTTATCTTCTTAAAGGATGGGTAGAGAGAAGAATAATCAAGAAGCATCTGATCTTCTGACCTTCCTGTCTTTCCCAGATTAATTCTGTCCTGCTCCTATCTTCTCTTGTACAGGGGAAGAGGACAGGTTATCTTCAAAAGTGAACTGCTCACTGCCCAAAACTTCTTCCTCCAACTATATTACAGACTTTTACTAGTCTTATTTACTGATGGAGAAGAAAAAATTAACAAACTTATTAGGATTGAGATTTTGCTTTTCTTTGTGTACTGCTAGACATCCACGTCCTACTTCCTGCTGCCTAACTTCTAACTCGGTATACCTATTTCTAGTTATTTAGAATAATCACAAAATTCCCAAGAATCTGTAGTACATAGCTCTTTCTATTACTCATGAATTAATCCAAATCTATCTCCACTCATCTTTTTCCACTACTTAAAGCGGAAAATCATAATTGTTACTAGCCCCCTCCCCCATACATAACTGCTTCTTTTTTTGTTAAAAATGCTTCTCCCGCATAAAATTGAGTAATTAAAATTAAACTCTCCCAGGAACAGTATCRGATTTTTTGACTTTTAAACATTTCAAGTATTGTACATATTACCAGTGGTTTGGGGTGGTGGTGGGGTTTTTTGGTTTTTTGGGGGGATTTTTTGTGGGTTTGGGTTTTTTTCCCCTTTTTTCTATAACATGGTAGCTTGGGGCTTTTCATTTCTCTTAACCTTGCCCAAAAAGCTTCAGTATCCAGTGTTGCGTTCCTTATGAAGATGTATCCGATATTATATATGTACTATACATTTGGTATAGACTGCAGACTAGTTCTTTTCAAGCTTCCCTTTCATATCCATACAAAATATACAATACTAATGTTCTTGTCACTAAATATATTGTTTCTGTAGTACCTATTAAATCATGCTTTCTTTTCATAGAAACATTTCTTATGATGTTCTTTGTAACTGTGGTCCTAGCAGCACTTACATATAATTGCTCTCAGTTTTGTTTAGAAAGCAGGAAGTATTTCCTCATATTTTAAAATTTTAAAATTTACACCAAAACATAACATTGTTTATTAGCCAAAGCTGATTTCTAGGGTGACCTTATGTCACACTAAATGGTTTGGTAGACCAAGAATCACAAATTACATAAGCTGGAACCATAGACTCAATTTCTTCTATGGGCATCAATTATTTTTAGTGGCCTGTAGTTAGAAAGCAACCTTTCATACAAGTTCCTAAAATCCAGGGTTTGATCAAGAGGAAAGTTACATAAGGTGAATGTTCACCTCACGCTTTGCTCCTGTTATGGAAGCACCTACAGTTCACTAGTATTTAATGGAGTTAGTCTGGACATGGTTACATCTCAGAAATGCCACTCTTTTCTATAGGAGAGGCTACTTTGTCTCCAGCATCTAAGGCTTTTTATAAGGAGATAAAAATTGGTAAAACTAGACAAGTTAATCTGCTGTAATAATAAAGCTGAGAACTCACTACAGCACACACAGAAGTAAGTTGTCCTATCCTGTGGCACATATACTAAATGACTGAATCAAGGAAAACATTTTCACACTTTGAAACTCCTGCCATTCAAAGAAGAACCAGCCTGTTTATACATGGCTGCCATTACATGATTCTCCTCTTTCATAATGTGAACTTATGTCTTCATTCACTTTTTCTTTTGAAAGAAAAATCTCACTTCTATTTATGAATAGAATATACAGCTACATGGTTCTTTTTGAGAAATGAGATGGAAAAGGAAGGAACAGTGAAAATCTGAACAGGGATTGTTTTTCTAACCTTAATTTATTTTTTTTTAAATGCAAAAAAGAATGAAGACTATGTTTTGTGAAATACTGCCCATAYAAATATAGCCAAATGGACCTAGGTTCTGTTCTCTGCTTCTTCTGCTTAGGGTTGTCCTTCTTAATTCTGGACAAAATCTGACTGCATGAACCTTTTGGGCTAGGTTAATGGAATTGGTACATTTCTAAAATACTTATTTCAAATAATGGAGCATTTACTGGAGAAAATGACAGGTCTTTAAGATTAACAGGGTTACAAATTTAGCTTATCACTAAATCGTGTAACAACAGAAGAAACAGTCACAGTAAGCTGTGACTGTGAAGGTTATCTGGATTTAGATTTTTTCATCTGGACAGAAGATGTTTTGCATATAGAAGCAGGTATATATACAGTTTTTGTAGATCTAATGTCTTCTTTATACATGTGTGAGTTAAAAATAGCTAGTACAAAAATGGGTGTGGAAATATAAGGCATTTAAAATAACTGAATAAATACTTATTACAAATTATTGAAAAGAATTGTTTAAATAAAAGTAGTTAAAAACCCATGTTTTCTCTTCAGCAATAGTTGTTCCTCTTCTACAGAAATAGCCAAACAAGTTCGTTGACAAGAATGATCTGGATATAAACATGAATGTTTGTGGTTAAGGCAACATTTAAAATTCAACCTAATGAGAAGCCTGAGCAATATGCCTGTGCTCTGTCCAGCTAGGAAGAAGCACCTCCTCTCCCCAGGCTGGAAGGTATGATGTATAGCTAACAACATACATCGTATGAAGGTATGATGTATGTTCCATATAGCTCACTTTAGGCACATGCACAGCTGAAGTTGAACTAAACATCTTCTGTCATTGCCAGTACAGGAGGAATTACATGGTGATTCTCTTCAGATTCTTATTCTTCCTGGTTCTTGGAGAAAACCCAGATGCCCACCTCTATTGCAGTTCTTCAAAGAAAACCTCTAGATAATTTCCTTCTAACACTGTCATTTAGATTGAAGGATGGAGACAAAGGAAACACTTCTTACTGGAGAAGGGTTTTTTTCCCAAGGTATGATTTAAAAAAATGAAACTGGCCAACATGAAAAAAAAAGTTTCTTTTAAATATCATTTTAGGGATTGTGATTGAGGAGGATCTGTTTTAAGGGACTATTGATTTTTACAGGCTTGTGTTTAGCTGGCAATTTCTGTTGTCTCTTCCAGGTTGTGTAAGTAATTTCAGTTAATCCTAATTATAAAGTAAACTTAGATCTGTAAAGGCTTGTACAACTGGTTTGGTTCTCAATAAGCTCAAAGTCAACATCATTTCTATGATGAGCTAAAATAGATAAGAAGGCACATACTGAGACAATGAAAGTGTTCCTGTTCAGATAATATGCAGATAGTTAATCCAGAAATCTGGACAAGCTTTGAAAATTGTGATTCAGGGAAATAAAAGCCCTGAAAGACCATGTTCTGATATGATATATGATCCAAAATTAATCCAAATTGCAGACCTTCAAGACTTGTGTGCTGGTTTTGTCTGGGATAGAGTTAATTTTCTTCATAGCAGCTAGTATGGGGCTATGTTTTGGATTTGTGCTGAAAACATGTTGATAATACAGAGGTGTTTTCAATACTGCTGAGCAGTGCTTACCCAGAGCCAAGGCCTTTTCTGCTTCTCACACCACCCCACCAGCGAGTGGGCTGGGGGTGCACAAGGAGTTGGGAGGGGACACAGCTGGGACAGCTGACCCCAACTGACCAAAGGGATATTCCATATCATATGATGTCATGCTCAGCATATAAACTGGGGGAAGAAGGAGGAAGGGGGGGATGTTTGGAGTGATGGCATTTGTCTTCCCAAGTAACCGTTACACGTGATGGAGCCCTGCTTTCCTGGGGATGGCTGAACACCTGCCTGMCCATGGGAAGTAGTGAATGAATTCCTTGTTTTGCTTTGCTTGTGTGTGTGGCTTTTGCTTTCCCTATTAAACTGTCTTTATCTCAACTCACGAGTTTTCTCATTTTTATTCTTCTGATTCTCTCCCCCATCCCACCAGGGGGAAGTGAGCGAGTGGCTGGGTGGGGCTTGGTTGCTGGCTGGGGTTAAACCACGACAACTTGCAAAAAGACATAGCTCTGGGAGAATATCAGAAAGCTAGACAAACAAAAATGAAAACTCAGTTTAATTCTTCAAATGAAAAATTTGAATTCTTTATTCATCAGAAAAGCATAAGCCACAATTTTCTGTGGCTATCTTAGCCTTATAGAGTGCTATAGAAACTATTTTTAGAATATTTGAATTAAGACTTCTGGATTAAGGAATGTACTTTAACCTCTTATTTTTCAGCAAAGACTAACAAACAGATGGAGAATCTACATACGTGTACTCTCTTGTCACTTTTATAGATTGCCTTTGAAATATTTTATAGCTGGTACATATTTCTACAGAAGTTCTCACTAAATTGCCTTTGGGTCAAACTGTTACATTAACTTTGTCTTGTTTTTTAGTGAGAATTCCATACATTTAAAGATGAAATATTATGAGGAGAAATACCAGTCTCAGATGTAGTGTGCATAGCAATATCCAGACTTTTACTTGGCATCCAGGAAAGGACTGGAAGATCTACACATATATATATTTATTTATACCCTTCATAAGTTCACACATATACAAAAGGCATATGTAATTTATACCCACAATGTGTAAGAAGGGTTTTGTCTTGGTTTTTTGTCTGATAGCTAACATACAGGCTGAATAAAATTGCTATTTGATCCAAAACTATTCAGTGTAGAAAATCAAAACAGAATCATCGAATATGGTGTCGATAAACAATTTTGGATGGATAGCATTATTTATTTCTATGACTCAGTGAGGATATTTTATAACTACTATAACTCATTTGATTACAAAATTTGTTTGGGAAGTGTTTTATATATCTATCAATATCGATATAAATATATATCCTTCTCCACGCACATATATATATGTGTACATATATAATTTGCATTTATATAAAGTACTCAAAGTCTTTAAATAAGCAAGCAATTCATTAATTTAGTTATTTTAGAACAAAAATCTTAGCTCTTGGAAAGAAATTTCACGTAGCACTGTACAGAAAGCAAATTTAAATGTATTGMTTTTACAGATAAGAATGTACGTAAGAAGATAAGACCACATATCCTTGATTAGACAAATTTATACTGCCCGGACTATGTTTTTGACAGTGGTCAGTATCAGAAGAAGAGGACAAATACAGAGTGATACACACAAAGTACCTAATTTCTGACAAATTGCAGTTTAGGTAGAGAATAACATTTTTCACCCTCTTATTAAATTTAATAACCCTTGAGAACTTTAGCACCATAAATTGGCTTAATCACTTTTTAAAATTCAATTACACTTTTCATATCTACAGCATTCCAGCAATGAGTTTGATTATAAAAATATTTGTCATGTAAAAAGGTATTTTCTTTTGTGTATTTTAAAGCAAAGTGTTTACTTGCTGATGTTCCTACCGAAACAGCTAAACTTTACATGGGTTACAAACTGTCGACACAGTAAAGGGACTGGGAACAGATGCAGGTACCTCAGCATATTTTATTTGATAGGTAAGTTCAGGTATAATGTCAGGGAATTAAAGTCAACTGGGGCTCTATGTGTTAATACCTTCATAAATGCATGTATTGAACTCTTTCTGCCTCTTCCTTCTGTTCATAAATTGAGATAATAATGATTGTTTTCCACATCCCCTGGAAGTAAGGTATGAAACAGTCATTAACTTTGCAGCAATAAAAGAATGAATAGCTTAGTTATAAGCAAAAAAAGATCACACAAAGATCTGCAGGGACTAGAAAATATGGACTAGGTAAGATGTGGAATCTTTTCACTGAGGTCCACAGGAATATGGTAGGCAGACAGCTAAGAGGCATTTTTTTGGCACACCTATGTCAGAGCACAGAGATTGCCTCAGTCACCTCATAGGGTCCCTTTCAACTCCATATACTTGTTTCTTAATGTCCCTTAATAAGCTGCAGTTGTTCTTTTTCATGCTTTTTAAAAATCATCAGTAAACGAGTTTTTATACTGTACTTTGATATTCCAGGAACCCAGTGAGGTGCCTACAGAAATGCAAAATAGTGTTGTATTAAATTAATAGGGGTTATCTATAACATTTTTTACAACTGCATAATAAAAAACCTGATGTGTGTTCGCTCAGCATGGAAAAAACAATACTGATCTCAAATATCTCAGCACAAGACTAGAATTAGTCTTGAATGAAATGGGGGCAAATGTAAATAAAAATGCAGTTTCCAAATTGTTGTTGCTTTATTACTATAAAATTGGAGTGTCCTTGCATGTCCACCCTGAATCATATGTTTGAAAGTGAAGATTAATCAGAAAATGTTGCTCAGTCAGATTGCACAGGGTAAACATTGCATATGGATATCACGGAGATACATAAGTGAAAAGTATTAGATCACATGACAGTAAAGACTAAAGTCATTTACTAAAACAAGTCATTTTTTCATGTTTTATTCCACTCCATTTATACTTCTGTTTGACTCTGAATGTGCATTTGTTTTAGAATAGAATCTGAGCAGTGATAAACCCCTGATGACATATATGCAGTGATCCTAATAATATTTAAGGTATTAGGTAAGATTATTTATTTTCTTCTGCTTTAGATAACTCTACTTCCTACTAGTTAGTCAATGTTCATAAAGCCTTACTGCAAATGCCTCACTGTATTCTTTATCCACTCTGTGTTTACCTTGTGCTGTTGTAATAAAYGTTGCTCCTAATTAAACTGAATAAAGGGTGATATTCCTGTTTGGGGAAGCATGTCTACATATGCTTAGCCTTAAACACACGCCCAGTCTCTTTGTTGTTTTACACTCATTTTTTTTGACATTGTGATTACATAGTGCATAGCATATGAACTTGGGCCTCTAGATATTTCTGATTTAAAAAAAATAAACTGGCCCTTGCCAGTTTCTAAGTTAAGAAAATGAAAGCTTTACTCAATGTATTTCACAATTATGCATCCTCAAGTATCAATATGTTGGACTTGATGATCTTAAAGGTCTTTTCCAACCTAAATGATTCTATAAYTCCATGATTCTATTCTATGTAAAAAGGCAGCAGGCCACAATAAACCATTTTCTCTTTATTGTTAATTCATACTTCTGCATCTTCAGTAAGAAATTTAACACTAAAGCAGTTGCTAATGCTCAGTCTACACCTTTTTATAATATATTGGTAGCTTTTTTTTAAAGAAAGCCTAAGTGATAAAAACAATATTAGATGAGAAATCGTCCAACTCCCACCTTCACTCAGTTCAGTGAGCAAGAGCCTTCTGAGTGGGTTATTTCTGCAGGCATCCRAAGGAAAGAATGTGACAAAGACTATGAATCAGGTGCATTTTATACAGACTATATTTTGAGTAATTCTGATACTTTTAAACACTAAGGCCTCCTAACCTGTTATTATGGCCCCTGAGTTTGGCAGTTTTATACAATCACCTAAAAGGTTTTACAGATGCAGTCCTCAGCTCTGTGGTCAGAAACCTACATTGTCTTTGGCAGAGCAAAATTTTTAACTGCTGTTAATTTGATTAAAATTATATGTTCAATTGCCTCTAAGCTACGGTCATGCATGTCAAAATAAATAAGCATTTTGAAAGTTGAATGGCAATTGTTAAATTAGCATATTAATAACAGAGCAAAAACATTTTCCATATGAAAAGGGAAGTTAAGTATGGTAAAATCACATTAACCTTTAAACAATTTATTAAAAGTACATATTTTAAAATCTTAATTGCAGGGTGTATAACTGGCTATTTAAGAAGTAGAGATATTTTGTGACAGAAAAATAAACATAAGAATGCAAGTAAACTGGGGGGGGGCGGGGAACATTTTCTATATGATAAGTAAGTTTAAAGTAAGCTTATTCACCTATTTTTGGAATCGTAGATGTTAAGATCAGTTCACTGATGAGGCCTAAGTACTGTTGGTAGAAAGCCCACACAGCTTCCATCCTAACTCTGATATTAAACTGTTATTGACATCCCAAATGCCAGGCAAGACAGGATGAAAACTGRCACTTTTTTCCTCCTGCCTCCACACCTGTTTAGTCTTAAGATGGATTTCAAGAACATAGTGGTTTTAAAATCCCTCAAGTCAGGAAGTTCAGAAAAGGAAGAAATTGAGTTTTATTTTAAGCCACAAGATTTAAAAAAAAAAAAAAAAGGCAAAACCAGTATAAATTTTCAACTTGTTGCCTGAAGATTTAAGCATATGCACTTATGTCCCAGCCTTGTGAACTATAGCTGTGCTCACAAATCCCTAATCAATATCACCTTACATGTCTAATAGAATGATAGAATGACTGACTACAGTGAACATGAGCCTTTTTTTTTTCCCCCAGTAGGAAATAATTTCTGGTGTATTGGAAAAGTTTTTACTTCTTATCATGAAGGACAGGACTTCCTATCTCATATAAACCCAGAAATTCTAAAAAAAAAAAAAAAAACCCCAAAAAAACCAAAAAAAACAAAAAACCCAGATGTTTTTTAGCTCCTATTGTTCTCTACTTACCGTAATAACCTTGTGCCTCTGACTGTTCTTGTGGGACACTGGGGATTGCTTTGGTCCCAATGGCTTAGTGGTTTACCTTGCATGGAGCTGCATTTCGGGTGAAACTCCTGCAATACAAATGTCTGCTGGAGTGGAAGACGCTTGTTTTCCTTTTAGATCAAGTGCCATAGAGGAGGTGATTGTGCTCTTGGAGTACGGGCTAAAAAACTGAGAAAAGAAGCACATATTAGGGGGACACAAGCATCCAAAATGGCCTTAGGAATGGTCAGTATAGTAAAATGGGTGCAGTAAAAGTTGAGGAAATGCTAGCTTTGACTTATTAGTCATTCTTAGTGCAAAATAGCCACTCTTCTCTTTCCAAATCAGGCTATTCCAGGGGACTGTTTTCTCTTATCTCTTCTCCTCCTCTCTTCTGCCATGGTCAGCTTCATGGAAGCAATGAGTCCATAGACAATGCAGACGTAAAGACCACACAAGAAAAAACAGTTCAAGTATTAAATATCCTCTGAAATGAGTACTTGGTATTCCACTTATTTCAGGAGAGTAATGGGGAGTATCTAAAACAGCAGTGGTGCAATCTCTTCCTAATCTCACTGTGTAGAAACCACACCAGTTGATACCACTGAGCCAGGAAGTTAATCCAAACTATAACTAGTTTAACTATATCATAAACCAAAGCTCAGTGGGATCAAAGGAAAGACTCTCAGGGTCTGAGTATGTGTATTGAATGCATGATTTTKCTAAAAGCATCCACCAAAATTATGAAACACTGCATCAGAGAACAGCAGAGAAAAATTAGTTGTTAATAATCATTTTTCAGTGAAAAATTAGTTCTTAATGATCATTTTTCAGTCTTAGTTAAGGCATATGTTTCTTCTGGTATCCATTCTCCAATCTGTCTGATAGCCCGACTTGCCTGGGCACAAAAAATAAATTAATATTTCTTTTCTTTCTTTACTTTATGCTAATGTAGTGTACATACATCTTAATGATAGATGCAGCAAGATTTTAATAGCGTATGAAATTAAGAAGAAAAGAGACAGATCATTGAGATGATGTTAAACTCAGATACAGTCTGATAATGTAACTAAACCCTGTAAATAAGCGCTGAATCTAAGGACAACGATGAAACCAATTTCTTCTGTATTCACTTTGTGCAAGCTTCACCTTCTCATCTACTATGAAGAAAATTATCCCATGTAAATAATATCGTCTAGGTATGTCTGCAAGCAAAAGTTAAGGCTGAAAAGAAAGGTGACTACAACATCAAATTAATATTGCATTACAGAAAAGCTAAATATTTTAAGTCTAGAACGTAAACTCTTAAGATTATAGAATCTTTTTTAACCTATAAGTTTTATATTTATAAAATACATATTTTAACCTTCATGGTTTAAATACAAAGAAGATATAAGGTTTTTAATTGGTTTAACTGCATTTGCACAGCTTAGCATATTAAGATTTTAAACCATGAGATTTAAACTTGTAAAAGTAATTAAAATGCTGTAATGTATTCATTTGTATGTTCTGCCTACTTTATGTTTCTTGGGACACCATGTAAAGATAGAGCTTTGCAGCCAAAGCAGATGGGTTCAAAATTTCTTTGTTTCATTAGAGTAGAACAAGTAACCGGGTAAATATCCTGGATTCCCCCTATCATTAACTTGACAGAATACATCTGTCTCCTGCACTCTTATTTAAACATAAGCATGTAGACATATTTCTATACTAATTTGCCTCTTCTGTCTACATTCACAGTTCRTTAGATTTCCTGTAATCGGAAAGGTTAGGAAGTAAATATTTAGTATTGTTCACAATATTTTTTCTCCTGGTTTCATAGAAATTCAGGAACAATTACTTCTTTCAAATGTGTGTCATATCCTATTTATCAAAATTAGGTGACTTAAGCAGCTTTCAAGAAAGATGATGACCACCAACAGTGTGAAGAAATGGGGACTATTTAGTCCTACTAAAATTAAAAGGAGATTGCCTTTTTCCAAAATGGTCATCTAAATGATCCCTTTTGGCTTTGGTTCCCTGAAGGTTTGGGGAAGTGGAACTCTCTTTTAAAAAATCATTTTTAATGAAATTTTGTATCATGACCTTGTTCTTTGATATAAACAGAAATAATATTTTGCATCTGAAGAATAACAATAATTCCAAAAAATCTGTTCCAGTGTGGCCCGGGACTATTTCAGCAGTATTCAGCTCTATAGATATATAAACTAAAATTATGATTTATTCCATCATTAAGATCATTAAAACTTTACAATTTTAACATGCTTCCCTTTATTTCTAATTCAAATAACTTAACATAAATTAGATATACGTGACAGGTAGAAGACATCCTGTGATCTGGTTTTAGTGACTGTTACAACTTGAATCAGGGCAAGCCCTCTATCTCTACAGTACCTAAAATATCAATCTTATGCACAATTCTATGCACTTATTGGTTACCAGTATATTAAACAGTGTGAGGCTGCAATTAGGGTAGTGGAATAAAACTTAAATGCTTGCAATGTTAAATTTTCGAGAAGTCCCTGCTATGTTTTTTGGTCTGGGCATGTTGCTTCCTTAAAAAAATTCGAGGCATGGTTCACAAGTTAGCAGAAATATGCTGGATGCAGGCTAAGATAGTTCCATAGTATGGATGTACTCAAATTCTGCCAGCTTACTCAGAACTGGAGAAAAACTCTGGCACTATTCATTTTCATATAAATATAACAATGAATAAATATTAATAGCCCCTTTTTCCTGTTCTTCTCAGAACTTAGAGAAGAAAAGAAGACATTTAAAGTGTATTCCTGGTACAGTGGTACCTTGATTTTAAGGGCAAGTCTTAGATAATGTCTAAAAATGCTGAGAACTGAACTGGTATGAATTGTAGGTGGTCAGAAATGACCCTTCTTCACAAATATACCTGGTGTGATATGAGATGATAAGAAGGAAAATTTCTCTGAAAAGTCTTTCATAAAACTATTACCCCATGGCATGCTTGTTGTACCTTTGTAATAGGGGCTATTGGGGCCATTATTTTGTGGTACTACACTGAAAAATGTAAACTGCTTAATTGCTCTCCCTGGTGTCTTTTCTAGTTTTCATAACACCTTGGGACTTCTAAAATTTTAAAACCATTCTCCTCACAAATGCTTATTTAAGCAACATATTTTTATTATAAGTAAACTGTACTTAATATTGGACATGAAGAAATAGATAGGTTTTTTTCCTTTATCTTTTTTTTTTAATCCCCAGATAGTTTTTTATCAGCGGTGCAGCAGCATAGCAATGTAGCTTCCACTGGGGAAAAACAGCATTTAATCATCAGTGATTGCTAGAGGGACCTGACATTTTGCATCTCATAGTATTTTATTTCTGTAAAGATATCATGTCCAGTCCATAGCCAAACCCGCAAATCTGGTTTGACCCCTCATTGAGGTTAATCAGATGCTCTGAGATAAAGAGGACTGGAAATAACTGAAACCTTGTGTCAGAACATGGCCAGGACAGGGTTGCCATCTCTATTTTAAGTCTGAGGCACAGACTAAAGGACATGACAGGCTTTGACAAAACAGAGAAGAGAAATTAGTGAATATATGGGTAAATAAAGTAAAGTGTAACAGCCAAAACACTCCATGTGCAAATCAACATCTTGGGTTACTTAAAACTGTCTTTTTTTTTCTTTTTTTTTTTTATTTTATTTTCAGTTGTACTACCTGCAGTACACAGAGAAACTCTTAGAATGACTCCGTGGGACACTGTCGATCACTTGGGCTGGTAGTAAAATGTGCACATTGGTTTCAGTTAATATGCTTTCACATAGGAGCAGCTGCCCATCATGGGAAGCAGAGGACTGTTGTCTGGCTCTGTGGACCAACCCTATGTATGGGTTCCCCAGAGTATAAATAATAAAAAATCACAGTAAATGCTTACACAGAAATCCTTTTGCTCCACTTGATTCTTTTGTAAGGGGAAGATTTCACAGCATATTTTGAAACGGAGAAGGCTAGAAATGGGCATGTATCAAAGTCCTTTTTATCCCCAATCTTTAATCGTAACAACTGACAGATTAGTGACATTTAACCTTGAGTGTGTTATTTTCCTAATGCTGAGCTGGATTTTTTTTTTTTTTTGTCTTTCTGTTACCATGTCTTATTAAACTATTACTGTATAAAGTAATAATTTCAAAACAGAAGAAGGTAATGAGTTTTTGAAAGACATCTTTCAAAATGGTTTCACTCCCACTGAATTCGGAAAACGTTTTCCTCCCAGAAGATCTGAACAATGCTGTAGGCTGATGCAATTTGTTTTAAAGTTACTGAGTACCCAAAACAGTTTCTTGACAAGAAGGATAGGATTTTCCCTCCCTCTCTCTTTGCGCTGTACATACAATAGAACTCTTCTTTTCTCTTCACCCTTGATCCACTCTTTTGGGAGAATTTTTTTTTTTTTGCTTTTTTTCTGCTGTATGATTTATCTGACGCCTCCCTCTGTGCTCTCCTCACACCACATAAAAATCCAACACTGACAAGCCAGCAGTTTAAATTATTCACGCTTCAGTGTACGTGAGCTGCAGTGCAACAATCAGTCGAGCAATCATTCCATTCATTGGTCTCTTCTGAACTTATTGACAAAAAATTGCAAGAAGAAAACTAGAATCCTGTGTTGCTAATGAAAACTTGAGTCTGAGCAAAATAATTTCCATATAAGCAAACAACAAAAAAACCTTAGCAAGAACTAGAATGAATGTATAAATACATAAATAAACTAAAAAAAATAATATTAAAAAAACATAGAACAATTATTGAGACCTATTTTGCACATCTGATATGATAGCATAGAGTCACATGGAAATCTTCAAAATTTCCTTTGTTTTCTTAACAAGTTGTAAGACCATCATAGCAAGATCATTTAATTGCTTTCTGTTTTACATGTCAGAGGTCAAAACAAGCTAGTAGGGACTGTAAAGGAGGTCAGGAAACATTTCTCTCTCTTTTACCAAAACAGCTTGGCTGACATAAAGCATGGCACTGAAAGCCAGGTTTATGCATCACAACATTTAGTATCGTGGGTCAATACAACAAATGAGATATTTTGTGATACTAAAAAGAAGCACAGATTTTATGGTTGAATTTTGTAGAAAACATGGGCATCGTTAAAATTCATTTTCCTCTAAAATGAAATCTGCCTACCTTTTTTCTTGGTTTGTGTAAATAGAGAGAAACTTCTTCAGGACATATAGTAGCAGTGGCAGGCCAGAGGAGGACAGCAGAGTGAGCAACATTCCTTCAACAAAAAAGATTTGTAAAACACAATTTATTCAAGAGGTTGCTCTTTTGGCCCTTATCCATGTGARATGTTTTTGATACAGTGATTCTCAGCTCATAATAATAGGAATCAGGTAGCTCATGGTCTGTAGTTATGCTAGAATACAAGCCAAGTCCTGGGCACAGGCTCAAGCACGGGCTCCCTGCAGTTGTCCATGGTACTGCAGTACAAGGAGGGGTGCCAGTACAATTTAGCCCGTGCCAATTAGCATTCTCTATCCTATATGGTCCCCCTATAATGTCCCAGAGGCTTTTCACCCTGAGACATTCCCATGTGCCGTCAGACCACACACCAGGGCATGCAATTTCTACCTTCTCTTATAGAAGAACTCTACTGTGCTATGCTGAGACACCATTCCTAATTTGTTTCTGACATTTTGAACTCGTCTTGTCAGACAAAGAAGCGGCAGCAGACAGTGTAGACTACAGCCACTCCAGTGGAGACTGTCACCGTTCTCACCTGCTGGAGAGAAAGGTACAAAGCCATATGCAAAAATAAAAATCGATAATGGGACAGCAGTGCTTATAACACAGAAATATTTGCAATGTTGCTACTTCAGAAACCCCTAGTTCACTGTACTCATAGCTCATCAGCTGAAGGCACTTAAAATGTAAGCCAATGGCAGAAGTCCAAYGTATTTCAAAAGAGGCAACAAAACCCAAAGCTAGTAGACATGGGGGAGCACATGACAARTCTAATGAGCTCACATCAGCAAACAAATAAAGCTGGGTGCTGACTCAGCCTTCTGTAGTTATTTAGGGCTAGAGTGAAGTGGGTATGTTGTAGCAAGTTATACAAGTAGTTTGGTTAGTGGGGTGAAGAAGGTAGCTGAAAGAACTGAGGTAGGTTATTAGAATGGCCAAACAATGGTAGCTCTTGAAAACATTGAATAGTAAAAGCAGTGTTAAAACTGAATAAAAGTATCATTTGAGCTAAAAAGAAACATTTTGTTTATGGAATTTATATTTTTCAAATAAATAAAATTCAAGTGAATTGAAGAAAACTGAATTGAAAAGATATTTTTCAATTAGAAAGTGTCAGAGTAAATGTTTTGGTTCTGGTAGGAAAGTTTATTTTTCTCTGGGTTGTTGCATCATTTTCTTTTCTTACATATCAGCAGATCTAACAATACAATGAATACAGCGCAAGGTCACAGATGGTTTCAGTGAAACAAAAGTTGTGTTGGGGGGGGTAAAAAAATCTTGCTGTTGAAATTTTTTGCACAAACCTCACTACGATCTAGAAGACTCTAATTGAAGGCCAGTGATTTTGTCTGACTGCCCAGGCAACACAAAAGGGAGAATAAAGTTACATAACAGTAGGCAGATCTTTTCTCTGCACATACTGCTTATTGCAAAGCCAGGACCTATAGTCACCCTAATCTTGTACAAAGAAACTTTATTTTGTGATTTCAGGTAGCATATGTTAAAAGTAGTGTCTGACAGGCAAGCTTTGAAAAAGGAATCTTCCAGCATATGCAATTTCTCAGAGCAACTTTTTTGGTAGTTTGATAGGTCTGTGTCCTTACTACTTTTTATTAATAGCTCTCTAAATTTCATATAATTCCTATGTTGTTGCTTGTCTTTTTTTCCCCCCCTTTTTCCTAGCAGAAACAGAGATTTCCTCTCTTTTCCCCCTTCTTCTTCCATTTCTCTCCAATTTTAACATTTTTTTCAAGAAAGCCATTGGCAAGAAATACTCTCTTAATGGCTTCAGGGTTACAGCTTGCAGTTAAAGGTGTTGTAGTTAATCATAAACAGGTATATGAGTCTAATTCTCCCAGACATTTTAAAAGCTAAAGTCTAGTTCTTTTACAAGAGATCTACAGTTTTAGTAGCTTCTTTCTGTGTTTCAGGATTACAAGGAGTTGGCAGTAAAATGCCACATTGAGCACCTGGAAGGGTTCTTCTTCAAGCATCACAAAATCTTGTATCTTACAGAGTGCTCAGCCCAGCCAGACAGCAAAGGATATTGTACTGTGAACAATTCACTTCTTCTCCTTTTTCTAACTCTACATTAGATCACTGTCAGGTCTCCTTGACAGCCTTTTAGAAATAGAAGAGATCAAACTCACACAAATGTATACAAAGCATTTTAAAGTAACAAGCTATTCAAAAATTATCATGCGACATTGTCAGAAAATAGTGATTCAGTTGGTGTGAAATTATACTGCTTTCAAGAACTTTCATTCACTACTGAGTTATTTCTGGAATCAGGAGGGAAGGATGAGTGATAAGGAGGTTATTTTCAAGCGGTTTGACTTTCTGTCTTTAAGAAAAACAAAGGTATTGACTGTGACTGGCTTCCATGTGAACAAAGCAAGATTTGGAAATGCTCCTGTTCGGGATTACACTCCATGCTAAATTCTATGCTAGGTGGAATGCCAGAAGTCTAATCTGAGTACTACCCCGGTTTTCCCTGAAGACCAGTTATCAAGCACCAGACACAGGCCTGAATAGTCTTTTATGTATGGACACAGGGAATCATGAGTCACATTTTCTGGAGTCTGAGAGCACAAGCTAAGCTGTTATGGTGACACAGCCAAAGGGTTTTATATTTTCCCAATAGATCTGAGCACTTCTGACTGAAGGCACTGTTTGGCAACAGAAGGAAATACTTCTGATCCATATGTTTGTAGTTAACAAATATGTCACTGGATTCTCTCACTTGGCCACAGATCAGTTCTCCCAGGAATCTCCCTCATGAGAATAGAGCTTGTTTCAAAGGAACCAGGTCAGCTACTGGAAGCAGTCTGGCCTTGGCAATATGGAGCTCCTCTTAGCTTGGAAAATCAGCTTCTCTGCTGCAAAGAGAAAAGTTAATTCGCTTAAACTTAGCTTTATACTGCTGTCTGGAAACCATAAGTTATTTCCAGTTGTGCTAGATGCCAACAGTAGCTACTCTAAGATGGTTCTTATATATTTCCCTGGGCCTAACTCTTTCCATTTCAGAAGTAGGTTCTCTAAACCATCTGGTGAGACAGTCTGGTATTGATGGTTTAAATGCTTTTCTTAGACACCCACAAATGTTACTGAGTTGAGGTGCTCTAGGTTTTATAAAAGCAAATCCGTGTTTCTATGAAACTTTTGAAATGCATCAGATTATTGTACAATTATCATTAATTTTTTATCAGTTATGTTACCATCCACATTGTTCCAGGCTCTTTCCAAGCTGCCCCTATCTGAAAAGCGTTATTCCTTTATAAGAAAATGAGTGGCAGTGAAGTCAATATGAGGCAATTATAAAGTGCCTCATAGCTATTTTGTTTTATTTCTACAGCTACGTATAATACAGTCCTTATTATCATGTAATTTGTAATGGCAAAAGTAATTTAAACAATGTAAATATTTTTTCCCCAAACTATGCCACAGATAATTATTTTTTGCATTGGAAACTGATATCCTTCATGGTATTTCTGTGTATACATGCATTTGTGTGTGTGTAGGCACGCATGTGTCTATGTGTTCAACAGAAAAATGTTACTCAAACAAGGTTGACTTTCATTGTAACATGCCACCTCGAAAACACTAACATTTTGATATTTATGAGACAGTTCTATCTTTGMATCCTTTTAGAATATATTTTACTTGTGATGGAAGATATTGTACTTGTATTACTACTTGTAAAGCTCCTATTCTTGTCTTCTGCTTTTGTGTGATAGATAAACATCTATCCATATTGACTCACTCCTGGTCAGGTCAGAAGTGGAATTTCACTTTGACTTGGAGGGCAAGTTTTGTGTAAAACTGATTGTGTTTTTACTGATTGTTTCATCTAGAAACAGATATGTAGCTAATGGACAAAACAGGGAAATGTTATTTTTTTATTGCAATCTTTTCATACATTTTAATAAAAAATCCAAATAGATTAGTACCAGGAGTTTTAATTTTTAAAAAGTCCTACTAGATTAATACCAAGCGTCACAATTTCCAGAATAAAATCTCAATCCTGTTAAAGTCTTCGGGAATTTTAATTTTAACTTTGATAGGAGCAGAATTTTATGCAGCAGCTACATGAGAAATAGCAAGAATGAAGTAGCTGAGAAACTGTTGCAATTCCGAAGGAAAACAGCAGTGATAACATTGTGTATTCAGACTGTATTAAATTGTGCTATATCTCATGTTATCTTTCACCTTTGGTGGAAAAGCCCACTATTCAGTCTCAGAGAACATATCAGAATTTTGCTTGTGTTCTATAGAAAGCTCATAAACAAATCAAACATTTCTGTTCAGCACATATTTCTCTATTGATCAATTTGTTTAACAGTACAACGATCACATGGTGTTACTCTCATATATCAGATTTTAGATCTTCATCTCTTTTTACAATGCAGGAGTTTAAATTGAAGCAATTAATACTTAATTTTAATGACAAATCGTTTAATTGTACTCTTTCCTTACCAAAACACAAAAAGATGCAATTTCTTAACAACATACATTATAGACAAAAACTGCATTAAAAGAACTGTATTCAAACCAATGAAAGCTTGAAAAATAAAAATTGAAGACCTGACTTCAAACCTCTAGGCACAACCGGGAGCATGTTAAAGAACATAACTGGACCCTTGCTGTGCCTAGATTGTAAGCTTTAGTTATGTCACAGTTGAAGCCACACTTTTAATATCCTTATACCAGATGGTTGACTCATGCATTTCTTCTTTGATTTTGGGGGTGGGTTTTTTTTTTTTGTTAGACTGGCATTTGTCTATTTCCCTCTGTATTTGTTAATATTGATCATTTTGCAACAATACTCGGTAGGGTAGACTCAAAAGGAAATTGATTATATTATCACACAATTAAAAAATTATTCTGTCCAGAACTGAAAAACTAATTCATAACTGAATGAAAAACAGACAAAACAGAAACACCAGAAAAATCATTGTGGAATTTCAATAATATACTACTCAGCAATTACATRCTTCTTTTAAGAGTTCGATCTCATCAGTTAAAAACTTTTCAGTCAAAGCTTTTCATCACGTTAAATTTAGTGTTTATATATCTTTTCTTGTCTGCTTCAGTATTACGAACAAGCAGTATCTTACACTAAAAGAATCCTCATTGATTTCAGTTGGCCTATTTACAAAGAAATACCTGTTCATATTAGTACAGGTGGTTAAATTGAATAATTGTCATCTACATTGTAAGTTTGAGAAATATTCCTGTTAATGTTAATGGTCTCCATTGCCATAAAGAGATCTTGGATTTATGTCCCTGAATTTTTACTGTATGTACTACTGTATGAATTTCATATTATATTGTGAAAGAAATATTGGATATGCGCAGCATTTCCTATTGGCTTTTCTGTTTCTTACAGGGTATTTCCATATTGTACTCTCCCTTATAGTAGGCACTGTGGACTGGCTCACATTTCTCCCCTTCCAAACCATGCTCTGTCTTGCAGAATGACCACGTGTATAAGCAGTGCTGCTGGCCCACGTGGAGTTCCTCAACCTTTGCCCCACAAATCCTATTTCACTGGTCTGATTCATAYCCATGTGCCACAACATTCTCCCCAACTTGGAAAGCAGGCTTGGGTACAAGAAGAAAAACAACTTCTTATTTTTATACACCTGTGGACCAGAACTAGGCACAACAGGTGCCTGTCTTTGAGTCAGTTGTCACCTTCTATAGATCCAGTTACATACAGATAATGTCCTTCCTTTTGGTCATCGCATCATGCATTATCACAAACAAAGACTGCTACCAGTCAGTAAGTCATTTTGAGCAGGCAAATATACTATGGKCATGCTAGTTACAGATGATTTTGCAGATCCCAGCAAAGTCTGYATCAGCCAAATCATGAAGATCACAGGGAATCTCACCCGAAGAGGAAGAATTAATAGGATTTCTGTGTCATACAAGCTCTGGAACRTGGTTTCTGTGATCATATAATCTGCCAAGGCCAGCATTCAATTATTTTCCAGACTCTCCTAAATCAGCACAGGTGAACTATGGACACCAGCAAGATTTGAGCCTGGGTTTAAACATTTTCAAATTATTACAGTGGGAACAAACAACCATCTTCTCCCTTTTTAGTGTACATCAGTATTAAAAGACATCCATGCTTACAGTGCACTATCCTGGTTCATACGGCTCGACCTCAACAGATGCAGCCTTAAAAAAGCAAAAATGTATCCAAACAAAAAATCCTCTGCATTCTTGCAAGGCCACAGCTGAACTACTGAATGTGAAAACAGATATCAGCCTGACAGAAAACAGGACTAGCAAGGCACCAACACTGAGAATATTGCCAGGATCATCATGGTCAGTTGTATCCCGGTATTGAAGTTTTGAGTTTTGTATAAGGATACTCAGACTAGCTTTATGACTTGAAGAATGAATCCTAAAAGGGATTTTTGGAACTTTTCTCCAAATTTTTGGAGAAAAGTTCCAAAAATTATAGTCTTCCCACTGCTGATCCTCTAGACTAGGAGTTATGCCTTTACCTAAGGCTTTAGTGATCTGCAGCAGGCCGTGACGCTCCAGGAAAAGGGAGCTAAGGCAGCAGCAGGCTGTGCATGTCTGCTGTGTGACGGGCAGTTTTGTTACTTCCCTGCTGTGTCTTTGCCATATGTTCAAAGTGGCAGATGAATCCAGAACCTCACATGGTTTCAGGTGTAGAGAGTCATTCCTATTTGCCGTGCAGCTCTTGCATGCCACACCATTGCCTCTTCTGAAGGAGAAGTGATTTGGAGGGGAGTGCTACTGCAGCTGCTCTGTTCACTTCATACTTCCCTCATCCCTCATAACTATTTCTACGTAGATAGGGCTGAGGAGCGTGTATTGGCAGTTCTCTGGGTTCATGTAAAAACAGCTGAGGCAGCTCACTGTAGTGTGAATGCACATACAGAGAAACAMCACTGCAGAGACTTGTATCCTGGATTTGCTACCTTAAATGAGGTGCTGGAGCGTGTCCAGAGAAGGGCGACGAGGCTGGTGAAGGGTCTAGAGAACAGGTCTTATGAGGAGCGGCTGAGGGAGCTGGGGTTGTTTAGCCTGGAGAAGAGGAGGCTGAGGGGAGACCTTATCGCTCTCTACAACTAYCTGAAAGGAGGCTGTAGAGAGACGGGTGCTGGTCTCTTCTCCCAAGTAACAAGTGATAGGCCGAGAGGAAATGGCCTCAAGTTGCGCCAGGGGAGGTTTAGATTGGATATTAGGAAAAATGTCTTCACGGAAAGGGTAGTCAAGCATTGGAACAGGCTGCCCAGGGAAGTGGTGGAGTCACCATCCCTGGAGGTGTTCAAAAAACGTGTGGATGAGGTGCTTCGGGACATGGTTTAGTGGGCATGGGTACTGGGTTGATGGTTGGACATGATGATCTTAGAGGTCTTTTCCAACCTTAATGATTCTATGATTCTATGATTCTATGAAATGTCTTAAATTAAATCTGTACTGCTCAGGATTGCAGTCAGAAGGGGCAGTACCAATTTATATACTTAGAGGAGTCCTCCCCACAACAGAACTGTGTCTACCCTTCACCGTACGCACACAACTCCATGAAGACCTGTGTCTTCCCATACATATAACAAATCTTTAATATTCTTCATCCATCTCTTCTGTAAACTTTTGAGACATTATTATTTATGGATCTTTTGACCACACAAGGCCCAAATAAAAGTACAAGTCACTAGATCAAATACTGGAGATGATTGCTTGAAATCCATTATAATTATGTTTCTACAGCTTGTCAGGGGAGGGTATTTGATGCATGCCTTGGATGCTAGTGAAGGCACAAGACCTGCTTGTATCGTACAGGGGGACTACCCTAACAGAATGAGTGAACGCTGATGTAGGCCATCTACCCTGGCAGATGTGGACTGGATGCTGCCTGAAGCGAGCTTCTTTTGACTTCACCTGGGATTGTTGCTGGGAAGACCTAGTTGTTTCACACCAGATGGGAACCTGAGAACCTGCTAATGTGGGTGATCATTGAACAAAAATGAGGGGAAAAGAGGAGGGACTGAGCTGACAATGTACAGACTGCCCATGCCTGAAACCATTCTAAAGACAAGTCAAAACCTCAGCTCAGAAATGCCAGTCATTGGCACTGAAAAAAATGCCACTTGACAGAAAAAAAATGTCAGCTTATCTTCTGAAAGTCACATATGCATGCCTATAAAAAAGTGCAACTGGCTAAATATCAAACACACTGCACAAAAAAGTGTTCTGTTCCAAAGCTCTGTTGCCCAGAACAGTGGGTAACGTGGGATTATTTAGCAGAACAAATAGTTTTAGTATGAATACAGTTGAGCAGGTGGGTCAAATTACTGTTTTGGGCAGCTGAAGTACTATAGAGTTGTAACAGAAAACAATCCAATTTTAACTCCAGAGGAACAAGCATATGTATATGCCAGTTGACTCAGCAGTGCTTTGGACGTGTGTTTGAATGGCAAGTTAAAATACATTGGATAAGTTTAGTAAATTATGCTAGTACAAAAATTTACTATTTTTTTTTGAAGTCATGAAAAAAATTTAAAATCATGTATGAAACCCATTTTGTTCTTATTAGAAATATTATTTTGTTTCTTATTTGTATATTCTGTACTCTGTGTTTCTAAGACCTCAAGAGCCATATTTTCAAGTTTTTCTGGCAACTTATTCATTTATTAAGGAAAACCGAGATTCTTACACAGTCACGTGAACCTAGGCCTCAGAAAAACACTGAATATTGAACAGCTCTATGTACGGTCCTATAACTTACAACTATGGAACTCCCCTGGATATCAGTAGATCTGTATTGGTATACATCCACAGAGCATTTGGGCATAGCATATGTAAGTGCAAAGATACCACTGGACTAATTTTAGAAGAGAACTGGAACAGGGAAGGTGAAGAATTTTKACTATATCTGTAATAGTAAAGAAAATAATGCTAAGGTCTCCTCTCTGGTCCCCATACCAACTGGCATGGCTTGGCTGTATCCATTCTGAGAAACTCTCTTAGGCCCCTCCCTAGCAATCTGGATGCATTCAAACTGTGTACTTACCCTATGCTAAACCCCTGAATTACACMTGGGAAACAATTTGGAGATTGTTAGTCTGCCAAGGTGAAAAACAGACCAGGGACTATTGCAACAATCAAATAAGGAGCATAAGCAACTGAGTTCTAGTGCCTGCATAACAGGAATGTTACTGTAATTCTACCCTGGATAAGATCTGCAGATAATGCTACTGTAGCCCATATTGCTAATGATGCTGTAATCATCTGTTGAGCAAAGCAAAGAAAGGAAACCAAACTACAATGTGGAGAAGGTGAAGGAGGGAGAAAGGATGAGAGCTGCCTCTTATGGGAAGGGAAAATGTTTATTCTGCTGAGCCATTACTGTTGCTTATTTGCTTTCTGCTCTCACAGTTGGCTGTTAGGGAAGAACAGAAAAGCTCAGCCTGCACGTGAACAGTATTCAGTAATAGCTGAAGTCAAGGTTAAAAGATTGTAGTGAGATGCCAATGGTTCTCTGGGGGACCTGAAACTGAGGAGCATCTTTGGGAACAGAAGAATAGTAGGAGTTGGTAAAATGGGAGAGATCCTGAAAATCTAGGGGAGCAATGAAGATGGGACAGACTTTAGGACTGAGGAGGTAAGATAGGTATTTGACATTTGGATGGTTAAGGGAGCATTGTGACACAGTCAGAAGTCTTGCCTAGGAGAAAAGAGGAAAATGAAGAGTTCAGGGTARTGAGGAAAGATGTCAGTGTGCCTAAGAGTTCTCCAAATAATTCATTATATAAAAGAATTCTCCCACTGATTGGAATTTGTTCTTGTTAGGAGCCCAGACCTGTAGAGTAGATAGAGGATCCCCAAATGCTTTCCTACCAGTAATACTCTACATAGACAGACTGACCAGCCTGATAATCTCCATGCTTTCCACACAGATGACAGAAGGTTCACACGGGAGGTTGGATGATACTTTGAGGGCAGGTGAGGGGAAAACTGTATTTTCATTAGTCTGATCCTCCTCTTCTGTTTTTGGGGGATTTGGTGGGATTTTTAAAACAAAACAAAACAAACACWGTATATTTTATGTCCAGGAGAAAAAGAAGTCAAAAACAATAAATAAGATTATTTCCATTGCTGGCAAATGTTAGTATATAAAACCAGGGGAATAGTGAAACAGCCAAATCAATTTGAAATGCTTGGCTGCAAAAGTTATTTTCAAGCTGGATATACAAGAACCTAATCCCTAATCTCCTGACAAGCTCTCTCCTGACATGGGCAAGAATATGCTTTCATCAATATAGAAAGCTTCCACTGAAATCCTTGAAAGGAATATCTGGATCCAAACAGTAAAGGAAAAATGTAATGTATACATTGAATGTAGTCTTAAATGGGCTCCCACAAGTCCTCATATGCAGTCAAAAAAAGGCTGGATAGTTTTATATCTGTCTGTATGCTCAAATGAAGCTGCCTTTACACCTAGTTCCCTGCCCAGATGGGATCAAATTATACAGCTTTTTCAATACAACTARCTATCTACAATCCAAACCAGGATAGTGCAAACCAGTTCTGGTCCCAAAGTAAATGTGTTAGAAGTGCAGGAATATGCCTACAGGCTAGTCAGCCACCTGAGAGGCAGAATGCATTAATACTCTGCACAGTCATGTCATGTCAGTTCATGCGAATTTATCTAAACGGTATCAGCACCAGAGTTGTCTTATGCCCCAGTGTTTTGAGACACAGGGGAACTGACCTATGACTATCAGCACTTAACAGTATAAACAAACAGCATAGGATTTATATCATCTAATTTGGGCACCTAAAACTTTATTTTGGTCAGTAGAGGGAAATAAGTAATTCCCAAGGATGATTCAACACACATATTTAGGAGCCTAAGGTAATTAGTTTGAACTGTAACAGCTAATGCTTAGCTACCTAAATTAGATTAAGCTGTGTACATAACTGCAAATATCTTTTGAATATAAAACAGTTTCTTGCCCTTATAATGGCTACACTTGTATCTGAAAAGTCAGTTCTTTCTGAAGGAATAATCACTCAACACGTATTGGAATGAATTTTTAATACAGATGAATATACTGGGGGGGCAGGGAATGAAGGAGAGCTTTAGAAGTATCCCACAGTACATATTATTTTCTAGAGCAGTACTTTTCAGAATGAGAATGTGACTCAGGTCAGATAGTGCTTGGCCTCCTTAAGGAAGACTGCCAATATACCATGGTGTCAATTCTGGTGATTTTTACTGAGCATATTCTTTGGGAACTGCACCTCGTTTCCTGGGAACTGAAGTCAGATGGAAAATAATTTTATTTTTCATCAGATTGAAAGAACTATCTGTTAGGAAGAGCCCAAGCTATCTTAAATTGGCAACTTACCGGTAAAACTAATGAAAGAACACTGCAAACGAAAGAGCAGAAAATTTTAACTACAGACTTTGAAAATTAAGAATTCTGTGTGGAAAAGGTGCAAATTCGTGGATCCCTAATAACCTGAAACAAGGAATATGGGCTTCTATAAGGCTGTCTGCGTACTTTCCAGGTGTCCTCAAAATGCACTTCGTGTTGTTGAAATCAGCTACAAGCGGGTTCCTCAGGGTAGAATAAGGACAGACATTACCAAAAATACACATTAACCTACACTGTTTTACCCCATCTGTTTAAGAGAAAATCTGCTTCTGGTTTTGCATCCTTCACAGGAAAACATTGGCTTTGATTCCCCATCTTCTCCTGTATAAATAGTATGTTCATGTAATAGTTATAAATGTAACTATTTATAATGATGACATGAATTAGGTAGAGAAATGTCAATGGCTCTTGCTTGTTGAAATTGTGTATCAACTCACTGTGACAAGCAATATCACAAAATGGCACTTCTGGAAAAAAGATGTACTGAAATAACTTTTTAGGGCTGTGGATGGTAGATTAGACATGCAGTTCCCCTTAACATTAACAAAAATTACATGCTTAAACTACCACAAATGCTTCTGAGATTCCTTTCTGTGTTATAAAGCAAAAGCCATAGATTTCCACCAGAAAGTAAAGCTTCACAGTCAAAGGAATAGATGCAAAACGTATTCCTGTGTTGTCAACAGTCACAGATTGTGAGGACCAAAACAGTCACAGCTTAACAGAGAGGAAAAACTAGCGTTTTCAAACATGGCTATAACACCTTTTTCTTACAATTTACTATCATTTACAATTTATTTAATGATGTAACTAAATTTTCAGCCTTCAAATAACATAGAAGTCCTCATCATGCTTTTTCAGTTCTTTAGATATAGATATGGGACTAAATAGCAGAAACTAATAGTATAGCAGTGTGTTGTCATTTAACCTGGCAGTCAGCTAAACACCACACAATTGTTCGCTCACTCCCCCTAGAGTGGGATGGGGGAGACAATCAAAAAAAAAGGTAAAACTCATGGGTTAAGAAAAAGACAATTTAATAGGACAGAAAAAGAAGGGAAAATAATAATAATGGCAAAAGAATATACAAAACAAGTAATGCACAATGCAATTGCTCACCACCCGCTGACCGATGCACAGCCAGTTCCTGAGCAGTGGACCCCCAGCCAGCTTTTCCCCTCAGTTTATATGCTGAGCATGACGTCACATGGTATGGAATATCCTTCTGGTCAGCTGGGGTCAGCTGTCCCAGCTGTGTCCCCTCCCAACTCCTTGTGCACCCCCAGTCTACTCGCTGGTGGGGTGGTGTGAGGAGCAGGAAAAGGCCTTGACTCTGTGTAAGCACTGCTCAGCGGTAACTAAAACATCAATGTGTTATCAACATTATCCTAAACATTATCAGCATTATCCTAAATCAAAAAACACAGCACTATACCAGCTACTAGACAGAAATTAACTCTATCCCAGCCGAAACAAGGAAAGTATCCACCCCTTATTCTATACCATCTATGTCATGCCCAGGTCTCACATTTTCCAATACATCCCAATTAATCACCACCACCTTTTCTGTATTTTGATATATACACACAGATATCATTCCCTTAGTCTATGGGCCATCCCTCTAAAATGTCCATTGAGTTCATTTAGTCCATGACTTTGGGCTCCATCTGTCATAACAGTCCTTCAGGGCAAGAGAAATGGTGCCTGGTGTTGGATTGTTGCATCTTTGAAGCCAGTTCTGGTTCTATCACTGCTGCACTTTGCTCGGTTTTCATTAAAATTCATTCTTCATTAGTCTCGGTGATTCTTACTGTATTAGCATTGATGTGGCATATAGCAACCGTAGGAGTGATGACATAGAGTATTATATAGCAATTAACATCATACAATTCAAATCATTGGCTATTCTCACCCAAAATCAAGTCTCCTGGGGGTACACATTGGACTTCCCCATCCTTTCGCATTACCTACCAAGTGCACCCAGGTCCTTGGGCAAAAGCAGTCCCACGAATAGGTTTTTCTTTGCCTGAGGCAGGAGTAACCCAGACTGTCTTCCCCAGCGTATTTTTTAAGTGCACTACAGGGACTTGGAGGTCTTTTCCAGCCTTGGTGATTCTACGATTCTATGATTCTATGACTTTATCCCCATCCACAGTACATAAAAGTTTTGACTGGGCACGGACAGCTCTATTGAAAGATCCCTTGGTATTGACTAACAAGGTGGGCTTTGCTAGATGTATATTGCAATGTTTGAACGTCCCACCACCCGTTGCTCTCAGTGTAGTCTTTAGCAGTCCATTGTATTGTTCGATTTTCCCAGAGGCTGGTGCATGATGGGGGCTGTGACATACCCACTCAATGCCATGTTTTTTGACCCAGGTGTCTATGAGGTTGTTTCAGAAATGAGTCCCGTTGTATGACTCAATTCTTTCTGGGGTGCCATGTTGCCATAAGACTTGCTTTTCAAGGCACAGGATAGTGTTCTGGGTGTTGGCATGGGGCACAGGATATGTTTCCAGCCATCCGGTGGTTGCTTCTGCTATTGGAAGGAGGAAAAAAGGCCTTRACTCTGTGTAAGAGAGAAAGGCACCGTGCCTTTCCATCCACACATGGTGCTTGCCTTGGCGGGTCTGTGGGAGTGTGATATAGTCAATCTGCCAGGCCTCCCCACATTTATATTTCAGCCACCGTGCTCCATACCAGAGAGACTTTAACCGCTTGGCTTGCTTGATGGCAGCGCATGTTTCACATTCATGGATAACCTGTGCAATAGCATCCATGGTCAAGTCCAGCCCTCAATAATGAGTCCATCTGTATATTGCATCTCCTCCTCGATGGCCGGAGGTGTCATGGGCCCACTGAGCTAGAAATAATTCACCCTTGTGTTGCCAGTCCAGATCTACCTGAGCCACTTCAACCTTAGGAGCCTAGTCCATCTGSTGGTTGTTCTGRWGTTCTTCAGTGGCCTGACTCTTGGGTACATGAGCATCTRCRCGACATRCTTTTACAACCAGGTTCTCTACCYGGGCAGCGATGTCYTGCCACAATGCGGCAGCCCAGATGGGTTTACCTCTGCGCTGCCAGTTGTTCTGCTTCCATTGCTGCAACCACCCCCACAGGCCATTTGCCACCATCCATGAGTCAGTATAGAGAAAGAGCACTGGCCATTTTTCTCATTCAGCAATATCTAAAGCCAGCTGGATGGCTTTCACTTCTGCAGACTGCCTCGATTCACCATCTTCATTAGCAGTTTCTGTGACTTGTCACATAGGATTCCATGCAGCAGCCTTCCACCTCCAATGCTTTCCCACAAGATCACAGGACCCATCAGTGAACAGGGCATATCGCTTCTCATTTTCTGCTAGATTATTATACAGTGAGGCCTCTTCAGCACGCGTCACCTCCTCCTCTGAGGACATTCCAAAATCTTTGCCTTCTGGCCAGTCTGTGTGACTTCCAAGATTCCCAGGTGACTGGGGTTTCCTATTCAAGCCTGTTGTGTCATCTGTGCCAGACACTTGCGCCACATAGCATCGATTGCATGACGTGTAGAGGGGACCCTCCCTTTGAACATCCAGCCCGGCACCGGCAGTCGGGGTGCCAGGAGGAGCTGTGCTTCAGTACCAAGCAGCTCAAACCCCTTCGCATGCTGCCAATATCTCTTCCTCAGTTGGAGTATAGTGGGCCTTGGATCCTCTATCCCCAACTCCAAAACCCCGGGGGTCGACCTCAAGTCTCCCCTGGTGCTTTCTGCCAGAGGCTCCAGGTAGGGCCATTCTCCCCGGCTGAGGTGTAGAGTACATTCTTTACATCTTGTCCTGACCAGACTGGCCCAAGGGCTACTGCATGAACTATCTCCCGTTTAATTTGTTCAAAGGCTTGTTGTTGCTCAGGGGCCCACTTGAAATCATTCTTCTTCCTGGTCTCTTGATAAAGAGGGCTTACAATCTGACTGTAATTTGGAATACACATTCTCCAAAAGCCCACAATGCCTAAGAAAGCTTGTGTTTCCTTCTTGCTAGTTGGTGGAGACATGCTTGTTATCTTGTTGGTCACATCCATTGTGGTCTGATGAYGTCCATCTTGCCATTTTACTCCKAAAAATTGGATCTCCTGTGCAGGCCCCTTGACCTTACTTTCTTCTTTGGCAAAACTGGCCTTCAGAAGGATTTGGATTATTTTCTTCCCTTTCTCAAAAACTTCTTCTGCTGTGTTGCCCCATACGATGATGTCATCAATGTATTGCAGGTGTTCCAGAGCCTCACCCTGTTCCAGTGCTGTGTGGATCAGTCCACGGCAAATGGTGGGGCTGTGTTTCCACCCCTGGGGCAGTCGATTCCAGGTGTACTGGRCGCCCCTCTAAATGAAATCAAACTGTGGCCTGCACTCTGCTGCCAAAGGGATTGAGAAGAACGCATTGGCGATATCAATTGTGGCGTACCACTTGGCTGCCTTTGACTCCAGTTCGTATTGAAGTTCTAGCATGTCCGGCACRGCAGCACTCAAYGGTGGCGTGACTTCATTCAGGCCACGATAGTCCACTGTTAGTCTCCACTCTCCATTAGACTTTCGCACTGGCCATATGGGACTGTTAAAGGGTGAGTGAGTCTTGCTGATCACTCCTTGGCTCCCCAGTCGATGAATCAGCTTATGGATGGGAATCAGGGAGTCTTGCTTGGTGCGATATTGCCGCCGGTGCACTGTTGTGGTAGCGACTGGCACCCGTTGTTCTTCAACCCTCAGCAACCCCGCAACAGAAGGGTCCTCCCAGAGACCAGGTAAGGTGGACAGYTGTTTAATTCCCTCTGTCTCCAAGGCAGCTATACCAAAAGCCCACCGGTACCCTTTTGGCTCCTTGAAAAACCCAGTAGGCAGCTAAACACCACACAGCCGCTCACTGCCCTCATAGTGGGATGGCGGGGAGAATCAAAAAAAAAAAGGTAAAACTCATGGGTTGAGATAAAGACAATTTAATAGAACAGAAAAGAAAGCGAAAATAATAATAACGGCAAAGGAACATGCAAAACAAGTGATGCACAGTGTAATTGCTCACCACCCACTGACCGACACACAGCCAGTTCCTGAACAGCAGACACCTGGCCAGCTTTTCCCCTCAGTTTATATATTGAACATAATGCCATATGGTATGGAATATGCCTTTGGTCAGTTGAGGTCAGCTGTCCCGGCTGTGTCCCTTCCCAAATTCTTGTGCCCCCCCAGCCTACTCACTGGTGGGGTGGTGTGAGAAGTGGGAAAGTCCTTGACTCTGTGTAAGCACTGCTCAGCAATAACTAAAACCTCCCTGTATTATCAACATTATTCTCATCCTAAATCCGAAAYACAGCACTATACCAGCTACTAGAAAGAAAATTAACTCTATCCCAACCAAAACCAGGACACAGTGCTAAATTATGAAGCCACCTTTATTAATCACCAGCCTCTCAGATGAAGCTTGGTGCTTGAAAACAACCTGAAAAGTGCAGTACAACTAGAAATCACTTATCAAGGCAGTAGGGCATATGATGTATATCTTACATTTCTCTTTTCAAATGGATTTTGTAATGGATTTCATCACTGAGATATATGAGGATGTAAAAATTTCTGAAGTATACCTTTTTATGCATAGCTGTCCTCAGTCTGCAGTGACATGGGGAGGGGAAGGGGGGCACTTTTTTTTGTGATGGAAACAGGTGGGTTTTGTTTGGCTTATTTTTCTTTTCACACTGGAGAGAAAACTCCATGGAAGACTTTATCTGTGACTTTCCCTATCACTGTAGTATCTATGCACTTAATAATCTGCTAAAATCTCCTGTCTTCAGCAACACTATTATCTCCATTTTTTATTGAAGAGAATCTGAGCAAAAAACTGCTTTCTCTGGGGAACATAGGAAGTCTGGCAGAGATACMGACGAGCGTGGATCAAGGTCTCCCACTTTGGCCTGGTGGCATTTAGACTCTCATTTTCCTTTCTTCCTTGGCAGTTTCACAGATTTGTGGACAGTTTGGTGATGCAGCTTTGGCTCCTGCAAATGAACTGCATTGTTGTGACTGACAGCTTCATTGATAACCTCGTAATCTAAAGGGAGAGAATGATGGGTGCTGCATGCTGGTGTGATATGCTCTTAGAAGCCTGTATTGATCCTTCTGTTTAAAAAGTGTACAACTATATTTTCAGGTGCTCTTGCTATGTGGTATCATTTTTTAATTGTTAGCTGTGCTTTGGTCCTATAAATTAACTATATAAAGTACTGTATAGAAGGTGCAATCCTGCGACTCCCACCCCAGGTCAATAAGCACTTTGCACATTCAAGAAAAGAACAATTAGGAGACAAAAATTGCAGTGCCACACAAAACACTGTTTCTTCTCTACTTCAGCTGTTACTTTCCTTTATTTGATAATTAGTTTATACTAACTGTATGGTTCCAATTCTGACACAACTGAAGTCAGAAACATTGTAAACTTGAGGATCTAGTTGCTTCTTATCACTATGTGTTTGCTTTTAAACTTAATCAGGTTCACACCATTAATAAAGGTGTCGTGAGTTGTTCTGATACATTAGCTTCTGGATTTATAAGCAAAACAAGGAAAGAGTTAAGAATGTTCAATGTATGCTTCTGAAATGAGCAAACCAAAGTCACGATCTCTCTGAATATGATCTTCCCATTGCAYAGCATGACAACAGCAAAGGCAAATAATGCTATTTAACAGTAATTAATTAAAGATAATTTTTTCATTCCATAATTTTTGTGTGTTTCCAGTAATTCAGGTAGTAGTCTCTCCTCAGCTGGAAATGTGTCTGCACAAAAAACAATCTGAAGGCACAGTAAGTGTAATAAACTTACCACAAATGATAGAATCTCCTGGTTCAGTGATGATATATATTAACAGAAACCACTTCTTAATTCAACACCTTCCATTCAGATATGATATCATCCAGTCTTGCTGCTTATAAGTTAATACTGTCACAACATGACAGAGTAAACCTGAGCAACAGGAATAAACCTGTCGTGCCTTGTCTAGCTCAGTTCAATTAAATCATAATTTTGCACATTTTTAAAATCTGGATTAAAGATCCTGTTACTCCAACATGATAAATTGCCATTGTTTAGATAGCATAACCGCAGCAACTCACACCATGTCTAACAATAAAGCCTTGGACTCCCCATGTAACTCAAAAAATTGCCAATTTCACACTTGATTTTCCATCTGCTCTACTCTATGGATTTCATGTTTCTTGTCCATCTTTATATTTTTTGTAGAATTATTTTTGACCAAATCATTAATAATCACACTATTTAAAAAGTCCCTTGATGTAAATAGTATAATCCTTAAGTCAGATTCTAATGCTTTTGAGTTTGTCTTCCTCTAGATAAGTGGTTTCCGGCTTTTTCCATGTTATAGCTTTAAGAAGTTTGAAACCTTTCTTGTTGAGCTGCAAAGAAAGGAAGTTTGATTCTGACACCACCCTGTACCCACCAGGAGACATACAACATGCTTGAAAATACATGATCTAAACTCTCTTTTTATGTTGAAAAGTTTAGACAGCTGCGCTGGGCATCCTTGTGCTTTCTCTCCCTCCTCTCCCCTCTGTCAGTAATCCTGGCGGAGAAAATCTCATATAACAAAGTGATAAGGAGTTCAGTTTTTAAGCTAAAAGTACATTTACACTGTCAAATAACTTATTTCCCTGGTTTCTTCTCAGAAATCTATTCACTTAATTGTCTATTCACTCTCAGACTCTCTTCTGGAGTGAATCAACTAGTCTTTCCTGAGATGAAACTTAGGTGCGCTTCAGAGGATAATTCACCCCAGGGCCATTCCAAATTGGCAATTTGATTACCTCTCTTATTGTTTCAGTGACTTTTGTACCTTCAAATGATCATGTATGCCTTTGTGCCTCCCCAGAGCATGCATCAGCTGATCTTAGTTTCAAACTATAAAAACAGCTTTCCCAGGTTTTCAGACATTTTGAAATGAAGAAAATACATAAGCTAATAATTGTTCCTCACACACCAAGAGATGCAACATATGGCCCAAAGGAGACCTTGGCTTTCTGTGTTAAGATTATTGTCTCCATCAATGAGGGAAGTCCAGTGGATGTTGTTTACTTTGACTTCAGCAATGCTTTTGACACAGTCATAGCATCCGTGAGAATACTTTTGACCATAGTATCCTTGTGGCCAAACTGAAGAGAGCTGGACTGGATGGGTGACCTACAAGGTGGGCTGAAAACTGGCTGATCACAGGGCTCGAAGTGTTGTGATCATCAGGAAAAAGTCTAACTTGCATCTGATTACCAATAGGATTCCTTAAGGGCAATGCTAGGGGCAATACTGTTTAATAACTTCATGAATGACCCAGTTTGCAGAGGACACAAAACTGATGTGGAAAGTGATCAATACACTGGTGGGTGAACTGTTATTCAGAGACCTTGACAGACTACAAAAATGGACTGTTAGTAACCTCATGAAGCTCAGCAAGGACAAATGCAGAGTCCTGCACCTGTGATGAAATAAACCCATGGAACAGCAAGGGCTGCTGGTCAACTGGTTCAGCTTTGCAGTAAAGGACCTGGGAGTCTTGCTGAAGAAGATGAACTAGAATCAACAGTGTTCCCTTGCAGCAAAGAAGGCAAACTGCATACAGCACCGTGTTAGCAGACATGCAACTAGCACATTGAGGATGATTCTTCCCTTCTATTCACACTTGTGGGACAGCATTTGGATACTGTGTCCAGTTATATCCCAATACAATAAAGAAAAACAGAAGCAGGTCCAGGGCAGGGCCACCAAGATTCTCAGGGGACTTGAACACATAATGTACAAGAAGATAAGAGAGGTAGGTTTGCTCAGCCTTAAGAAGAGATAGCTGAGGGGAGATATTACAGATGTTGGAGGTTACCTAATGGGAAGATATGGAGAAGATGGAGCCAGACTATTCTTGGAGAAGGACAGAAAAAGAATGAGTGGCATCTGTCAAAAGTGCAACAAGAGAAATTCCAGTTATGCATTGGGATTTATTTTTCACCATAAGGGTAGACAAACACTGCAACAGGTTGCCCAGGGAGGCTGTGAACTCTCCACCCTTGGGTACCGTTGAAAGCTGAGTGGGCAAGGCCCTGAGTAATCTAATCTAGGTTGGCACTACTTTGAGGAAGGATAAGACCAAACAATTTCCAGAGGTGACTTCCAGCCTAAACTGTTCTATGAATCTAAATGCTACACAGTGATCCATACACAGTGATCCACCGTACCAGGCAACCAACTTTAGCAGTATACACMTAAACTAGTCTGGAATAGATCTGGCATGCATGAATTAATCCTGAGGGTGAAAGCATCTTCCAGTAACAAAGTAGTCTGTGTGGGATTACCAGGAAGACAAGACAGTCTGTGGGGCTGGTGAGGGAAAGAGTGATAGAGATCACACAACCAGAACTGAGTTGACAAATGAAAAATGTGGGAACTGCTGAGCCTTTGCAGTCACCAGTGAAGGTGACATGAGGAGGAAACTAGAGCTTTTYAAAATCAGTGTATTAGCTTGTATTTTCTTCCAGAGTAAATATGATAAACTGCTTTGCAAAATATCCCTATTAAAGTCATGGTTCAAAYTCAGACTGTAAAGGCTTATAGAGGAGGGAAAACAATGTTTGAGATAGAATTATGATAGTATTTATGTATTGGAATTAAGCTGTGTTTCTAATTATTTTGTATTCTTATAGAGATGTTTGGAAGATTTAAATATTTATTTCAGAGAATAGAAACAAGACCCAGATAGGCCCCTTAGGTGCTTCCAATATAGATTTCATGGTATCTAAAATTAGTCTCATGGGTGGTTCAATTAATACAGTCAGACATCTAGGTTCTTTAAAAGGTACATGGTGAAAGAGACATTCTGCAAACAGCACAAAACAGTCCACTGGCATGCAGACTACATGAGTTAGGTGTTTATGCTAGATACACACAGGAGGTCCATAGCTGGAGTTCCCTTCTGATAGAAGATATCTCACAAGGCATGACTCATTTGTTGAAACATAGTAAAGGGAAGAACTTCTAAGGGTGATGTTGGCCACTTCTTATGAAACACTTAAGTGTTGCAGAGGAGTATAGTACTCTCTCAGGAAGATGTCTTGGATTATTATATAGTTTTTATCTAATATTGCCCCCAATGGGTTTTGCAGATGCTCAAACAGGAGTCTTCAGGATTGTTTTTTTCAAAATAAATGCCAGAATTCCATTAAAATTAAGTTAAATAAAGTTAGAAATAAATTTTATATTATGCCTTATTTTTAGTACCTTCCTTTAAGAAGTTTTAATTGGCAATAGAAGAAGGAATTRCTGTGATTATTGTACTCTCCTTTATAACACAGGGCAGAAAATTTCAGCTGCTAAGTCTTATATCAATAATTTCTGGCTGAAATATATAATTTCTTTAAAAAGAAAAAGCAACACCTAAAATTTCCCACCACATACCTAATATTATAAAGTGCTCCTATTGTAACATACAGATTTGATTTGCCCAACTTGTGTTGTCGGATGTTAGACATTCTTGACGTTCAGTAGGGTTTGTTGACTGGGAAAGTGGGTCTAAAATTATTCTTCATTACTAAAAATATTATTAATGTGCTTCATCTTTTAACACATGTATTTGAAGTCACAGAGCTGTATTGGGAATTGTTGCACCTTTGCTTCCTTTCCCACCCTGCAGCCTTGGGCTTATGCTAGTAAGTTCCAGGTCACTGTAACTTAGTTGTCTACTGTGTTGTGGTTTAACCCCAGCCAGCAACTAAGTCCCACACAGCCGCTCACTCACTCCCCCCTGGTGGCATGGGGGAGAGAATCGGAAGAGTAAAAGTGAGAAAACTCATGGGTTGAGATAAAGACAGTTTAAYAGGGAAAGCAAAAGCCGCGCACACAAGCAGAGCAAAACAAGGAATTCATTCACTACTTCCCATGGKCAGGCAGGTGTTCAGCCATCCCCAGGAAAGCAGGGCTCCATCACGTGTAACAGTGACTTGGGAAGACAAACGCCATCACTCCGAATGTACCCCTCTTCCTTCTTCTTGCCTCAGCTTTATATGCTGAGCGTGACGTCATATGGTGTGGAATACCCCGTTGGCCAGTTGGGTCAGCTGTCCTGGCTATGCTCCCTGCCAGCTTCTTGTGCACCTGGCAGAGCATGGGAAGCTRAAAAGTCCTTGTCTAGTGAAAACACTACTTAGCAACAACTAAAACACCAGTGTGTTATCAACATTATTCTCATCCTAAATCCGAAACACAGCACTATACCAACCACTAGGAAGAAAATTAACTCTATCCCAGCTGAAACCAGGACATAGTGTTAAAATGTTAGCATGTTTCCTGATAAGTTTTTGGCCTGGTCCATCTAGCACTCTCCCAAACAAGTCCTYCGAGTAATTTGAAATTTATCTTGGGTCAGGGATATTTTCCAATCGGTTTGACTACCAGCAAACACCCAGATTGAACATAACCATCCTGTATTTTTGATCTTAAGAGAGTTTAGTAGCATTGATTCAACAARTATTGGTCTTGCAGCCAGAAAATTAATACCTACAAATTTAGCCCTATATGTAGTCAGCTGGTTAGGAAAAAAACTCACAACAAACCAAAACCACGCCATAAAACAAAAAGAAACAAACAAATAAAGAAACAAAAACCCCTGCAAGGTATTTATAGATCGTGTACAGTACTTCTCTTCCTTGTCTAAATAATGATGATGAATAATTGTAGTTATGAGCTAAATTGCAGACCTGCCCTCACATAAATGTATGCTGGAAAGGTTTAACAGAGGTAGATTAGGATAAAGTCAGAATTACACCATCTGCACTGTCACAGTTAAAAGGACTGAATGTTTTGTCCCCATGAAAACCCTGGACTTACAGTAGTCCCTCATACATCAGTTTTATTATATTTTAAGCTGCTGAATTGCCAGCCTTGCAAATAGCACATATTTCAAATAAATTCTCCCCACGGGCTTCCAGCACTGCATCCAGGAGTCCAAGAGGCCTTCAGACTCCCTTTAGGCTTCACCTAAATAGCACCAAGATCAGCCTTCCCATGGCTACACAGCACAATCTAGCTGTTGTGAATTTTGTGTATGAGTCACTCAATAAATACATTGGATCTGCAATTAATCTGTGACTAGTTTCAGTCCATGAAGCAAAGCCTCCTGTAATATCCAAGGACTTTGTATTACTATGACTTGGAATTGAAAGTTTGAGAAAGCAGAGAAATGCTTTTAATCAGTAAGCTTTCACAAGGTTTTTTAATACGAGAACAATGTCAGACCCCCAAATATACTGGAAGGGGTAGAGTTTGACAAATGCTAATGCTTTTTATACATTCAAATACTTAATTCACAAATGAGCAATATTGATTGAAAGTGTTTCTTTAATGACAATGCCAGGTAGTGAGGTAGAGGTGACATGTAAATTGTCTTTTCTTCACTTGATCTGAAAATGGATTTTGCTATTATGAGGCATTGTTTCTATTCAGTAGGCAGTTCACAGTGAATGCATTAAGAACTGAGTTATCACAGAATAATGGTGACATCAACATGTTTCACCTTTGTAAGATTGTACACTTGAGCTTTTTTCTGAATAAATGGTATTGTTTTAATATATTTCACAAATGTTCTAAGTTTGAAAGATTTATATAGTCAGTACTTTTAAGACGTAGGTTAACTGAAAGCTTTTTGCTGTTAAAATTACAGAAATGACCTTTGCTTTCATAGACCTCAACTTTTGAGTACTTAGTATAAGGTACAGCAGGTGTCTAACAGGTAGAATTTAATTTGGCTATTTTACCCTTAAAAGTTCTACCAATTGATTGCTATTTTGCCCATTTTTCTGTTTGTTTCTGTCTCATTTAATTTTCTGGAAGTTTTTTTTTTGTTTTTTTTTTTTTTTTTTTAATCTAAGATTGAGGACCATGCTATAATTTCTTGTAATTTTCATGTCAGAAACAGAGTTAATTTTCATGTCAGAAGCAAAATTATGGATCAATTAACTCACAATGATAAGCTCTAAGTGCAAGCAAATGCTGCCTTTAATAGGTAGAACAATACTTATTCACACTTATGTTTCTCTCTCTGCCTATTTTTGGAATATTTTCTTAGTGAAAGACCTAACTTGCTATAAGTATTCCAGTCTGTTGGCAAAATGCTTTGCACCCCTACTTAAAATGTACTAAAAATACTGAAGTATGTACTGCATATGCCATCTGAAATCTTAGACAGGTTTCTCTTTGGTGACTTTCCAGGGCTCAGATTTTCATTTGTAATATGTGATCTAAATCTTAAAATTAAGGTCATTTTTTGCATAAGCTAAGTAAAATTCAAAACAAAATAAAAGAAAATAATGTTGCCTTATCAAATGTTGCCCCTTTCTGAAGACCTAAGACGTATCAATAAAGACAATATTTTGAATAATCTTTCAGCTTCCCGTATTTTATCTCCTCCTAAGTTACACTCTTAGGCCAATAATAATTATTTTATGCTACACTTAATATGTGTCAGTGTYACCATGTGTAAATTGAGCACAAATTCTGTCATATCTTTGCAGGGGGCAAGGTAGTTTCTGGGAAACTTATCACAGCATGAATTTAGAAAATGTAATCAGTTTCACAATCTCTGACAATCCAAGTCTCCTAAGTGATGAGCTAGTCCACGCGATGGTGAACACTAGCCGATATTAGCTTCCCAGACTACTTATCACTAAGATTTTGAGGTCAAATTAAATAACAAAGCAATTGGACTTTTCTCACTTGGTTTCATAATGAGTTAAAAAATGAAACCTTATTTATACAATCATACTAATCTTGTAAAATTTATATCCAAAAGAAAAGGAAGAGACCCAAGTACCCTATGCCTTCTTTGCCTTGGCCTTTACTGGCAAAGTCTGCTCTCAGCCTTGCAAGGTTGAAGTGGTCAAACACTGAAGTAGGCTGCCCAGAAAGGCAGAATAACATCCACCCCTGGAGATATTTAAAACAAGGCCCTAAGCAACCTATTCGAACTTTAAAGTTGATCCTGCGTGGAGCAAGGATTTCGATCAGTTTTCATCACATCTCAGGCTTCCGGAAGCAATTCCATTCCGATTTCTTTGGAGAAACCAACATCAGCAGTGTTAAGGGCTAAGCTAATGACACAGGAAGGCTGGGGCCAAAAGTTCCTTTGGAAATGAAGTCTGTAGATATGAACAGCCAAAAATTTCTGATCAATTGCCCTTATTTTCAATGTAATTGTCCCCAGTTAGAGTCATATCCATAATGTATACCAAACTGACAAGCAGCAACCAGAGGTCTGAGAGAGTCAGTTTACAAGAAATGATACAGAAGAACGGGGACAATATGATAAGAAGTGAAGATGCAAGTTGAAGAGGTTAAAAAAAGGGGGAGGGGGGGGGATTTCACAGACAGAAAGGGAAAGGAATATGAAACTGCAAATAGATGATAAATAATAGTGCCCAGCTAGAAAAGAAGAATATAAAGTATTGAATGGAAACTGCTTACTGTTATCACCTTTGCATTCTAATCTTTGTAGCTGTAGAATTCAGAATTACAGTACATTTCCCTACTGTCTCTATTATCATCACTCTTTTTTAATCCACTCTCTGCCTGCCTATCTTATTACCTTTTCATTCAAAAACTTGGCCTTTGACTRGCTGATCTGTCTCTGTCTCACTTAATGTGACCCTCTATCTTCTCTTTCATCTTTTCCCATGGATCAGATATGTCAGTATATATTGCTGTACATAAGAAAGTATATATAGTTATTGGGTTTTACCATTACCTGCCCCTTCTAAATTTAATATGCATAWGTCAGAGTCTGAAATATCTGAGACACCACTATCAGTACTGTCTGGATCCTTAATGGTATTCACAGAATATACATGAGATGAGATTTAGGATGTTACTGTTTGAATAGCTGAAATATTACAAATTCTAGCATGCACTACTCTAATTTTCTTTACCTTGGTCTCTTTTTGGTTTGGTAGTTGAAATGTACCAAACACATTCCCTGGATATATCTCCATTTACTTGAGACTTAATCGCATTAGAGGGAGATTTATTTTCCTGGTGCGTTTACTGTTAATCTCAGATTATCACACGCGTAGAAATAAAAGAAAGATAAATTAGGACATGTACCTATCTGAGTAATACCTGCCACACAGGAAGCCATATCAGTCTTRTTGATATAATAGATGACATCCTGACCTCATAGAAATTTACTTAGTATGCCTAACCATAAACTTTTACTCCTAAGAGCAGAGTTGATTAAAAATATGTTTAAAAACTCAAATCCTGCTTAAGAAGAGAAAGATAGTTTGACTGCTACTAGAAGACAGAGACAAATACTAAAATTTGTTTATAACTCCAGAGATTTAGTACTGTGTGTTTGTTATTTTCATGTTTCTATTTGGCTCCAGCTAACAAAGGCCCTTTCAAGAGCAGAACGGATGCCTTTCTYTTACCGGAATACAGTATATATAAACCACATCCATACTTGTAAACTGAATAATGTTGGACTTGCTGTCTCACCCTTAGGCCAGGCCACATGCTGACTCCCGCTTTGTACCAAAGGACTGCTTTGGTAAATGCCAGGTGGCCCCAGCCCTACCCATGCTAGGAATTGTTCCAATAATTTAGCAATCTGGACGTGGGTATTCCACTGTCCATGCAGATCACCAGTTTAATTTACTAATAGGTCTAATATACAGATTATATTAGATTGTCCGTAGCTATCTATTTAACAACCAGTTGGGACATTATGACCAAATATGCATTTTTCTGTCTGAATTAGTTGTCTAAATTCCTTGAATTTCTCACAGTGAACCAAGGAATAAGCATTTCTGGGTGTTGTCTCTCTCATCTGGAAATAGACATCCTAACATGCTATATAGATAGGGTTCTAAAATTGCTTTCATTGATTATGAAAGGAGATGAAGTTAGTTGTCAGAGATGACAATGTATACACAGCAGATTTCTAAATTTCAATAATATTAATCCCATTCTGGCTACTTATAAATTATACCACACATGTTTCAGCTTATTCAGGGTGAGAAAGAAATTGCATGAAATCATGAACATTTGTGGCTAGTTCTGTGCAAAATCTTTGCTTATTTACATTGTTTAATGCCTTGCTGAATTTAGATAAGCTGTCTGTTGGGAATAAATCAATGTGAAAGGTATAATTTTATTCTATTACATGTGATGGAATGAAAGAAAATGGCAACAACTTAGGAAATGCATTACTGTATTATAAGAGGTGCTTGTCAGTGATTTGTAAGGTGCATCCCTTCTACTCCTATTGACTGAGGTATGTCACATTTGCAGTGGCATGCAACTGTCAAAAGGGTAATTTATGGTCTCACTTCTCATTTCCATGAGAACAGTTCTGCAAGCTATATACCGTTGTAACTATACCAACAAAATGTTTCTATAGAGATTTGTTGATTATATTCCCGAATGTTATATCAACAGTGCTTAAATAAAATTCAGAGTGAAAAATAGAATTATATTTAGTATGCATAGGTATGTTCATTAAGATGTCCATACTGTATATTGACAGTCACAGAATCTTTTTGTTCAAATTCCATTTTACTCTCAGGAAAGAGATAGAAAGCCTACACTGGATTGCACAAGCAAAATTAGGATCACAGGAAATGAAATCCAGCTCTTTTGTTAAATAGATTATGAAAAAATGGGCATAAGACTTGAAGAATCAGAAACAGATTTTGTCCACATTTTGCTCATATCACTCTTCTAAGTTAAACAAAGCACTCCAGAGACCAGAAATTACATAAGTAATTTCAAATGTTATTTTCCAGCTGCTTATGGAGAAATAAAATTCAGCCAAAAAGTCATAGCAGTTATTGTAGCCCAAATTTTTAACATAGAAAAAGAAACATAACGAGGAAGAGCACAGAGTGAAGCATTCAGAAGTGAGGGAATGTCAACACTACAGTTTTCAAAGCAAATATGGTGAGACGCCTTTTTTGTATTCAGAATTTGATGCAGTCTTTAATTACAGGTTCACACAGTATTTTTTTCTATACTGTTCCTGTCAGTGCAGAGAACGGCAACTGTCCATGTAATGAGCAGCTATTCAATAGCTGTTTTCTCGCTTATGCTCAATGAGTGGTTCAACGCATTACTTACTGCACATTATTTAAACCCTGCTCTGAATACAGAGTTATTCATTTCCCGTGACTTTTCTTCTGGTATTCATCAGTGTAGTATCTGAGTGCTCTACTTAGACTAATGACTTTACTTCCACAACCATCTGATGAAATTATCATCCCCATTTCACAGATTCAGAATTGAGGCACACAGATACAAACACCCAAAGTGCCCACTAATTTTCTCATTCAATCAGAGATACACAGAACCTGATTTTGTGGAGTACTAAGAATTACACAGCAGATTAGATGTTCAAAGCAACGTCCCACAGACAGCAGTGGCAGCTGTGAGTGTACACAATTTCTGCAAATCAGACCCTAGAGCCTCGATGCAGGCATTTAGAAAATAAGGATCACACAATTACGTGTGTCTACATGGTACGTTGCAGATCTGAGATAGATATCTGGGCCAGGAATGAACGATTTGGATACAAGAAGCAGCACAGTTGTGCTAATACAACATTCTGCCTTAACTAATTAGCGCTGAGAAGCAGGATATTTCAAACCTGCTGCATCATTTTGCTGCTTTCCTCCCAAGACCTTCTCACCCCATCTCACGGCCTTCTGCCTCACTCTCTGTACACCTGATGTCTTCTGCAGCAAATGACTCTGGAGGGCCTATGACAATGATAAGGAGGGCTTTTTGTAACTGCACAGTCCGATCTATTCCCTAAGGTTCATCCTTCCTCAACCCTGAATGAAGCAATGATCAATGGAAAAAAATAGTGTGTAATTATATAACTATATCAAAAAGCCTAGGCACTAGGAAGACAAATTAAGATAGCACTGCCATTTCTTTGAGTGCTTTATGGGCAGTTCTCCTGAGCAAACTACTCTGGTTTAAAAAAAAAAAAGAAGAAAAAAAAGAAAAGAAAAAAAAATTCCTTTCTTTTCCTGGTGAAACAAAACCAGGCTGCTACAAACACCTGTGGATGATTTTAGCCCAAATGATTCAAGCTTGGCAAAATTATCAGCAACTGAAATGGAGTCCCACATTTAGCAATCTTGAAATTCAATTTAATTTAATTTTTAAGTGTTAGAACTGCATTTGGTATTTTGGCATATTAGATATAGCCATTTGGTGTGGAGTGATACTTATTGAGACAGAGCAATCATCATTATAAACTAAGGATATGAACAACAGTTCCTTTGCATCTAGTTAAAACAAACACATCTAATTGCTTGGTTAATGGTGATCTAAATGATAAGTGTAATTAACTATCACACCTTCTTAAGTATATTTGAATGAAAGTATTCTAAACAGTGCATATTTTCATAATGAAAGAGATGAAATTATTTTTTTTTTCACCTAGAATTTTGATTACAAAATTACAGAAATCAGTAGGAAAGACATTCTTCTGTGTTTTATTTTTCTTYCTCATTTATCTCAGAGTCTTATGACATATGAACATGGAGTTTTCAGTCTTGCTTCTTTTTCTCCTCCAATCTTAAATCAGGAAGCTGGCAAATGTGCAAAGCAAATTAATGAATTTTAAACATGAGCTAGACCAGGACCTTAGCTAAGGTGTTGGACTTTCCATTGTTTGAAATTCATCACGTATCTGTTCCAGAGCATTTTTAGGCAGGAGGATSATAGGGATTATCTAAGTCTAGAGAGCATTAATAAAACAGAGGAATTTTCAGCACTTAACAGCACTGTTAGCTTCAGAGTTTGGGACCATTAAGGAGAAATATTTCAAATACATGTCAAAATACCGTTGATTGTCACAGCAAATGAAACCAGCAGCAAATAAACACTTTTYTAAGGATGAAAGAAATAAAAGGAAATACCACAGGTAATAGAAACCTATTCACATTAAAATCTACTGCACTAAAAAGCAGATGTGACTTTGGGTAGAATTCAGCCCAGGCAATTCAGACACCTCACCCAACATGCAGTCTTACCAAACTCCTAAGTGCCTGTCTTGAAGGTGAGTTGTGTTTGGTGATCCAGTCTCCCTAGCATATACTTCATGGACGGAGAAAGAAACTGATGAAAATGTTGAGAAGGGARATCTCCCATCCCATTTTGTGTTCTTTCTATATCAGACATCTCTGTACCTAYTTAGATATACATCTACTCCTTGTGGAGAGTAATGGGAACCAAAAGGAAATACTAGGTGAAAAGGATTTTTAAGCTAAGTAAAAGCCACCCAATTAACGAAGGTGCTTGCAGGGTTTAGCACTGATGTGCAGCAGGTAGACTACATTATTGTCTGGACCTTGAATGGGTTTCACAACTCTAACAATTTGGTCAACGTTCAGGAGACATCACATTTATTTGCAATTAGAAACACTTATTACTAGCCAAAATGGAGTTTGATAAATAATGAGCAAGATTATGCAATATAGTCAAAATAACAAATGACTGAAACAAAAAAAAGTGCAGACAACGTACATAAAGAGGTATTTTGATATTTAMAACTCCTTAGTGCTTCCTGTCAGCCTTCTCGATAATTCTGTTTTGACATTGTGCCAGCTCATGGGGATGTAGTGTAAAAGAGCTAGTATTCAATCTCTTATTTCTTGCACCTGGGAGTTAAGGAAGTTAACGGCTAGAAACTCAGCTGTGGTTATGAACGGGCCTCAACGGGTTGCGTGGGTCATGAGGGGAGACAGAGAAAAGTCACGGGGGAAGTTTTATTACCTGGACAGGAAATTGGGAAATTGGAAGTATGCTGTAAGAAAAGTTAGAAAGAAGGCATTAAAGCATATTAGAAGAGCAGTTATAATTTGAATTTTAGAAAGGCTGGTGTACCTGGAGGAGCAGGGTAGGTGTCAGAGAAGAGAAGACGCAGTTTTCCCCTCCTTACACCCCTGTGTGTGCACTGTTGCTGGTGTTCCCCTATGGCAACAAAAAACCTTAAAAAGGGAAACTGCTAACTCCAAATTCAGCCCCTGGGAGTGATTGCTCCATAGAGTAGAGTTTCTTTATGAATTAAACCCTCCTGGCTCCATGCTGTGGAAAATGGCTCTCAGATGTCAAGAATCTTCTGGAAACCTGGAAACCTGCCTTCCACCCACTGTTTATGACACTGTGAAAATGCTGAGGAAGTGTTCATTTAAAACTGAAATGTCTATGAGCTCATATTTGGCATGCTGAAATGCTGAAACAAATTCATTCATAGATATTAAATATACTGAGATAAGGAATATATGAYGTGCACTGTATCCCATATTAATCAGATGGAAGAGACATGATTAAAAGAAGAGAGATGCTTAGAGAGGTGGTACGAGGCTGGCCCAACACTGTAAGAGGGAAGAAAACGTAAATTAAGGTTTCAGAAAACACCACACAGCACCACTAATCTGGGCAAAATTGAAAGTTATGTACTCCCATGTTGTTCATGCACTTCTGGAAATTCTACTCCAGTGTGTCTGTGCACATGTTTACATTCAAATAAATAGAATTTTTATCACAGTGAAGGAAAAAAAAAAATCAATAATTAGAATTGAGCTCTTTCCTATTCCTGAAGGATTTCTTGCTTTTTGTAGATACCAACCRTACACTTTATGTAATACAAATCAGTGTAAGTAAACATTCATTCTGAATTCCTTGGGACATTTCAACTCCTTTGTGTAGTTCATATGCTAATGAAAAAAGGCTCTAGTCATCAGCAGCTGACAAAAACAAGACCACATTGTAAGTTAAAACACAAAATGGAAGTATATTAGAATAAATGCATTTCTACTCTGGAATTATTTAGATGTCATGTAGTGGAATTCCAGCAGGATGGTCATTACAGGTGTCAACAGCATTAGGGGATGAAGTTATGCTCCAGCTTTCCTTTATTTCTTTAATCTGTAGGAGTTTTCCCTCACACAATCTGTGCTGTAGTTTAAAAAAAACAGTACGTTATTGCATGTGATAGTGTGAGTAAACAGTCATTTACCGAGCTGCACAGCTTTTCTACAAAAAGAGTCCAAGGCRTGAACTGAAATTTTTCAAAACTTGAATTGAAAATCTCTACAAAAGTATTTCCTTTCATTTTTTCTGCCCCTCCACCCCTCCACCCCTTCACCCCCCCCGCCCTTACTCTACCTTTCTTACAGAAAGGGCTACCTTTCTTACAGACCATCCATCCCCTGTGCTGAGTTCAGCTCTAGGACCTTAGAAGTGAAACACAACATGTATCAAATTCTTGGTGTGTGTTTGGGCAACTACATAGGCCAACAACTCTTCTAGTGTCAAGACGGACTCAGAAAACCATCCCTCCCTGAAATGGAAGAGAGAAATTAATTTTTAAAAGAGCCGTTCACTTGTTGGCCCTTCTAAAGAATGAGATCAGAAGCCCTCTTATGTGTCTAGGTTAGCAGGTATCATTTTTTTGTTTCTATTTTTGCTTCATTTCGCTGCAGATATTATTAAGTCCATCCAAACAGCAAGGCATTGCCAATGAAGTCTCATAGATATATGGAGCTCTTAAAGATACTGAATTTTCTTCTTCTGAGGTCTGCTAGGAGAACCTGGCGTCTGCTTTGGTATTGTTGTCATTATTTGCGATCCCTTAGGCACTGGCTGGATTAGGACAAATGCTTTTCATTATAAATGAAAAACATTCAGTAACTAGTTTGTTTTCCACACATTGTTCTCTGAGTGTTGTTGGAAAATCTTGCTGTAGGAGGCCTATCTACATAGATTGAACTGTGTCAGACATTGAGCCATGAAGTCAACAGAAGGTCTATTGGTAAACTAATAGTAACCACTTGAAAGGCAGGCATATATAGTTGATTTTTAATAGTAATTTGTCAAGCACATTATATACTGATTTTAATATGTCAAACTGTATTCTCTTAAATGTGAAACACTTAGTTTTGTTGACGTGGGGGTTATAAGATTAAAGAATGGATTTCAGTGAAAATCCTTTTTTCTGATTGTATAGCTATTGGTATTGTGAATGATTTTATACTTGCTCCAGTTTTGTAGCTTTATAAAGCACTGCTTTTGTATGCATTCCCACACATATACCCCCATGCATAGCCAAGGCTGACCCTTGTAGCTATGAATATTTGGCATGGAGATGTTTTATGACTGCATGATTCATTTTTTTATAAACTTGAAATTTCATTTTAGATAAACCTCTAATTTACAAATTTAATGTATTTGTTCTTATCCTGCAGAGAATTAAAGTTAATAACTTTAAAATTTGTCTTTCTTTTTTCTCCCATGGAAAAAATGAAATATAAAATGAATGCAAAAAATAAAATTTACAAAACCAACCATTGAAAACAGGAAGAGCTAAGTCCAGGTCGTGCTTACATCCCACTTACTGGGCTCTAACCAGCTGTAAAATCCCCTCAACAGAAAGCTTATTGCAAATTGAGGACATTATAACATTTTTAAATCAAAGGTATTCTCATGAACACAAAAGGAGGGGGGAAGGCAAGGACAAGCTAATGCATTGAAGTATATTGGCCTGATGATCCACTATATGATATGCATTTTGCTTAACAGATCTGTCCTGATATTTATTAAACTAACATCAAATTTGTGAAAAAAGGGGAAAAAATGTAAGTGGATCTGTGCTAGACATATATATGTACAGATAGTAATATAAAACTGCCTGTATATGCATGTATATATACCTACATGTATACATAATTGTTCGTGTACTTATGTATACTTATATGAAAGTATATCTATATACATCAGTTTTATGTGTGTTTCTGAATATTTCACATTGCTATAACCATAAAGTTGCAGTCTAGGGCTCMGAAAGTGGCTGAAGTACAGAATTCTGGAAGGTGAGAGGGTATTACAGGAAAGCATTACTGTGTGCTCACYCTATTCTTATACTCTTTTACTAAGCATCTGCTTCTGGCTGCTCTCAAAGACAGGATATTGGTAGATACTGAGTCCAACCCTGCACTGCTGTTCTTACGTTCTCATGTAAATCATTTTTATTTTTAATACCTCAAAGTAAGATCCTGTCTTATAGTAATAAATATACTCAGTGCCTGGGCTCTCCAAGGGCTGTCTYAACATGGGACGAATATTTCATAGCGGTGCCTTACATTTCAGCTCTTGAAAACCAGACTCTTGTTTATGTAGGTCTTCAAACAAGAATGATCTCTCTTCTATCGTGCCTTTAATCACTATGTGATGTTGATTCAGCCATGTATCAGGTGTAGTTAAAAGTTATTTCATGCAACTACAGGACTTGCCCTTTCTTTCCTACCGGTGTGTGTTGCCTTGCCACAAGAACATATTCCCACATGATCATGACATGCTATTATTCTTCCTTACAAAATGGGCTTTCAGCAAGACTTCCTTCATTTTGCCTGGCTTCAGATGAATATTGCTTTGACAGTTTGTCCATAAAAGGCTCATCATTTGTTTGTTATTTTGGCTGCTTATGAGATTGCTTGTTGGCCTCAGATTGATGTTGTTCATTATTTAAAATAGTTAATGCTGTATCTCTGAGACAATTCATCATAATTGAGTGCCATCTTTCCAGATTGCCTTCTACATTTTTTTTTCTTCCTCCATCAGTTAAAACTACTGTGGTGTTCTCTAAGTTCAGTTCCTGCTTGGGTTAAGAATTTCCAAAAATTCTCTTAACTCAATAGTAATTTCACTGTTAATCTGATTAGTGAAGATAAACTTATAAAGATTGTACTCCTCCAGCTGAGCCATTCTGAGCTGGAGGGTCTTTTATACACACACACAGATCTTTTCTATTTCAGCAAGATGATTAGTTAGAACTAAATATTTTCCAGTTCTCTATTTAGATTACCCATCAGTAAAAAGTTTAAATATATGTATATATGTATGTATTTATATATATGTACAAATAAATGTGTACTTTTTGTGTGCATTAAACTGACATTATAGAGTCTGCAACACTATTTTTTCCAACAATTCAGAAACATTTTGATTCACTAAGATGAATAAGATTTAGGGTAGAACTTAAAAAATTGTATACACAAGACTTTTCATCCTCTTTAACTAAATTCAAGCTGTGTGTTAGAAACTGTATATACTTATTAGTATGCAATATACTTTGTTCCTTTCTTTTTAAGCCATGCTGTCTTCATTCAGTGCTGCAAACGTTTTTTATTTCATAAAGAGACCTTTTAAATTTAAAGTAACTTGCATATTCTTAAAGGCTACCAAATGGTGGTAATTACCATGTAGATTTACTGACATTAGTAGGAGACTTTGGTGTCCTACTGCTGCTGATACACACTAACCAGAAAAAAGGAGAAGTGATATTGTTAGAAATAATCTTGAACTCTATGTGGATACAAGAAATAACATGGCATCACTGGGTCTTTTTCATAGTTTAACCCCAGCCAGCAACTAAGCACCACACAGCCGCTCGCTCACTCCCCCTTGGTGGGACGGGGGAGAGAATCGGAAGAGTAAAAGTGAGAAAACTCGTGGGTTGAGATAAAGACAGTTTAATAGGGAAAGCAAAAGCCACACACACAAGCAAAGCAAAACAAGGAATTCATTCACTGCTTCCCATGGGCAGGCAGGTGTTCAGCCATCCCCAGGAAAGCAGGGCTCCATCACGCGTAACGGTTACTTCGGAAGACCAACGCCATCACTCCAAATGTCCCCCCCTTCCTTCTTCTTCCCCCAGCTTTATATGCTGAGCATGACGTCATATGGTGTGGGATATCCCTTTGGTCAGTTGRGGTCAGCTGTCCCAGCTGTGTCCCCTCCCAACTCCTTGTGCACCCCCAGCCTACTCGCTGGTGGGTGGGGTGAGAAGCAGAAAAGGCCTTGACTCTGTGTAAGCACTGCTCAGYARTAACAAAAACATCCCTGTATTATCAGCACTGTTTTCAGCACAAATCCAAAACATAACCTCATACTAGCTTCTACGAAGAAAATTAACTCTATCCCAGCCMAAACCAGCACATTCTCCTACATTAAGCTTGAATAGCATGTTGCACCGGTATAGGTAGCAATGCCTACATTAAAAAAAAGGAGGACATAGTTTTATAAGAACCTTGCTGGATTGATCTCTCTGTCTTCAATACTTCAGAATGAGTAGACTGATACTCAGCTCCATGCTAGCTAGTCATTCCTGTGTCCAAGATAAAGATTAAATTTTCCCTTTTACTACAGAATTACAAAATCACAAAGAATTACTGAGGTTGGAAGAGAGCTCTGGAGATCATCTAGTCCAGCTCAAAGATGGAGCTGTTAATTAGCCAGATTTTAGCATTAYGAAGACCATGATAATTTTGTGTTAGAGTGCAGTACCTGACCTAGGTGAATACCTCACAAAATTGTAAGTACATTATTTAAATCCTGTTGCTTTTATTAATCATGCTTGCCATCTCAWCTTCCATAAGCCCATGTTGGCCTATCTTCCTTTCATTGTATGTGCATTACATGTTCATTTTATTTTGCTTGGGAGTGAGATCAAGCAAACCAACTTACACTTACATGCATACTCCATTTTACTATTTTAAGTATTGTAAATTTTTTTTTTCACTTCTTAGTGATGTGAAATTAGTGAAATCCAAATTACATTTTAGAGTTAAGTTTTCAACTTAGCTGACTTAAAAATGCTGATTTTTTAAGTTGTCATTTACATATGCAGATGCAGATCTAGTGGCAGTTCTAAACAGGGCTGTGGTCTCCCCACCAGTACCACCCAGGTTTTAAATCTYGTGACACACTTCTATAGCTGTGGCTTGCCATGGAAAGCTCAGGCAGCATCATCACTGGGGAAACTGAGGAACTAGAAAAGTAATATAGAACCACAGTAACTTATTTTTACCTCATCTTGTTTTCATGTCAGAGTCATCGTGTTCCCTCTTCCCTAACAGTAATATCCATGAAATACTTTAAAGAAAGAAAAACGTCAGACCTTGTATCCATCCACAAACTTCCCAAGAGAAATGTTAGCTATTAAAAAAAAAAAAAAAACCAAACAAAACTGAGAATGTGGAAGTTTCCCTGTTTTGTAATTTCTGCTGCTTTTGAGCTATACATTGTTACTTTTTCTTGTATTTGCCAGAACATGAAGAAATTAATTCTTTAAGAAGGTGCTCCTGCTTATTTTCTCATATCAGATCAATATAGAATAAATTAAAATAGCCAGTCTCACTGACATCTGAAAATACATAGAGATGCTACTGACAGAAAGTCTAATCTTTGTTAGGCTGAAGGAATAAAAAATTTCTCACCTGCGGTCTCTGGGTCATATCTAGCTTAGTTCCACAGTGACCTTGAGTCATTATCACCTGGCAGGTGTCTTCCGACCTATGGGAAATCAGTTTGTTTTCAAACTCCTCCTCTTGTAAGATGCTAGATTTCCTRTGTATCTGTAGCCCTGATGCAAGGCTTGTCAGCTAAGCAGACAGAYTGAGAATTGAGTGAGCATGGACACTGAACAGCACCTTTGCTCTGTTAGAAATGGCTTCTTCACAGCAGAGATGGAACATGGTGATGGAAGCTACATATAAAAAGCTTACTGAAAACTTGGACAGTTCTTTTCCTTTGGATGGGCAGGAGAGGCAGGTTTCTAGTGCTGTCATTAAAAATCACGCTAAAAATGTCACTCTATGAAGCAATGCAAAATCAAGGCTTCAGGGGAGAAGGGAGAACTAATGGCCCTTCTATTTGTTTTATACCCATTTTGAAAATGTGAGGGAACTGCTCCAGAATTAAATTGCCCCATCCTAAAAAAGCTAATAATCACCAACTGCTATTGAAGCACTTAATTCTAATTAATTCCTCATTAACACTCAATTAGGATGCCACTCCACATATACCCAATAGGAAGAAATAAATGAGATGAACAATTGATATTCTGGGCTACARTATAGACTTTTTTCCATGAAGCTGTGTTCACCATCTCATCTGGGCATGTCAGAAATCACTTCAATGTCCCCTCTGTGTTGATCAGGACAGATTTTTATAATATTCTTGAAGGACATGTTATCTCAAATCAGCATATTCTCACTTTATGAAACAATCAGATATTTTAAAATTAATTTTAAACTCTGGCAAAGTGTTATAAATTTAGGATGATAATGAATTGTTCTCTAAATTGGAGGGATACTGCACCAATTGTGTTTTGTGTATGGATGGAAAACAAAGTGCTTTTGAGAATAAGCACTGAAGTTACACTGTTAATTTAATGAACCTTCACTTCTGATACAGTTTGGCACTGTCTGTACGTGTCTCTACAGTATTCCTAGCTCTAGTGATTTTACTGTGAATCTCACAATGTATGGTGTCTTAAATCAACCCACAGCAGCTGGAATCAAATCAGCTCTTACTTGTTAAAGTAAGTTTCTGTCCCTCACGTTGACAAACGAGTTTGTAAACCAGTGAAATAAAAAAACAGGGACTAACAATCAGGCGGGGGGGAGGGAGAGGGGGATGCGGGGGAGGTATTATTGTTTTCCTAATTTTTAAATCAATCCCATATGTTTTTTTTCTTTAGAAAAGAGGACACTTGTCATGGTACATTTGGGTTGGCAGTATTTGTCTAACATGTGCACTGAAGTGATATTTATAGATATTTTTTGCTTTTGTTTTTGTTTTATTCAATGTTAACCATGGTTTTGGAAAATTTCATGAATGTCACTTGATTCCATTTTACATTGATTCAAAGAGAAAGACTTGTATCCTGAATTCAGCTTCTCAAAAATCATGAAGCTTGAAGCCTTTATACTGCTTGAAGTCTTGTGGCTCCATTGCTGTCTCATAAGAARCAGATTATAATGGTGCTGCATGAATCATACCTATGGATACACAATTGCATATATCCTAATACATGATACAAATATATCACTGTCAAATTATAGATTATATATATGTGAATAAATACATAAAGGTTTATACATGTATAACCTATATCTAGCTACCTTGATAGCTATGGACACATACGCTCACATCTTATCAATGTCATATCTTGTCAAATTCATGATAACTATTAAAACATGGGTGAAAAAATCAATCTTGTGCTCAGGAATATCAGTATTATTAAAAATGTTTGTTTGTTTGCTTAGTTTCTGAAACAGTAATTTAACTCAGTGATTACTGAATARGTTCATCCCATGAGCCAGAGTTAAACTCAGAATTTCTCATGCAACATTATTACCAATTCTTTTAATTAAATTAACTACATGTTTCTAGCTGTGGACATTTTGCAGAGCATACCATCAGACTACCAGAATCATCAAAAAAAMCATATAGGAACATCTGGCACAGCTAGTTTTTAACATGTGATAATTCTGACAGAGAATTCAAACATTTCATTCAAAACATTTATTCTGTGATATATACTATACATGGAGTCTCAGAGATGTGGTGCATGCAAATAAAGTGGAAAGGTCTTCTCATTTTCTTCATGGTTTTCGTGTCRTTCTCCACCACAACTCTATATACCCCCTGTTTTAAATACTCTACTAGTATTTAATAGAAATAGACCTTCTCACAACAATTCCCATAATAAGGACAAATTTTCTCACCAGATGGACCTTTCCAACAGGTTGGAACCACATTTTACAAGGGCTATTAACCAATTGAGTCTGTTGTGATTAGATAATTAATACAAGGAAAAGTACTTGACAAAAAGGGTRGATTTTAAATTTTTAATGATGTATCATGAATTAGCTAGCAGAATTTAATGAGGAGCTTAGCTTCCTACTGTCCATATTTCCTGATGAAAAAATTAACAGTCCAAAGGTTTTCGGTGGCTGTTAGGAACACCTAAGTGTACAATTTCCTGGTCTTAATTTGAAGCATAATAGAACATTTTTATGGGGTGTCAAACCTGGAAATGCATTAGTTCTCTCAGCAGATATGGGCTTATATTTAAAAAAAAAAAAWAAAATCTRTCAGATGGTACATTCTTCACAGTGCAGAAATCTTTCAGTGCTATAGATTTCTCCTTTTCCTCATAACCATTTGAAACTCATTTACCTATGAATTGCTCCATCTGAATTCCAGTGGTTTGAGTCAGCTACACTGGCGCAGACCTGGAGGATGGTGTGAATTGGGCTTCTGTCGGCTTTTCCACTAAGCAACTCCTCTGACAGCAGCCTGGATTTGAYGGAGTAATTGCACAACTCTACAGATGCGACTGAAATACCTGCCCAAAGTCAAGGAGGAATGGAAAGGCCTCTGAGACCTCTTAATTCTCAAAGAATTATGAATTTTGCRCTTTGGTGTATCAAGATGTATACTTACTATGTTTTTGCTCTGTCTGAACTATTTACCTCTTTAGACATTGTAAGATTTTCCGTTTTCATATATGAATATAAATTTTGGAAGCTATAAAAAATGATTATTTATCTACCATTATACTTTGTAATGTATATGCTTATGACAACAAATAGTGTAATTTGTATTAGCACACAGTCTGATGCTGTCGCTATTTCAGAAAGGACCAGTTGAGGCAACTACTTTATAATCCTAGCATAATATCATTTGGGTTTTTTAGTTCAGTTTTTTTTTTTTTAACGAGTAAAATTTATAATCCAAAGTATTGTCTATGTAGCAGAAAAAAAAATGACCTGGTACAGGCTGAAACAGTAGACAGTGAAGTGAAAGAATTAGATACTTTTTMTGAGGTCTTACATGATGTGCAGACTAGACCGTAGGGGCATTTAGGAGTGTCAGGTATGCTCAGGAAGCAGAGCATGCCCATTTTGTATGCATCCTTCCTAAACTACAATGTTGTCTCTATGCTTGTATAGGTTATTCCAGAACGTTACAGCCCAGCTTCCAGTGCAAGTTATTGACCTGTGTGAATTAATGAGTAAGCAGGCACAGAAGACATGCACACACGTGGATGAAAAGACTTATAGCCTCTGTAAGGTCTTTAGCTCATTTCAGGAACAAACTACATTTCTGATTTTGTTCTCTGTGGTACATTGGAACTTGCAGAGTCTTAATGAAAGTACACAACTTTGTTGACACGATAGTATGGCAATAATATTACGTTTCTACATGTAAATTAGGACACAAATTGACCATGTGATCAAACTCATCATGTCAGATTGTCTTTCTGTTCCCAAACAGACAGTAAAAACATATTTTAATGCAACATGAGACTGTCACTGGTGTCAGCATAAGACGATCAGATAAGAGTCTGTGTTGCCAAACACAGGGAAAGAAAAAAGGGAAAAAAGGCCTCTGGGAACAGCCAYCTACTTAGAGCTGCTCAAGGAGAAGCACATGCATAAGTAAGGAGAAGCACATGCATGAGTTAGGGYACCTGTTCTCCCTCCTCCTCCAAACATTGTTTCTGGCAGCGTAAAGGTGCCCTTAAAGTTCATTTACACAGGAGGAATGATAGGAAATACCTGAGATCCAACAAAGTAAAAAAATAATTGAACCAGTTGCGCTTGCCTCCCTCTCACCAGCAACTTTGTAGTGGGCTCCCGGCAGCTGCTTTCCAGTGGTCCATCAGTGGACAAAGTCCTTTTGGGAACCAGCTTGTGSGCTTCATGAACAAAAGTAGGTCCATTTCTAGTTATCACCTTTCTGAAGTCCCTCTTTGCACATCACGCTCATTTTGTAGGCACTGCATAGCTGATCCGATCTTGCAGGGGAGCGAAATGGCCTCCTTGCCCACCAAATGTAGGGAATGCCGTTTATCCAGCTGGAAAGTCGGTGTATCACTGATCTTTATCACTCAGAGATTTTATGCTTTAGACTCACTAAGTACATGTGGTACAAGATCATAGTTTACTCTTCCCTGACACCTAGCTTGCAGAGTTTGGGGGGACCTGACAGATCCCTTCTGGGGCTTCCACAGCCAGTGGAGCTTCCAGGGATTCACAGTGAAGATTCACAGCTCTTTGCCTGTGAACCATGTTTATCCACTAAAGTGCATTGCCTCCACAGTGCTCCAAACTTTGCAGTGTACATGCTGCCTTTCCTCTGAGTCAGAAGCACATTCCTGTTGGGGCTTGCACTACAGAAACGTTGTCTGTGCCAATGTATCTACTCAGTTGTTTGGGCATTTGTAGTAGCTGCATCCATATCATTTTGACCTATCATCCCATTCAACAGTCGAGTGAAGTTTCCAGGGACCATAAGAAATCTTAGAAGGCTCCATTCTAAAATATACACTGTCAAAACAAATACCCACGAAAAAACATAAAAGTGAAAAGGTGATTTAAAGTCTTTGGTTAACATGCCAGAGTCAGGTAAATTTTCTATGCTAATTTCTTGGTCTTCACCCAAGACAGGTAGTTACATAGCAGCTACTACTTTTCTCATTATTTGTGTTGTGCACCTAATACTCAAAACACCTTCAGTTCTCGTTAATCTCAGGAGAAATCTGTGATTTAAGTGAGCTTACTTTGAGATTCATTTGGCAGGATAAAATTCTAGCATGGGGGTTTTGGGAGAGGTGGTGTTTTTTTCTAAAACCCCTCTGTGTTTTTAAAATAAAATTTAAAATTAACAAAAATGGGAAGACAATAATTTTGGAGATAGTAAGAATGTCTCAGGTCACTTAGGTGTAGGGAAAATCTGGAGTAGTTTTCATTTGCAGTTCTATTTTGTTACTTAAAATGACTAGAAATACAGTAAAATCAAATTTGTGGGGAATTTGGACTCCAATTTCAGTGAAAACAATAAAAATCAAACCTATTGATTCAAATGGGGTTTTGAATAATACATTTTCTTAATCTAAAATTGTTGATTGACGGTAACCTACACTATCACTACCAAATGTGTCCATATCTTTTCAAAACGAAAGCTGAGCTACATGTCTTAACAGGAACCTTGACAAATAACATACAGTTAGCTGTTGCTTAACATAGAGTAACCATGCCTTTGTCCATCACTAATCTGCCTTTGCAATGTTGCATAACTGCGCCTGGGAAAACACGAGAGCACAAGACATGCCCAAGCAAGAAATGAAAACCCAATGAGCAAATAAGCTTCTGCTAATCATCGCATAAGAACAAATTTAGCATAATGATTTGAACTCATCAAAGGAAATCTCTGAAACTCTGTTCTCTTGGTGGGGAGAGGGAGAGGGAGGAAAAACATTATGTGAAAACAAAACAGAACAAAAAAAAACCTTAGAAGCCTGCCTGTATCTAATTCTTCACGTAGTGGCATAAATAACACTGGGGAACATATACATACTATAGGTCGCCGTGTCCAAATGTGACTGACCCAGAAGGAGCTTGATGCATTTCAGAGAAGGGGAACTGTGCTGGTACCTTGAACTTCCCAAACTGGAATGACTAAACTGGTGGCAGGCTTGTAGGAGTGGCTCTGTCTCCTTGCTACCTATCGCCTCAGGCCATCTGCAGTCAGAAACTGCAGGGTTAGGAACATCCTGGGCATTTCCTTCACACTGAAAGCTGAGCAGGAGCTGCCATTGGAGCTGACTTTTTGGTGGTCAGTTAAACTTCTGCCTGCAAGGCTGTGGACAGTAGACTCAGGATTAGGGAAATTTTCAAGCAAGGTGTATATCTCACTGAGGTAATAAGAAAATACACGCTTTTCATACTTCTCAGCAAACTTCTTGATTTGAGGGTAGGAAATATAGCTAATATAACACACAATGACCATCCACAGTTCCTGATCTAACTTAGCTTCTAACCTTAAATGAGCCTCCATAAAGCTTGGAAGCTACCTTAATATTCTCTGGTTCAGATCCTTGTAACTTAAGACAACCACAGAAAGTTATCCAGGAAAATGAAAATCCCACCTACCACTGAATCTAAGTCAAATACATCTRAGTAACCACAGGCATTTACAGAGTAGGAGCTGACATCTGAACTAGTGGTCTAGACTCCCCTGGTAGTGAAGAGAAATAGACATTTCTAGGTGCCATTCTTTATTTCCTAATGTAGATTTATAAAACAGACATGAGAAACYGTGTACTTTCAGTGTCTGTTTCTTCCCATAGACTGCACCACGAGGCTAAGGCTACTTCCTGAAATGTAGGTGTTTCTGTAAACATCTAACATTAGGTGACAATGAGATCCATCTCCAGTGAACGAGGCTTAGTTTGCTGACTTTGCTGTCCATTTTCTTTCTTATGTAGTCCTTGTGCTTTACTTGGGGGTTGTTCACTTCAATTTTTTTGATGCCATGTTAAAATATAAAATGTTTCAGAACTCCATTCTGGAAAAACAGTGAAACAGAAGAGCCATTACACTCATTTTAGCCATCTTGCATTACTTCAGGTAGAGATTACACTTTCATGACTACTTGGTGTTCACGGTGCAAGGCATGGCTATTACACTCAGTTTTGAGCAGTGCAACCCTTCTGTTTGATTTACACATGTATTAAAAAGTAAAAAATTATGACCTTTAAAATGCATCAAAACTTGCATTATTACTGAAAGAAAATAGGGGAAAAAAAACCTGCACTTCTCTGTGTATCTAAGAGAGTCATACAAAACTCAAAAATTCAATATTGTTCAAATTTTTGTGGCTGTAAAAAGAAATGTTGATCTCAGTAGTGTGGGGKTTTTTTTCTGAAAATTTATCCAGCAACAAGCAATATCTTTTCCCAATTAAGCTCTTCAGAACCAAACATCTGGCTCCAGTGAATTTTCACAACCAAGTAAAAAYCATGAAAGAAAGGTTTAAAAAGTAAAGTTGACATGCACTGTCTGGCACTGCTATTACAAATGTTGTAGTATATTTTAAAAGTTGTTGGAAATTACTTCATTATTTCATTTTTTTCSTTTTTAGATCTTTGAGCTGCGTTTTTGACAGACTAACATTTCCTTTTTTCATATTTGAGCACTGAATTATCTTTAATTGCCATGAACATTCTGCCTGCATGAAAGAGTTAATAAACCACTACTGTCAACTTTTGCATGCATATGTTCTGCTTACACATGAGGTATCAAAGACTGAGAAGAGGAAAAATTTACTGTAAGGAAATTAATATAAATGGACCCAGGAGYCTTTTAGAATATAGAATGGAATGCAAGTTAAGAAAAAAATATTCATTTTCCCCCTAGGCTTTTMAGAATTTTCAACCTCTTTTATCACATGTCTAAGGAAAAGAAACAAATTTAAGCTTTCCACTCATTGGACAAAACCATATATTATACTTTCTCTGGGACAGAAACTGTTTTTCAGGCTGCATACTTGGGGGGAAATTATCTTACAAATCTCCTTCTGTTATCATGAGCAAAATATTTTAAATAAAATTTCTCTTGATCCACCAGAAAACACTTTTGTATTGTTTATAAAAATAGCCAATATTCCTATTATTCAAATACTAGTTACATATTATTCAAATAGTTACAGGTTATTATACAAATACTAGTTACGTGTTACAGATCTAACCATGCCATGTGAGGAGGTCGTCACATGAAAGTTGCATGAAAATATAAAACACAAAATTGATTACAGGATAGTCTGGTTGTGTTGACCTGTTTGAGTTGCCTGCCAGGAATAATACACTACTTTCACAAGTTGCCTGAAAGAACAAATTTTAGCCCGTGTAAGCCCGAGCTCAAATTCATTCCTTACTTTAAGACACAGCAGAAATAAAACTGCAAGTAGCCACTCTTCTGCATCTGTATGTAGAAGGATTCAGTAGCCATACACTGCACAGGGTAGGAAGTGGAACAATATTTGAAATCTGTACAACAGTCTATTTTTAAGGTACCAGAATCAAATTAACTTTGGTAATAGCTTTCACATTATATCTATTACTTCGAGTGCCTACAGGCCATGTAACTCTGTTAGGCTTCGCTGGCCTGTCATAATCTTCCTTAAGTCCAAATGTGTGATTTTTGTTCTTACAAAGTTTGTCAGAAATTGTAATTTTAAGAGAAAGGAAAGTATTTATCAATTTAGTTAAATTACAGCAAATAGTTTCATCTGAGAAATTTAAAACCAGAATGAAAATTTACTCTTTAATGAAAGAGTTTTGCTAAAAAGCTTGTTATGCTGAATGCTTTATTTTTTCATTTTAAAATCTTGTTGAGTTTGACACAATTAATGAATAGCAAAAACCATCTTAATAACCCTTAAACTACAGGTCAACACTAAACTCTTTCTCTGACCAATCTTTCAGTTCAACAGCTAAGCCAAAAAAAAAATCTATTCACAGATATAAGCAGAATGTACAACTGCATTCTGTACAGCAAAGCTACATATTTTTTCCTGCTGGAATTATATCTGTGCCTCCCAAAGTATCTGATTATCACCTCTCCCTTCTTCCTCCCTTCGTCCTCCTCCTCACGCCATCGTAAGGGCATACGTAGCCTCCACGACCTGCGCAAGCTGTGGCACCGGTGCTGCAGAGGAGAGGCTGTACCCATAGCTGCCATTATCTTTCACTTGGTGAAAGTCTAGCTGGCATATGTGATAGCGTGCTGGATCATGGCCTTCCAGAACATCTTCGAAGCGTCCCTGTAAATTACTCTAAGATATGCTTCACTGCCYCCTGATAAGCCACCAGACAGAAAGCTGGCTGAGGGACGCCTTCAACATTGTCTCTCAGATCTTCCTCTGCTGTTTAGTCCCCTTTTCCGAGGCAGTTACTGCCTTTTCTCCGCAGTGTAGTCTTCCAGCGTGCTGGTTAGCAACTGGGAAAGTCCCTCTGACTCACCACTTTCCTGCACAGCAGAAAAGTGACCTCAAGAACTATGCTTATATTACTGGATAAAACAGAGCGAGGACAGAGACGAGTACCAAATTCTCGTAATCCATATTAATTGTCAGCACTCTCGCTAGTATAGCTTTGGCCCCTGCAACCTAGCATGCCCCTAGGCAACCCTGGACACATTCAGGAGGGACATTTAGGAGTAGCACAGGCAAGGGACTTTTCCCAGCAGGCGAGAGCTATCCTGGTTGGACAGGGAGATGGTATCATTGTAGATATATATATGTATACTGATATATACATAAGCATATACACATACACATAGGTATATCTTTATACACATATACATACATAAGTGTATATACACACATATGCATACACCCCTGTGCTATGCTACTTGCCCTCTGAGCCCAGCACAGGCTCTAGCCTATATAATAACACAGCCTGAGAGGYTAAGTACTTTCTATCCCTCAAAAACAAATGTGCTTTTGAAGTCATTCCTGGTCAAAGCCAATGCAAGTTCCAGTCTTTGGAGTGTTTTTAAGGAGGAAGGGGAAAAAGTTTTGTAAGAAACACAAGATAAATTGGTTTTGGTTTGGTTCATTTTGTTTCTCTTCTTACACTGAGGCCTTTCTCCCCTTTCCCATTATAGATGAATAAGTACTAAAAATATTAACTCTTGAATGATATTCATTTTATCTTTACTTAGCATTCTTTTTCCAAGTCCCAATCCCATACCAAGATTTGCTATTTAAGAATTTTATCTGTGATTGCAACAGGAGCAGAAGAGGGCCCTAGGCAGCCAAAGAATGGATACATGTATTTTAAWTAATTAGAACAGAAACTTGCATTAAATATAGTCACTTCTGAGAGTGGAAGACAAGGAAATATAAAATACTGCCACTGCAGTCTGGAAAATGGGGTATTCTGTAAGTAGGATTTGCTTGTCTGTGTGTATTTTCATGTTTCACTTTATTTTRCTTTATTACTTAGATTTACATTTCCCTGCATCCCTCGTCATCACTGACTTTTCATTTATTTCCATCTCTCTTCTGAACATGTACATTGTCTCCCTTGCCAGAATCTCTCAATTTCTTTGAATCACTGTTATATTCAACACTGTCATTCATTAGTTTAGTTCTCCAAAGCATTTTGTCACGTGGCACGGATGAAAAATACCAGTGAGAACAAAAATAACCACCAAAAAGCAGCAAACCCATAGCCAATCATTACTTTAGAGTAGTTACAATACTCTACACAATAACTCAATAACTTCAAGACATTAGCAAGGATACAATTTTTGATCCCAGTTTTGAACTGTTATTAAGCTCAAAGGGAATCATCAATCAGGGTTAGGAAAACAGGGTCTTTGAAACACACTATTGTCTTCCTGAGGCATAGAGTGCTGTGCAGTAATTAACCTTTTACTGTATTATTTGTCAGGTTATCAGTTATTTATGACAATATCAGCATTGATAATCTTCTGAAGTATAGGTCACCATCAGTTAATTATGCATTATSAAATCTAGGATTAATTTCTACATTGCAAAACAAAGTCTTCACAGTGAGGCACAGACRTCTTTGAGCTTAAAGTAAATATGGATACCTAGGGCAGATTAGGTATGGTGATTTTGGAATATATCCACCCTGGGCTGGGGGCACACCTAATTCACAGCAAACACCTCCTTCATAGTTCTGTGTTTTTAATGAAGTTATTCTATTTATGATTTACTCTATTTAGGTTCTTCAACCATCTTCCATGTTGTTCCATAACTGACCTTGCTGTTAATTTTATTAATGTTGTTAATATCAATAAATTCCAGCAAAGCTCAGCTTGTAAATTCTTCTTCTGGAGGTATTCCAAGCTAAAATTTGTCCTAAATTGGTGACAATTCCACTGGGCTCCTAACACACATGCACATGAATGTGCACACTCATGCATGCAACATATGCACAATCAGTCATCCAAAATGACCCACTATGAATTAAAAAAAAATGTACTTTCAAATGTCAGTTTTGTTTCTTTCATGCCAAGAATTTATTCCATTTGGATTTTTCTATATTCTTCAGTTCTCGCAAATTCAGAAACTTGTTTATATTTCTGGGTTGCCTGCCAAAAGAGGTCAGCATATTAAGTGTGTTTTTCTGTAAAAGCACTTAACACCTAACAGCCACGGGAGTCAGAAGCAGAGCTCTGCAGCTCTGGTGATATACTCAGACCTGATGTGATAYAACACTGCTGGTCTACTGAGTATTGCACCTCCAAATGGAACAGAAAAAATGAACCTTCCTTCTTTCACAAACTGAAGCTAAAGACCAAAGAAGAAGATAATGATAAATTAAAAAGCTTCAGTCTAAGCACTGTAAAGAGACAGAAAAAGAGAATGAATTCTGAGAGAGAGGAAGTACTTTAAACACCATACGAACATTTATGTTATTTTTGGCTCTGCTAACACAAACCAATCCCAGAGGTAGACACCAAATCCAGCGCAGCCTGTAATACCAGTTATACAATCCTGGATTACCACTGATTCTGCATAGAGTGCACAGAGCTTACTATAACATCTTGCTGTGTCTTTGTGTGCTGTGCTCCAACTGTTCTAGTAGCATCATTATCATTATTAGTTCTAACATTCCCTAAACATTTTCACCGCCTCATCTATTTTATGACTCTTGCAGTGAATATATTCCGTTATGATTAGTAAAACAGAGGTATTTAGAGAAGTATTTATGGATTAAATTCTATTAAAATTTTAAGAAAAGATTTCTAACAGTGCTTGTTTATTGTATGAGAAATACCAGCCACAACAACAAAACCAAGAACAGTGGAATGCACCAGCTCCAGCTGCCTCGTACTTATATTTCTTATTAAAACTCTCATAATAACTCTGCTGAATTCCAGTCTAAATAAACATAAACAAGGCTGAATGCATGTACACACATTGAAAACAATGGAACTACAGTCATTTACACTATTTCAGGATTTGTCTCACATTATGTTAACACCTCTCCTGGTATTTTTCAGTCCTGACTTGAAACAGCAGGTGTTGTTCCATGAATCATGAATTATACCCAATTACATTTGGTTTATGTTGTGAAATATTTTTCACTGAGGATTACAATGAGAGTAAGTCTAAATGAAACCGTAATAGACAATAATCTCATCTCAGGTAGAACGGCTTGAGTCAGAAGTAGCTTCACTGAAACCAACAGCTCTGATCTCCATTGCCTTGTAATGTAAGTTATATCTTTCCAAAGCAGAACGTGGACATTTTATACTCGTTTAGCACTGTTTCATGAAACAAGTTTATAACAAGGCAGGTCTGCCACAGTCTTTCTGTACTGCCTATTGTGGGTTAACCCTGGTGGGCAGCTAAGCACCACACACCCACTTGCTCATTCCCCAACTCCTAGTGGGATGGGGAATGAGGAAAGGAAGAATAAAAGCAAGAAAACTTGGGGTCAAGATTAAAAAAAAAAAAAAGGTTTAATAAGTGAAGGATAAGTGGAAGAAGAGAGAATAAAACAAAAAACCCCAAGTGTTGCAAAGGTAATCACTCACCACCTCCCAYGGGTAGACCAATGCCCAGCCAGTTCCCGAGCAAAAGGTGGCTAACCTCCCTAAAACCCCCTCTTTTCCCTTTTATTGCTAAGCATAATGTTATATGGTAAGGAATATCGCTTTGGTTAGTTCAGGTCATCAGCCCGGTTGTATCCCCTCCCAACCTATTGCGCATGMCCCAGTCTTTTCTCTGGGGCGGGGCAGASTGAGAACCAGAGAAAGCCTTCAYGCTGTGCAAACACTGTTCRGCAAAAGCTAGAAGATTAGTGTGTTATCAGTACTGCTTTGGCCACAAATATAAAACATAGCACCATATGAGCTCCTRTGAAGAAAATTAACTCTATCCTAGCCAGACCCAGTACCACTGCCTTATTATAAATTGGAATAATTCTTCTGATTTCGTTGAATTTAAGCTGGAATTATAATAACTGGTGTCTGAAATAAGAATCTAGTTTACACACTTCAATGCCTACCTCTGTGTTGCTTGAAACTGTGTTGCTTAAACTATGTTATTTAAAAATAGTTATCATTTATTCTCTCTTCTCAATTTAAACTACTATTAGCCAGTTTCTAATCAAACTGTGGAAGAATTACCACTTTCATGAGTGTTCCAAATCATCCTGGTGCTTTTTCTGGAAAAAAAMCAGTCAAATATCTGTGGTGATATATTACGTGTATACAGGAAATGAAACATATTGCACACTTTAATTTCTGTTTGCCTTAGCATTGCTAAAGAAAACCCAGCAATTCTTGTGGCTTTAGATTAATGCACACGTTCACTAAGAGCACAATTTAGTTAGTTTTCATGGTATTTTTGGAACATGGAACACACTTTAGAGTTCTGTGCTGTGCTCTGAAGCACCAGTGACTGATCTTCTCTGGAGGGCAATCTGAGCACATGGGCCCACCCCAGCTGACTTCACAGACCTCAGGACATGAGCCACGCTGAGAAGAGAGGGACTATGCTGGTAACATAGGCCTTTCTCATTTCTAGCTATGAACACAAACAGGAGAGAGATCTGAACTGAATGTTGGTAAGCAGAAAAATGGACCCAGAACCTTAGAGGGGATGTTATTGTTGGAGTGGGCAGAGTGCTTTGAGGACGTGGCAGTTATGCTTCCAGATCCTAATTGGGTTGCGTGGAAAGGGGTTGTTCAGAGGGGCTCCACCATACCTCCCAGTACTTCCAGCTTCGGGGCTGACCCACACAGGAGCAACTGTACTGCCTTTACACCTACAGCAGCATCACATCTCTGTCTCTGTGGAAGGCCAGTCAGAGAAGTTCTGCAGCAACTGTTGCAAATGAGACTTTTAGATTTCAAATTGCTTACAGATTTTAGGAAACATTAACCCTTGCAATGATCTTTGTTTTTAATAAAAGAAAAGAGGTCAGCTACAAAGGCGCTACATTACCTTATATAGAAACACACTACCTTTTGCCAGCTGATGGTTGGGGCCCAAAATACTCCTTCAGTATTAATTTTCTGTTTAAGTGGATTATTGTTGTTGCTTCTCGGCTTGAATGGAAGCCTGATGTCCGTCAGATGATTTTGCTAACTGTGATCAACACTGTAGAAGCCCTATGAGTTCCCTTTTTATTGTAGTTATGTAGGAATTCTATGGCCAGACTTTCACTACTACGTGCTGCTCCTTTTTCTTTGACYAGTTTGTGCAGCTGTGATACTGTCTACAGAATAAATAAAACCATCAAAAGAATACGATACACAATTTAAAGTGGAACAGTTTTTGTAATCAGCTTCTCCTTTACCCAACAACTAAAAAAAACCCAGCTCCCAAACTAGCAGTCTTTCCACTAGTCATTCACAATCCCTTATTCCCCTTCCTCCTGCCTTTTCCTCTCAGTCACAGGCTTCATAACCGTACCAGTCACATTTCAAAACACATTCTCTAATTGGTTCCATTAACCATCATCAGTGAGACATTTAATTACCTCTTCTGCAGTTCATCAACATGTTGGAATTGTGTTTCATTTAATCTATGTCAAACCCCTACAGAAAGTCCAGTTACTATACTTCACTTTTCTATTTATTTTCCAGTGCAGTATGTGTTACAATGTGCTGCATGCTGAGAATTCTCAGGTTATAACCTGTACACAACCAAAATCACTGCTTAAAAGCTTTTGGTGATTGCTCTTGCCTCTCAGTCCTGATGCATCAGTGAAGTCTTTGGAAGAAAATTACAATGTATAGAGATTTTAGAATATCACATTGTTTATTTGTTTATTCACATATTAAATATAGAAAATAATCTCACACATTATTATTTCTATTGAATCCAAAAATCTCTCATACTGTGCAGAAGAAGGGAAGGCAGTGTTACAAGGATTAATAATGCATCTAATATGAATCTCCTGGTAAAATTAATGATGAAAGAAACAACACAAAAATAGCATGAAAGCTGAGACATCAAAACACAAAAGCATGGGCATTCTGAATTCACACCGCTGTTTCACTTTTATTACACATCTTTTGTGCCTAGGTGTTGTAACAAAGAACTACAAAAATCCAAATAACTTTTGAACCAAATTCTTGCACTGATTTATGAAAAAAAACCCAGAAATATATAGTTCAAGAAGTTTATTAAATACCCAGTCATATACCAGTAACTTGCTGGTGCAGGAAGGTAGTAGCATAATGTACTACTGAGGCTCCCTGACACTTCATATTACAAATTCCTGTTTTCACAGCTTATAATTTTGCAAAATATTAATGATTTGGGCTGAAATTTTCTATGACAGATGCCTGCCTGAGGCTATTTCTTCAATGGGCAACATTCAATCAAACAACTAAACCATTTGGGGGAATTGAAATAGGGCAAAATTAACACAAAAAAGTGTTAGCTACCTCATTTTATAAAGCTGAACAATGCTTTGAAGCCCAGACATCACAACTGCAGTCAGGGTGCTTTTTACCACCTTTAAAAAATATATAGAAATTTGACCAGTTCTAAACACTTGAAAAAAAAATTTTAAACTCATGTCTGCATACTCTGGAAAAAAGCTTGTTAGAACTTGTTTTGACCTACCACGGTTCTCAGTGCTGTGCATAGAATTGCACATGTTCTAGGCCTCAGAGTGACTGAGGATGCTGCACATCGCTTGACCATGTATGTGTCATCCCAACTGAGTGAATGAGCACATTTTATCCCTCGTGGTTACTGCACATCACAGGTCTGCACAACATTTGCTGTAGCTTGCCCGTGACTAAGGGGGAAAGGCTGGACCACGATGATGTTAACCAGACACAAAACTAGAAGGCAAGGAACCAGAATCTCCTGTGTGGTTAATGAATATCCAACTGGCAAAAAGAGGCTCAGAGTGATCAGTGTCAAAAGTATCCACTAAACTTAGTCATCTAATCTGAAATACCAACCCCCTTCTTTACTTCTGGAATGCTGAGTATCATGAAGCTTACTGATTAGGTCTCTCCCACAGAACAACACAATAGCAGGGTCGTTTTTAGGGGATAGTGAGACCACTGCTGGTAAGGAGATGCCACATTATTACTAAGGTAAGTAGTAGTGCAGCATTCAATGTGCTTGATGAACTAGGTATCTATTTTGGTGAGAAAGTAATGGAGAAAAATTAAGTCAGCAACCAAATAAATGAATGCTGATGGATGGGGATGATAACCTGGCAATGAATGACAAGGAAAACTGAAATACTTACTTTGTTTTTGCCTCACCCCTACCAGGCAAGCCTACTCCCAGCCCTCTGCTCATAACAGCATGGTTTGGGAAGAAGAATGATTGGGTAGCAACAGGAAAGGGATTACTTAGGAAAACTGGATTATTCAATCTATAGAGCCTGAAAAGATACCCGAGGCTGTAAAAGAATTGGCCAATGTAGTTATAAAGCTGGTTACTAAATATTAAAAATCATGGCAATGACAGATCAGGCCAATATTTAAGAAAGATAAGAAGAACAACCTGGGGAACTATCAGGTGGACACAGTAAGCGCAGTCCCTGGTGTGATGGAGGATGTATATCCTCCTAGCATCCATTTATGAGCATGTAAAGGACAAGAAGGCAATCAAGAACAATCAGCACAGATTTACAACGGCAAATCATTACCTGACCAACCTGATTGCCTTCTATGACAAAATGACTGACTGGGAAGATAAGGGGTAACAGTTCCTGTAACCTTCACTTCACTAAGGCATTTGGCAATGCCTTCCACCACATTCCTGTTTTGAGGCTGAGAAAGTATGGTGGGATAAACAGTATTTTAACTGGACTGAAAACTGGCTGCACTAGTGGCAGTATTCAATGGCTTGAAGTCTAAAGGTTGGTAATGAAACAAGAACTCTAGGGTTTGAAAGCAGTGACAGTGCAGTTCAATATCTTCTCCTGGATGATGAGGCAGAATGCTCCCTCAAGAAATTTTCTGAAGAAGTGTTTGACACACCAAATGATACAGATTCAGCTCTAGGGGCTTTGAGAAAACTGAAGACGGGGCCAACAGAAGCTTTGTGAAGCTCAAGCGGGAGAAGTGCTAAGTTCTGCATATGGGATGGAATAACCTCATGCAGGAGTACTGGCTGAATGGCATCTCCCTAAAAGGACCTGGGGTTACAGTGGGTATCAAGCTGAATATGAGCAGAAGTGCACTGCCAACATGAATAAGATAAAGTGCATATTGGGCTACACTAGAAGTGAGGCCACGTCGCTCTACACAGCATTGACAAGGCTGCAACTGGAGTACCATGTCCAGTTTTGGGCTCCACATCTCAAAATGAATGTCAGGAAACTGAAAGGGTCCATCAGAAAGTAAACAAGCTGTTCAGGACCCTACAGCATATGGCCTACAAGAAATGGAGGGACCTATAAGTGTTCAGTCTGGCAAAGAGGAGGCTAAGGGACAATCCAAAAGCAGCCTACTACCAGAAGAAGGGCAATTACAAAGATGACACAGCCAAACTCTTCTTTGTAGTGGCAGACAATTTAGCAAGAAGCAGCTGCAACAAGTTGCGGCTTGAGAAATTCAAATTGGACATTATGAAAAAATTTCTCACTATACAGATAGCAGAGTACTGGAGCAGTTTGCAAAGTGATGAAATCTCTATCCTTTCTAAGACACAGTTAGAAAAAGCCACAGCTGAAGTAGATCCAGGATTGATATTAGCCTCACTTTGAGCAGGAGGTGCATTAGATGGACTACCAGATATCCCTTCCATCTACTATTTCTAGGAGTCTAGGACAGAAGAAAAACCTGCTGCTAAACCTTAGTTCTTCTAAATAGTGTACTTCAGGAAATCTGAATTGCCTAGGAATAAGAATACAGCTGGGCAACCATTACTAATAATTTCCATGAATACATATTCCATTCTTAAAAGCTCTTACAATAATTATGTTCACAACTCCTTTTTCACTCCATTTCCACAAATGATTTTACCTGGAGAAAGATTCAATGAATTCTAACTACTGGACATCAGCTGTGGCAAGTACATTTTTCCTCTGTAGAGGACCATCTACTACTTAAATCTTATTCAAACTCTCTCTGCGGAGTTTGAYTTCTCTTCAGGGCCTTTCAGTTTATACAGATGGACTGCTTTGTCAACAAGAGATTTATTGATACAGAGTTCTGCTAAGACAAACGAATTTGTGAATATAATCACCAGGACAGTAAGTAAATTGTAGCGATTTACAAGACTCACAGATTCCACAATTTTAAGGTCAGAAACAGGGATGTGGGAAATAACCTGACAACGTAATGGTTTCACAGAAAATGGTGTAGTTGGGTGACAATCTAAACATGAATCAACAATGCCACTCTGTTGCAAAAACGTATGCTGAAAGGTATAAACAGCCTATAAACAATTCTTCTGTTCTGCTCCACTCTGTTAAAGCCTCAGCTGGGTTTCTTTTTCCAATTTTGGGCACCACAGTTTGTGAAAGATGTAAAACGGAAGAAAGCTCAGTAGAATAAACAGAACAACTGGGATTCTAGAAAACATAATTGGACAGAAAAAAACTGACTGAATTATGACTCTTTAACCTAAAAAAAAAAAAAAAAAGACTAAAAGGGGAATTTCTTCAAGTGCATAAAAGGCTGCAAGTAGGAGAGAAGGGACAAATTATTCTTCGTGACCTAAGAGATACAACAAGAAATGATGGGTTTAAACTGCAACAAAGTTTGAAATTAGGATTAAAATATTAAAAAATAGTAATATGATGGTAAGAATAGTGAAGTGCTGAAATAGATCTTCTGGGAGATTATGGACTCTTGAACTATAGAGATCTTCAAAACAATGTACGTGAGCTACCAGTACTCTCAAAGATATTGCTGAGGAAGGGGGCAGATTAGATAATGAATCTATGAAAGTGTTTCCTTTTATTTTTCCTTTGACTATATGGAAACCAATGACTTTATTTGACTGTTCCATAAAATATACTTAGTTTTGAATATCAGATATTACAAGCATTGCATTACTCTCTGTATTTTTTTTCTAAGGGATAATAATTTTCGTTTAAAAAATATAGTGTTTTATTTCTCCTTTGGATTTGTTTGGGTTTATCTTTCTTCCAGTTATCTTGTACTGATGGGACTTTATTCTGGAACTATGGAAAATCCTACTATTTCATTTACACAGAKGACTTAAGAGAGGACTTTGAATTGTATGCCCCAAACATTTTCATACCGTAAGTATTTTTTACAAGCTTCTGCTCATGAGCAAAAGTAATAATCAAGAAATTTAATATGAAAACAAGAAGCAATTTCTGTTCATGGAAATTATTCAACAAAATAATTTTGCCCAATCAATACATTTGACGAAACAGTTATTTTTTCATGAGCTATTTGCGAACAGAAGGGAAAAAAAAAGAAAAAAGGGAAAAGAAAAAGAAACAATGTGTCAAATAAATTATTCACTAAGAATCATGAACCCAGTTAAAGCTGCGATGAACAGATGTGACATACACCATTTTCAGTTTAATTTACTACAGTTGGTTCTTTGCAGACTCTTTCCTCTTTATTAGTTTCATTTATTTCTGTAATCCTCAACTAGCCACAAAATAAAGCTTAATCATATTTGGTGAGGGGAAGTTATCAAAGCCCAGTTCTCCTGTACAGGTGTCTCTGGGGTTGCAAGGAATTATCTGTTTCTGGTCTTGGAAAAGCATTTCATGTCTCCACACCACACATGACTGTAGTCATAAGCCCAGCTCACATGCTGCTGTCAGCATGGTTTATTAGAACGGCTACATTTTTTTTTTTCTTTTGGCAAATACTCTGTGTACSAAGAAATATATTACTCAGTTATCAAAAATATTTTTCAAGTCCAAGTTAAATTCAGCAAAACCTTTCAGCCCAAAAACATTCAGCATTTTTGAAGATTCTGAATATTTTRTTTTGACATTAGCATTTAGTCTTTCTAATTAAGGGAGAAAAAGACCCTCACCTTTCAAAAGAAAATTTCACTTTCCACCTACTTATGCTTCATATTTAATTATCTATCTCCTTTTTCCAAGTAAAAAAGTGCATGTTTAAAAAATCCCTCACTTCAGGTCAAAAACGTTTGATTTAATAGAATTTTTTTTTCATAGGTTAGGTTTTTGTTTGGGGTGTTTTTTTCAATGTCTGGTAAAGTTTTGGATGCAGCACAACTCATAAGMAGCTTTTTTTCAACTGAGCTAAAAGAATCACTGGCCATATCAGGGCTCTATAATTGTGAATTTCATCATATTCTGGACATGGGGCTACCATCTCAGCCTCAAATGAATATCTCCCTATGAAATGGTCACAGAACAACAATCTCTACAAGCTTATCCCAGGGATCAGAGTCTTCAAAGGCCTTTTATCATTAGCAAGTCTCTCATACTCTGAAAACACAACAAGGGGCTGCATAGGCCATGCTTTCACACCCAGAATTTCATCCATATTGTGGATTATTACCCCACAAACTTGATGACATCCAAAATAATATAATTCTTACAGCACTGTAYGTGAAACGTCAGTGATGGTCTAGGGAACAGGTAAGTGAAATGAAATGAGCATGCAGTTTTATTATTTAAATTCATKTCTGCTTGACAGTACCTCCATATCCCATGTTTATTGCATTTCACTTAACATGTCCCCCGCAGAGATGTATTAACATCATGTTTCATTGACGATGTTACATTGTCTCCCCAGACCAGCACTGACGTTGTAGCACTGTTGTCTTTCACGTCCTAAATTACCATCTCACATTGCCACAGATTTTTTTTCCTAGTAAGGAGCAGCTATGTTCACTATATTATTTAGCACCTTGTACCTAATTCTTCTAGTACAAACTTGCATCCCAGTAAAGGTCTGAACAGTCCCCAAAAGAAACAGACTTGTGAGAATTACTGTGAACAAATAGACAGCCCTTGTCCTATATAACTGCTATCAGGCAACACAGAAGGTAAAGGGAGGTAAAAGAAGTATGAATATTCCCATTTACATAGGGGAAGGTAAGCAGTACAGAGATTAAGGGATCGAGCTAATAACAGATTTAAACATGTAAAGCAGGATTTGGAGAAAATGGAGATGTTTAGGCAGAAAACTGTAATCTGAAAAGCAAAGCAACAGCTGCTGCCTAAACTTGGAGGCACTTAAACCCAAGAGAGACTGTAGATTTGAGTTTACAAGAGGTTAGCGTTTCTCATTATAGGCATGCCTGAAGTTTCCTGAGTGTTAGCAACACAGCACCTATCAACAGTGTCCCACTGTGAACTCGTGCTAAATCCCCGGGGGTGCTCCCTGGGGCTCTGTGCTGTGCTCTGCAACACCGACTATCCACCGCAGGCCTGAGCACAACACAAAATCATGGGGTTTTAAGACCTTGCAGCTACAAATGGTGATGTACTTGACCACCCATTTTGTAATCAGCAGTCAAATCAGAAACCAGTTATCAGGAAAGTAGGATCCAGTTATTTTTTCTGCTTTGTAGGAAAGAATGAAGCACCTGTTTTTGCAGGAACAGTCTCATCTCAAGGCTATTTCCATTTTTACATTAAATAGTCTTTGAACTACGGGAACAGAAATAGGAACCCAGGTTTCTTTGTCTTCAGGTGAGTACTTCAATCACTTAGTTAAAAGTTTTGTTTGTGTTTCCTTGAATTATTTTCTTAACAAGGGCAAGGTTACAACATGATGACTGGAGAATAGCCAGATGATAGCCTGTAGTGTGTCTAACTAGTAGATTGAACTTAGTGACAGGGATTTAAACCACTGTGGCTACATAGGGAACTGAACCCCGATTTTTCACACCTAAGATGAGTAACATGGCCATGTTTTAAAACAGAAAAGTGCTTCTAGTTCTTTCACTTTAAATAATTTCACTTTAAATAATAAGCCTAGCTCCCAGTGACATGACCAAGCTCACTATGAGACTTCCTAGCACAGCTGAGAATAAAATGAACAGGCACAAAACCAGTCGTGTCTCAACTCAGATTCTTTTTTTCTTTCCTTTTCAGTAATTTTTTTTCTCTACCAAAATCACATTAATTTCTGCTTTTTTTTTAGGGAGGAGGAGGAAGTTAAGATAAAGTACTGTCATACCTTACGCAACTTATCAGTCATGCTGCATCTTCTAAACTTAGGGATAAACATAAATTTTGCATGGCTTTTTACTTCTGTTATTATTGAAGGAACAACACAGCTAAGTGAAATGAGCTGTAGTCTACATTCATTTATGCATTATACATAAAGTAGTAGCTTAAAGTTTAGTACGCTACATCTCTAAAAAAAACTTTTGTAAGCAATAGGTTTGTACGGACATGATCACAAAAAAAAAAGTATGAAGATAACAGGGTTAATCTGCGAGTCTAATTAGGTCAGCCAGACTTTTAGCTGGAAGAATGATATACATGAATAGACACTACTTGTATTTGAGACCCAAGGTTGAGTTTAGAGGCTGGGAAAATGTTGTTGAGAGATTTTTACTGGAAATAGTATTGAATTTACAAATTCAGACTAACTTTTGTTGAGCAGAAACTTATTTTTAAAAGCATCACAGTGCAGTCTCAATGATTTTATTCAATACTTATACATCTTAGCAAACTGAATGAATTCTAATTGTATATATTTCTAAGCATCTAAGGTGGTAATTTTTCTTTGAATGCACACAGAGACCTCATTGGCTTCAAAGGAAATTGTGTGCATGTATCCAGCGACAGCCTTTTTTTGTATTATAGGAAGGATGATGCTGGCCTGGAAGTAAAATTGATATGAATTTTGAATTATTTAGGTCTCCAGGATTAGTCCCTGTATTTGAAAAAGAAAAATAGAGGCTAACTCCAAAAGGTATTTATATATAGCAAGGTATGATTCCCCTACTGAATCTAGTTCTGTAACTCAGTCAAAAGGGTTCAGCTAACATCATAAACCATGAGAGTGAAGCTTGAACAGTTTATGAATAGCAACTGTCACACAGATTGAATTTCGTCTGCTATTCAGTCAAGGGGTATTTGTTATTGCTTATAATATTTAGAAAGTCATTTTGGAGTTGAGGTATGGAAAGCCTCACAGATAAAAATATTTTATAACATATTAACTAGCCTAACAGAAAGAAGCATTGGGTGCCCATTTTATTTAAACATTTAATTTTCATGGGAGTCCTTCAGGGCAGCAGAAATATCATACATATTATTAAAAATGAGCAGAATTATAATAGAATGCAGTTACAGAACAATGACTTAATAAAGGGTCCCAGAGCACAGACAAAAAAGGAAAGGGCCAAGCAAATAACCCTGTTATAATACATGCAGGCAAATTTTAGGTTGTCAACAGCTTTTCAACAAAAAAAAAAAAAAAAACAACATATAATGGACAATCTCTCTAATTTTAAAGGGGAAATGCAAGAAAGCTTCATGTCTTATACTGGAGAAACCATTATGCCTTTTCTCTTTCAGGAGCTTGGAAAACAGCTTAATAAGATGATAATAATTAAGTAACCACTGTGCACTTAGATACATATTTCTTACATATTTCTCATTAGGTCATTTAGAGACAGAGTTAATACATCATTAGCGGAGAGCCATACACTGAAAATGTCATTTTTTGTGAAGAACCACTACTTCTTATGGTCAGATATTTCTAAAAAGTTTTCCAATCTACAAAACTGATTAGGAAAGTGTTGCCTGCAGTTGTAAAATGTTAGTTGAAGAAAGACATCAAAAAATTGATTTGCCATGTGACAGTAGTCCATGTAATAAAATTGCATTAGAAGACAGTTACAAATATTTTTCTTTCCTTTTTTTCTTTTTTTTTTTTTTCCTGTCAGCTTATTTTCTGAAGCTGCACTTGTTTCTGGAGATATTTTTTCCTGTACAAACATTATTATGTCATTTTTATTTTAGATTTATTTGTAGCTAGAGCTAGAGAAGACTATGGGAATTTTCCTACTAGGCTGCCATTATCATCCTCCTTTTACAGGAGGAACCATGTAACCACCTTATTAAAGCCATGTCAAAACCGTATATTCAGAAGGGACCAATACTCGTGACAGTTTCAGTTTCAGAGTACCAGAGTGCCAAAACCATTAAAAAAGATGTTTTTCATCTGGCACATATTCAACACCTTGTTACAGCAGTGTTGTAAATTTAAACTCACCCTGTAACTACATGATCACAAGATCAGCTGTAAAAGAAGTTGAAGGAGTAGGTAGTTGGGGTTGAAGTTCGCTATCAATTGGAACCCTCTTATTCATGATTAAATATAATGTGAAACTGCATCTTTACTGAAAAAAAAAAAAAAMCACAAACAAAACAACAAAATAACCCCCAACAACAACAACAAAAAAACCCACAACCAAACCCTGAATAAAAGTTCTCTTATTATATTGAACTTACTTGCACCGATATATGATTGAATTAGCAAATTTAAGGTCAGGCTGACTTTACCAAAAACTTTCAAACACATAGCCACTGAAAAACAGATCCTGTGGCTACAATCACTTAGTTAGGCTCACCACAAGGCTAGGCTATATTTTATTTTATTTCCTAACAGTGATAAAAAGTAAAATGAAATTTATGTAAATAGTATGAACTTTTAGACTATGTTCCTCACCCAAACAACAGCCTGCATAAGTGTAAATATTCTGCTATGAATAAGCAAATTTTCCCTATTTGACTGTGGTCACGTCTGCTTAGAGGGTGGTGGTGGTGTTGTCGTTGTTGTTGTTTTGTTTCTTCTGTCTCTGTACAAAAATGATGGCATGTCAGAGCATTTTGGAATGTTCAAAATAACATTGAGAAAGAGATAATCCTGGAAATACAAGGATGAAGAAATAAGATGCACTGTTAATTGATCTAACTTTATGCTCATCAACAACAAATTCTTCAAAAGTTCATAAAGCATATCGTAATCCTGGGGAAGGCTTCTTTGCATATCATAGTAGGTAATTTAAGATTAACCTCCCCCCCATTCCCCCCCAAAAAAAGCCTATGCATTCAGTTTCCATTTGGTGTAGAGAGACAGACATCTAAATGAAAATCTAGTCCCTCAGCTATTTTTCTTTCATACTCCAGTGAATGAATATGATGCTACTGTCAGGGCCCTGAGTGCACTAGCAAGATCTACAAGGTCTTCCCTTGCTTCCTCAGGGGTTGCTGCCTGTGTTCGAGATCAGCTCTGATAAGATGAACCTGGGATCAGATGTCTGGGGAAAAAGCAAAGTTAACGATGAAGAGCTTTGAGGAGGCTCGGATGGGGCTCCAGCCCCTGCCTTGGGAGCTGCATTGAAGCCGTGGCCCACGCCGAGGTTAGGCTGCCGGTTTGCCTGCGTTGGGATGGCCTCACATGGTTGCTGTGACCTCCTGGCTGGGCCTCAGCTGGCCCCAGTCCCCCACCCCTGCTCTGCTCCCTTCGCCGGGGCACTGGGGGGCTGCGCTTGGGGGTGAGGGCACCCCCGGCTCCCCACAGCCTGCCCCTGCCCAGCACCCTGCCCTGCTGCTCCCTGATGGCTGAAAAGTGATGAAGCTTCCCCGTTTGGGATCCTGTCTACGTAACAGTTTTTCAAAGATAAATGGTAGTTTCTTCCCATCACTCCTCAAAATCTTTTCTACTACAATATCTTTTTGGTTGTACCCCTTGATCAGGAAGCTGAAATTAAGTTTGGAGTCTTCACAAGTATTATCTGACAAAAAATACACTTGGTCATGCTTCAGCTCTCCTTCAGGAGGTGAGTTAAGTCTAAATAGTTGGCTACACAGGGCCAGGTCACAGGTCCAAGGACTGGCACTGTATTATTCACAATATTAAACTGGTAGCATGGCCTTTTCAGAATTTTTGGCACAGGCCAGCTACTATTCTTCCGTACAGGCTAGGGATTAATATGGATTAGGAATAATTCCCAATAGGCAGTTTGGATGCGGCCACCCAGTTTTGGAGTTTAGAGAGTTCAGGTGGACTATTATATTGTTATACTGCACCTCAGGGCCAGAGAACAGCCCCTGGTGAATTTTATTTACAAGTGACTCTATGAATGCAAGAATCATGAAGCCACCAGAAGCCAGGAGAATAGCAGAAAAGAGGCAAAGGGCAAAACTGTGGCCACAATTATCTTCTTGAGTGAGTTTTCACATTTTATATTTCACCATCACTGGATAAAATTGACAGAAGATGTCCAAAGCTCAAGGATCAACATCTCAGGACTCTCCCAGACTAGTTAGATGTAGAAACTGTGCTTAGCTATGCAGTGTGCCTGCTGCTATAGGGCTGGCAGGGCACACATTTAACCAGAATATCCCAGATCTGGGCATTATGGCCTTGCTTTGGTATGTGGACAATATGTATGCAAAGCTGTTTGCAAAAAGTGAGTAACTCTACCATCTGCACCAGCTGTGGTCCAGATCACAGGTTCCTCAAAGGTCTAACATCTTATGGCTCTGAGGCCTTAGGTACACTGAGACTGTAATGAAGATACAGGCACAGAAGAAGTACACATGGAGTATGCCACTTTAGAGAATTTCAGGTGAAGAAGATCCTTCCTGGTACTGTTTATGTCTAGGTGCCTCGGGGCAGACCAGATTGCAATCTGAAATAGAGGTGAGTTTCTGGGCATCTGAGATTCAATGTTAACAGAATTGTAATGGACAGATTTCTACAATCTAGAGAAAGTTTATAATACATAGGAAAGTTCCCACCCTTATCATCACTTTTTTTATCTCTGGTTGTTTATTGAAACATGTGTTCCTATATTTTTCTGCACAAATATTCCCCACTCTTTCAAATCAATGGAGGTTTCAGCTTCACTTTTAGCAACGGGGGTCCAAGGCTCCAAAGCTCAGCTCAAGGCAAGATGGTAAAAACATTTAAAAAATAAGGTTTAAAAAATAAGCTACTGGGTATCTATTTTGTTACATATTTGAAGAGTTTTCACTGTATTAAATTAAACATAAATGCAACAGTGACAAAATGCCAAGGATGGAAAAAGGCACAAAAGGAAAAAATAGCAATGGAAAAATGTAAGTAAGTTCACTCCCCCAGAGTAGATCAGGACAGAACCAGAGATGATGATGTTACCAGGTTTCTTTCCTATGCTCGGAATGAGGAAAAAATCGTTAGGGTTAGTAACAATGGACGAGGTTAGTAACATGGCAAATTCGCATGTCCTGGTGCAAGGAGAGATTATGGCCCTGGTTAATGAGGCTGAAGCTGGTCAATGAGAGTGTGAACAGTGACACTGTGCTGCCAGTGCCATGGTCCGAGAGCAGCCAAGCCTGCACTCACTGCCTTGCTAAATAAGCCTCCATGAGCTCCCAGAAGTAAAACATCTAAAAGAGATGATGAACGTATTAATCAAAATAACTCACACAAAACACGTATCTCCAGTAGTCCATGGCAATACATTTCTGTGGACTCTGTGTACTGCTTTTGTAACATCCTCTAACATCAACAGAAGCCTTCAAACTGAGAGGTTTATTTCAAGCAGTGAGTTTACATAATTTCTATGTTTTTTCTATAGTGTCCTTTAATCACAGTTTTATATAACTATGCTTATAAGTTTGGAGGGGTTTTTTGTTTGTTTTTGTTTGTTGGGATTTTTTAAGGCAACTTCTTGACATTTTTCATAATTTAAAATTGAGATTGAAGAGAAACTGAGGAAAAAGTCCTTCTTGAGGGATGGAGGTAGAGCATGAAGCACTGATGAGACAGACTGTGCAGCCAAGAGAACTGAAATGAAATGAGAAAATGGATGTTGGAAGGGTGTTGAATAGAGGTCATGGAGAGATGTGAATTTTAAGGGATTGTAAGTGCTTCAGCAAGAGATGGTATACCCTCATTGAGCAGACTTGCAAAAGCGTGGAAGACACAAAGAAAATGGTTAAAATTTGGCAGGAGATATTCCACCTAGTTAGAAGTGCAGAGTTTTCCTTAGACCCAGACTCTTTCCTCCTATGCCTGCAGTTAACTGAAGCAGTCTGTTCTCCACTCTCTTGCATGGAAAAAATTAAATAATGCTTTGTTTGTTTAGAACTATCTAAAAATTACTCCACGTAGCCTTGATGATTGGCAAATGTGGGAAGTGTGAACTGTGCGAGTGCAACCTAAAAAGATGCAGACTTTAATCAAGAAAAATGTAAAGTGTTTATAAAACAGAAACTGTTGATGAAGGCCTACGGAAAATGGCCTTCAGCTTGGACTAGCTTTAACAATGAAGCACATTAACAGTTATAAAAAAAAAATCAAAATATTTAAACACTGTTTTACAGCCTTAACTCTAAACCTATTAGAGTGTTTTCATAGTTTAATTTAAGATGTTGCAGTTGGTGAAGGTCAAGTCATAAAAGAACACACAATTTCTGACAACCATTAGAAAAGCATTTACACAATTCCAGAGATTAATAACATCCATCTGTTATGCTTAGTCCTGTGAAACTTTTAAATGCATATATTAGAATAGAATCCTTTTTTATATATAATTTTTTTTCAAATTCACTTTCTAGTTCTACAGACCCTGAATGCTACATCCTGAACTGCTGTAAATCAGCTTAATTCCTGTGAGTCTCAGGCTGTAGCCCCTGGGTTTATGAGACATGGGAAGTCTGTAACCATCAACAGATTAGTATAATTGCCACAGTGAAAAATAACTGATGTCAGCCTTTGAATGTTATATCACTAAACACACCCTTTTTTCCCTTCCATTTATGATGTCATGCCTTTGCATATGTTAAAAAAAATGAGAACAAAAAAAAGCTGTTCTAGAAAGACAGCCATATAAATATTTGAATGGAAAAAGAAAAGGGTCATTCAAAGTAAACACGTGTATGTAAGAAACTCAGTATTTGACCCATATGAACTTAGGTATACAACTTGTACCTCGAGAAATTGAAATTCACTATATTTATTTAAAGATGTATATCTCTATCATGAGAATAAAGTGATGGCATTATTGTTCTCAGTTAATTAAATCTGAAGACTGGAAAAAGGCCAGCAGTGAAGAGAGATACTATCCACAAACACTGAAAGCAGAAATACTTATTTCTAGATGACAAAACTATTTCCACTGTGAAGAAAGTAAATTTACTTCCAGATAAAAATGGTACTTCAATATGATTCACATATGAACCAAAGAATGTCATTAGTTTTTTTCATGAAGTGTCTTAAAATATTTAAATCCTCACTTCTCAGAAGTTCGCATGATTAGAGCACAAGACTAGGAACTCGGAAGAACTAGGTTACAATCCCATCATTGACACTGCCTCACTGGGAAATGGTGGTCAATTGAAGTAATCATTTCTGAGTTTCATTTCCATAATGTGCAAAATTAGGTGTAAAAGTGTGTATTGGTATTAACTATTGTAGCTGACAGATTTTAGATTTCATACGTTTTGGGAAGGAATGGACTGCTACTGTCAGACAGTCTCATTTTTTACTTAAGTCAACTCATAGCACGTCTTCTAGTCATATCTGAGGACAGCCCACGAACGCTGCTTCAGCCAGATGTGGAAAGACAAACACAGGGAGTCATCTCACCTAGCGCCAACCATCCAACCAATGCCCCATCTAGGCGGTGGCAAGAGACAGGCACCTCCTTAGGGCAGTTCATCCCTTCCTAAAACAGGTCGTGCGGCAGGCGAGAGGAACAGCCCTCTGGAAATGCCTGTCTCTCCTGACCATAGGGAAACCCAGAGGATCAGTTTAGACTGCACAGGTACAACCTGAGGTTACTAAAGTCAGGTGAGGGGCATCCCACCTCCAGCCTCGGGGGACGGAGCAACTCTTGGACACCTGCAATCCTCCAGCTGAAGCCCGGGCGGTTTTTTTGATGGAAATGACTTTTCCCTTTTTTTTTGTCTTTCTTTTCGGTGCAGGGGTCGCTGGCAGCGGCACACCACCGCTMTTTAATCCCCCTTCCCCCTGGAAAGCCCCGCCTGCCCGCACGGAGCCGCCGGCGTGCCGCGGCCCCGGGGGCGGCGGCGGGGGGGTGGCCGGGGTTGGCGGGGCCCTGCGGGGCGGCGGCGGCGGCGGCGGCGGGGCCCGGCCGGGCAGTGACGCCGCGAAGCCCGGCTGCCGCCGCGGGGCGCAGCGCGGCGCGGCCAATGAGCGGGGCCGGGGCGGGCTCGGGAGCGGCGCCGCCGGTACTTAGGCTCGCCGGAGGGGCCGGGCAGCCCACAGCGGAGCGGGGCGGCGCGGGCGGAGGAGCCGGGTGTGCAGCGGGGAGGACGGAGCTCACCTCCTCTGCAGCGCCCATGGGGACAGGACGACTTTAAAGGAGTTTGCGGGGGGTTTCTGGCGCTGGGCGACTACGGGTACGGAGGGGGGCGAGAGGGACTCCTTGAGTGGGGGATGCTGATCGCCTGCTCTTTGCCTGTTCCTTGGGAGGTCCCGGGCAGGCAGGGATGCCAGCTCCGGGGCCGTGTGCTCCTCCAGCCGCCTTCCCGCAGGCAGCGCTGCCCAGCGCGGCTGGGCTCGGCTGCGCGCAGGCGAAGGGAAGGGCTCGGGACCCTCCGGGCCAGCCCCTCCCCGCGCCCCGGGAGCCGTCTCCCTTTGCAGAGCGGGGAGCGGAGGCTCCCGGGGCAACTCCGTGCCCGCACGCAGAGCTGGCGGGCGGTGGGGAGCAGCCTTCTCCCGCGGCGGTGGGAGCCGGCCGCTCCGGCACCGTGGGGCTCGGGCAGTCCCGCACGGCGCGGCCCGGCGAGCGCCGGGGAGAGACGGAGCTCTGCTCTGCCCTGCCCCGCACTCCGAGGGCGGGGGGAAGGATCCGCACTGGGAGTTTCTCCCTTGCACGGAGGGGAGGGAAGGAGTGGGGGAGGGATGGGGGCTTAGGGCGGAATCGCTGAAATCTTTTGTATGTGCCTTGATTTTTTTTTCTTTCTTTCTTTCCTTCCCTCCGTTTGCACTCTCCTTCCCTTCTCTTGTTCTCTCTGTCCCTGCCCACCCCACCCTTCCTTCAGATCCGGCGATTCTTGCCCTCGCCTCGCCCTGTCATTGATGGGAAATCAACTGGATCGCATCACCCACCTGAATTACAGCGAGCTGCCGACCGGGGACCCCTCGGGGATCGAGAAAGACGAGCTGCGCGTCGGGGTGGCTTACTTCTTTTCGGATGAGGAGGAGGACCTGGACGAGCGAGGCCAGCCAGACAAGTACAGCGTGAAGGGCTCCGGCAGCCCTGGCCAGGAGACGCCCACCCACCACCTCCACCACCAGCTGGTGCTGAACGAGACCCAGTTCTCCGCTTTCCGCGGCCAGGAATGCATCTTCTCCAAGGTCAGCAGCGGCCCCCAGGCTGGGGACCTCAGCGTCTATTCGGTGTCAGCCCTGCCTGCCCTCTGCAAGCCGGGGGACCTGCTGGAGCTGCTCTACCTGGGGCCGTCGGAGCACCCGCCGCCGCACTGGGCAGTGTACGTGGGCAGCGGGCAGATCATCCACCTGCACCAGGGGCAGATCCGGCAGGACAGCTTGTACGAGGCGGCCGCGGGCAACGTGGGCCGGGTGGTGAATAGCTGGTACCGCTTTCGCCCGCTGGTGCCTGAGCTGGTGGTGCAAAACGCCTGCGGGCACCTGGGCTTAAAAAGCGACGAGATCTGCTGGACTAACTCCGAGAGCTTCGCCGCCTGGTGCCGCTTCGGGAAAAGGGAGTTCAAAGCCGGGGGGGAGCTGCAGGCTGCTGCCGGCACCCAGCAGCAGCAGCAATACTATCTCAAGATCCACTTGGCGGAGAACAAGGTGCACACGGTGAGGTTCCACAGCCTGGAGGATCTAATACGCGAGAAGCGCAGGATCGATGCCAGTGGCAAACTGAGGGTGATCAAAGACCTGGCTATAGTGGATGGGAAAGAATAGGGAGTAGCAGGGGTACATGGCTATCTTCCGTCTGCCCTGCCCAGGGAGACCAGCCTGCCACAGAGACAGGAGGCTGCACCCTCTTTCCGTGGGACGCGACTGGAAGCAGGATCCATGGCAACATTCCAAAAAAACCAGCATTCTTTACACCCATAGCCAGTATTTTGTTTGGCTTTTAATAGCATTAATGCTGAAAGAGTGAGAGAGAGAGAGGAAGAAAAGAGCGGGGAGGTGCAGGAAGACTGTTCTCAAAGTACGTGGACAAAGTCTCTCCTGTCGATCGATGTTGACCATTCTAGCAATGCGCCAATAAAATTTCAAATTGAAATTTTTTAATTTTTATTTCATGGCTTTAATCCATGATAAGGTTTAAACATCTGGGGCCATGGATGTGGATCTAGCTAAATGACTTTCTAGCTAGTATTTGCCTTGCAGCCAACCAAAAGCATCAGTCATACWTTGCTAACTGGGAGGGGAAGGGGACTGGGGGGGGGAGGGGGGGAGGGAGGGTAAATACCTCTTTGTTTTGTTTCTCAACACTGTTGCTTCAGCCTATAGCTGTAACCCAAATTTTGTCCCAGGCAACTCTGGCAAGATATTAACAGGGGAAAATGCTTTCACATTTCTAGTTGAAATTTATCACATTTAAAATATTTGTCTTCTTTGCTTTCTGTTTGCAGCTCTCTGCTAAATGTCATCATAATGCATAAGATCTTTCCACCTCTTCCCTCCTCCCACCCTCCCTGCCTTTTTTTTCTTTTGGAAAAAAAGTTGGTGAGCCGCTGTTTTCCTGAAACTAGATTCACTGGTTAAAGGAAGTGGTATATTTTGGAGAACAGTATACTCAGTGTTTCTCCTCAGAGATCCAGCCTCTAGGATCTCATGCTTGAGCTGTGGATTTGTATCGCTGTAGTGATTCTCACTGCACCACTGCTTCAATACCTCTTCATGCGCAGGTCAACAGAATCCTGCAAGAAAAAAATAGGTTTGAATTCTGCATGTTGCCTCTTTGAAACAGCAATTTATTGCATATTTACAATTCCACTTAAAAAAAAACCCAGATGTAATGTGGTCAAGTTCATCTTGCATTTCAAATTCCAAGCAACTAAAAATCCTGTTCAATCTAAGTTTAGAAATCCACAGCTGCATTTAAAAGATGCCTTTTAATGTGATGTGAGCAATGCCTTGTCTGTATTTCAGATCCTATTCACTCATTGCTTAATTACAACTTTTGAAGTGAAAGATCAGAGTATTAAATATGTATTAAAAAAAAATCTAAAGAAATTAAGTATACTGGGGCATTTTTAGAGCTGTCTATTCTTTTTTTATCATTATTATTCTGAGCCACATACAACTTGTAATAAGCATTTTGTCTTTGCATGTTTCAGTACTGGAAAGAAAATGCATTTGGTTTTGTCCCCTCTTCCCACATCAATGTCAGATGGCAGAACAGGAGTAATATCCCTCTTCTGTATATACAATACACTCCACCCCCTATCAATGTACTGTGTCCTGGCTCCTTTTTGTATTAAACAATGTCATAAGCAACCTTGTTGCAACAGTAATTTCATTTCTACAAAGTGTTTGCCTCCCATAGCTGAAGCTGTGAGGGTGGAGTGTACTTTATTATAATAAAAGTGTCAGCATAAATATCTTTACGGGGAAAAAAAAAACCAGACCCCAAAAACCCCCAAAACTGCACCCCTTCAGTGAATGTCATCTAACTGGCTTTGTGTTTGCTGATACACTTGGCAAAGTTATGTGGTAATAAGCAGTGTTACTTTTATCCCCTCCACTAAAGTACCTTGGTTAGTACAATATAGGGTAAAGATGTGAAAAATGTGAATTGTCATTGCTGTTAAATTACTGCTGAAATAGCCTCAAATCACAGCATACCTTTTAATAAATGTGTAATATTTTAGCTTTATATTGGCAAAAGTTGCTGTCTGATAATAATAGCTTTTTCCATAATGTGAACAGAGTCCTCGACATAGTATTTGTGTATCTTAATTAATACACTGCATTAGATCTCCCTGATTTCCCTATATGACTTGGTGGGAGCACTGTGGGACTGCAGAAAGGCACTGGCTTTACACCCAAGGCACGCACTTACAAAAATTAAAAATTTAAGTGGTAGGAGAAGGAAAGGTGGGCAAAAGTAATTTATTTTAATTTCCCCTTATAAAAACTATGCATTAGAGAACTGAGGTTGGAAGAGGCAGGGAGAATTACATGAAGAGGAGATAAATAACAGAATGTTTATGAAGACAGGAAGAATGAAGTAGAGTCACATTGTTATTTTTGATTTCTGGAATGCTTTTTCTTCAAATTGCTCTTAGATGAATAATACAGGATTAGAGACAGGATCCTTGCAAGAACAGCATTGCATATCCTCACTAGTGAGAATTTAAAACATACTGGCTTTAAACTTTTCACTGTGCTTTCCAAATACTCCGTCACTCTATCTAAACAGCCATTTTAACTCTGGGGGTTTTTGTAATGATTTACTAACCTTGTTCATAAACATGACAATTTTCCTTGTTTTACCTAGCTAGATGCAGAATGGTATTTTGTAGTATATAAAGGAAGTGATAGGCACTAGTTTATGCTTATTTATTCAAGCTCTGTCAGAAGTCTTTGTCATCGCTCCAAACTTGTACAGATAAAGGTAACAACAAAATTAAGGCCTTAGTCCTTTGCATAAGGTCTGGAGAAAATGTATTGGAAATATTCACAAATGGTGYTAACCGAGGATACAGTATTGCCATGTCTATGTTCACGTAGCAGCCTGTTATTAACAACAAAGATAGATACCCATATGGATCCTTTTGGTTTTTTCTTTCGCTAGATTTCAGCCCAGAGTTACTGACAGCAATCTGGTCCTGATTCCTAGTCCRTTGAAGTTAATGGAAAGGCTCTCACTGACTTCAGTGAGCTTTGGATCAGATTTTATTGTTTAGGAGGTGGTTAAAATTTGTGGACCTTGAGAAGTGAGATTTGAGATGGCATTTCAGAGACCAGAAGGGCCACCTTTCTGAGATGGGAGACAGTGGAAACAGGCAATACTGTGAAAATAAGGGAAGAAAACAGACTAGTTCTGTTTTCAAGCAGTGTTAATCTGAGATGGCAGTAGGAAAATGGTGAAAAAGACTGAGTGAAAAGTGGATATAAAAAGTTGTTCAGTGCCTTGAAACAAGAAATAGAAGGCAGGGGAGCAGTCAGCTGCGAGAAAAGCAATGATGTGAATGACTGACAGGTAGAAAATGTAATTGATTATACTCATCTTTCAGGATCAGTGACCTGCCTGAGTTAACATTTCCATTTCCAGCAGTAAAGATATTGACAAATTATATTATATCTGTGGAATCTGTTTACATTCTTCAGTCTACCTAGGGTAAATATTTATGTCTCATTCATTGCTCTTGAAGTACTGACTTGTAATATGACTGCAATGTTAGGATACTTTGCACATCTTTTGTGTCACGTTTCAAGCTTTCTGTTAGCTATTTGGGTAGCAGTTTTATAGAATCTCTTTTGCTTGGATACAATTTTCTTTGTCTTTTCAAAATGCAATCTTTTGAATTGCTTTGAGGCTAACATTTTATTAAAAATTCAGTTCGTGTCCTCTTGAAACATAGAGAGCCTTTGTGAAATGTTTTACTGTCATGACAAAAATGTTTACTGGTTATTGGTAGAGGTAGAGGATGAGTAGCAAAATAGGCTTTGTCACTGTCAAATTTTGTCTCCATCTTCTTCTTATGTTTCCAGGTTATTTTGTTTTCATTTGTTAGGATTTTTTTCCCCCTCTCAAGTCATTCTAGTTGTATAAAATGGAAAAAAAAACCCAAACAAAAAAAAAAACAAAAAAAACCCCAAACAACAACAAAAAACCCTCATAGTGTATTTTTTAGGGCAATATACTATTGATCCATATGTGGATTTCAGATTAAAAGCAGGGTATAACAAGATACGGCCTTCAGGGTGTGACAAGAAATGGCCTTTGGTCTGTGCTAGAGTGTGCACAGTCTTAATTAGCCTGCCTCATTTCATTTTAGTTTCCTTCATATTCAGGTAAGTGATGTGCAAAACGCTGTCAGAGTTTATAGACCTGTTTATGCGATGTGTTGAACATCTGTAACTCCAACCAACGTTGGCTGGAGCTGAGGGATCTCACTCGAGACACGCAGCATCTTGTGGGATCAGGTACCTCAGCCTGCTCGGTTCCCAACCCTCTGTCTGCAGCTCCAGAGGAAGGAGTGGGCTGAGATAGCTACTGCTAGTTTTAAGATTTAGTTATTTTCTATGAAAGATTTCTACTGGAGTAGCTAACAGTGTTCTGTCCAGAATTATACTTGGCTGTGACTAAGAAGTTGTACGTGTTGCTGCTTATGCTGTGCAAACAGTGTGTTTTCTGCTTTATAGCCCAGGAGAAAGATGAAAGTCCTGGTCCCAAAGAATTAATCCAGAAATATGTAAGAAGGTATGATTGGGCTACCATGCTGAGGGCGGTTTCACTGCAGAATTAGGGTCTAAAGGATAATAATGTATGACTAGAGTGTGATCAAGTGCCGCTGTTAGTTCATGAGTGTCAGTGTTTCCATGGCAAGTCTGGAATTTATTTGCTTACTTTATTATTATGAAATATTTAACTTCTCTGTACTTTGAGTTCAAATTTGACATGTAAAACTGCCCTATGCTCGTGGATCCTCTGACACAGTGTTAGTTTAATCTGTCAGATTTTTTTACAGTTTTATTGTAAAGAAAATTAATGAATACTGGGATCAGACACTTTACTGAACTGCTTCTAAATCAAAAAGAGGGTAGTGTAGATGTTAGGTTGGAAAAAGGCAATGAACTAAGAATCTTCTGTTACTTGGTGTATCAGTGGATTTATTCCAGTTTATATAGATATAATCTATACAGATACAAACTACCAGTGCTGTATTTTTTTTTTAAGTGGTTGTGGCACTCTGCATTCTCCATTTTGCAAAATAGTATTATCTTGTCTAAATAATACAAATCCCCTGTGAAGTTCTGGGGTTTTTTGTATATTGAAATGCCAACATGCCACTGAAATTAACAGTTACTGTAACCATACTTACCTTTGGGAAATAAACTAGAATTTGTCTTATAGGATTTATAATTGAGCAGCTAGTAATATGCACTTTCATTTCTTAATTTTAAATATTTTGCATCAAGCATAAGCGTATTCACATGGATGTGTCTAGAGAAATCACAGAACTTCCATTAGCGGAGGCCATTCATATTGAGATTATGCTTTTATATGGTGACAATTTTTCTCTCTTTTTTTTTTTTTGGGGGGGCTCTGGGGCATTTCTGATTCATCATCATTCTGATGATCTATGTATGTAAAACTGCTTGCTCTTCAAGTGTTTGCAGGATCAGGATCTTTAAAACAAAAGAAGATCTGTCCCCTTCATGTGGGATTTACTTTAGGCTAAAATCAAGGAGTAGGAGTAGCCAGGATCAAGACCTCAGCGTCAACCTCCTATAGAATTCAATGGAAGGCTCATGTGTGTGATGTCTACCAGAAGGGCCTTAATTGTATATTCTTGCTTGTATATATAGTAATCATCTATGCAAATTGGCATTTTCCTAGGCAAAGTGGGTTAATGCTTTTCAAACATCCCTTTGACTTTCTCTTATGTGGCTGGGTACATGTGTTGGGCACAAATAGAAAATTGGAGTTTAGTTTATGGGCTTGAGCCTCTGAACTGCTGTGGAGTCAATATCTCCAGCTATTTTGACAGGAACTCAGGTGGAATTTGGAACCAATGTGGGTACAACAGAAAAGGGTGGGAAAGTTTGCAGTTAAACTTCAGGCTGTTCAAGGAAGATGTTCAGAGCTAAGCTTGAAATCCTATTCTTTCTTTCTCTTCTCCAAGGTGCATGAGGGTGAGTAACCATGCGCCTCATACATAAAACCATTCACACTTTGGAGATCCATGCCACTACCTAGGCAAAATAGGGTGAGTAAAATATGCGGGGTCTCATCAGCCTTAAGTAACAAATAATTTTTCACAGTTTAAACACTATTTGGATTCAAAGTGGCATTGGCAATCTGTTTTGAAAAGTCATATTTTTAAACTCATAAACCAAGCAGCATAATGCTTATAAATGGGAGACCTCAGTAATCTTTCTTGATAATTTCTGTACAGTAGAGGTAAGAGCTTGTTCCCAGTTTGTGTAAATAAAAGAGTAACCCTGATTCAAGAAAACTATCATGGGGTAGAATTTGCAAATAAATGAAACAATCAAACCCAGATTTAGTTCTGACACGACACTATCACTGCTGCAGGTAAATAAATGGCAAATATCCAACAGCGTAAGTAAATACAAAGTGCTGCATTGTGACACTTCTTCACAGCAGAGTACTTTATGCCACAGAAGGAATATTCCTTGTATGTTATTCAACATGAGTAAACATATCACAATCTGGTCTTAAAACAGATCTTTTTCCCCATATGTTCCTATTGTTTCCATATGCCCTTTCAGTCAGCTGAAAGCAATATAAAAACCGAGTCTGAAAAATATACTAATTGTTTGTAAATATTTAAGCAGAAATTTATATGCATATTGATATATAACTAATAGATATAATTGTATATAATATACATATGCATACCGTGTGTGTATATGTTATGCATACGCACACACAAGAAGTCTTGACTATTTTGTTAGCATTGGTAATAAATGGTAGTCATTTCAGTATGTATATTATCTGTGCAACAGATGGATACCCAAGACTCCACTGACAGGATTTTAACGCTATTCAAATATTTGTTCTTTAGGGTACGCCATGGTCTTCTGACATGAAGAGAAGTGAGTTAAATATGTGGGGTTTGACATATTGCTACTTACTGGAGGAAAAATATCAAGGAGCACTACACTTTGCAATAATGAAGTACCCTTTTAAAATGAACTATGCTACTACTGACTTGTGTATTTATAAATAAAAGAATGCTCCAGTGAAGTATCCATCCATCTTTCTCTTTGGCATATTTTAATGGATAGTGCCACAAAGGTTTTTTCATAATTTGAATGGTTTTCCCCTCACAGTAATATTTTGGAAGCATAACACTGAAATTAGCTGTGTTCTGATGTTCAGACATGCTCAACTACTGTTGTACAGTTGTTCCTAAGTAAAGAGGCAGCTGGCATTGATATTTTTTGGCTTTTCTCATCTTATCTTTCTTTAAACTGATATGTTTATTTCAGAAGCTAAATGGTGGGACTTTGAAAAGTACTTACTATTGACTTGGCTCTTTCCCCATTGAACTCATTAGTGAACTTTCACCAAAGTTATTTGGGCCACAATTAGGCTAACTTTGACTGCTTTTAGAAATCTTACCTAATGGATACAGGGTGAAAATCAGCTCTGTCAAGACCTGTGAGTGATTCGTGTGGACTGGGTTGCTGAGAGTTATACTTCTGAGTCCTTGACAGATGAAATGTCATTTCAAGAACTAGAATAGCCCAGTTATTCTACATCCTCACCCATTAAGTTTTTATCTCACCTGATAAAAGATTACAGATCTTTTTACCTATCCAAAAATCTTCCTTCTCATCAAATCACCTGTGGGTGATAGAAGGCCCTTTTCCACGAACAAGCCCATCACTAGAAATCACTGTTACAGAGACTGTCAGAACTGAATCCTTGCCCAGAGAATATTGTCATTTCCAGAGGCTGCGGAAGAAAAAGAATTCACTCACCTATCCTGCTAAAGTCCTTTAATGAAACAATTTTATTGCAATAAATAAATAAATTTATTGCTACTGAAAGTTGATCCAGTACAACAAATCATGGACCACCATAACATTGCTGGTAATTAAAACATCTGACTGAGCATCGGCAACAGTTACTTTTAAGAAACTTAGATTGCATGATAAGCTACAAGTTCATTGAACAGAGGTACCTTAGATGAATGCAAGGACCTGTTAATGTTTATCATAGTACTATATGATACAACTGTTTATTTGCTAATATGACACAGACCTACTTTAGCTTTAAATTCAAACCTTGTTACATGGTATGTCTGCTTACCTGACAGGCTTTCTGGATTAGTATTTCCAGCCTGTGCTGACTTTATACCATTGATTCTTCTGTTAGGTGTAATCAGAGGTCATTAATATTAAAAGGTTCACTTTAATTGACCCATCGACTCATTTTAATTATGGCAATATAAAAGAGTGTCAAGTGCTAGACCCCTACACAAAGGGTCAGTTAGCATGCAGATTCAACCTGGCAGTAATATTGCCTGGGTCCCATTAGCTCTAGCTAAGGACTGTAAAAGAGCTTCCTACTTCTTTATCTCTCTTTCAGGTTGAAGGAATAAGGGAAAAAAGATTTGCAGAAGAAAAAGGGACTAAAAAAAAGTCACGCTCAGCAGAAATCTTGGGCTATACTTTTATATTTATGCTTTGTATACAGATAAATTCAGAAACATGCAGATAAAACTTTCACTATGTTAGGAGCACCAATTATAGAAATTAAACCCTTTAATTTTTGCATGCTAGAAGCTTGCATATGTATGCTGAACAAAGAGGATAATCTTTTGCTTTTCCATTTCACAGCATGCTAGCAACTTTTCTTAATCCATAGGAACCCGAAGTTGAGTTCACTGTCTGCTGCTAATGTACCCCAAGAGCAATAGAAGTATCAAATGTTTGCATACTGCAAATGATATCAGTACTGAAAACCTATTTTCACTTTCATTCTCCTGAAATCCTTAATCTCATACATACCTTTGAGCTTTTTATTACTGTCATGGTTTAACCCCAGCCAGCAACCAAACCTCACACAGCTGCTCGCTCACTCCCCACAGGTGGGATGGGGAAGAGAATCAGAAGAGTAAAAGTGAGAAAACTCGTGGGTTGAGATAAAGACAGTTTAATAGGGAAAGCAAAAGCCGCGCACGCAAGCAAACAAAAAGAAGGAATTCATTCACTCCTTCCCATGGACAGGCAGGTGTTCAGCCATCCCCAGGAAAGCAGGGCTCCATCACGTGTAATGGTGACTTGGGAGGACAAATGCCATCACTCTGAACGTCCCCCCTTCCTTCTTCTTCCCCCAGCTTTATATTGCTGAGCATGACATCATATGGTAGGAAATACCCCGCTGGCCAGTTGGGTCAGCTGTCCTGGCTATGATCCCTCCCAGCTTCTTGTGCACCTGGCAGAGCACGGGAAGCTGAAAAGTCCTTGATTAGTGTAAGCACTGCTTAGCAACAACTAAAACATCAGTGTGTTATCAACATTCTTCTCATACTAAATCCAAAACACAGCACTATACCAACTACTAGGAAGAAAATTAACTCTATCCCAGCCAAAACCAGGAGGATTACTTTCCTAAGAATAATGTCCAAGATAACGTGAATAGAAATAACAGGAACATAAAATGTCAGGGGAAGAACTTGTTTCATGTTCAGCTACGGACTGTCATATATTTCTTATCTCCTTGAAACAGGAATAAGATTTATACCGATATTTAGGGAGCAGTTCGGTTTGCAAGATCCATAGACCTTTTTTTCAAAATTCAGGTGTGCTTTACTGAAACAAATAATGCTGAGGAAAAGGAAAATACACCATTTTGAATTTAATAGAGTTGTCATATTTGCAGGAAAACTCAAGATGTATTCTTTAACTGTTCCAAATCTTATATGAGCTAGCTTCAGACTGAATAGCTCAAAAATATGAAACACTTAGTTTTGTATTAGTCTTGTTCATAATGGTCACAGTCTTTTTGAAGTGCACCTGTTCCAGCGTGGCCTTCTCCATGGACCACAATGCCTTCAGAGATAGACCTGCTCCAGCGTGGCCTTACCCACAGCCACAGTCCCTTCAGAAGTAAACCTGCTCCAACATGACCTTACCCATGGCTGCAATCCCTCCAGGGGTGTACCTGCTCTGTCGTGGGCTTATCCATGGCCACACGCTTTGAGGTGCTCCAGCATGACCTCATGCACAGCCACTGATGCTTCAAGGTGTATCTGCTGCAGCATGGACTTATCCACAGCCACTGATGCTTCGAGGTGTACCTTCTCCAGCGTGGACTTATCTTAGGCCACAATCCCTCTAGAGGTATATGTGCTGTGGCACAGACATAACCACAACCACAGACGCTTCAAGATGTACCTGTTCTGGTGTGGACTTATTCAGGGCCGCAGACATGTCGGGATGTCCTGCTCCCACGTGGACTCATCCACAGGTCACAGTCCCTTCGACTCAAGCTCCCACTGGAGTTCCAGCCTGTCGGGTACAGCAGCACAGAAACAGCAGCGATGCCCTGGCCATCTGCCAGCCCAGACGCAAGGCCATTGCTGTTATCAAAATGTTCCCAGGCACAGCACAGTAAGGTGATCAGCAGTGCAGCGGTACAGCAAGCAGTGAAAGCAAAAAGCAGCCACTAACGAGCACTAGACTCTAACGTACAGTAAGGCAAGYAAGCCCCATGGCAGCACAGAAGCCTGCCTATTAATAGCTAAACAGCAATAATAGCTATAAATTCAATATCTAGCATGTTCCAATCAAATCTGTCGTTATCTCGAACCCTTCAAGCCCCATGTTGGGTGCCAAAAAGGACAGTCGTGGTTTAACTGCAGATGGCAACTAAGCCCCACACAGCTGCTCGCTCACTCCCCCTTGGTGGGACGGGGGAGAGAATTGAAAGAGTAAAAGTGAGAAAACTCGTGGGTTGAGATAAAGACAGTTTAATAAGTAAAGCAAAAGCCACGCACGCAAGCAAAGCAAAACAAGGAATTCATTCACAGCTTCCCATCAGCAGGCAGGAGTCCAGCCATCTCCAGGAAAGCAGGGCTCCGTCACGCGTAACGATTACTTGGGAAGACAAACACCATCACTCCGAACGTCCCCCCTTCCTTCTTCTTCCCCCAGCCTTATATGCTGAGCATGACGCCATATGGTATGGAATATCCATCCCTTTGACTAGTTGGGGTCAGCTGTCCCAGCTGTGTCCCCTCCCAACTCCTTGTGCACCCCCAGCCCACTCACTGGTGGGGTGGTGGGAGAAGCAGAAAAGGCCTTGACTCTGTGTAAGCACTGCTCAGCAATAACAAAAACATCTTTGTATTATCAACACTGTTTTCAGCACAAATCCAAAACATAGCCCCATACTAGCTACTATGAAGAAAATTAACTCTATCCCAGCCAAAAGCAGCACACAATGTCAAACTTCTGCCACCTGAAAATTAAGCCCCCAAGCAGACTCTAGTCAGAAGCTGAACATTGAAGACATCTTAAGTGGAGCTTGGAAAATATTACTCACATATTTTAAAAAGCTTTCATAGCTGTAACATAAATCTTGCAAAACATGGAATTCAATATCATCTCCTACTAAACATTAAATATATTAGGATTTTTAAACATACAGGATAGCATTAGTGTATTACATGTAAGAACGGTAGCTGCTGAGCAGTTTATCTTAAAAATGAACCCACTATATCTTGAATGCAAGATGTAGAGGTTGAAAAGGTATTCCTTAAATCTGATTTAAGAGCTAATCTACCCCTTCCTGGTGAGGTTTCCATTATCATTCAAATACATGTGTCTATGTACATGAATGCTTGTGGGATCTCTGTTATTACTTTTGTTTGTGGTGAGGCAGTGGAACAGGTTGCCCAGAGAAGTTGTGGATGCCCCATCCCTGGAAGTGTTCAAGGCTGGGTTGGATGGGGCTTTGGGCAACCTGGTCTAGGGGAAGGTGTCCCTGCCCATGGCAGGGGGGTTGGAACTAGGTGATTTTTAAGGTCCCTTCCAACCCAAACCGTTCTATCCTTCTATGATTCTATGATTCAATTTGTGTGTGACAATGGCTCTGTGTGATCACAGCTAACCGCTACAAGGATACTGGCATCTCTATTATCTGTACATTGAGTGTGATCATTAACTGTTAGCCAGGAAGAAGACAGTAGAAAAATCAATGCAACCTTGGTCAGAAGAAAAATAAACCAGCATGATAGTAGTGGGAATGATCCTTCTGCAAATGGCATTTCATCCAATGTATGAGTGGGGGAATGCATAACTGAATAATGCAAATGCAACAGGGAATGGAGATTAAAAAAAATCAACTCTAGGAGTTACCAGACATACAAAATAGTGTATTGGAGATGGCACAGTGGAGCACATAATGGTTCTCCCACTAGGGCCTGCAGTATCATACGAACCTAACAAATGGTCACCACTGAAATGATGTTTATAAATGTCCTTGCAATTCCCATGATGTCAGTGTCATCACGGAATGTAAGTATAAAAAATGTGCAATAAAGCCAATCAGCCCAGTTTCTCATTTTTTTTGGTTGGCTAAGAAGCACCGCATTTACTCTGAGACCTTGGCGAAATGCAACCTTTTGTTACAAAAAGATCTGATTCATTTGATATTCATTATCAATATAGACTTAGGCTTTTTCAGTACTTAATAGGAATGGGACATCCAAACTACCTCATTCTCTGAAGATGCTTGTATCTTCATTAGCTATAGGAGTTGTCTAGAGTAGCAATAGTCTTAATTTATGTACTGTAGTTAAGTGGGACAAAAACAGACTGAAAGGCTCTGATTACTCCCTCCCTATTTTTTCCCCCTAAAAGTTACTCATCTAAGCAGTAGAAAGAGACCCATGCTTTCAGAGGACGACTCATCCTATCTCAACACACATGTAATAAAATCACACGCTTCAAATGCCTTTCTCTCTCTCTGTTTAGTACTTACATTACTAGGATTAACCTACTGCTGGAGTAGCTATAAAGATGAGATTAACTGAGAAAAAAATGTCCTGAAATTACATGATTTCTTCGCTCCAAAGAAGAACTCCACTGCTTTGTCAAACCTCAGACTGATAAAGCTTGGTTTACTGAGTTGGAGAATGCTGTGTGATCACAAAACAATGACAGTCTTAGATAGACTGTAGATAATTGATAAACCCTAATATTTAACAAATTACACAGAAATTATGTCATAACTGTAAACAATGTATTAATTACAAAAAAGGCAAAAAAAAATTTTTAAAAGCTCTCCTGAATCATTTGCCCAATTCTAATCACACACAGAGGAAAACCTGCTGCCCTCTAGTAAATTTACAGAACTCCATCAATTATTTTAAGGATTTCCCAGGAACTGATTGCCAGAGCATCTGGACATCTTACAATAAATTAAAAACAAATATTAATTACACAACTATCCATTCAGATGGCTCAATGCACTTTAGCTGTCTTTTATTTGTCTCACAAATGGCTAACATACTGACAAGTTAGTTAATTGAATGCTTGATTGAACAAGTAAACCTTACACTACACTACAGCCTGCCAAATTTAAATTCTGGTGGCCTGCCAGACGAATAGATTTCCAGTGTGAGAACCCACCACTGATATTTTAGAAAATGTTAATCTGATGGCTCATTTTAGGAGATCTGCAACTGATTTTAACTTTTATGAGGGGAAAAACTGTGAGAGGTGTTCTAATGTAAAGCTGATTTTCATACCATTGAGTTTTAAATATTGTTAATGACACCTTCAAGTTTGTCTAAACAAAAATAAATTATCAGCACATATTTACGAATTCATGTTTTATGATAGTTATAGCAGATTCTGTTAAAAAGAGAACAGATACATTCTGTATTTGCTGAAAATTCTCAGGTGATTGTTGATGTTCATCTTACCATAGTCTTAGGTAGTATACTTGCAGACAGGCAGAAAAGACATGGATAACTAATATAGATTACATTTAACAGGATGCCTTGTGTCAGTGAGAAAAATAAGCATTATTAAATTATGAATTCTTATACAGTAATAGGTCCTCTAGGATATCAGCTGAGTAACGATACTAGTAAAGGCTTTAACACTTATTATGCTCTGTATTTCTATGGGTGACAGGATGTCTTGTCAGCCAGAGATACATTCACTGGTCTTCTTCAAAACTCATTTAGTTAGTGTTAGTGACGGTCAGTACAACAGCAAGACAGCAGACTGCATTTCAGGAGAATGAAGTTTAAGAAGTGAATATAACCATTTGTGATCGACTTAACATATTTTAAGATTAACAGCTCAGCTTAGATTTTATTCAAAACAATGAAAAAAAAAAGAGTTCAAAGTGATGCAAACAATTGTAACAGAGCTCTGAGAAATCTCAAAATAATTTCTAAAGTTAAGGCCCTGATGTTAAGCTAATGTAGGCTGAAGAAAACTGGTTAAGACAGAGCTAAAGGCAGACCCAAGTTTGATACCCTTAATAACACTGTAATTTCTCAAGTGCTTAATTGCTGTATTTTGTCCATATGTTCAAGGACTTATGCATTGACCAGATTCTTGTTTAGTCTTTTGCAAGCAGAGGAGGGAGTTTGCTCTTCTGTAGCATATAGTGTAGTCTACTTTCTAACATCATCTGCAAAGTTTTATTTATCTGAATTTGTGCAATTCCCACAATCGCCTCTGTTTTATTCCTGTGACATGTGGATTATTGGAACATAGTCTGTGGCTCATGAGGGTATGGTGGCAAATGGAGTAGATGTTCTGTGAAATCTATTTATGTATAGCAGAAAGACTTGCTTTTTTTGAGGATTGGACATGGTTATTCAAGTGATTCCATTCTTATGGTCTAAAATCAGTTCACTAGCTGGGTACTTGTCATTGAAAAGTTTTATAAGAAGCCCATCTTTTAGGGTTTGAAACTGCCAGTTTCTATTAGCGGCAACATTGAATTCATTTCCCCATTTGTGTCTAGTACTTTTGAACTAATTGCCTTCCTGTCTTCAAACTTCAAAGTTAGTGTAGCTATTGCTTTTCTTCAAAGGAAAGATAAACTTACATGTTTTGATGGTAATGTCATTTCACATTCCATCAATACAAATCTCTTTGACAAGACTGGTGACCTGTGGGTGAGTTCTTGATTCAGGCAGCAGGTGGTAGACCATTTGTCCCTCTCGTCATGTTCTTAGATCAGCACATTCTACTCACAGAGGTGGAGGTAAAGGCCACAAACTTTCAAAGACTTAGTCTCACTTTCTAAAAACACAGAAACACTTAGTCACATCTCCTCGGCTTTTCTAAAACAGAAAAGCTGTTATTTCCCAGGTACCTTGCTCTTGGTCTGACAGTTCCTTATAATGCTTGCAGTCTTGCCTTTTCCCACAGTCAGGCAGCTTTAGAATCCAGTGAAATGCAGTGGAAACTGTTTTCTGCTACAACTTGACATGTGCAATTTTGACTCAGGCCTGAATGGTTACAGAAGTAATTTTGATGTGGACAGCAATTCCTTTCCTCTTTTGTCCATGAGCATTCCATCTTACCTCACCTGTCCAGTCACCCCTGGCCTAATTCTGGAGTGATGGAAGATATCCCCAATGCAAAATTTGTGTCACTGTGCAGGAAATCACAGAAAAATCAAAGGCATTGTAAAAAAAGAATGATTTTCTTGCATTCACTGTTAAAGCATCATCCTGGAAGGCAAAAGTCCTGTATTCCTGGACCTATTCCAACTGCTGTTCAACACATATAAATAAACAGCAATTGAATAAAATACATTAACATCATCTGGAGCCATGATCAGAACCCAGGACTGCCTGTAGAACCTGGAAGAGTTCAAGCCAAAATCCATCAAAGTCAATAGACATCCTTTCATCCATTTCAAAGGGTTTTGAATGAGGGCATGAGGGCCAGACTTGCTTCTGAAGCTCTCTCTAGACTCAATTTTTCCATGGCTATAGTCTGTAGCTGCCATGGCACAGAATATGAAATAAAATACTTAAAATGAGGAAGACATTGAAGTGCTAATGTTGCACAATTCTCTAGTATCAAAGGTGAATTTATGTAATTAAAAATTCTAGCTACCTTTCTGCAGGTTCTTTTCTTGACCTCTTGATTTCCCAGTATTGAATTTTAGGTCCTAGCTGACAAATTTTACAATGAAAGACAATGACAGGAAGCATTTGTATATCTTTATTTCACTGCCCATCTATACTTTTTCAAGTTTGCTGTGATGGTATAAGCTTAGATTGATCAGATTCCATAAATCAGTCTATCAAATGCCATCAAATAATGACATTTCTTATATAGAAAGTCAGATGTGTTGTGGTTTAACCTGGCAGGCAGCTAAACACCACACAGACGCTTGCTCAATCCCCACCCCCAGTGGGATGGGGGAGACAATAAAAAAAAAAGTAACATTTCCAGATTGAAATAAAGACAGTTTAAAAGAACAGAAAAGGGAGGGAAAGTAATAACAACAACAACAAACAACATCAACAAACAACAACAACAAATGTACAAAGTGATACACAATGCAATTGCTCACCACCTGCCAACCGATGCCCAGCCGGTCCCCGAACAGCGATCGCTCCCCCCAACCGACTCCCCCAGTTTATATACTGAGCATGACGTCATATGATATGGAATACCCCGTCGCCCAGTTGGATCAGCTGTCCTGGCTGTGCTCCCTCCCAGCTTCTTGTGCAGCTGGCAAAGCATGGGAAGTTGAAAGTCCTTGACTAGTGTAAACACTACTTAGCAACAACTAAAACATCAGTGCATTATCAACATTCTTCTCATACTAAATCCAAAGCACAGCACTATACCAGCTACTGGAAAGAAAATTAACTCTATCCCAGCCAAAACCAGGACAAGATGAATAAAGAATACCAAGATTAAAAAGTGAGATGCAGAAATATTAAATGCTCCCTTGGTGAATTTCACACTTGACTGAAAATTATCTAATGAAAATGTCTGCCTACAAAATTCCAACGTCACTCTGTGGTCCCTGCTTAAGTCATTCCTCATGAAACATAAAAAGTATATCAGAGATAAAGCAGGGAATGAAAAGGAAATATTATTTAGAGTAATATAATTGGCACCAGGTCTTCATTCTAAGGCTTGACCTTTACTTGTTTTTTTCATTACTGGAAGAATTTACAAATACATTTAAATAATCCCGTCTTGAAAGAAAAAGTGTTAATATCTATCCTTGGAAAGATGTAATAGTTAACATTTGTTTTATTAAATTGAACTAGTTATTCATTCATTCACTCGTTATGAGTTCATTTTAGAATAACTTTTGAAAATGCCTATGAGAATCCAAATACTTCTGAAATCCTCATCACTTTGATGAAAACACTTTTTTACTTGTAAGGAGTATATCTAATTAGTTTTATTTCCTGGTTACATTTGAGGATTAGAACATTTTAACAGAGAACCAAAATAAACCTTTTTTCTCCTACTTTCAGATATCACACTAAACTTCTGCTGATCAAATAAATCTCTTTTCATAATGTCTTCTGAAAATATAGAATCATAGAATCATTAAGGTTGGAAAAGAGCTCTAAGATCATCAAGTCCAACCATCAACCCAACACCACCATGCCCATTAAACCATGTCCCGAACTGCCACATCTACGTGTTTTTTGAACGCCTCCAGTGATGGTGACTCCACCACTTCCCTGGGCAGCCTGTTCCAATGCTTGACAACCCTTTCCGTGAAGACATTTTTCCTAATATCCAATCTAAACCTCCCCTGGCGCAACTTGAGGCCATTTCCTCTCGTCCTATCGCTAGTTACTTGGGAGAAGAGACCAACACCCACCTCAATACAACCTCCTTTGAGGTAGTTGTAGAGAGCGATAAGGTCTCCCCTCAGCCTCCTCTTCTCCAGGCTAAACAACCCCAGCTCCCTCAGCTGCTCCTCAGAAGACCTGTGCTCCAGACCCTTCACTAGCCTCGTCGCCCTTCTCTGGACACGCTCCAGCACCTCAATGTCCTTCTTGTAGTGAGGGGCCCAAAACTGAACACAGTATTCGAGGTGCAAATATGATCATCTCTAGAGCTGGACAAATAATAGTTTTGGTTCACTGGTGATTCTGGCCATGCTGTCAAAAACTAGGTAAGTATTCACTTCATGTGATCTTTAAATTTGTCCCGTTTACTCCATCAGACATAAGCAGCAACAAATGACACAGTTAAACGTATTTGGATTTCAGGGCATGTTGGATTTTTTTATACCACATGACAGTAATTTACATTGGGAAGGATTGTAAACATCAAAAATAATAAACATCTGCTGTAAGAGTGCTAGTTCCTGGCATTTTCTTAAACAAATAGAAGTACTCCTACCAAATTTTGGTTTGTTGAGTAGCCTATTGCCATCCATTTTAATAGATAACAGTGAATAGCCTCCTACTCACAGCATAGCAGTCTGCTTAAGATTCTGAAGACCAAATAGCAGCCATACCATCTGCTCTTCAATTCAGCAGAAAACATCAGAGAAGACTGCATCTTGGGATTTATTTTAAGTCCTTGTCCACTAGTTCTCTTCAGAGGGCTGCAAAATCTACGTGGTCAGTTTACTAGGCTTCTCAAGCTCTAAAATGCTGCAGATGTCAGCTCTGCAGTCAGCCTTACAATTCATGATTCAGGATGACCTTCATCAAGATATCGCTCAGTTGTGGAATGCTGAATTAGAGCTGAATTTTTTGCTTCCATACACCTGCATTCAAGTTGCTATTATTAGAAACCATACTATCTCTCTGCTGGGGGGAACGCAGAGGCAGGAGAGAGAGAAGTGGGAAGCGGAGTAACTGTAACTTTTATGCTACACCAACTTTCTGAAGCTTTTGTGGTAGAAGTGGAGGAATAACAATATAAATTTTCATGAAGAGACCGAAACTGTTGAAGGAATGAATTGAAACTAAATGTAGCTTTCAGGACCAAAGAACCTCAGTGGAATGACCATCAGACACCTTTTCCTACCATCACCTATTTTTCATGTGATGATATCAACACTGGAGTCTCACCTTTGCCTGTTAAGTTTGTCAAGGTTGCTTATTTTCTCCTTTTGTGTGTGTGTATGATTCCTTATATTTAAGTCTTGGGAGACTCTTGAAAAAACAAATAAACAAGGCATTCAGCTGTAAAAATACGTAAGCTTGAATTTTGTCTTGACCTCTGGGTAGATTGTCCCATGCTGTCTTAACATACCGAACTACTGATATCAACAACAAACGAAAAAACAACCCAAAACCAAAACCCCCCTCCCTTTGGCATCCATTTTTGTGTTCTTAGGGGCTACTGATTTTCCTGCTAAATTTCCATAGTTCAAAGAGTCATCTAGTGGCCAAACAAAGTAATTTTGTGTAAATTTTCTACTCGGGAGGCCTCACCTGTCCTCAGCTCTCATGGGCTGTCTCAGACATTGACAGCAAATGGGAATCAGGCAGCAGTGGGGGAAATGGTCGTTAGGATAAAATAAGAAGGGAGATAAAATCTTTCCTTTACTGCAGAAATAAAATAGTGCACTCACTCATGGCCATTTTATTATTAATGTCAGCTGAAAATTTAAGCATGACTATATCAGCCACTTTAGAGTACTGAGAGTTAGAGTCTTAGCTTGACCATAGAGAATATCCATGATTTGGTGACACCAATGGCTTAATCTAAATTTTGTGTATCTGTGAAACTGAAAGGTAGATATTATTCAGGGCAGGAAAATAAAAGTCTCAAGAATTTATCTTTCCAGTTTCCCTCTGTAGGTACACGGAATAAATCAACATAAAAGCACTAGGCAGTTCCCTAATTTATTAGTTTTTGTGCTTTGTCCTACTGTATCCCCTAAACAGGGCTTCCTCTCCCTTTTTTCAATGAACTGTTAAGTCTCTAAATTGAGTTTACAATTTCAAACCTTCACAGCCAAATTCTATATTGTTTACATTTAATTTTGAAAGCATTTTTGTCTTACTAGATCAATCCATGTTTTTTTCTAACTCACTAACCCATCTTTTTACATTGACCAACACCAGAGGCTGTAAGAGTATATGTAGGTATTTATCACCTTCTTCTCTAATTTTAAAAAAGGCACAATATCCTTTCCACAACATTCATTATAATTGATTATAATTCTGAACACTCTGGAGAATTTGCAAACGTCTGCTCCCTCTTTGTTTTCAATTAAGTTCTTGTCTCAGCATTTCCCGTGTCTTGATATCCTACCACTATTTCTCATGTAAAATCAATTCTTGTTCTATGATACAGCAAGAAGTTCCCAATCTAGTTTTGATACATTACTAATGATTTTCTATCCTTATTTTTTTCACTGTGCTAAGAAAGGGAAACATATTGTGTTTTTATTATGTGTTTTCCTAGGCCTCATTTTAGTAATGCTTTTCTTGAGACTGCTAGGTACCTGAGACAAGACTCTAAATATTCTTTGCTAATTTGGATCATGGTTTTGTATAAAGACATTGTAAAGCTCCCTGTGTATACTATGATATTTTTTTATACATCTTAACATCCTCCTTGCTTTAAAAGCAAATTTTCTTGTTTAAAGCAAATTCTTAAGCAATTCTTAAATTCTTAAAACAATTATTAAGATTCTTCCTTGGTTTTATTTTTCTTCTACAGATTATAAAGAATACTGGCAGGCCTTTCACATTATCTGACACAAATTTAGGGACCGTAGGAAAAGGACAGATGAAGTGGTTTGGAGAGGTAACTTACATAGTTGCTCTAAGCAAATTGTTTCTTTATCTCAGAGTCCAACTGTCAGATCATGCTATAAAACATTGTATTCAAGAACTTGGCAAAATATAGATGAAATTTCAAATTCATTCCAGATAAGGATTTTTTTTCTTCCACAGCAGTTTGAAATATTTTGAAGTTCCATTTTCAGAGGAAAGCAATAAATGAATTGCAGGTTTTCAATTATTAAAGGTTTAAAGAATCTGTTAAGCCTCAATCCAAAACAGCTGCAATAATTCAGTGTTACAGAGAAATTAAAATAGTTACAACTCATAAACAAGAGCATAGCAAACTTGCCACATTAATTTGAAACATTTTCTGTGATCACCTATGTAATACTCAACCGCGTCTACTGCAAAACCATCTGAAATGTCAATTTTTCTTTTGCAAAACACTACATACAGTATTTTAATATCTTCTGTCATCTCCTCCCACGTTTCCTTTCCTCCCAAGAGTGCACCCAAAAGTTTGGCTTGCTGCTTCTTTTGATCTAGCTTGGGCTTCAACAGGTTCACACAAGCCGATGAACTTTTGTTTTCTTCTTTCGAAGTACTCCCCCAGCACCTAAGAGACAAAGGTGGGCTGTCTTTTGGTGCTCTGAGGGAACAGGCTGGCTATGAGAAAAATGTAGCATGCTTTTGAGCTATCATTAAGCAGGTTTGCTAAGAAAGGTGGAGCAAATGTGCTACTTCACTGCTCCTCTAACAGTGACAAATGATGCTGACTGGAACGATGGGGCATTCAGGATGTTGCCAAAGCATAAAAAGCACAACCTTGGCCAGTGCTGATTGTGTGAGCTTACCAACATAAACACTAGTGCTGGTGAGGGAGTAACAGAGTTGGTGTTTTATTCTTTCCTGCTTTTCCTGTCATCTTGTCTTTGCTCTTCCCCTGAGGATCCATATGGGCACCTCTCCAGACACCCATGYAGGATACCTTCAGCAATCCCACCACCAGGAATGGACACACAGCTGTAATTAAGTTCAACTTTCTTTGTCAGAAAGTGCTAGAGACGTGATGTCAAATAAAGMGAGGATAAGACCCCCTGTTTGCGTGGTTCAGCCTGGGTGGTGAGAAATGGCTATGATCCATCATGCCCAAATTAGAAGTATATAACAACTTTTTCATTATACTAATGGACCGCCAGAAAGCCACAGGCTCTCCACRGCAGATTTCTGGAGTTGTTAGGCTCCAAACACATGGGACAAATCTTGCAAATTTTCCAGAGAGTACCTTCCGCATTGGACAATCCCAGTCCCATCAAAAGCCCTAAATAAACAACACATTATGATCTTTACGGACTACACTGACAAAACTTGTCATTTAATTTAACCTTCAAAACATCCTCCCTGTCTTTCCCTCAGATTCAATTTGTGAGTTCAGCAGGGAATATCATTACTGAACAATAAGTGTTTCTCAGAAAAAAGCCAACATAGTGAGCTTGGAGAATAAGCAGCCTTTTCAGTTTTCTCTCACTAAAGCACCCTTGTAAATTTACTTGAACTCTGATGAGAAAAAGACAGATGCATTCAAGAGGAGTAAGGCAGTGTGAGTCAGAAGGAGCGTTTATTCCCTGAAAGCAAGACAGAAGGCAGTTCTTTTACTCTATCATCAGTAGGGGTCCAAAATGTTGGTGGTGCTGGCAAGGACCTAACTGCCTGCTAAAAAAACTTCAGGGGGGAATAATCTAGTCTTGCCTTAGACATGAAAACATTAACATTTCAGAAGCAGTATTGCTGTGATTTCAGTCTAAAATTGATTTCAAGGAGAGTGCTAGTGTCAAACAGCTGGTATGGATAGACAAGTGGCTTACAAGTGTTTCTAAAACCTGCTCTTTGTTATTCTTTTTCCTCTTCTTCTGGATGCTTAGGGAAATATATTCTTTGTGTCCATTTATAGCATCTAATGTGTAAATATCCCTAAATGGTGTGGCAATTGAGTCAGGCTGTCTTAAGCACACACAAAAATTATTAAATAAATAAATAAAATCCTAGTTTTCTAAGGAGCAAATTGACAGCAGAAGAATAATGTGAAATAAAATCATTAGGGAATTAAATAGATGTGGGACTACATTTTCTAAAGATTTGTTGTGATCAGCAGTATCCACAATTACATAGTAAGTTTTTCAAAAAGTACTAATGGGAGTACTCATGGCTAGAGAACTGAAAGAGCTCAGCCTACAGTATGCAAAAGCTGACAACTTACTCTCTTATGCTTTAGTAGGAGTAATGCTGTCATAGATAGTGGCTAAAAAGCTGTTAGGACAGCATGTAAGCTGCTTTACACACAGGCTGAACATCAGTAAAATGTGACATTCCTGTCTCCAGTCATTGAATCTGGTGTAGATAAAATGTTTCCCTTTCAAGCAAAGGAATTAGCTTCTGTTTTCGCTGAAGTTAGAGAATATCCCAGGCTATGGAAGTTTGTAATGTTCAACGTTAACTCACTTTATACCTTGTTCATCCATCTGTACTCAGAGAACTGCCCATTTTGGGAGTTATATGGTTCTTGCTTTTCCAGGCAGGTGTCAACTTTGATCTGCTGCCAAAGTGTTTAGAGGGCTAAACAGCTCAGAAAGGGAGGAGTTTCCAGAGCTTTCTAAGTCATGAAGTAAGAATTAGGCAGAAATAGTATTCAGTGCAGGATTATAGCATTTGGCCTATGAAGATGTTAAATATCAGTTGCCGGACTGTAAAGGAACTGGAAAATCTAGATCTTCTGCAAATCCGTATGGGATCAGTAAGATAACAATGACTATAACATCATTATTTTAACTCTTTCCCTCATCATCCCTCTCAGCCTGTTGGGAGAAGGCAGACCAAYGGGTGAGAGCCACAAACATCTAGATCTGCAGAAAGTAGCTTACATTGTCCACCACACAGTGGCTCTGAGTGTGAAAAGCTCCTAAGATCCATGGCTTTCAGAGACCTGAGTCTTCATCTCAGTTGCCAAAAGGGTTTCTGCTTCTCACAAGAAAATAATTCATCAGACATGACTCAGTTTAAACACTCCCAGAGTTTGAAATAGCCTAGGTAGCCCAATAGGGAATGACATCTTAGTGTTTTTCCTTCCAGACTTGAATTATGTCTGCAGGATTTAAGGGGGAAAGAATTACATGGAGAGTTATATGTCTGATCAACGATTCATGTTAGTGTCTGACTGGAGACTGCTGGTTTAGTTTTAATTTTMAAAAAATTGTTTATTGTCAAAACTCTTTCCACTTCAGGTACTCTTTATTGATGTCCTGCTTCTTCTTCTATGCGTTTATGAAGATTTAGTATCATTGCTGCACATTCAGAAAGAGTCCTCTTCTGTGTAACTTACATAACAAAACCATAAAAATTCAGTGGAAGGGAAAAGATAAATATCCAATRTTTTAAAAGTGTTTGAATATGGAAAGGATCATCATAAAAACAACAGCTTCTCGTGACAGGGAAAGCAACACACACATTGCCTGTTTAAATTAAATGCTTGAAAGCTCTAAGGCTCTTCTGCAAACCTGCTTTTGTTCTGTATGAATCTCATGGATGTTTTAAGCCTTTGTAATTTTGGAATACACCTATTCTGTTTTTCAATGAAAAGGCATATTAATCTACAGAGAAGACTACTCTAGCCATTTTTTTTTCCTGAAACCAGTTGAACTTAGATGTAAACTGCTCTCTGGTTTTTATTTTTGTTAGGAGGAGGGAGATAAGTCTATTGAGACTGCGGAGAAATGGTGTTTATAATTATACATGATTAGTATTTAAAGAACAATTTTTCAAAGGAATTCCATTTATTTCTGGTTTTCATCTGTCATTAGAAGTGTGTAAATGACTATGTGTCGCTCCATCATCGTCACTCAGCTAAGATGCTGCTTAAGACAGTCTTTAGCCTCAGAAGATGATTGTGTTCTTAAAATTGTCAGAAAACCTGCAGCATTGTAAGCAGCTAAAACATTTTCATAAATCTTTTTACAAACACATGAATTCTTTTGTTTTTGCTATAATATGTACATTGCATACATGCATTTTTCTTTTGCTTTGAAGTATTTTTGCATGGAGTAGTAAAGAGCATGATATTATGGGGAGAGTAAAATAATCCCCAAAATCTATGTAGACATGATCTCTTCTTACAGGGACTTAAACTTCAAAGTAGAGGACAGCTCTGAGATTTCAGTATCTCCACTATTTGTCAGACTTCTATTCATTTCATTTGAATCAGACACTCTACAGTTTCTTAATAGACAAAGCAAACAGCTTTCCAGAACAAAACTGCGCAGGCATAGATTGTGTGACTGTATAATGCAATCATGCACATTTCTTTTTAAAACTATGTGGTTTTGTTCTATTGATTAGAAATAAAGATATTCCTAGCAGTGAAACTTCAAACTTAAAAATTGCACAGTTCACTACTCACTCACGTTCTGAGCCAACTGTTTTGTCTTTTTTTTTCTTTTTTTGGTTATTTAACACACAAAATGCTCAAGCCCAGCTGGTAAACTTACTTGGAGTCCTTTTTTCTACTGAAAAATAATCATGCATAGCTATCTTTGATACTTACCATTTTCCAGCAAAGAAGATGAAAATTATTTGCAAATACTCTCTGCTATCTACCTAGACTATCTACTCAGGTGTATTTTTTGTTAATCTGAGGCTCATGGGAGGTAGTGGTCTGCACCTGCACAACTAAAATTAAATCAGTTTTGCTAGTGATGACAACGAAATTAGGTTTTAATAGCTAATTCCCTTACCACTCTTCATTGCCTATAGTCAGAGGAATAATTCAGGTACCTAAGCATAGTTGTGCACTGCTATTTCAGATGTTGTAGGGTATCTGAGGCATCAGCCCAGAGTTGGCAGACATAACACAAAAGCTATGCAAAAAACCCCCTCCATTCTGGAGGTATTTAAAAGATGTGTAGACGTGATGCTTAGGGACATGGTTTAGTGGTGGACTTGGTAGTGTTAGGATAACAGTTGGACTCGATGATCTTAAAGGTCCTTTCCAACCTAAATGATTCTATGATTCTATTAGAATATTTTCTTTTAGATAGCTGAAATTAAATGGTGCCTCATGTTCTTGGAGTAAGTCTTACTGGAAGTCAGAGAAAAACATTTAGGTGTGTCTGCCATTTTTATCTGAAAAGCTTGTCTGCCATTTACAAAGAGCTAAACTCCCAGCAAAAATAAATAAGGTATTTGAGTGTAAATACGTGAACAGAAAGTTTAGTTTGAAATTATGCAAAGTAAATCAGAGCTGAGCAGTCAGAGCAACTGCAACGTTCTAGTGAGTTATTCACAGAGGATACGAGTGTTACAGCTCCCAGCTACAGAGGGTTGTTTTTTTAACTCAAGCTGTTGCATTTAATGTTCTTAGCTCTTGAGGTTCCTGGCTCAGTCCCTGTTGTATTAACCAAGAGTTCAGCTGTCATACAAAAGCTTGCAAACATAAAGCAGAGAAAGTAAAATTGAGTTCATTAATGATATAGGAGGATAAAACTCCCTGTGTTAATGTGCTCTGTGGTAACTTTCTGCCCAAAAGGACTATACAAGGCTCTACGCACCCTGTTTTGTGAAAGAAAAAAGAACCCAAGTAGGAGTTTTGAAGAATTCACATCTCACAATCAGTCCTCTTTCTTAGGATGATATTTTTACCCTCATTGATGGAAAGCTAAACCACATCCACCAGCAGGCATACTGACTTTAATTACACTAGCCATAGAATAAGATATTACTCAACATATGATTTTTGGCCTTGCATTTAGTTTTTGCTTCTGCCAATGAATGAGAGGGGGAATGAAATGTCAATATCTGTTCCTAACAAAATGGCACAGTAAAGGATCACTGTTTTTGTAAGGCCCTTGGGAACTACCTGAACGAATTGTATGCTATGTTTTGAATGTTTCTCTTAACTTTTTGTTGGAGATGGATGAAAATAAAAAAGTGTACATAAAATAATATACAAAGATAACAGGAATCTTCTAGAAGAATTTTTTTTTTCTTTTTTCTCTGAAAGCTTCAATTGAGGATTTTTCACATTAGGAATCTTCCCAACAGGTCTATTTTTAGAATCATTTTGGAAGGTATTTATTAATAGAGAGCAAGAACAGGAAAGTAACTAGTTTGTCTTGACAGAGAATAAAAGCATGAGCTACTGCAGGAAAGTGCAAGTAAAATACATGTTCCATGTAGACACCACTCTGAGGAAGAGCAGATCCTGTAAGCCAAAACCAGGACAATCATGCTCTTGATCCCCAATGTCTCTATTGTCAGCTGGGTCAGGAGCCTGCTCCAGCAAATATGAATTAATCTATTTCTCCTGCCTTAACCATCAAGCTATGGAGAGAAGTCTTCAAGAAGAGGATGATTTATCCCTCCCCTAATTTTCTCTTTCTAACTACCTGAAGCCTTTATTATCATTCATTGCCTCCATTACACTAACACTCACAAATGGCACAGGGCCATTCTGTGCTGACACAAAATATGAAGCATGAGGAAGCATCCTGAGGAATATATAATCTCATTTCAGTCAAGAAGCAACAGGTTGCTGTGTAGCTAATCAACATCAGTCTGTGGCATTCATTGAATGGAGGATTACAAGTCATAACACTAAGAAGGTGAGCAAGACAACATGCAGAAAAAAACAAAAGGGCAGCTGCAAGTGCAGAAAATAACACCGGCATCGAACTATGKTTTTTTTCCAAACAAAAGAAATGAAAATGAATGGAGACATTGTCCCCACCTCTATGTTTGGTATAGTTATATACTGCTTCTGGAAAGCAGTACATTGTTCTCTCTCTCATTCTCTCTCATTCTTTCTCTTTTTTTCCTCTCCCTCTCTCCCTCTTGTCTCTGTCTCCCTCTTTTTTTTTTTTTTTTTTTTTTTTTGTTCAGCTGTAGCTGGTTGCTAATAATTTAAATTCATTGCTGTGTGAATGCCTTCCAATTAGTGATAAATGACACTTCACACATTTGCTACTTGTTTGTTTAACAGCTGCCACTCCTAAATCTGTAGGTTGTAGGTATTTGGAAAAATGACATGTTTGTATTCTGTATAGTAACAGGTTTGATTTTGTGTTAAAATTATGTTTTTGAGGAGCATTGTAATTCTCTGTTTATGGTCATTCACTGCCAACTTCTGGCACCAAACACTTACTCTATTTTCATTTTTAAAAGATGACATGACAGAAATAACAAGACAATAAATCACAATTATACTGCCTGAGTAAACATCAGAAATGTTGATTACAGCACAATGATAGCAGCCTCATTCTTATTTGCTGAGACATGTTAGCCATCCATACTCAAAATTATGTTCTCACTTTTAAGTTCTTGTATAAACTTAAAATAGGATTATTTAAGTCCTTTTATAGAATGAGTTGTTGTTGGGAGAGGGGATAATAGAAGTTCTTCATTTTGGAGTTAAATAAAAAAAAATAATAACATTCTGCAACTTGATAGTGTTGACATTTCCTAACCTAAACAAGAAGAAACTCAGCACTGTAAAGGTCCTTTTGGAATCCATTTTGCTCTGCTATGTGCACATGAAGGTACATGTATTTGGTTATAAATCCATTATAATTCACACATACGATGGCTTTAAGTTTGGAGTACACCCTTTTCATTTTTGACTGATGATTGCTCAGTTAGTATAGATTTGTCTGTCTTTTAGTTATTTTTCTTCAAATTACTTTTCCTTACCTTATTAAACAAAGATGTAAACAAAGTGGAGAGGGAGGTGCTGATCTCTTCTCCCTGGTATCCAGTGATAGGATGTGTGGGAATGATTCAAAGGTACGCCAGGGGAGGTTTAGACTGGACATTAGGAAGCATTTCTTTACCGAGAGGGTGGTCAAACACCGGAACAGGCTTCCTAGAGAGGTGATTGATGCCCCAAGCCTGCCTGTATTTAAGAGGCATTTGGACAATGCCTTTAATAACATGCTTTAACTTGGTCAGCCCTGAATTGGTCAGGCAGTTGGACTAGATGGTCGTTGTAGGTCCCTTCCAACTGAAATGGTCTAGTCTAGTCTATTCTAATTCCATAGTCCGAAAAATTTGACTTGACACTGTCAATATTACATTCCATAGATCAAGGTTATGATCACTGAGGCCTCAAAACCAGGTTATGAAGCATCACTGAAAGATTTCAAAGTGTTTGTTTCCTGCTTTTATTAGATGAGTTTGAGTTCAGCAACAACTGTATTTTTATACATTTTTATTGTGCAAAAAATACACAGAAAATGTACTTTTGATTAAATGAATGACATATACAGCTGTAGCTGAATCCAACATTTAGTGTTTATAACACTAATGCATAGGTCTTTATGCACTGGACAATATTCTTGATTACCTTGAACAAACAGAAAGTTACTTCTGCTGGGATGATCCAAGGCACTTGGATCTACTCCTACTACTCCTGTATGCTAATTACTCTACAGATGACAGTTATGCAGCCCAATGCAGGGCACTGAAGCTAAATACCTAAATTACGGTTTGATATTCTTTCAAATAAAAAAAAGTAATGTGGAAAATTAAGTGCAAAATCACAATAAGTTAGAGACACAAAGATTTTGAGATGCAACCTGCCAATGACTTAGAATTTAATAACAAAAGATTTCCAAAAAATATGAAACCTGATACAAATCGGGGATCAAGAATATAAAAAGCATTCACTAGACCTTTTGGTAAAATTAAATATATAGACATTTTTAGATCAATATACACTACAAATAGCTAAGGGAATTTGACAGACTGGGGTTTGTTTATGTGGGGGCAGAAATGAGTAACTGCCTGCAAGTGAAATCTCAGTAGTAGAGCTGGATTCAGAATCAATTAATAAAAAGAAAAGAAACACACTTCAAGGACCACATGGAATCACTCAAGAGTTCTACATTAACTTAATTATGATTAAATACTTCATATTTATACATTTAAAGCACTAACAATGATAGGTAACTATTACTTGCTGGTAGCTGGATTTGGTAATAAAAAAGAAAATTACCTTTAAGAAAAGGTTTGAGGGATGATGCAGGGATAAACAGTTGAACAAGTATGAAAAGATACATGGATAAATAAGACATACAGGCTCAATATCAATAGTTAAACGCCTTTCTTACAGAGGAAAGGTGTGCCTCACAGAGCTATTAGATTTCTGTAAAGAAGTGAAATAGCACATGAATATGGTTGGTCCATTGAGACTTTCACACACAAGGCTCTTACAAGCTTTTGACAATATTATTGTCACAAGGCTCTTAGAAAAATGAATTATGATTGGTAAGAAACAAGTTTCACTTATGGATTAGTAACTGATTAAAATAAGAAAATAAGTTCAAGCCTAAAAAAATACCAATAACACAAAGGAAGAAGGTTACTGTAATTAGGAAATGGGTTCATTGTATCAATAAAAATAATTCAGTTAAAAACATGAACAGTGAGGTGACAAAGTTTGCTGATGATACGCAGTTATTCAGAAAAGTCAATGCTAATGCTGATTATGGAGTTACAGAAGTGAATGGGTAATAAAATGTATAAAAGATTCAGTGTTGACAAATGCAAAATGATAAGCATGAGAAAAACTATATGTAAAATGATAGGTTCTAAATGAGCTATTATCACTTAGAGGACAGATTTTTTGAGTCATTGTAGATATTTCTAAGGAAATGCCTGCTTAACAGAAGGAAATATAAAGTTAAGAAATTAGCAAAGAAATTGAGAGCGAAACAGAAAACAGTATTTCCACTGGGTGCAGCTGCATCCTGAAATATATATACAATATTTCTTAAAGGATAGACCAGCACTAAAAAACTACCAAAAAAAAAAAAAAATCAAAACCAGTGTATATAACTATTTCAGAGTCTATTAGTGGTCCAGATTAAAACTCTAGTTCAGCAGCTACCTAAAACACTACTGCTAGGAGATCGAGAATATACTGGGGAGGGATCAGGCTGCCTTCAGTATTTCTTATAATTTCTCTTTCATTTTTTTCTGTGGAGTCATTAGCAGAGTCAAGGGAGAAAGAGTGAGGGGTTCATCCAAAGGTTGATCGAAAACACAGAAAGTACTCTTTTACAAGCGGTCATGCTTAAGAGGGAGTCCATCTTTCTCCTATGACTGTACAGACAGCCTGGGAGGACTCTTGTCCTAACTAAGGCAAATAAGTCAAGGTTTCCAAAGTTGTGCACTGTGGTGAAATCCCTTTACCTTTCTTTGTATCAAAGATGGACTTGTTTGTTAACAGAAATTTTTATCATTTTAATTAACGAAAACGGAATTATTTTCCTTCCTACTTCAAAAATGAACAAAATATATGATCTTAAGTTTTCCAGACTAGTTCACTTATACAGTGAGGGGATAAGTTCCTTATACATTGGAAGGACCAATTCCTGAATAAGCTGGGAGCTGCTTTATACTAACAACACTAAAGCAAACTCAACAGGATCATCTTAGCAATAAATGAATTGAAGGGTGAGAGTCATCAGCTTACTGTACTCCAGAGCAAAAGGTCACCATGAGAATATTACTTCAGTTCTCCTCTAATTCAACAAATAGCTCTAATGGGAGTTGCACTGGGTCCCAAAATAGTAATAGTATTACAGTGGGGGCCTTTATTTCAGTGGAGTGATGAAAGCCAAATATTTGCAGCAAGTACTTGAAGTATCATCAGTTGTCGGAAAAGAAAATTTTTGTAGCACAGAAATAAGGTAAATATCAGCTGGCTAATATTAATGTGAGCAGTTTGCATGAGCTCGGCCAAAACAGATGTTCAGGGGATGCAAACCACCAAAGGTTCATTGACTATAATAATTTATACTAATATCTGACCAAAAAAACCTTACCCTCTTCCAATGAAAGRTTTGAATTAAAATGGCAGGCTTTTTTCCTCCACAGCTTTGATCGCGTTTCACTCAAATTCTACTTGGAGACCTGTGGGATGGCTCTTGAGTCCATGTACTGCTCTGCTTACCCACTCAGGACCTCACAGCGTTGTCAACAACCATTTCCCACATACCAAGCAAAGGCAGTCATATGGATACTGAAAAAGAAATTTGCTTTTAAACATCAGCTTGATCTGGAGAGCAAACATTCTGAAATCATGTTCTGCCAAGAAAGAATATTCCAAATCTTCTGGACTGGCCAGAAAAAAATGAAAGCAAAACATAGAAGCCTAGTGTATGGTAGAGATTGGTTAAATAATCAGGAGAGCTTATTACTTGCACTGAACTGTGTAACTTAGTGAGGTAAATAAAATACAGTCATTTGGGAAAACATTGTGAGTATCTAAAGGTTAAAGAACATATTCCAGGGGTTAACTGCCAGACTGTTTGAAGATAAGGTGTTTTACAACACATACCATTGTGGATATAAGTGTTTGAGTAGTTGACACAATAAAAAATTATTTCTGACAGTTATTCCTGGAATGAAGGGGAAAAAACAAAACATTGCTGTGACATTTGGTATGGCATAAGGTCATGTTGTATTAATTGTACCACTCGAGCTGACACAGTGTATCATGATGAGCATGGTGTAAAGTCAGGGTCATCACTGCAACACTGTTCATTTGGTTGTACCTCAAAAAAAAAAAAAAAAAAAAGAGATAGAGACCAAGGAGAGTTTGAAAAGCTGCAATTAAAAAAATACTTTGCTCTAAAAATTATATCTAATTTCAATTAAAAAGGAGTGGGACACAGTGGCAGTGTGAAATTTTGCAGCAAAGGGCAAAACCATACCAATCACAGAGTGACTTCTCTAATCTGTTTTGTTCTCCAGACATGCAAAACCCAATTTTAGTAAACAAAACTTTAGCTTCTGTAAGGCAATGCAGTCATACTGGGAATCAAACCTGGTACTAAGCAGCAGCAATGTAAGCTACCAAATACCTAGAGACAAACCAGCCAGTACCTGTGACCCACCGTGCCTTACAACACTGATTTCCCACAGCTAAGTGTGAAATCAGAAAGTGGGTAAATCAGAAAGTACACAGGTAATCAGAGTATTTCCACCTAGCAGCAACAGCAGCTACTGACAGAACAACCTGAATCTTTAGGGTTCTCCTTCCTTGCAGCTCTCTGCCTAATACCAGGATGTTTTATCCCTCTTCAGCCCCTTCCTTTTATCATCATCCTTGAGACRGAAAAATTCATTTTTGCCTAGACTTTGAAAACTTGAAGCAGCTTTTCTGAGAGTTACTGGGGAAGTAGGGCTGTTCTCGGGAAATGGAGCACTGCTCGACCGACTCATCTCTCTGTTACCTGTTGTGCCTTGGTGTAATTTCTTTGCTTTGGCAGCAGCTAGATGGCCAATAAGAACATTTATATGTGAACGCATATGTTTAAGCTAGCCACAACTCATGCTGTCCCTGACTCAGCAGATATTTACGTGGGTAGAAAAGAGTTATGGTTATGGTACCCTTAGGTACCTCCAGTAATTTAAAAGTTAGGCTTCTAGTTTAGGCCATTTAGCTTTCCACTCTAGTGTTGCAGCTATTGACCACCTTGTAAATGCAAATCACAATCGTAATCTTCAAACACCTGTTTGAGGATACTTATTAAACCTTTCCTGGTAGCTTATCTCAAACCCATGGGTTTGCCAGTATAAGTAGTTCTACATTTTGCTGGATAAAAAGTGGATGCTGCTGTATTTCTATGCAGAGTTCCTCAGTCTGCATAGCAGGAYTTGTGATTAGTACAGAATTTCACCTCTCATGCAAGTTTCCCTCAGACCTTCTCTTTCTCCCTCAAGTCCAGTAGCTTACAAATAGTAGAACCATCAGACAGCAATGCTTTATTAAGCTTTGGCAGGAAGCCTATGTGCATTTTCACCAGACTTCAGATCACTGTCTGTCTTGCATTGCAAGAAATCCATGAACCAAATCTCTTAAGAAGTAGCAAAGTCCCTCATTCCCTACATCCAAAGGAATGCCAAAGATTTTGAGGCTTTCAAACGTAGGTCCACTGTCCTGAGTTCACATCAGAAACACTTCATTAGCCCATTGGAGGAGAAACGAATAATATAGTCATCTTGAACACTTCTTTACATATGTTAAATTATTTTCACAGTCCCAGCTGGCCTCTTCAGGGAAATAAAGTGTTAGGGAAAAAGAGATTAATCTATTTTATCTATTTTACTAGAAATAATCACAGTAAATTAATTTGTGCTGATTTGCAAAATCAGCTAAAATAACACCAGTTAAATGATATCAATTATTTTTAGTTCTGTGTTATATACACCATATTACTTTGGCAGGCAAACTGGGAAATAGAAGGATTTGAGGAGCTAAACTTCTGGAAGCTATGTAGCAATATTTATAGGTAGAACTGGCTACAAATCAGAAAATCTGCTTCATTAAAAAAATCGCATTGTGAAATGTGTATTTGTTCCGCATATGTTGAAAGATTTTTTCCTAGGAGAAAACATTTAAGGAAGAAAAGGATAGATTTCAGAAGAGAAAGTACTTAGAGCTTTCACACTAGGATTAGTAGGCATCTTTCTGAGTCCCTACTTTGTCCAGCTCATGATATAGCTACACAGTAGAGGCATCAGAGCAAATTTCTACATGAACAATCTTCTGCAATGAGCATGGAAATCTGCATGGCCTAGAATATCTAGACCATCTAGAACTTTGTGCACCTACAGCTCAATTATTTTGTTGTCTAAGCAGCCACAAATACTCATACACCATGTTACAGTCTATGGGGTCAATCTGCCCTCAATCATGGAATTTAAACCTGGATTTTGACGTTTCAGATGAGATTTTTAAGCACCAGGGGATTGTTTTTTTCTAATTTTGATGCTAGGAATCTTTACTAGATGCTAGCAGGGTTTTTTATTAAATATTATTGCAAAGATAGTAATCAGGAACAGAATAAACAGCACCCTGCATCTTTAGGTCAGACTTACTGTGTTGCTAAGCACTGGAAGACTATGGTCATACCACTACAAAGAAAAAAATAGATCAAAAACTCAATAGCTTGAAATACTACTTTTCTCAGACTTGAGGTCTAAACTGTCATGCTTGCTTCCTTCCTAACTTCCTTCCTTTCTTATGAGAGTTGAATTAAAATATATGAATGTAGATTATGATAATATAATAAATACAAACATATAGTAGCTTGAGGATTAGGCAATCAATATGCTTGAGGGCAGAGCTGCCATTCAGAGGGACCTAGACAGGATGGAGGAATGGGTTCATGAAATTCAGCAAGGATTCAGGCAAAGTCCTGCACCTGGGAAGGAAGAAACTCTTGTAATGATAAAGGCTGGGGACGGATTGGTGGGAAGCAGTTCTGCTGCAAAGATGGACAGCAGAGTAAACATGAGTCAGCAGTGCATCCTACTATATTGGGCTGTATTAACAGGCCAGTAATCATTGGATGGTTGGAGGGCTGGAGCACTGCCCCATGAGAGGGGCTGAGGAAATGGGGCTTGTTCAATCTGGAGAAGACATGGCTTTCAGGGGACCTAACAGCAGCATACCAATATCTATGAGGAGGTCATCAAGAAGATAGAGCCATGGCCTTCATAGCTGTGCATGGTGGAAGGGTAAGCAACAACATCATAAACTGAATCAGGAGAGATTCCATCTGGAAATAAGGAGAAAGCTTTTCCCCATGAGGATAGTCAAACAGTGGAACAGGTTATCCAAAGAGTCTGCAGATTCTCTGTCCTCAGAGGTCTTGAAGACCTGACTGGATAAAACGCTGAGCATCCTGGTCTGAAATCAGTGTTAAAGTGGTTTGAGCAGAAGGCTGGATTAGATGACCTTCTGATGTCCATTCCAAACTGAATGATTAGGCCAGATCCCACATCCCTGACTATCCTGTTAGAATACAGAGTAATCTGACCTTCTTTAAACGGTTAGATATGCAAAGTGTTCTTTTTGCTGAACTATAAACCACCAATTTAGTTAACAGGAAAGTACATTAAAATTGTAATGCAAAGAGAATGAAAAATGTGTATTGTTTAGGAATGCAATGTTAGCCACTTGCCCAAGTACAGCATTTGTAACTTCAAAGGTAAGTTGGAAAGGATTCATCTACCCAAAAATTCATGTCTACATGCAGTACAGATGATGACAGATGTCTACTAAAGATCTGACCAAGTCACCTTGGACTCACTTTATAGTCAATGAAGAAAAATAGGCAATTTTAGGTACAATTCAGTATTTTCTGAAGTGGATATGCAAAATGGGCCTGATGAATCAAGTCCTAGAAATTATTATTACTTTCCACTGATCATAAAGTGGATTTAAGGTGATTAGTTCAGCCATGGAAGTTTACATGCTGCACATCAGAAATGAGGTGTGATGAAACCCAGCCGTTGTATTTAACGCATTTCCTCCAGGAAATCACACAAACACTCCCAAACTATTAAAACAAAGCACAGTACTGAAGATGTGAGGAAGAGAACTCCCCGTCCTGAGAACTGAAGAATCCAGTTGTATAAAATAAAACTTCTCTTAATCTTCCTAGTAGGGTAGATCAGAGATTACATTTTGCGTGGCAATTTCATATTTTATTTTAGAGGGAAGAAAAAGCTGAGTAAGCAAAATGGGAAATATAAATTTAATTCTGTCTCTTTTCACTAAGTGTATAAGAAATCAGGAAGAAATACCAGGCATCCTCCACCTAGGCTTTGCACAGAGCCTGTCTGATCTTTTCCTTAGAATCAACACCTAGTAGAGTAGGGTTGGCTCTAATAAAAGGAAGATGATGTGTAGAAAATGTGGTCTTACTGTTTTACAACATCCTACTGTTTACAATATTTCCAGGAACGAGAGAACTGTAATTTCAGAGTATTCTCAGTCTAAGCAGGCCTGAATTTATTGCTTCTGCTTCCCAAGAAAGTACTTTACTCCTTATATTCTAGCATTTTTAGGTCATACTCTTCACTAAACAATATGCAGCTGAGATACAAGGTTGCAAGATCCGTGATCTTCCTGAAAGAGACCAGGTGTCATAAACCTGATTTTCACTGAAAGAAGGGGTATGCTTAAAAGAAAATGGGTGTCAACAAATTGTGTGTCCTTAGAATGTGCCTTTGATACTAGTTTGTTACTGGATTAAGAGAATGAAAGTAAACAAAAACAGTTGCAAGAGCAGTAATCAAAATAGTAACTAGGTAACTGCAAATACCATCATGCATCCTAATCAGCACAAGTCCTCTTTATGTCCTGACTTCCACATATCCTGTGCACTTAACTACATAAACTTCAAGTACACTTCACTTGTGAAAATTCTTATGTGATGGCTCTCCAATGCCTTAGCACTAAGAAAACTCTTTTGGGTTCAAAAAGAACTCTTTTTGAATTATATGGATTTAATTCCCTCCAGGCCAAACAGCTATTTCTTCTTGGTTAAATATGTGATGTAACAAGCTCTTAAGTAATCCACCACCAGCCTCACATCTCTTGTATTGGTTTTTATAGTCACATTCAAGATTATGATTAAAACCACAAAAGTTTAGACCTTCCTAGGCAACTGTCTTCTTGGACCTGGATTGCCATGGAAATTAACCTGGTATCTGTCTTTCTAAATCAGGGCACTTCTATATATGCTTTCGTATCTGTAGTTAAGCATCAAGGGACCATCCAGAAAAGCAAAGATTATGTATTTGTCTATATGGATAGTATGGAAAAACATGTGATGACATTGTAAGCAGAACTTGGGTTCCTCATACTCATTTAAGGGAGGATTTAAGATAACAAAGTTCAACAGGTTCTTAACATTGGCATGCCCTCATGTCCTAGTTAAAACACAAATTAGTATTTAAAAAAAAAGAAAAAAAGCAACTACTCATGACAATCACTTGTTTTGAGTCATGTGTTTGTTTTTGGGGGGTTGGTCTTTTTTTAATCTTTATATTACTGTTCTCCATCCTTGATGTTTGCTGAAGTATAAAGTTTTTTTGGAGAAGTTTCAGTAAAATACTGTGATTGTTTTGGGGGGAGATAAAAGTAAGAAAATACAATTTATCCATTACTGTGGCAATAGAAGAAAATAGGAGTGACCTTTTTTGAACAGATGTACAGTCAAGAATCACACAGTTTGAAAGATGGTATTTTGTACAGAATAACTCTCAACAATTATCTGTGAATGACCTTTTCCTGACAGACACTGGTTTAGGTTTTGTTTTAGTTTTGTTTTGTTTTGTTTGTTTTTTTTAATGAGGAACAAGCACTTGCAAATCTCATCATGGAATGTGCTACATATTTTTCATCAAACTATATAAGGGCCTGATCCAAACCACTTGAGGGCTAACTGAGTACTTACAGAATAGCTCAGTCAGTCAGCTTGCTGTTACTTCTGCGTCAATGTGACACTCAAAGATTTCAGGAGAAGGATTCACCTATACTGGGCTGAAGACTGATTCTATTTTGGTATCTCTAAATCACAAGTGTGAAGCAGGAAGGACATCTCATATTGTTTTAGCCAGACCATCGCATTCAAAACAAGCATTAATTTAGTTTATTTTTGCAAATCTAAAATACCTTAATTCTTAACTAGTCAAAAATTTTCTATTGCTTTTTGCTTACTATGAAAAGATTATCTAGAAAGCACATCAGTATTTTACTGAAAAACTTTTAATTCATCATTACATGGGCTTTAGGGAAGATCCTTCCCCAGAAAGTATCTATTCCTGGAAAAAAAAGATCAAAAACTATTATTTATGGAATTTGATGACAATGGGTTTGCTCACAGGAATACATGCTCTGCCAGGGTGCTGGAGTTTGCAACATTGAAGTCTAAACTTACATATAAAAATTCAGTCCTGCTCCTGGTTTTATATGTACCATGCAACATCCTGAATTACAATTTTAGCAGTTCTTTTCTCTTCCCTTCACCTTATTTTTCCCATTGGAACTACCTAAAACACCAATCAGATTAGTGCTTGAAATTCCCCTTTTCCCATTTTCTCGTTCGAGTGGTACCATTTTTGGATATTAAACACAAGAAAACTGTCTCATATTTATTAAGTGCTTTTTGGTTGGCTTTTTTTTTTCCAGATTTTTTCATAAAAGATTCCCAGGTTGTTTTCAGTTGGGTTGTAATGGGGCTAGGAAGATGAAGAACATTGTAGAAATAATAAGTTTAAAACAGACATTCATTTCTTGTCAAGATATGCCGTACATGTTTTGTATAGACATTATTTAATCTATTTCTCTAGTTCAGAAATCACTTATTTTGTGTAAATTCAGTTACAGATTATAATTAACTTCTGCTGTACTTTAGTCATTAATGACCCGCTGAACTTGGCCAATTTTATCATTTTAATTTGCAGTGAATACATTTTTCAAATCCTTCTCACACCAGACTTTGCTGTGTTGCCATTCATGAACTCCCCTTCTGCCCTGTTGTCTCTTCTATCTGCAAAAAGCAAAGCACAGCAGCACAAGCAGTTACATGAGCTGAAGCAGAAGTATGTAGTCTTCACCCATGAGCGGTATAGTTCAAAACTAAATGTAATATACTTTTTTTAATCTAATCAAAGAAAATCATTACTTTGAAGTCACTTTTATCTCAACCCATCTGAATTGCTCTCATACCCTTATTCCAGCCATTGTTACTTAAAATTAGTAACAGTTGTGGTAGTCTACAGCTAATACGTTGAAAAATCACAGAGAAAACTGTCTGTCTTGCTGAAACTTGAGATACAGTATTCGTCTTGTTGGTTAGGGACAAAATGTCCATACCAAGAATTATATGTAGATGGTACAGACTTTTAGTCTGACTGCTTGTTTAAAGAACAAACTCTTCTCCAGACTATTACAGTCATTATAAGGCAGAGTAGGTGTCCAAGAAACACAATTGTGGACCTGCGGGAAGTCAAGTCTGCTCATTTCTGCTTGAACTTGCAAGTCAGGCCAGTCTCAGTTGGATATATTTATAACTTTATAGTTTATTTATTGATTTTCCCCCCTTCTTTTACATATTCTCATTGCCTGCATGTCACACTCACCTTTTTACTCAGATTGCCTGACTCTTCCTCTAGAGGGTATTTTTGTTACCTATATTTATATAGGTAACAAAATTTATATTTATATATATATTATATACCTATATACCTATCCAATATTTGCTCCAGACTTTTGACATTCTCGGGAGGGAAACCATACTGACATTTTCTAATTTTAAAATTAGTGAGTTAAGCAGCATCTTTTTAATGGACTTTGGACTGCAATGGTGTTTATGGCAATTGAATAAAACCATTCAGGGAGAGTATGTCACATCATCAGAGGGTGGAAGCAAGGACAGGTAGCCTGGGAGGAATACAGAGAAATTGCCCAAGCAGCCAGGGATCAGGTTAGGAAAGCTAAAGCCCTAATAGAATTAAATCTGGCCAGGGACATCAAGGGCAACGAGAAAAGATTCTGTAAGTATGACGGGTATAAAAGGAAGACTAGGAAAATGTGAGCCCTCTCTGTAACGAAATGGGAGACTTGGTTACCYGTGATATGGAGGAGGTGGAGGTACTCAATGACTTTCTTGCCTCGGCCTTCACTGGCAAGTGCTCGAGCCTCACTGCCCAAGCCACAGAAGGCAAAGGCAGAGACTGGCAGAATGAAGAGCCGCTCACTGTAGGAGAAGATCAGGTTTGGGACCATCTAAGGAACCTAAAGGTGAGCAAGTCCATGGGACCTGATGAGATGCATCCGCGGGTCCTGAGGGAACTGGCGAATGAAGTTGCTAAGTCACTATCCATCGTATTTGAGAAGTCATGGCAGTCTGGTGAAATTCCCACTGACTGGAAAAGGGGAAACATAACCTCCATTTTTAAAAAGGGAAAACAGGAAGAGCCGGGGAACTACAGGCAAGTCAGTCTCACCTCTGTGCCCAGCAAGATCATGGAGCAGATCCTCCTGGTAACTCTGCTAAGGCACATGGAAAATAAGGAAGTGATTGGTGACAGCCAACATGGCTTCACTAAGGGCAAATCGTGCCTGACAAATTTGGTCGCCTTCTACGATGGGGTTACAGCATTGGTGGATAAGGGAAGAACAACTGATGTCACCTACCTGGACTTGTGCAAAGCATTTGACACTGTCCTGAACGACATCCTTGTCTCTAAATTGGAGAGACATGGATATGACGGATGAAGCACTCAGTGGATAAGGAATTTGTTGGATGGTCGTACTCAAAGAGTTGCGGTCAATGGCTCGATGTCCAAGTGGAGACCAGTGACAAGTGGCATTCCTCAGGGGACGGTATTGGGACCAGCGCTGTTTAACATCTTTGTCGGCGACATGGACAGTAAGATTGAGTGCACCCTCAGCAAGTTTGCTGATGACACCAAGCTGTGTGGGGTGGTCGACATGCTGGAGGGAAAGGATGCCATCCAGAAGGACCTTGACAGGCTTGAGAAGTGGGGCCGTGCGAACATCATGAAGTTCAACAAGGCCAAGTACAAGGTCCTGCATATGGGTCGGGGCAATCCCAAGCACAAATACAGGCTAGGCCGAAAACGGATTGGAAGAAGGACGTGGGCATGTTGGTTGATGAGAAGCTCAACCTGACCCGGCAATGTGCACTCGCAGCCCAGAAAGCCAACTGTATCTTGGGCTGCATCAAAAGAAGCATGACCAGCAGGTTGAGGGAGGTGATTCTGCCCCTCTACTCTGCTCTGGTGAGACCCCACCTGGAGTACTGCGTTCAGCTCTGAGGCCCCCAGCATAAGAAGGGCATGGACCTGTTAGATTAAGTCCCGAGGAGGGCCACGAAGATGATCAGAGGGCTGGAGCACCTCTCCTACGAAGAAAGGCTGAGAGAGTTGGGTGGTTCAGCCTGGAGAAGAGAAGGCTCCGGGGAGACATGACTGCAGCCTTTCAGTACCTGAAGGGGGCCTACAAGAAAGCTGGAGAGGGACTTTTTACAAGGGCATGAAGTGATGGGACAAGGGGTAATGGCTTTAAACTGAAAGAAGGTAGATTCTGACTAGATATAAGGAAGAAATTCTTCACTATGAGAGTGGTTAGGCACTGGAACAGGTGGCCCAGAGAAGTTGTGGATGCCCCATCCCTGGAAGTGTTCAAGGCCAGGTGGGATGGGGCTTTGAGCAACCTGGTCTAGTGAAAAGTGTCCCTGCCCATAGATGATCTTTAAGGTCCCTTCCAACCCAAACCATTCTATGATTCTATGATCACTAATGACTTAAATACAAGACTGCCATTTCATTTTGGAAGAGCAAACTTCAGCTTGCTCAGAGCTCACTTGGGAGGGATCCCGTGGGAAGCTTCCATGGAGGATAAAGGAGCTAGCGAGTGCTGGGAGTTTTTCAAGAACGTTCTCCTGGAAGCACAAAAACAGTTCATCCCCTTTAAAGGTAAGGGAAGTAGGCAGAGAAAGAGACCCCCTTGGCTTAACTGTGAGCTTCTGAGTCTGCTCAAAACAAAAAGAGAAGCATACCAGAGATGGAAAAGCGGACAAATACCCATTGAGAACTACAAGGGGATTGCCAGGGCGTGCAGAGATGCAGTTAGAAAAACAAAAGCTCAGCTCGAATTGAAATTGGCCAGAGATGTCAAAAACTACAAGAAATGGTTCTTCAGGTACATAAACAACAAGCAGAAACAGAAGGAGAGGTGAATTAGTCACCAACAATGCTGAAAAGGCAGGATCTCAACTTTTTCTTCACCTCTGTCTTTACCAGCACTCTTGGGCCCCAGGCCTTGGGAACAAAAATCCAGGTTGATGCAAGCACAGACCCACCATGAGTGAAGGAAGAGTTGGTATGTGAACTATTACAGGAGCTTGACCCCTACAAATCAATGGGCCCTGACAATATCCACCTGGGCGTGTTAAGAGCTGGCTGATGCCGTTGCGAGGCTGCACTCCATAATCTTTGAGAAGTCGTGGACATCGGGGGATGTCCTAGAAGACTGGAAGAAAGCTAATGTCACCCCCATCTAAAAGAAGGGCTTAAAGGAGGGTCCAGAAAATTATAGGCCCAACAGTCTTACTTCAGTCCCTGGGAAAGTTATAGAACAAATCCTCCTGGGGGCTATCACAAGTCAAATGAAGCATGTGATTGGGAAAAGCCAGCACAGATTCACCACAGGCAAATCATGCTTGACAAACCTGATTGCCTTCTACAAGGCAAACAACAAAGTAATCCCCRCTATACAAAAAAGATGTGGACAGACTGGAGAGGGTCCAGAGAAGGGCCACAAAGATGATCAAAGGACTGGGAAGCCTGCCATATGAGGAAAGGCTGAGAGAACTGGGTTTGTTCAGCCTTGAGAAAAGAAGGCTTAGGGTAGAGCTTATCCCCATGTTCCAGTATTTAAAGGGTGGCTACAAAGAAGACGGAGGCTCCCTTTTTACAAGGAGTCACATGGAAAAGACAAGGGGTAATGGGTACAAGTTACTCCTGGGGAGATTCCGATTGGACACGGAAGAAAATTTTTCACAATGAGCCGTTGGAATAATGTCCCCTGGGAAGTGGTGGATTCCCCAACATTGGACACTTTTAAGATTTGGCTGGACAGGGTGCTGGGCCATCTTGTCTAGGTTGTGCATTTGCCAAGAAAGGTTGAACCAGCTGATCTTTGAGGTCCCTTCTAACCTAGTATTCTATGATTCTATGATTTCCTTAACTTCTCACACTCACAGGAAGGGGTTATAGTCTCAAAAAAAAAAAAATTATTAACCCCGTACTTTTCCATTCATCTTTGCTGCAGGATCACTCACCTCCTGAAGCTTGCTGTGACTCATCCTTTTCTTTCAGCTTCTAAAACTCAATCATGACAAGAGTTTCCAAACAAAGCTATTTAGATGAATATTGCTAGCTTCCTTAAAAGGCCATTAATAAAGCAGCTGAAAAAGCTGCAGTGATAAGCTATGCAAATTATACCTTATTACTAGAAGAAAAATGTCAGAAAATGAGAGCTAAATCCTTTCCCCCCACTCTTCACCTACCAAGCATACAAACAAGGAACAAGGTGCTTAACAGCAATATCCATTTTATGCAGTGAAATTTCTAGAAGGGGAGAAAATCGGAAGGATTATCCAGTTCACAGCACAGTATATCCAACAAATGAACCACCAAAAGATACATTTGCTGGTAACAGATCACACTGTAAAACTTGCAATATACCACTACTCAGTGATTTTGGACCTAAAACTTCATTAATCATTCATGAACCTGTGCACTGCTAAAGGGAATAACACAGTCTATAATCTTCAGGAAGTGCGCGGGGAAAAATCCCTTTTTTTATTGGAATAAATCAAAATGCCTTTAACCCCTAAGTTGCTTATGCTCTGCAGCTCTTTTCCAGTAGGGCAGGCAATGAATTTTGGAAGAGGGCACCTGCTACTAAATTTCAGAGACCCCTTCACATTGCTTTAAACTCTGCCATTGCCCTGTGTCATGCCAGATACACAACTTTAACACAGCTCATTTTCTTCATGGGTAAATTAAGAACAATAGTGGTTTTTTTCCACTGCTGTATTTATAAGGTTTAGTCATAGCACTATTCAGACCTGTAGTCTTAGCCCCTATGCACCACAGAGCCTTCATTTTCAACTAGTAATTTTTTGTTCTCACCCCCATACTTCATTTTGACTAACAAATATTTTCCATAAATGTCTTAATCTGGAGACATTAGGAAGTGAAAAACCTACCATTTCTCTTAATGATTTGCTCCAGTGGCTATAAACATCCTCACATCTTAGCTAAGTGTATCTGTTTTCAGCAATTAGCCATTGGAGTATGTTCTGTCTTTTTCCATAGGACTGCATGTCAATGGGGTTAGCAGTAATCAGCATGTTTTCTCCCTACTTTGGCACTTATGATTGGAGCTACAGGAGAGCTGAGGCACTCCTTTGACCATTCAGGTTCTCAATCCAACACTCAAATGAGCTTAGATGTCTGGCGCCTTTGGCTTCATCTATACCCTCGGCTGGTTTTCTGGCCCTCAGTTGCACACAAACTATTGAACTCTCTTTTCTCCCTGCCCAAAATAGAGTAGCTTCATCTGTATTGCCTGCTGGAGCCATGCCTGGCCAACTTAACCTAAATTAGGCATTGCTTGGGAGAGTGCTCTTTGGCCTGAGCCAAAGCCAGTACAGGGAACATGCTAACAATTATTCATTGCAGACTGCTGCTGGCCGGTCAGCAAAACCATACCTGCTCCTGTTCAGTTTGTTACTATAGATGTAGCCCTCATTTCTACGAGTAACATTTCTAACTGCTTACATTACCAGTGGCGGGCGTCCTGAGCTTTATCATCTTCATCATGTTCAAGTCCCAACAGGGACTAACAGGGCTGTTCAAGATACGTGTAAAGCCTCAGCAGTTAGTCATCCTGGCACAAAAAACAGCTGTTTACATGTCTAACAGCAGTGTAGCATATAATCATGAAAGGCTTACCTGGAGAGCAGAATTATCTGTGTGAGTACTGAATATAGTTTGCACACAAACAAAATTAGCTCCATGTCATATTTACAAAAAAAGGAGTGTGTTTTCTCTTTCTCTCACACGTACACAATACACATATTACACAGACAAAGGGGCAAATCCTGTTCATATCTCAGGGATGCAGCCATCATAGGCTTAGGGTATTACTATAGGGAGTGAATGGATGCTGTATACCAATAAGAGATGAAAATAACACTTTTAAAAATTTCTGGAAGATGAAACAATATCTGCAGGAATACGTTAAATCTGCAAATGCTTCACAGAGATTTGGCTTCCCTGCTTCCTTGCACCAACTATTCCAAAAATAAATAGAAATCTGGTTTATGCTAGCTAGATTGTTAAATAAACCCAGACACCTGTTTGCCAGTTATAAAAGTCTACTGTTGTTGTGATGTTATCCATCTGTAGTATACACCACATTGCAGTTGCGCTACCTAAAATGAGGTAGAATGAGTCCATTAGAAAAATCCCACTTCATGGTTTATAAAGTATTCCTGTTAGTTGCACATCATGCTTTCTTTTTTTTTCTCTCTTTCATCCAAGTTCAGGGGTTTTTATTTTTATATTGAAAAATTATCTCCAAGCTAATTTATATCAAGTGCATAGTAAATGCTAGTTAGGAAAAAATGGTGTAGATCTTTTTCAGGCCCTATTCACATGAGGTTATATACAGATTCCTTTACGTATGGCTTCAGGGGGAATGGAGAGAGGTAGAAAGGACTGTGAGAAGCTAAAAATCAGGATGGAGTTTTGGAAGATGCATGGTGATCACAGGAAGCTGGGAGAGGGCAAAATGTTAGTTAGATCAGAAGAGGACTGTAGTGCTTTTGGCTGGGATAGAGTTAATTTTCTTCATAGTAACCTGTATGGTGCTATATTTTGGATTTGTGATGAAAATAGTTAAGGATTAAACGGGCAAAGGCAATTGCGACCAGAATAGGCTAGTGGTAGCATTGCTAGGAGGGCAACGAGGAGAGGTCCAGGATCTGTGGTGGGGAGAAACAGCCTTAATTGATTGCTGTTTTTTTTCCTTTAGGGCCAGGCTAGTGGGCAGATGGCACCCAGTAGTGATGCTTTGCTCAGAGACACCAGCAGTCAAGGCAGCAGAGGCAGGACACCCACCCCCGGAGTTTCATCCTCCTGGTGACATGGGTGACCAGGTGGGCCATGGCTTGGAGAGAGCTCATGAAGAGTCTCACTGGAACCTCAGGTGGGGAGGAAAGATAGGAAAGGTATGAAGGAACACATGAGGAAACAACACAAGGTGCAAACCAAAGGGTGTTATTGGAAAAGGTAAATATTTGAGAAACTAGCATAGATTGTTATTGATTGCTTTACACTGCATTTAAATCTCTTACTGCTCTTAACTATACCTTTTTTGGTGAGACGTTTTGCAAAATCAGACAGCTAGATTTTAAAGCAAATAACTGAGATGATAGGCTCAAATCCTTTCCTTTCTCTATCTGCTATTCATATTCTTGAGGCACACATGCTTCCTGACACTGAATTGTGTAAGCTTAAAAGACGTGCTATTTTTAAAAGAAGGCACTGAATGACATGTTGTATGGAATCACTCTGACCAAGGTTCTGACTCAGAAGCAATGAATGAAGCCCAATAACTTTCTGCTTAGCCCCTTTTTCTGCTCTACTGCATACACCTATGCAAAAATACAATTGCCATGGATTTTACTACAGTCCATCCAGAGAGAAAAAACAGTTCTCTGAGAGTGATAACCAAGTGAAAATGTTAGTGCTTAGCACTAATGTTGCACTGTTCATTAAAAAATGAGAAAAGCAAAATCAGATTATTTTTATTTTTAATTTTCAGAAGGGGATTTAAATGTTTACCACTTTTGGCATCCCTATTCCTAATTCTCTCCTTAACTATATTCTTTTGAAGATGATTATTTGCATGTACTGTTTTGAGGGATTAAGCTGTAAATCTTAATCTCACCTAGTCATTATGTGAAATAGTCAAAACCACACTAGCTCAATCAAGTTTCAAAAATCAAAGATCAAGTACTGAATAAATAAATAAATAAATAATAATTAAATAATAAATAAATAAATCACAATGAATCCATACATTTGTAGGTGTATACCTCTGTTACATATCTAATTCCATTCATGAATTATTTATGGCAAAACTGAAATCTGCTTGTGGTATTTCGACAGGCAAAAAATGTGACCAAATAGGTCAATTAGATTATTAAGTGAGCATTCTTCATTTAGACTAACGCATGAATGATGTAGTATTTAATATGAGATAAGAAATGGATAGCTATATATGGTAGATGTTCCTGTACATTTCCCTGTTCCAAGCAGCGTTGCCACCATGCAACTGAAAAAGATGGATTTTCACTATTAATTATATCCACAGTAGAATAAAACTTCAATGCAATAAAGTTATGTAAGACAAATTCAAATCTCGGTGATCTAAAGAGGGTTGTCGGTGTACTAACACTCAATATTGCAATGCTGGAAATTTATCTGTATTCCTGTAGTCCCGGAATTAGCCATTGCCAAGTGCCTGCATTTTCTGCCTGATGAATGGAGAGTTAGACACCTGCAACAGGAATTTACAGTAGCTACCGCAATAAGTTATGGCTAGGTAGTCATTAGGAGCTATTGAAGAAAGCAGTATGAGACAATCTAAAATTGGTTCCACCTAGTCCTAGGTTAAACACCTAYGAGAAAGTGGGTCAGAATATGAAATCGTACCAGCAGGTTCACACATTTAAAGGGTACAGCTAAAGGAAGAGGCTGCAGGGCTTTTTGCCTAAAAGCAGCAAGAGTCAAGCATTTCCCCCTGCCTCCTCCTCCCCTCCCACCAGCTGCATTTTCTGTTATTCACCCAAGGTGTCTCAAAGTTCACTGAAGTAGTTCTAGAGATCATTCTTCTGTGCAGTATCAAGGCATCTTCTGCATTGTATTTAAGGCTAAGTATTCTACTAGATCCCTGCCCATCTAAATATTGAACACAGCAGTATTCAGATTTCAGACTCATGCTGTGTCTCTTGATGAGGTGAATATTGCCATTGAAACACAGTTCATAAAAAACCTACTTTTATGAACATGGATTTGCAGCATCTGGCTTTCAAATTTGCAGTTACCTTTTATTTCTATCATAATTATGTTTAAAATCTTTATGAAAGGTAACGACCTGTAATCAAGACCAGTTATTTATTAAAGCAAAAGAAAATTTATATTCCATGGATAACTTCTCAAAGCTATGAAGACTTCGGACTAATCTTGGAGGGACAGAACTGGAAAAATGGGTTATTTAGATTTTGTCAAGTGGACTGGAGTAAGGACAGAAGCGATCAGTACAGAGGAAGTAACACTGAGGACAGACTGTACGATCTAATATGTCTTTTTCATCTTTCACAGGTTATTTCTGGGACAATGCCAAATACCAAACTCCATCACAATATTCAGAACACAGTCCCACTGACAAACTAATTAAATAGTATAGCCTCTCAAGCCAGGCTTTACATGTCTGCTGTGCAGGCACAGAGTATGGGAGGGTTCCCTTCCTGCTCCCCTCTGGCTTACCAGAGGCTGACAAGCCTGAGGTCTTACAGACTCTGGGGTTATAAGTCACCTGTGTGTGCAGAACTGCATGGCCACGGGATACAAGCGAAAGGTAACGAAGGGTGAGCTGGAAGATGCCGTTGTTACAAAAACATATAGTGCTGAGCTGTACCTAAATGGTTATACTGTGGGTGGGAAAAGAGGTAAGATGGATTATTTGCTGCCAGCCCATTCTTCTATTTCTGCTTTTTCCCCCACCTCTTCCCCTGCCGTAGTCTGCTACTCAGGATCAGCTCCTATTAGGAGCTTCCTACGTAGGAAGAAAGGCTGGAAAACAGAGGCTTGGCACTGCTGCACCACAGATAGGGTCAGACAGTGGGTATGGAATAGGAGAGGAGGAACGTGCTCACAGCTCTCAGTATTTGTATCAACTCTTTTCCCCTTCCTCCCTGCTCCTAGCTTCCTTGGACTCTCCTTGTTCATTCCTACCACCCACTCCCTAACTCAAAGCTGTGGTCAATGTTCAATCTCACCCTTAGTTCTCAGCGTGAGACTCATTTTCTGGCTAAGAATCAAGTAAGTACACTTTTGCTAAGGATGTAAAATGAAATAACAATTCTACCCCATTGGATGTCAGCATCTCAGCTAATTGTAATTACTCCTTTCATTACACACAAAATGTTCCTCTTTCCAGATAAAAATACCTAGCTTAGTCTGAAGCTATTACATATATGGATCTCTGACAGTATTAAAAAAAAAATTAATTCCACAGAATGAAAAAAGGAACTGTTGAGTCCTTTGCAAAAATTCTCCAATAGCTTACTTATTCCCTAACTAGTTGTCCTCCAGCATGTTTCTGCACTCCTCTGTGTTCCTGGAAAAAAAATAAGAAATGTTTTAATGCTGGGATTTTATTCCATCTTCATTTCTGTATTTTATGCTGTTGCAATTACCAGATGTGCCAAGAGGTAGAACAGTGAAAATTCCCTATGTTTAATCCATTCTGTTCAAATATGAATAAAGTCAAACTGAGGAATGTTGGCTTTAATAATTTTGCCAGCCAAATCACTTTCCCAGTGTTGCCATCTCTTTATACTCCTAAACGCAGTTTAAATAAAACAAATGCGATACCCTAATTTCTCTTCCAATGTGAACAAACACACTCCGTGTGTTTCAGCTGATATTCATGTCTTGGTTATAAAACAACTGCCATCTTTTCATTGAGAAGTGTCCCATTAATTAAAAATGAGCATCACTTTGCTGCATCCTGGAGACACACGTATATTGCCTAAACCTGTTCTTTGGACCACTAGCACAATTTTAACATGCCACAAGATCCACAGAGCATCCTTCTTGCAGTTCATCAGCATGACGCTGTCAAAAAAAATGTTAGATTTTAGAAAAAAGCAAGGTAATAAAACCAGTGTATAGTGATAAAAAAAAGGACAACATTTCAAAGCAAGCCACAAAAGACAAAGTCAAAGCAGCAGCTGCACCTCACTGGTGATGGGCCCAAGAAGAGTAAAGCACATCTGTTAGTTGTTGTTCCTTTTTTGGCAGGCTTAATGTAAAGCCCTCGGTTGGTAATTTTTAAATACCGCTAAAGCTGTCAGCCTAAAAGATAATTAAATTACTGACAATGTTTTTCACTGCTGTTTTGTTTTGAAAAAGGCAGTGTGGTGGTGTTTAGGATTTTTAATTTTCTTTTCTCTGGGAGATCAGGAAGAATATACTGCCTGTTGGCTAAATGGTCACTCATGCAATCAGTCAGCTGAGCATTAAGAGACTGCTTAAGGTATCCTCTACTACCCAGTGTGAAGGATTAAAAAAGATGGAAGACTGGAGCTCAGAGAGCAAAGCAAGACTGAAACACCTCTCCCTCTGCATAGAACAGTGACATCAATATTTGGAGTAAAGGTTTGCTGTTCTCATTCTTAGCTGTAGTAGATCCCTTTTAACTGTGGATAAGTCACACTTCATAGTGGATTTTCTGTTTAGATAAGTTTCCATATGAAAATCTGAGCCACCCTGAGCTGCCCAGGAGTAGCTTGCCTCCTGCATTCATAATGTGGGAGAGTATGAGATTACCACTCCTCCGAGGCATTATATGAGAAAAGAGCTACTCAGGGGACCCTGAGAGTAGTGGACAGATATCCTGAGATCCACTGGTGTGGATCGACTCTACCTGCTCCTTGCTTAACAAGGAGAGCGAATCTTGCCCTTGTGAGTATTCTCAGTCAGGTGAGCATCTGGCCCACCCCATCTCCTTCAGCGATTTTCTGAGTGCTCAGAGTACAGTATGGAAATGCATACTTCCCAGGCACTCACTAGGATGTCACATAAGGATACAGTCATGCTATCCATTGTAAGTCGCTACCTAGGCATTTTAACCATGATAGTGCTTAAAGCCAAAGAGTTATGGGCAATTTAGATTGCCTACTATTTAATGCTGCCTGACATTTAAAGTCGTTGAAGAGAAGTCATGACACCTAACTTATCAAACGTGGCTATGTGTATACTACATAAATTAAACCATGCCTGGGAATGTTCCTGAGCTCCAGCACACTGTCGTCTACACTTATAAACAGTCAGAAGTGTACTTGGCATGGTTTCAGCCTATATCCACAAACCCTTTTTTTCCAGACTACTCCCAGGCACTGTTCAGGGTCTAGCATGGGGCAGGCAAAGTTCCCAACATGCAGCATGGTTGTGACCATCCTGGTCTGGAGCTTAAGACCATAGAGAATACTGAAGGGGACAGATCATGCCAGTTGATCTCAGCACCAAGAGCAGGCCAACCACTGCTTAATTTACTACCATAGATATGTCTCATCATCAACAGTCTGCCCAATTTAAACATAATTTTTTCCACTGAGTGTAAAGGAAGCCATTCTCAGGGAGATCTGCCTAAAAGGCAGCCAGAACCTCTCACCACCGTTACAGCACCAAATTTATAGCAGGCAGCTTAAACACAACTCTTAATGCTATTCAGATGCACAGACCACCACACCCTCCAGGCATAGATGGAGATGTTGAAATATAAGGTAGGCTGGTACTTTTAATGTTATAACCAGACCTTCACAAGTTGCGAAAAACGTGTTTAAATCACCTGGCCATCAAAATCATCTGAATGCCTCCCTCAGATATTTCCTGAAGAATTGGTTTTGCAAGTCACAGGGAAAACAAAACAAAATAAAAAACAAAAAATCCCCCAAAACCAAAAAATAAAACAAAACAAACAAAAAAGCTTCTTTATGTGATATTTAAGAATAGTCAGAAAAGTTAATTTATGAAAGGAAAAGTACTTTCAGTTATATCAACTACACGCCTCTCAAAACATCTGTATGTCTTTGTGTTTGTAAAGAAGCATAATCAGAAATAAATTTCAGTTTATGCTAATTTCATAACTACTTTTAACTGGAATATTGGATCACATGTTTTATTTGCATTGCCAGTGGCAGTAGCCCATCTTGGATCACTTACTGTGCATAAAACCTATATGACAGGATCCAGACTAAACAGACACATGCACAGATGCATGCACCCCCTCTCCTCTCTTCTAAACTGGAACTCATAAATATAATGAAGTAAAATTATAATGGAAAATAAAATAATGAAACTATTTCCTCGGTTCCTTGGGAGGATGGGTCTTTTAATGGCTATCAGTGATATAGTTTATACGTCATCATTGTCGTGAGGAAAGTTAAGCCAATTTTCGAGAAAATAATTTATTTTCCAGCAACACAATTTTATGATTTAATAAAATGCTTCATAAATTCATACCAAACTAAAGGATACGTTTGATAAGGACAAATGAGAAAAAAGCACTGGAGAAAAAAAAAGTATTTTGCTCCTACAATTTCCAAATGAAACATGTTGCTTTGGGGAAAGTTCCTTTAAATATATAAAGTTCTATTTTAGAGTTGAACAAAAATAGCAAGAAGAATAAAGTTTCTTTTTTCTCAAATGCTGCTGGGTTTTGTTCATTGCTTTTTCCTTTGATTTGTTTTGTTTTGATTGGATTTGTTTTGCAGTGGAGGGATTCCTAGAGGGAAAGGCTGTTTGGCAAGAAAAAAAACATTGTCATTATAACCAGTTTGAATTTTAAATGTGCACAATTTATTAATTCTGTCAATAAAGCAAAATATTATTTGCACAGCAGTGGTCCTGGTCCTACAATTTTTTCTGCATAGATTAATGTCTTTAGTTCTGGTTATGGAATGATAGTTTCCAGGGTTTTTCTGCTTGCTTGCATTTTTATTCTTATTGTTTTGTTACCATTTGGTAATCAGTAATTTGACAATTTTTAAACAATATAAGCTAGAAAATAGAAATTCATACTACAGTTTTAAGACATCTATTTCTGCTGTTTTTAATTACTGTAACTCGATTTATATTGTTAGCTTTGGGAAAAAATCTTTCTTTTTCTTGTTTCAAAACTAAAATCTTTATGTTGATTCTGAGGTTTTCTGAATGACTTCAACTGTGTAATGAAACTGTAGGTGAATATTTAGTGCAAATTAAWGTGCAGGGTAGACTCATAATGGAGACACTGTATCTGCATATAGATTAAATGGCATGGAAAATGTTTGGGATCCTTTTTCTCTTTAGGGAAGAAGCTGTAGGTTGCTCACAAAATTCCATGTTTTCTACCTAGTAAGAAAAATAAAGTGTCTTGTCAGCTTCATTGGAAGTTGGATCACACCTGAAATTGCTTTCATATGGATAAGTGGTTGTATTTCCTGAAACAGAGCTTTAAACATAAAACAGTAATGATTCAATGCTAAGGAAACATCAGTTCATTTCTGTTGAAACAGATTTCTTCAACAGGTAAGTAATCCATTCTCCACAGACTGTGATTTAAGTTAGATTTTGAGAGTGAAACAAGTGGCGGTAACATGAACTATTTACAAAATAAGTACTCAAGTGAGTGTGAATGCAATAGTATTGGAGACAGGCAAATTATTATCTTGTCTCACCAAAACAACCATCTCGGCTCTGGTGCCTAGCATTAAAAAGAAGTAATTTAATGTCAGGCTTCTGAGGCCTGTAGGGAACACAGCATGGGAGGAAAGTGCATGTGGCAAACCCCACATTCACGAGTGAGGGACAGCAGCCAAGAACCGAGACAGCATGAGCAGTTGCTGGTGAGCAGGAAGTCTCACCGGGAGGAGAACAAGCTCATGTCTGGCTTCTTGGTTAAATGATATCTAAGGAAGCATCAGGGAGGACGATGCGCAGAGACGAACCAGGCAGCTAATGTGGCAGCTGGTGCAAAAGGGATCCAGAGGCACTGCTGGAAACTGAGTGAGGTTGCCAGACTCGGTACAGCAGTGATGACAACACATGGCAAGAGATGTGCCCTGCCTGGTGTGACCACCCCTGATGCACCAGAGCCTTCAGACCAGACTGAACTATGGTGACAGGACAGCTCCACCCATTTTGTGGTCTACAGGTTATGCCCACTGCTCCCTCCTTTGATAGGAACTGGGGACGACAGTGACCATCCTGCAGCAACTGTGGAGTTGCTGAGCAGGGAGGAGACCAGACAAGGAAGCAAAGAGGAAGAGGCGTGGTAACTTAACAGGACCTTTGTGAAAACTCTGCAGGAGCAAGAAAGCAAGTCCTACATTTCACATAAGGAGGGATGCCCTGAGACAGCACTTGAGCAGAGTGAAGATAGGGTCCACGTAACGGAGATGTGGTACTCCCTTCTGGACACAATGGAGGCACTTCTTTGCAAATCAGACCTGCTGCTTCCAGGGGCTTGCTGTTTGTCTGCAACCCAGGACATCATGGAGAGAGTGCTGTGGCTCTTCCAACCCTCAGATTATTACCTTTTGTTGTTCGTCTGTGGGTGCACCAATGATTCTGCTGAGGGAGACCTTGAATGGATCCAGTATGACTCTGGGGTCTAGGATGAAAGGAGCAAGAGTCCAGGTATGGTTCTTCCCCATCCTCCTAGTCAAGCAGATTGACTAGGGCAGGAGAGGATGCATACTGCAGATCAAACCCTGACCACATGGCTGCTTTCACCAGCAAGCCTTTAGCTACTATATTCCAGAGTCCAACTGCTGGTGGGAGACATGACTTAACTGACAAAGTGGGCCAGGAACATCTTTGCCAGCAAGCTTGCCCAGGCTTTAGGAAAGCTTTAAATTAGGTTTTTCAGGGAATGGAGGCCAAAACCCAAAGAAAAAATAGAGAAAGAGGGAGTAAGGGATAAGCACAGATGGCACATGGCAAAGGAGGAGGCTTTCACAGTTTCCTAGAGAAAGCAAGGAAATAGGGGGTCCATTTGTATACAAATGCCTGTACACAAATGAATGCAGTCTGGGAAACACATGGGAGGAACTGGAAGTCCATGTGCAGTCACAGACCACACACTAGTGGGATTATACAGATGTGGTGGGATAGTTTGTATGGTTAAAGTGTTCCCATGGATGCAGGATCTTATAAAAAGACAGGCAGGGAAGTCAAGGGGATGGGGGTGCTCTCTATGAAAAGGAATGGTTTAAATACATGGAGATCTGCTATGGAATGGGAAAAGGGCTGCTCAGGATGATTAAGAGGAGGACAGTAAGGGAGATATCATGGTGGACATCTGCTTCAGACCCCAGGGGATATAACTCACAAATAAAGAACTGGTTGGAGTGTGACAGTCAATAACAGCTTTGGTTTCAGTGACTGTTAGTTGGAGGTTCCAGATCCTGAAAGAAGCTGTAGAACTTGGACTTCAGGAAAGCAGATTTTCTTTTTGTCAGGGATCTGATGGACAGGATCCCATGCAAGGCTGCCCTGAGGAAGACCAGGAGGGCCAGTTGTTCTTCACGGGTAGTCTCCTGATAGTACAAGAATAGTCTGTTTTGATTGCAGAAAGTAGAGTTGAAAATAGACTGAGCTCAAATATAAACAAGAAGTATAAGGAAAGTGAAAATGAGGAGGGACTATCCAGGAGAATCACCTGGACATGCAAGGATGGAATTAGGAAAAACAAAGATTGGCTGCAGTCAAAGTTGGAGATGGATATCAAGTGCAACACGAAGGCTACCTACAGTTATATCAGCAGAAAAATGATCAAGGAAAATGCTAACTTGATACTTGCTTCTGAGTAGGTCAGGTAACATAGTGATAAAGGACAGAAAATGTCGAGAGGTATTTTGCCTCAGTCTTCCCTGGCCTCCCAGACCTTCTTGTCTATTAGCAAAGTTCAAGGGACAAAGATACTATTCATGATAGAAGAGGATTGAGTTAGGGACTAGTTACTTAAATTGAGCATAAGAACAAGCCCATAGGACCAGACAAGATGCATCCAAGGGTGGTGAGATCAATGTCACTATGAGACTATCCTCTGTCATCTCTCAAAGATTGTGGAGATCAGCAAAAATCCTTGATGACTGGAAAAAGATTCCTGGGAGCTCCAACAAGCTGGTTGTGCTCTTTTATGGCTCAGCACTTCCAAGAACAGGGAGGAGATTTCAAAGTAGAAAGTAAATTAAGTGTACAGACTGAAAACAAGTGGTGGCCTTTCATAGCATCCATTCTCATAATGCTTTTAGACTTTGATTTATTTGTAACATCAAATTCCATATTTTAGTTTCCAAAGCAATTTTTTTACATCTTCTACTAAATCCATTAATGATAATGTAGAATTCACATTTCACTCAAGCACTTATTCTGCTGACACTTCCTTCTGCTGGAAGCGCTCAAGACATTTAGGCTCCCACTCCTCAAATCATGACCTAGGTAGTTTCAAGGTTACCATAGCTACCCAAGATTTTGTGCATTCCTTCCAAAGGACTGAAGAAATCAGCCAGCTGATCCGTATAGTTGAAGATCCATGTTCCATAGCTTTCCCCCTGTCATTAACGCAGTAGAATAAATGTTACATTTTGGTGATATATAGTGGTTATGGATCACTGACACCATGTTGTGTGCCCTACCTTGCTGTTGCTCACATTGGTTCTGCTGCACTCCAGGCCTTCCATGACCACAGAGGTTATGTGAGATGGGATTTGTCTGATCATAATTACTTTACCATGACATTGTTTTTCATAAAATTGTTTAGGACTCAATGACTCTGTCTAAATAAAGTTAGAAGCTGTACTGGGTGCCTTGCAGAAGACATTGTATTTGAGGAGGTCAGGTCTGCTGTATTGGGCCTTTGTAGGGCTTGAGAAGCCCATATGTCAGCACGAGTAGCTGCTGTATGGGAACCTGCTGGAGTGCGCTGTGCCGGGCTGTGCTGCACGTTGGCGGGTGTTGTGACAGAGATAACAGTTCAACCAGTCAGTAAACTTTCTCTTAGCTGAACAGTTTGCTAATATAATCCGTAATTTAAAATATCTTTGAGGAAGGTGAACTGTATGTGGATCAAGGGGTGAAATGTTGTGATCCTGACCAGGAGACAGGTCACCTGGTCACACCGCCACATCGAGGTGTGAGCGATCCGCGCAGCAGTTAACCCGAGTAGGACCAGGTCCGTGTGGCGCGGCGTGTACAGCCGGACCTCCGAGCTGTGCTGTGCCGCACCATTCCCTCGGCCGCAGGATAAACTCAGCCAGCTCATTGCAACGGAGGCGGCTGCAGGCAGCTCCCTCCCCGTACCTACAATTACTCTGTGGCCTTGCCTTTATCTAAAAGCGCAGCAAGAAGTTCTCATGCAAGTGTCCTTTCTGAATAGAGTTGTTTGCCTRTAAGAAAACGATATAATAGCTCCAAGGACCAGAAAAGGGGAACTTCTCTCCACAGAAGGCATCTGCACAGCGCGCTGTGGGAAAATCCATCTGGAGTCCATCTGACACTGCACGAATGCAGGGTGCCCAGCATCTGAAGGGACAGAAGATTTGCTTGCTATCTGTATTCCTCTTTTTATTAAGCCATTTCTTGTTGGGCCTTTCTTACTGAGATCCAGAAAGAGCCCTGCATTGTCTCTYACCTCACCTCCTTCCCTGGTAGAGAACAAAAACCTACTTAAAAATGCAGATTTCTGTCTGATCAAGCATAGAACTGGATTATCTCTTTACTGTTTTCCATTGATTGCTCCACAAACTTAGCTCCATAAAAAAAAGTCAAGACAGAGATTCAGTTCTGCTTCAGCTCCCATTATTCAAAACCATCAAATCTAGGGAATGACATAAAAATTTAACACTAAACATTTTCAGAAACATAGGTGATTAGTATGAAAAAAATCACACTCACTCACCTGCAAATAGAAAAGTAAGGATCTCTATAGATCTTTGAAGGTGAACTAAGTTGGCAGGCATTTCAGATACAGCTGAGCTGGCTTCACTGCTCCTCTGCCACAGGTATTGAACTTCTCAGATATGAGGAGTTGCCTGCTGCTCCAGATATTGACTCCTTCTCAGATTTATCCTCATCGTTCTTTGACATATGGATCAAAAAGACCTGATAAACAGTTAATGAAGGCTGCTTTGGCTAACCTAACTCATTACAATTGAAATATATTAGGGAATGTTAGCTCCCTGCCCCAAAAGCAGGTTAGTTACATATAGRGTAACTTCTTACACAGGGGTGTGGTGGGAAGTATCAATGGAAGGGGGGGTATTTATTTTTGTTTCAGCCAGCTCAGACTCATACATAGGTAACAGACCTGTATTCTCAGATACATGYTCATCCCAGCTAAGATTAATCATTTAATCAAGCCACCTATGTCAGGAGCACCATTGCTCCAGGTTTCTTCTGCAGGCAGTGCATTAGAAAAGCATCTCCAGAGGGTGTTATCTTTCCAATGATCTGAATTGCCTTTTTGGATATTATATATTTCTCTCTTGACTGTAGCAGGAATCAAGGATATATAGTCTTCTCATTTATATGCACTAAATGTAAAGATAAACTTCTAAAGATAAACTGTTTAAAGRTAGGGGGTGAATCTGATCACCTGGAGCAGATCCCACTACATGAGGTATGTAGGCTTAAAAGTCCAGAGCTCTGAGCAATCAACATCATCCTTCCTCTCCGGCCTTTTTAGGACCAATTCTGTCAATTGGTTTTCATGCGCAGGTCATGCTGAGTCTTTCTCAGCATGAGTGAAAGTGTGTTTCATTCCTTCAGAAATATCTTGTCACAGTTATCCACTGCCCATGTGCAGCATCACATGATCGTGCTTGTGATAATTGCTGAACAACTAGTTAAATGGAGAATATTTTTAGGAATGTCTGACTTCCCAGTGTCATTTCAATGTCTTTTATTTCAGTAATTACTCCTCTATGTTAAAACGAACAATTAGAATTTTGGAACATTATATGTTTCTACACCTACTGGAAGTTTAAAAAATAAGAATAATTAATAACAATAAACAGTAAATATGTTTAGTTATAAAAAGCTGGATATGCCCATTTTTGTGAATCTCTTGAACAACAAGGCAATGTGTTAGGAACTTGAGATCTGGGACACTGCTGCTTTTGTTCTGCAGTATCTCAGGCTCCTGGTTTAGTGYTCTATTCTAATATTAGGCAGCTTCATCATCCCTGTTGAAATCAACAATGAAATATCTACCCTTTTTTTTTTTTTTTGTTACCTTCAAAATCAAAAGCAGTTTAATTTTGATCRTGTTCCAACAGTGTGCACATAAAACATATGCATCACAACTTACCCAGATTTCTTCATCTCATTCACTCTTCTCTTCAAGCAGCCTATCCAAGAGACTGATGGAAGAGCGATGCTGTTAAGTTTATCTCCATTTGGCTGGCTGCCTGGTTGGCTGGGAAGGAACCAGGAGCCTCAGATTCCCTCACAGCTCCTCAAAACTGTGGTCTCACAGACCTCTCTGCCTCCAGTCCTGACATTTGGGCTGCTTCAGGAGGGAGCACCACGGCCGCCCATGGGACTGAGGAGGTAGATGTGTGAACTGCCCTGTAATCAGGGTTAAACTCCMCTTTTTCTAGTGAGTTTTGGGATTTGAGGTTTGTTCTCCAAATAGCAACTAAACTAAATGTTTAATCATTAAAAGACTTCTTAAAAAAGAATTAGGTCTCTACTCACTCTTCTAGGTCTTATTATAGAACATGTTTTTTAGAGAGTGGAAAATAGCTTTGGCTAAATCCTAAGCTTGATTTAGGATATGACGCTCAGTGCTCTGCTGTTTTCCCCTCCCTTATGCATCATTTTCCTCTCAGCTTGTTCTTTTTCTTTCCTATTCTTTTTCTTTCAGACTATTCCTGCCTAATAGTCTGGCTTAGACTGCCAAATCAATTCTATTTTTTCTATTACTGCTGGGAACGTATGACTAGAAGAGCAAACAAAAAGCAATGATTTAAATAGATTGACACTGGAAGAAGTTTTTCAGTCCTCAGACTGGCTGCTAAGACCTTATGCTGTGTCAGTAATATCCATCAGTAAGGTTCAAATGAAAGAAAACCAGTTCCATTTTCTGTCTCAGACACTGTTCTTCCTAGCATTTTATTTAAGATCATCCTGCTTTCTTTTAGAGGGAAGTACAAYAATAGATCGAGAATGTCTAACCTGGCTTTGTCTTCATCCCAAGAAAAAGAGGGTCAATATGAAATGAAAACTACCAGACAAAAGAAGCACTTTTTCCTGCTAAAGGGAAGGTGAATAATAGATAGYTAACAAACTCCTTTCCAAAAAAAGGCTTTGCTCACTTCTTTTAATTACAAATACTTAACCTGCTTTCTTTCCCTCTCACCCCCCATATTTAATGAAAGATTTAAAAAATGTGCACCAGTAGGTGTTACAATGAAAGTTTTCACCAGTGCTTTAACATGATATCCCAAACTAAATCTCACATTTTACTACTGTAACAATGAGTAAAGATGTTATTAATCTCTTATCTCAAAAATCTCTTTTATGAACATAACATGAATAAAGGAGTTCCTCAAATCCTCTGAGTAGGCATGCAAAAAGATCACAGCTGAGTGCTTTCAGTAATACTTAATGCTATAAATATCCTATTGCAGTATCTGYGGACATGCAAGGAAAATGAAGTATTTGAGGTGAGCTCACAGCATGGAACTTGGTTCAACAAGTGCTACAAAATGTATCTTTTGCCCTGCCAAGTGTTACCAAAATTTTATACTGATTTTAAATAGAGCTTCAGTAGGATTAAATGTAATACATGAAGTATCAGTGAAAAAAATCTAGCATCAGACAGGCCTTGATGAGGAACTGTTGCATGTAAATTAATGGCATAATTAGCTAAATGATCAAACTCTGAGATCTCAGACCCAGAACTCCTTATAAGAAATGAGTATTTTCTACATCAGTAAGAAATTAGATTGACCTTGTCTCAAGCTTTTACAATTTCATACTATTTCAGTACATAATTAACTGGATAAAAAATATTAATGAGAGTCATGTTTGTGACTAATATCAGTATGGCTGTGTAAAATTTCACTTATAATCTATGAGCCCTGGGAATAATAAAGTATTAAAAGTGAATATTTTACAGTACAACAAGATGGAGAGTTACACATCTGTGCCAGCTCAGAAGCTTTAAAAAGACATTTTTTTCCTAATAAATGTCACATTGATATTTCATGGTTCCTATGGAGTATATGGTTTATGGAGAGCAGCTTAAGTGAATTTGCATTGCCATGGTACCCAACACAGAACCAACACAGTGCAACACAGAGTTTAATCTCCAACCCAAACCATTCTATGATTCTATGAACTGCACAGGAGAAGACTTTTAGGCAGCTTTAATGGTAGCTTAGTTCTAAAGCTACACAAATCAGTGGGATTTAATGACACTTTTAAAACCATGAGAATGCAGTTTTATACAATCAGTACTTTAAACCATGAATAATTCTCCCATGTAGTGGCCTGGTTTATTTTTATACATTTTGCTCTCCCCTTGTCCACAGCAATCAGGTTGGTCAAGCATAATTTACCTTTGGTAAATCCATGCTGCCTGTTCTCAGTCACTTTCTTCTCCATCATATGCCCAAAAATGACTTCCAAGAGGATTTTTTTCTGAGGGATTGAACTGAGACTTTCAGGCCTGCAGTTTTCTGGAGYGTCCTTCTGGCCTTTTGTGAAGATGTCTACAACATTTGCATTTCTCCAGTCAGTGGGGTCCTCCCCCAGACTTCACAACACTTAAAAGATGGTAGTGAGTGGCCTTGCAAGAGCATTGCCAGTTCTCTTGGCACCCGCAGGTGCAGCCCATCAGTTTGCATGGACTTGAATGGGTCAAGTTCTCTCACATAATCTGTGGCTCAGTCCTTATCTTCTTCTCCTTGAACCAATCCTTCAAGCACAGAGGCCTGGGAGACTGAAGCAGTGAAGGCTAAGGCTAAGAAGGCCTTATCTGTGCCTGCTGTCACCAAAATACCTACCCCATTCAGCAAAGGACTCACATTTTCCTTGTTCAGCCCTTATGGTCTTAAGTAGGAATTTACCACTATCATATGACAGTAAGATTTGGATACATCTGGCTAAATGAGGATAGCCGCATGTGGCATGTGCCAACAGTGAATGCAGAAAAATAGACACTTTATGATGCAAACCAACTCATACACCAGTAGACCCTAAAGGTGTCTGTTTCTTTCCATTCTCTTTAAAACTCCACCTCACCCCATTCCCTCAGGTGACTAATTGGTGACTATTGAATCTTGCTTCAGCCCTCCTAAAGAAAAGGGTGGTCAAGGAGGCACAGAAGCAGTAAACACAGCAGACAGTTATCTGAAAATAAGCTGTGAGTAAGGAGAAAAATAGAACTCCGATAATCAAATGTCACAGTGAACAAGCTTACGAACTGCTGTAAAGCCCTGTGTATGCCCTGCAACAGAACTGGAAGCTGAAGTGTCTCCTTTTTTTTTCACACATTCAGTGTGGCTAGTATCTCACAGGGCTCCATTCCCAGAAAGACCCATCTGTTATCAAACCCCCTTTTTGCTTAATCTTTCTAATTCTAAATCTACTGAATACTTCTAGTTCCCCTTTTGGCTTGTGCTGCTTATCCCTTCATTCTATTGCCCATGGCGATTTCCCATTTGCTGACAAATATATATCTTCTCCTGATCAATTCAATTACTGTTACCCCTCGGTACCTTGTGGGAGGGATAGATTACATCTCATAGTAAAGGACAATTAGTAAAGTATGTTTTTTAAATGCACCACCATTTCTAGAGGTGTGATTGGGGTACTTTTGGAGGAAAGAATGTCTCTGCTGGTCTGATTCTACCTAGCCTATCCCTAATGTGATTTTCTTTATAGTTAAAAGATGAAGTGCAATGGTTCAGAAAGGCCTTTTATTTAAAGAAATGTAAAGAGCAAAAGACCCCAGATCATCTCTGCTCTACTGCAAGTTAAAGGAACCTCAGTCTGTAAAACTACTTGACAGGAATGAAGCTACGTGGTGAACTAGCTTCAGTTTGGCCTAGCAAACTGTAAAGAAAAGATTTCTTTATAAATGAGGTCAGGAAGCCCTCAAAGACCAAACACCGATTCTTCAGCTTTCTTACTAATGTTATGCCTAGAAGCAGCCTCATAATCCAGTTGGAAATGAAAGGCAGGAAGATGCAATACATAATAATTCACAGAGTCAGCCTTCTTCCCATCCTTTTGCTATTATGAAAAGAGTTTCTTGTTGCATACCATCTGCCAGCTGTACAAACAAATGTAATTGCACACACAGATACAATCCAACGATGGCAACAAAACCTAGAGCAGAAGAGATATGTCAACAAACATGTAAAACTTTATAATAGATTGTTTTTAGGCTCTTTCCTCAGAAATTATACATAATAAGGCATATGACTTTTCCAGTCATCCAAATAGTTTCATTTCTGTTCTTTCCAAGTTGTTTATTTATGTTGTAAGATATTAAATAATTCCAAGAGAAGTTAATTTGATGCTTCATTTAACTCATAAAACTAATTCATGTAAATGGGGATCAGACTCCATTCACTCATAAGCRTTAACACCTACACTGAAAAGTGAAATGAAAACAATAATCTTATTAGTATTTCTTTATAGATGATTCAGTATGTTGTGCATTTCCCATCAACTTTTATTGTTATTAAATAAATAACAAATTTATTATTTATTTTATTTATTATTATGCTCTGAAGTGCCCTGAGAACAGTCTATGTCTAGCAGAGTTTTTTTAAGTAGGCAGCAGTTCTTTGCAACATCCCCGAATTTCCATTAGGATTCCTCTTTGAACTGGGGGAGTGTACATACCTAATGCCTTCTTCAGCACACTTTAGTTTCTTTTTGCTAGAGTTGAATCAAGTCATTGCACTGATCAAGGCAATACTTGGAAAAAAATTTATTTCATACATCAAGAAGATGGTATTCTTTTTACTTAAATAGACTTGTACCAACCGAAGGCAACAGTAAATTCGCATTTTTCTTTTCCTCCAGGTTTCTAACTATTTTGATGTATACAGTTGTCATTTTTCTGGTAGTTAAAAATCCTCTTTCAGTCTCTACCATAATGAAGTCACTGCTAATGTGAATTTATAAAAGATATGTGCTTATCCAGCCTCAGGCATGATCTGCTGGCATTTGGGGAAGTGTTTTCACTGTATAGATCCAGGCATCTGCAGGATGCATACAGCAGGAACAGTCTCTATAGGATTTTTGCATTGCCAGTTGGGAGAAATGGGTTCCTCCAGAAAGAAATTCAGAGACTATATGAGTCTTTTGTATATCATGGAAACAGTGACATTAATGAGAGGTGTGAGGTTATCTAGTAGTTGGGTAGTTTTGGACTCCCATTCTTACCTGTCCCTTTCTCATGGTTCATGGTATAACCTTGCACTTAAAAGCCATTCCTTATGGCAGGATTCAGAAGCATGTTTTTTGCTTACAATGTAGTAGCAAGAAAAAAAAAAAACCACCAATGTGCTGTAAGTGTGAAGAACTAATGAAAGTTTTAAGTCTGATACTGCCTGAGTTAGGAACCGATATGCAGCACTGCAAAGCTGTGATCCCCAGCTTTTTGTTAGTGTATACAGGAATAAACTCTGGCTTCAGGGGTCCTTAAGCAGAGCAAAGTGCTGAGAGGAAAGTACCTGATAAATCAGGATAATGTAGTTTTAAGTTCTGGTATCTCATTACCTGTCATGGCTCTTAGAATTCAAGCCAGGCCTGGGGAGCTGAAAGATATCAGATCTCAAAAGTAATCCTGTTTTCTTGTCTTCATTCTATATCAGTAAGTGCTGCCTTCTGCTGCTGCTATTACGGTAAGTAAATTAAATAGGTTTTTCCTTCCTGCCACTGATAAGCAGAGGCCTGGGGTGTGGACTGCAGAGTGCACTGACTCCCAGTCTTTGGTAAAAACTACGGAAAAGAGAAAAGTATGCGCATACAACAGCATAACTTCTCTATTAGCACATTAACAAGACATCTGGAGTGCAGCGGAGGTTTAGAGTTTATTTCTGTGCCTGTGTGCCCCTTGTGTCTCTGAAAATCTTTAGCCAAGTTGCTTTCAGCCCAAAAGCTACATATTCCATTTTTGTCACCTCTGTCAGTATTGCTTGCTTTGTTCAATTGCTCATCTTAGGAGGTCTTCTGCCACCAGGATGAATGGTGTGTTCACTCATTGCCCTGTCTCTGGTCCAAATGGAGGAGGTACTCAAAGATGTCAGCTTGTTTTAATTCTGCTATCCTTCTATTGCTGTTTTTTTCCCCCCTTGTTCATAGTGACATGGTCGTCAGCTCTTCTACTATTTTTGTTTAATTACAGTCACAGAATTCTACATTCCTACTGTAACTGTTAATTAACAAATCTCTCTGGCTATTTAGCAGATGAAAAGCATCTATTTAAAGTCCTACTGACTTCTTTTCCTCTCTATTTCACTTTTTTTCTTAGAAGTGTGAAAAAAAACTCCCCTCCATATAAACCCATATGGCTGACTAAAATCAATGTCAAACTGATTAAATTCACAATCCTAGTTAGATCCCTAATTAATTGATGTTAGCATTCTTGAGTACCTGAGGTTTATCATATCAAAATATTGCATCCTCAGAAGCTAAACATTATTACATTAAAATAGTAATAGTAAGGCATAAATTCTTACMAACATTGAGACTTTGGAAACAAGAATCAAACCCAAAACCTCTTCTTTTTGTCCAGAATGAGTTTAACAGGAGCAGCAGCTGTGTTAGCTTCCTCTGCTGCCTGCAAATGTGATTACATCTGAGTCAGAAGGACCATAATTCAAGGAAATAAGATATTTTAAGCCCTCTGCTGAAAACTACAACTGAAGTGCAAAATATTAGAAACAGTGAGGTAAAACCACACACACCTTAACAATGTGCTCAGGATGACAACTGCCTCCCGATTACACCTCACCCTGAATTTGAAAATAATCACATAGTTTTCCTGAAGCCCACTGGAATTTTGCAAAATTTTCTCTCATTATTTCACCACTGGAGGTTTCAGTTACAGTGACTGGTTTTCTGAATCTGAACTTTAACATTTTTTATGTCAATGTACTTTCAATCAGCCTTGAAGAGTTGGGGAGCCATGTCACCCCTACATAGAATCGCAGAGCTACACAACATGACAAATTGTTCTGTTTGCACTCTGACTAAAATACTACAAATTTTCTTTAGGAATTAAATATAGAGAAAATGTAATCTAGAGTCTTTGATCTCTAAAAGAAGCACCTAAAGGGGAAAAATTGATCTCATTTTAAGTTTTTCTTACAAAAGAATTTATGAGTTCCATGTTGCACACAATTTTAGGTACTTTAATTTGCTTAAGTCAACMCCTCTGGCTCAGGAAACTGCTGAGAAGACAGGCTAGAGGATTAAGTCCTAGTCCTCATAAACCTGAAAGGAAGATCTGCCTTCCTTCTAGGATTTCCAGACAGTGARGCATATCTAACCTACTTTAGATGTCTGCAACTGAGATAATCGAGTAAATGAGAGAGGAAGGCATTTCATCAGACTGATATGAAAAAATTGTTTTAGAATAAAATTATTCACACTGTCACACAGTCATTTATTTATCATTGACTATAAAAATATCCTTGAATAATTTATTCATATGTAAATGACCGCACTGTAGATATACCTATTTGGAAAGATGGAGCTGATCCAGAGTCTCAACTGGACTTTGATATCTAAAATGGGACAATCATTTTCTCTATAAAAACAAAATAAGAAAAAGTCTCACTGAGAGACTCTAGGATCAGCAGGGTAGCAGAAGAGTTTAGTTCAAGTCTTTGCTGTAGTTAATTTTTACTTGCTTATGCAAAATGAAGTACCTATAGAAAAAGAGACTGAAAAACTAAAACTAACACAAAACTAACTTCTTACCTGGCAGATAATTAGGACCCTTGTGAAGACTTGTGCAGGAGAAAGAAGTAAGCTTAAGTTCTTAGTTCAAATCAGGCACTGCAGGGAAAGGGCAAGATGTTTCACAAGCAAGTCTCTAGTACCTTCATCTGGGACTAATGGATGCCCACTACACACTTTGTCACCTTCAAAAATCAGAACCGGCTCTCTGTGCAAGGTAACATTTGGAAGTGGTGCAGTGAGAGCTCTGAAGCAACACCTGAGTCAGAGTCAAGAGCTGGGCTTCTGCTCTGTGTAGTATCCAAGTTTATTTCTGCACTTGCACAGTGGCAGACACTCACATGACCTGAGGGAGGGACACTTTTTACATGAACAGAAGTGCCATATCATATAAGTTATCATTCCTAGGGTCCAGCAGCCTTTCCAGAGGGGAAAAAATCCCCCATAGGTCCTGCACCAGATCTACSAACTTAATGGAGATATCTCAGATAGCCTACGTCAATTCAAATGTCATTAAACATTTTTCTTGCGTTCTATCCTATGACCTGAGTTCAGGGGACTGAATCAAACCCTAACGGTGGCATCCATTAAAACACATAAATATAGTTTTCCACATGTAGATGCCAACATACATAGTAGGTGTTTAAGTCTCCATTRTAGTCAACACAGATCTAGTCAGTGGAGCCTAGGCAGTGATTCAACTTAAAATAGTCAACTTAATGATTGCTCAGTTTAGTTGTTTTTGATCTTAATGGTTAGCAGCCCAAATGAGGGAGCCTACTGAGTGGCTGCAGTATAGAGAAAAGAGAGGAGGTCAGAAGCTGGTAGAAAGAGATGCTGCCTCATTACTCATCTCTTCTGCCTCTAGAAAACAGCACTGAGCAAAAGTGATTTTAAAAGGTCCCTACAGCCAGGGGCTTAGGTAAGCCAGGAAGCCTATGATGCAGTGGTGGAAGTGGGTTTTAGCATCCTTCTCAGGCTGGAGGAAGAAGAGTTGGAGTAGTTCAGGTGCTGCTATCCATATTATTTCCTTGGTCTGACCTCSAAAAGTTTTCCTCCTCTAAACAAATCTGAAGAATCTTTTTKTGTGTGTGTGTGTGTCCTCTTTTAGCAATCCTTYTAAGYTACCCTCTTGAGAATAGATTGTCTCATTCCCAGTTATTCTCACATCACCTTGAACAACACTGAAAGGAATAGTTTGTGTATCTTTTTTCATTCTTTTCTGATTATACAGTGTACGTAATCACACAGTCTTTGTGTATGTCTGTATATCCCTCTGGCAAATTTTGAACCTGCTGTCTAATCGCAATCAAGACTAGAGCTCCCATAGATCATCCCCTAAAAACCAATAAACTGAGTAAAAGAGAAATCAGGACTGAAAATTCTGCTTGAAAATTTTCTGCTTGAAAAGTTTGCTCCCAATAATTCTTCATCCTGTTTGTAAAATACAGTACTGAAAATCAAATGTGGCATCTTGTCTTACTTCCAAAATTCTCTGATAAAGGCTTTTAGATAGAGGCACAGATGATAGCAGAAAAGTTTAACATCACTTGATATAAAGGTCAATCGACTAAGAGACATGAACCCATAGGAAATTAAGTTACATTCATTTATAATTGAATGTCATTGCAACTGAAAAGCATGTGATTGACATTATAAATTTAATGACTGCAGACATTAATATAAATAAACTAACAGTTTATATATGAAGTGGGTATACAGGAAAGTTACAGTTTTAGGGAGTATTACYCATTGAATTCATTCAACAGTAGACATACAATGTGCCTTCTTGAGAATCCGTTCCAGTTTCCATTGATGTATTTACASGCTTTTAAGGTGGACTTCTTCATTTCAGAAGAACTGATTTCCTTAATATTTTCAAAGGCAGAAGAATTTCACACTTCTCTGAATGCCACTTGACTGCAAGTAAAAATGTTAACAGCTTGTGAGAGTGCTAATTAGAGCATCATAAAATTTATTGGGCTTCTTTGACACTAACTTAACCAGAAGATGAAACTCAACCTGTTATGAAAAGCTAAGGATTTTACTTCTATCTTCATAGATAGAGCAAGGAATAGATAGTCTGAGCAAGGAATCTTAGAAGCCAGAATTCAGTTTTAGTTCATATAATGCCCCTTTTTATGTTACATGTCTTTTCATCTTATTCTTGTATACTACCAGGTTCCAGAGTCACTTATCACTGGCAGACCTGTTAGGTTTGTACTGGAAAAAATAAATTCCTGTCTTCCTTTTCYTCATTCAGCTCTTCTCTACACAAGGCACATAAGCCTACAAGCATGTACCCTCACTCAATTAATAAAATTAACACAAGACATATACATTGTGACAGACACAACTTGCTATTCATTTTTGAGCAGATGCTTCATTCATGGTGGTTGTCTCTACAGTGCCTTACAGAGAGGGTTAAAGATACAACAATTTTGCYTTCTCAGTGAGAAAGGGTTGAAGCCTGAATCAAGGAAGTAGCTGTGCCCAAATTTTAGGTATCTAGACAGAGCTGRTTAAGAGTATTGCATATACTGTTGATGGAATTAGGTAAGGTGCCACAAAGGTCTCAGGGAAGAGATGTCGTCTGCTTCATTTCTGTCACTGAAGTTTGCAGACAGGATCTTCCTCTGGAGACCTTCACAGGAATCCACCTCTTCTCACTGGTCTTTATGTACATGTGTGGGGTCGTACATGGTGTGGTCACATACACATGGCATAGGCACTCCCACAGATACCACCTGTTCTCTCAGTGCCAAAAATTCACATGCAGGTTCAATTCCCCGTTAGATAAACTGGGACTCCACGTCCCTGATGCAGACATGGCAGCAAGTGAACCTTTATGAAATTAAGTTGGTTGGAAARTAAAATTTCCATGTTATATTTCAGAAACAGTTTTGTCTATCGCACTTCCTGTTTCAGCATCTACATGACATGGCTATGGTACCCTAGGGGTCAGCTCACCACAACTCCCGCTTTGTTTTGCCATATTTGGGGGTTTGAAAATCTGGCTAACTTTTCTTTAAGTTAAGAATTCAATTTAGGTCAATTTTTCTTAAATGGGACCCAAGATCTTCTAAAAACCTGACATCAATTGCTCATGTCAATTGCTTTGAAACCTGCATCTTAATATCTGGAAACTATTAAAAGTTTATCTCATTCTTCTTATCACTTACTTTCTCTAGGGAAAAGATTGATGCTTAATTTCAGTCTAACTCACGTAATTTTAACTGTTTGATGAAACAGCAGTCCTGAGGTAGATAAAAGCCCATCTTCCTTGTGTAGCCAACAGAGCCAAGTAAGTTCTTTAAAAATTATCTGTTATTTATCTGACTTTAAAAAATAGACAAAAGTAAAAACACAGTTTTGAAAATGTTGAGTAACTCACTTTTTTAAACTGGAAAACATTATTATTTGCAGGTTTTTTTCATCTACATTGTCTGTATCAGAGTGGGAATTGGAAGTAGCTTTGGAATGTTTGGGGAGTTTCCTCACAAGTTATTCAGACTGTGTTCAACTACACAGGGTAATTCTCAAAAGCAATTAGGACTTTTAGAAGAACTTTTAAACATTTCCATTAATTTATCTAACAAGCTAGTAATTTGTTTATTTTTAATACACATGCATTGGAAGTGACAATGACAACTGGGGATTGTTTAAAATGTCAAATTGCTTAATTAATTTTTGTATTGAATTAATCGTTCATGTTTTAATGCTCAGAAGGCATAGTACATGTGTAGAGGGGCTGTTTTCTCAAYACACATGAGTACCAAGATATTTACAGTTCCATTTTTATGATGTAAATCACCATGCTAATCTATATAACACAAAAACCTAACCTGCATTTTATAAACATTTTTGTTACTTTTCCTAATAACAAAAAGCATAAGTCCTTTTATGAAGAAACATTGAGTAAGGGTGTTATGAAAATGTCACACAAACTTTGTTTTAATGACCACTTCTACTTACACATCAGATTTAAAAACTGAACACTTTTCCTACAATACTGATTTTACTTCAGATAGTATATGGATAATTTGGTCTACTTGAATACTTCTTAAAATGCTTCTACTGACACATCTGAAATAGAAACATGAAAAATATCACTAAAAACATTATCCGTCACATAAGAAAAAGAATTGGTTTTGCTTCCACAAAAATCAAGTGTTATTATCTCACCTGCACAGCAATACCAAGGAAAGCATTGCCTATGAAAATTGTGACTTGGGTCCTGAAAATGAAGAGATCTTTTTAGCAAAGATCAGTGTCTTTTTTAATTGGCCACTTAATTTTTTCATGTTCATATTTTCAAGCTTTCTGCAAGAGCCAGAAAGGTTAAAATATGTCTTTATTTTAAGAAGACTTGAATATGAGGAAAAGATTGCAGGAGCTGGGACTTTAAGAACACCAAATATCCTGAATCCTGAACACACAGAAATTACATAAATTGAGCCATACAAAATGCGTGAATCAGGAACTCCTGGGAAGATAGCATTCAGGAGGTCTAACCAGGGCACATTTCATCAAAACTGTCTATGCAAGAGAAAGTGTGGAATTGGCCAGATGTAAAGTGCTTCAAATACACAAAGCCAACAAAATTAATTCTCTCTAGCTCCTTCAGCTACTGCAGCTACACTATCTTCAGAAGAGGTTATGATAATAAAGTTATTCCCTATTTATTGATATGTTTAAAATGATTTTTTTAATACCTATCAATATAATTGGACTTCTATGCTTACATGCTACTGTTATGCTTTATATATGTTATGATAAACTATATTAAGTGATATATCCGTATATTTATACACAACCATACAGCCTGAGGCAAGAATATACATGAATTGGGAAACAGAAATAATTTCAGGAAGCTTTCCATCTTCTCAAAGCACTTGTGAGGGTTAAAAAGCATGCACTATGTTATGAAGGAGTGAATGATTACTGTAGAAAGAAACAGGAACATTATTGCATGCTATTTATACTAGAAAGATACTGTTCCAGCACTCATGTGCAAATGAGCTTTTAGCACAAAGAGACTCGACTAGAAAAAGTGAAGTAGCATACGTGGCCTTTTGCTGACAATTTTTTTTTTTTCTGGTCTCATAAGCATTATTATCCCCTTATCCCCAGTTGTCAAAGGCAACAGAAACACTTGCTCTTCAGCAGTGATAATAAATTGTCAGAACAAGATGTGAATCACACCTGAATTTCTTGGTTTATAAACTTATGTACCAGTCTCTAAAGAAGAAAGAGATTTTTTTTGTATTGCTGCATTTTTGGAAGTYGTTTTAATCTTTTTTTTGGCAGAACAAATATTTCCTGCATTCTTGGAACAAGTTTTTCCCACACCATTGCAGACAGCTGATGTGGTCTTGGTCAACATAATGCTCATTTTCACTTAAAATATATGCTTTTCTGTCTATAAAAAGCAGTTCAGCTATAGAACCAATTATCTGATTTCCTTCTTACATCAGTTCCTTGTGTCTATATGGCTGTTGTCACAGAAATACATTTTATGACAAAGAACTTGTAATCTGGAAAACTGTTGTTTTCAYTGGTAACTGTAATCTTTTTTTTTAATGTTGCAAGTATGAAAGTTTCCTGCAGCAGTCCACATACTTCTCTACTCCAGCCGTGTAAATGACCCTTGGAAAATACGGTTGCACTTACTTCCAATAGTATAAAAGAGTTGTGGCATCATTTGGCTTCACATGCATTAAAAGGAGGGAGAGCTTTTCTCCAAATTTCTGCAAGCTCTTCAAAAGAAATCCATTATTTATGTAGACACTAAAGCAGTAATGGTATGATGTTACCTTTGTGTGTACCCCTGAGCTCAAAAAGAGTGGTTTGGCATTCAAGTTATAACAAAAGCTCAAGTGTGGAGTATTAGATGAAACATGACCAATAGAATAAGTAATAAGAAACAGGCTACAAGACCAAACAAAAATAGATGTGTGTTTCCCTTTTTATAATAATAAAATAAGGTGCACACACTCATGCACACACACAGAGGATGCCAGAGTAATTAATTCTGCATTCCCAGTTCTGCAGTAGGTGCCAGCGCATCTGTTTGGTTTCTTATGTTCTTATGTGCACTTGAAGGATGTCCCCACTTATGCTTGCAGTCATGGGAAGCTGCAATAGGMTTGAACAAAATCCTAGGCATGTTATATCCTAAAAGAGGTTTACGCAGCTCTGAAGGTTGCATTTTTTTAGTGACCAGTAGTAAACATCTGTGTATACGTTTGGAACATTTGGGTGTTATAGCTAGCACAGCATAAACATTCATGACCCTTGTCCTAAGGTCACTGAATATTTCATTATACAGATGTATTAGTCCATTGGAAAATATCAATATAGGCATAGTGTTTCGGTAAATTCTAGTTATTAGAAACTATTAGTTACAGAAAATGGTCATGTAAGACTGTAAGCAATACCCTTTCTAAACTGTGGCACTATTCACTCTTCTATATTTACAACTGGACAATGTAAAACCTTCCTCCTTGCTGCTCCTACCCTAGCGCTCTTGCATGTTCCTTGAGACATATTTTCCCTTATATTTTTAATTAGTGTTGTAAGTACCTTGCAGCTGTAACAGAGTCAGCAGAATGATGCAGTATTCTAGTTCGACAGTAAAGAACGGGGTTTATCTGTAACCATAGWGCAGATATTTCAGAAGAAATCAAGTTTCATTTAAAAAAAAACTAAGTAGAAATGACCATTTAAAGATTTTCTTTGCTTAAAGAAAAAGATTCCTGAGACCTCTTCATAACCATTACCATTGAGAATATGACTTAATCTATGCACCAGACGATACTACTCAAATCATCTTTTTTTCCACTCGTATGATAACAAAGTGAGGACTAAGCAAGGTAACCTGCTATCCTTAGCCAGGTATTGCTCTCCTGCAGGAGCTAATCCACAAGAAAGAAAAAAAAAAAAGGAAAAGAAAAAAACTCAAAACCCGACACATAGAACATGCTAGGTTATTATCTACTTAAGAAGGTATTTCCACTGCATTCTTATTGGCTCTGTCCTTGCATGTGGCTCTTGCTTTCGTCATTGCAGAAACTCTGCAAGTATATGCCTGCCTGACTACCTTGCTTCATCCTTCCTCAAACACATAAAAAAGGTAGTTAATTCACTGACATTTTAAAAAAAAATAGTCATTTGTAAAATCTAGTTGAATGTCTTCATCAATACATGAAAAAAAAGGWAAAATCTGAAATCTAGAAAACATCCCTGCATTTTATTTCCAGACAGGATACTTGTAAACTGTAAGTATGTTCAAGCCAATAAAAAACTTCTTTTGTSTCTCTCCAAACTGTGCAACTACACAGTTACTTAAAAAAGCATTTTGGAAGTCTTAGTTAAGTTAGGTTATCCTGTAAACTGTACTCATTCAGATAGGAAGTTCAGCTGAGCATATTGAAATTCCCCGTGAATCATAACTCCACACAAGACTAAAAATGACAAGATCTAGACATCTGATGATTGCATCTGTGACCTGTGGACAAAAGATTTTGCAGAAGGTCAATATATTATTATTACAAGGATCTGGTTAATGTCTAATGATAAGCTAATATTCATAACTTTCAGACATCTTGTTAATATTTAAAAGTGGTATGTTTTTAATCAAGAGGTGCAAMTTGCCCTCACTTAGGGCTTAAAATCTTAAATCATTTTACTTGAATGCACCTTATGATAATATAACAGGAGTATCAGYGGAACATAGGAAGGAAAAAACAATGGCATTACAGTGTAAACTCTATGTATTTCAGTTATTCTACATGATGCTTATTATCAAGGAATGTTAATTATATCTTCCTCCATTTCCTCATTTTTATGATGTGTTCTTTTCAGAATCTACTTTTCTGCCTCCTTTATATACATTTTTTAAAAAAAGTTAATAAACCAGTTCATATTTTTTTTTTACAAAATTGTACTATATTAATTAAAAAAAAAAAAAAAGTAGTCCATATTTTCTGACTCCTGCTTTCTCACTTCTATCTTTATGGATCTCTGGATAAGTCTTTGGCAATTTCATATCTGTTTTCAAAGCTTTGTGTGAATATTTTACTTTGAAAGGATTCTATGTATAAACAGGTAGTTACAATGCCAACAATAAATTGTAAGTAATTAATGTCTGAGGCCTCTTTCAATTACAGAGTCTCTTGAGAGGATATATATAAGTAATTTAAATTCTCTCACTTTAATATTTATCATATGATCCTGAAATGGGAATGCCATGAATATTTAAGGTTTTGAGTTGCTTTTGTTTAAATAAATCTATTCCAGAGGAGAATCATCCTAATGAGTAATATAATGCTTCGTGCAGGTAACTCAGCTCCCTAGCAGAACAGTAAAGGAGCCAGAACAGCCAGGACAACTGTGTTGTAGTAGATTTCAACACTCAAATTCTAGTAGCTTATCAAGCTATAAAAAAAATTGCTTAAAATCCCTGAGGTGCAAGACCACTTGCCCGTGCACACATATCAGCTAGAATAAGACCCTTCCAGCCTTTCACACACTTCAAGAGTGAACTCCATCAAATAACATGTCTTTTCCCAGTTGCTGATCCCTGATATTTCAGTAATGGGTCATCAGTTCATCAGTCTGATTAACTGCAGTTAGTTTTGAATGCTTTGAAAACAGAGTTTAGTTTTTATTGCCATTTGCAGCTGGGCCAGTTTCCTTAAATGTTGATTTTTAACTCATCTAAATAGATGAATGTTTGGCTTCAAGGTAAGTGATACTTGATTCATAGTTCTATACAATGTCATTCCCTTGAAAGGAACTGCAGGAAATGGGAGCATGAAGGATAATTGCTTTGCAATGGGCTTCAGCTCTCAGTTCCACTCTTTTTCAAGATTCAAAAGTAAAGACTATGCCCAAGGGTATAAGAAAGAAAAACCACCACCTACCAGACAAATAGCAGAAGCCCTCTTCTCCTCCTTCCCTTTCTCACACTTCAAGAGTAACCTCTAAGATACATSTGAGCTGTGTACGGTGAGCATTTGGATCAAAAGCTACCCCAGTGTGGAGTCAGTGATAGATCAAGACTTAATTCGTTACAAGAGTTCTTTGATAAAGCAAATGGAAGAAATAAAACTGTAAGGCTGGAAATAGGGSTGTTTTTTAATTGCTCTAGCAGTCTTCCAGAAGGCTGATTTTGGTCAAGTTATTAATTCAATTAAGTACCATATAGCAACTATAATTAATTGGTAATCTCATAGTGCATTTTCCTTCAAACTCGGCCTACCRGTAGGAGGTAGACAGCACTGCCATTGGCAAGCAGAACTGCTCACTTTTTGTGCATARTACGGTAGGACTGCTGTTCTCTCCCTTGCATCCTATTTGCATGATGAGCCTTTAGGAGAAAAGATCCTTCTATGACTAACTAGCTAGCTCCAGTGCTAAAAGCAGCACAGACTGCACTGCTTTAACTTATCACAGGTAGAGTAGACCATTTCTATTGCAATTATATCGCAGGGGAAAGCAACATTAGAAAAGCATACTGTAAAACTCATCACTGATAGCGACTTGTAATATTGATAATCTGTTAAACTGGCAGTAATCTTAGACCTGTGTTGACAGTGCCAAATGTTAAGCTTTTCTCTGCAATGCTCCTCCCCACCCTGACCCACAAGAAGAAAAGAAAGAGGAAAAAAATGTAAGCAACATTTCATATGAACGTTAAAATACCTCACTGCCTTAACAGTTCATCTTCCACTCTATGCATATATCAAAATGGCAGCCAAATTTACCTGTGAAKAATAATAATTAAAAAAATAACCAATTTKCTTTAAAAGCATACCCTAGAATTTCTTGGGCGAAAAAAATAATTAAATATCGTTACCATATATATATTCGTGGTTACCAAAATGAAGCATATGTATATATTTGGTAGAAGCCTTTGATGCATTCAGAGTAAATTTTCACAGGCAGAAAAAAATTCTAGTAAAATAGAAAAATGCATGTTCGGATCTAATGTATTAATAACTAACAAGGAAATACATGCAAATCTGCATCTGAGTATTAGAATTAAAAACCTAAAAATACAAAAGAGTATTTGCACATAACTCACTGACTGGCATTCAGGCTGCACGATTTAGCAGAAATGCTGTAGTAGGATTATTGGATAGAGGTTTTCCAGTCTAAAAGCCTAAGTACAAAACAAATGACTTGCATGCTGTGCTTACATTCAGGTAATAGCCAGAAATGGTTGCTCGCGCAGGGGTTCCCACTCCGACTGATTGTAGAGCTAGCTGGTGATCATGACTGTCCTCCACTTGTGCAGCATCTGGTTTGTTCTTTTTCMCTACTGACATGATTTTACTGACATGATCAAATAAACATTGTTTGCTCTTTGCCCATTCACTGTTAAGAAGCCCAACCTTATTTTTGCCTCCTGGAGAAGCATACTTCATGCCAGCCACAAAACCTCCTGGGTTCCAAAACCTCCTGGGTTTGAAGTGCTGATTTGCAAAACCCAGTAACAATATCTTTCCTAGCAGCCCTCATGGTCAATAAGAAGATTCTGAGGATTGCATACTGAGTCCACAAACGATAGCACCTCATACTTTATTTTCTTCTGAATATTAGTGTTCTATTAATTAATGCTCTGTTTTCTGATCATAGAATCATAGAATCATAGAATCATTAAGGTTGGAAAAGACCTCTAAGATCATCGTGTCCAACCATCAACCCAGTACCCATGCCCACTAAACCATAGAATCATAGAATCATAGAATCATTAAGGTTGGAAAAGACCTCTAAGATCATCGAGTCCAACCATCAACCCAGTACCCATGCCCATTAAACCATGTCCCAAAGCACCACATCTACACGTTTTTTGAACACCTCCAGGGATGGTGACTCCACCACTTCCCTGGGCAGCCTGTTCCAATGCTTGACTACCCTTTTAGTGAAGAAATTTTTCCTAATATCCAATCTAAACCTCCCCTGGCGCAACTTGAGGCCATTTCCTCTCGTCCTATCACTTGTTACTTGGGAGAAGAGACCAAAACCCGTCTCTCTACAGCCTCCTTTCAGGTAGTTGTAGAGAGCGATAAGGTCTCCCCTCAGCCTYCTCTTCTCCAGGCTAAACAACCCCAGCTCCCTCAGCCGCTCCTCATAAGACCTGTTCTCCAGACCCTTCACCAGCCTTGTTGCCCTTCTCTGGACATGCTCCAGCACCTCAATGTCCTTCTTGTAGTGAGGGGCCCAAAACTGAACACAGCATTCGAGGTGCGGCCTCACCAGTGCCGAGTACAGGGGCACGATCACCTCCCTGCTCCTGCTGGCCACACTATTCCTGATACAGGCCAGGATGCCGTTGGCCTTCTTGGCCACCTGGGCACACTGCCGGCTCATRTTCAGCMGGCTGTCGACCAGCACCCCCAGGTCCTTTTCCGCCRGGCAGCTTTCCAGCCACTCTTCCCCAAGAGTGTCCTATAGAAAGTTGATGGTCCTATAGAAAGTTGATGGTGTTCAAGGTTATTGAAAATGAGTTAAAGAATTGGTAGAGTGTCTTTTCATCTTCACTCAGGGAATATAGAAGATGTTTCATCAAATCAAATTGTTATGTGAGAACCACAGTCGGAAGAAACCATGCTATAAAAATGACTAAGTCTTCATTTTGACAACCATCTTGTGATTTGGCATTGAATCCTAAAGATTCTCTTCCCATAGTAAAGGCCACGGTAATTTTCTAACAAACAGGTGCAACATCTATGAAATCAAATGTTTTGTGTGCAACAATGCACTGGCAGATTTTGGCCTCAGTGGATAATTTTGTATCTCTGGATACTCTGCAATTTTGTACTCTCAGAAATTARGCTATTAAGCTTTGATCAGCCAGCCGGTTGTACTGAGCTGTTGAACTCTACATCTTGAAAAGGGAAACCATAAGATCATACTGAACTATGGAGCAGTAGGCCAACAGAGCCACCCTAGTGGGAGAAAGCAAGCAATATTAATTTTGGAAATTACTCTATTTCTACAACAAAAGTAATCTCAAGAGAGCTGCCAGAACAATCAAAACTACGTTTGTGCTGTCAAGGTGTTAGGATGGATTTAAGTAATCCTGAACTCCTCTGCTGCGGTTCACACAAAGTGGTACAAAGACAGAATTCAGAGCATAGCTGCAAAATAATAAATGTCATGGAAAATACACAGAGCTAAAGTGGGGCGGGAGGAGGAAAAAAAAGAGAGAGAGAACCAGAGAGGTTATTATGAGAGAAACATGCCTAGACAAGACACAAGAGTTTTCTGCAAACAATTGTACTGATATGAAGAGGGCAGGACTCAATTATTCATATKGACTGCAGTAAGAAATAAAGGACAAATACAGCATAGAAACGTTTGTCTGTAAGTAAAATAAAAGGAAAATTATTAAAAAAAAAAAGAAGCACTAAAATTAACATTAAAAAGAAATTACAATGATAACTAAAACTATTCTAGGGGTTTTCTTAGCAGGTTTTTCTTTTCTTATCATGGAAAGAGTAAAAAGAGTTAAAACCAGTCCTGCCATTAGAGAAAGAGACTTGATGGCCATTACAGTAATTTCTTTCTGACCTAATGAATTGCATGATAAGTTCAGGGTGCAGCTAAAAAAATGGTATTTGCAATATCATAATGTTCAGAGACCTATGACAAAATGAAAAAAATGTCAGTTGATTTGAATCATTCTGTGCTGGCCATGTGCCCTTTTTAAATATTACAATATCTAGATTAKGTGCTTAGAATAGGCAGCTAGATTATGGTCCACATCATTCTTCACTTTCTTTGAGGTAAGTAAATCACTATCATCACAAAAACGTAAGAAGAATAGTCACACTGGCTCAGAGGAAAGATTCATCTCGCAACAGGCAGTGGTAGAGTCACTGAGAAAGAACGACTAATCTGCAGTTTCAGTAACTCAGCACAGTCGTCTTGAGGTGGCGGTTGTATTTGCACCTTTATGTTTAATAGCCCATGTATTCAGAAGATTTTTTTAATACTGTCTCTTTTAGAAACTGCCAACTGTCCTGAACTCCCTTTTCTCATGAGAACTCTCTCTTGTCAGGACTGATTTACAGAACCTGAGTCTGAGGTCCATTTTGTTTTGCTGGGTTTTTTCAAATCCATTGCCATTATTCTGCTGCTGTTTCTTTTCTTTAGTAGCATGAATGCTATCATTGCATGATCACTTTCACATAAACTGCCTTCCCCAGTTTCCAATTTTCAATCAGTCATTGGGACTTAGTCAAAGTCAAATTAGAATCAAATCTAAAATAACTGATCTTCATTACCAACACTTGGTATTTTCTTTATTACTTCTGCACTTTACAAGAACTTTGGAAGTCTCTCTTTTAAAAAAAAAAATAATCTGGTGTAAAGTTTCTCCAACAGACAATCAAGTAATGTAAATTTATTGTTATTACCAATCCCATCTTCTGATATTTATCCTGTGTTGAAAGAAAAACATAATCTACCTATGAAAGCAGGGATCTAGGATAGACTTCTCCCACAACATCACTCAGTTCCCTTCCTTTTGTATTTCACTCAGCAAATCTCACTGTGCTTCCTCTCTCATATCTCTGGAGTGCTCTATATACAGTGCTTTCTTCTTGACATCTTTCCTGATCAGGTTCTATACTAATATTCCAGCCCTGACCGTATCTCAGTAAATCTAAGTGATGCCAGGGGGCTGGTTTGTTTGTTTACAGTTTGTGTATACTAACATTAAGATGTCTCTTTGTTTGCTTCCTATAATAATGCATAGGTAACTAGGATTTCAACAAGACATGTGCTATGTCCTCTTGTATCTCTTTGATAATCTTGGAGCCATTTCCATTCTTTTTCTCAGTGAGATTTCAATCTATGGGCCAAAATATTTTCTTTTTCTTTTTTTCTTTTTCTTTTTCTTTTTTCTTTTTTTTTCTTTTTCTTTTTCTTTTTCTTTTTCTTTTTCTTCTTTTTATATTTCTATTTATTTTTCCTTATTTTCTTTTTCTTTTTCTTCTTTTTTTCTTTTTCTTTTCCTTTTTCTTTTCCTTTTTCTTCTTCTTACACATGACTTTTTTAACACACTTTTTCATTAGTCCCCTATCCATACTTTAAACTGATTCATAAGTCCGTGACTTTCCCCTATATCAGCAGATAAATCACTGTGTTTCCTGGCAGTCATCTTTCATGGAATATTATGCAGTGCAATATAGGAAAAAATTATCCRGAAATATCAGGGGAAATTGATTTTGGAGGATCCTTAAGAATTGCTCCTCATAAGGGAAAGTAGAGTCACCCAAAAAGCTAGTTTTAATGTTGAGTATATGATTACAACCTCACCTTCTCAAAGCTCGTTTGCTAAAAGTGGCCAAAAAGTGAAACTTTCCTGTTAGTTCTTCAGGTTTTCTTAGCTGACCTTCAAAAAGTTCTGCTCAGGAACTGTATTAAGGTTTTTACACGGATCACAATTTAGAAAGGACCCCCAGTTCATAAAAAAATGTAATAAATAAATGAATRTGTTTAAAGCTGCTCTGTGCTTCTGCTGGTCATTTGAATAAACAGCAGTATTTGTCTTGGGACCTATGAAAGCTGGTACTAAATATTACATAAAACAGTCTACCAGACAGTTATAAATAAGGTAAATAGCTACGAGCTGCTGAAATTTGGTGGAACTGTGAAAAATTCATTCAGTTTCTAGACTTATCTTTGTACTTCATATGGAATAGCCTACATAAAAAATGAACGCTAGAAAACAGAGAAACCAATAAAACTACAATGTTCCCAGTGTTAATGTCAGAGAGCAAGAAGTAAAGCTCTCCCATAAGGGGACGAATTTTGAAACTGGGAGAAGTAGCCTCTGTAAGATTATGAAATGGCTGCTACCATCCTAAAGGGGACAGAGCAGTAATGTGGAATTGTGCCATTACACAAAAAAAGGGCACAGGAATGTATAACAAACTCCCAGGAAGGCCCAGAACACAGCTGTAACGTTCTGCACAGTCTAYGTATGTAACATATAGTCTGAAAGCTACAGATTATGAAACATTTTATTCCCCAATTTGGGAAATTACTGAGCCTCTACTAGTGCTCAACCTAGCATCATTACAGTGATAATGATGGCAGTTTTGCAAATGTATCTGTCCAGATCTTCCTCTTTTATTTGTTGTATCCCTGGAGAGAGAATGCTCAGCAGGGTCGAGGAATATACAGACCCTGCACCAAAAAATCAAAACTGTAAATAGGCAGCCTGATTTAAACACAAAAGCAGAGCATGATTTCCAGAAGTCCTTTACAACTTTAATTCCCTATAAAGGTGATGAGTGACTGAATTCTTAATAAATCAAAAAAATCCAACTCGTTTTCATATCAGAATTAAGAGTAGTTTAGTGACAACAACATATTTAGACTCACTTTTTTCCCACATTCTCAAAAAAGTGTGGGAAAGTTTTTTCTAGTCATATTAATGAATCAGTTTTGGTCAGATGTTCAAAAACTTAGACATGAAAAACACATTTTTGMAACCAGTACAAAAGATATTCATTTAAGCAAAATATTTCAAAAAAAGACCCAAGTTATCATCTTCTAAATCTAATAGGGTGAAACCTTCAGAGAGCTAGAAATTTTATGACATACAGAAATTATTTTAACTTTTCAAGCAGTTCTTTTTGGCATTATTTTTGACATGATAGAGAACAAAGGGAATATGAGATCAGATACTTTTTTTAGAGAAAGAGTTGGGATAGAATTCATGCAACACACACAGAGTAGACAAAAATAAATGCTACTATTACAGCTCTTACTTAAGGGACTCATTCTCTCCTTTCACACCAGATGTGTGCAAAGAATACACTGCTCAGCTACTTACTCTAATGAATACTAYCTCCATGAATCTGACATCATTTAGTCATCTAGCAGCCATGCAAAGAAAGAAAGAAGAAAAAAAGCAAACTCTATCTCCCGGAAAATGTTAGACAGCTCTGGGTCATTCTGCAACTACATTATAGTCCACAAGTCCAGATTTCTTCTTATAGAAAGTAAAACATATGAGGAAGGCTGTCCATTTCAGCAGTTGAGGAACTGTTAATTCTAAGGCAATCCTGACCAGGGAGCTGAAATGGTAGCTTCAGCAGACCTGAGAATATGAGCCAGTTGCCTGCTTAAAAAAAAACAAGCAAAGGGGAAAGGGATTTGGGGAGATAAGGAAAGCTCAAGGCAGATTAGCAGCCTGTGAAGCTAGTAGTCCCTCACGGATTTACATGCTTCTCTGTCTTTTGGGCCCCATACCTCTWATTATCAGACACCTACCAGTTCAGTACCATGCTCCAAGCAACAGGGATGCAAGTGCAGTTTGCAGTGCTGCTTTCTCTACAAAATGATTCTCCACACACAAATTGCAATTCTGGTAACAACCTGTATATTTTCAAAACATTCCTCTGCATGACACCCTCTTCAAAACATCAAGGCTATACTAGAGAAACTGCTACAAAGAGGCTTTCTGAATAGGCCTGTAACCCACAGCCTTGAGGTTCAGCTGTCTGTGACCCAAGATTCAGTTTTGTGAATCACAGCTGTGTGATATTGGCTTGATTTTACAAAGAGATGGGTTACTTGAGCTGTAAGACGGTGTGTAAGGTAAAGCTATGCAAGATAAGTAAAAACATAGAAAGAATGTTGAGAGACTGATGACTATCAACTCAAAGATTCAAAATACTTTCATGAAAAGATATAAAACACTAGGACAGAAAAGAATAGTGAATCAGAAAAACACAAGTTCAGGGAGGAGATTGTCCCAAGGAATAATGGAGGTTGACTCTGCTCTAACTGGGTGAYGTCTGCCAGCTAACAGGGACTCATCAGGTGGCTCAGTGGGAGTGGGGAACATATTAATGCTTAGGTCAGTAAGACGACAATCCTTGCCATCTATTATTAACAGAAGAAACTTGCCATGCACTAGCAAGTTACATGAACCCTGCTCGTGGAGTCTTTTTGTAGCTGGTGATAGATGCACRAACAAAAGTGGCTGGGTAGAGGGAAGATTACAGACCTGTGCATAAATAAGTAASCCAGTAGGCAGAGGACACTGTTTCAGCAAGACTGTTCTTCCCCGCCTGGCCTGGAGAACTAGCAAAAGGGGCTGAGAGGGCTGCTGGCTGCATTCAGTAGTAATTACAGTGAAGACAGAAAAATGTATTCTCAACATGAAGTCAGTGCCAAGCCAGCACTTCTTCCTGCTTGCTGCAGAGAGGTTCACTGCAGTATGTTCTCCAGGCCCAACGCCGTACCCCAAAAGTTCTCCCTGTAACCTGCTGCTGTGGTACACACCCGCTGTCAATTGAGTTCTGATGTGGACTCCACAAAGAGGGAGTATTCAGTGCACGGCCAAGAAATGGCTAATGATTTGTGTAGGCTATGTATAGCATTACTGCCAGCCCCAAAACAATACCATTGACTCGGCCATGCTCTGCCAGGATGAAGGCAGGGCTCAGAAGGCACCTCTCATGGTTGAGCATTGTAAATGCTGAATAGCTCCACACATGCTTGCATGGGCCATGCAGTTGTGCTAAGATTGGCATCATCCCAGGCTCAAATATGAGACGACTTGTTAGCTACATTTACATCACCTGTGAAACCAAATCTTAGTTTGGCCAGCAGTGTTTTAACAGAAATGTGTGTTAGGAGATACTGTCAATGAAAGTCACTGCGTTAGGAGTTTATGAAGTTTTATAATTATGCTGGGTTGCTGGACTGCTGCTTGTGTGGCTGTAGGAACATGCTCATGTTCTTCAGCGTAGCCTTTCCCGGAGTCTAACTAGGATTTATCTGCGGTGGGGAAGGTTTCCCTCCTGACAGCTGTGGTCAGCTTAGCAAATAAGAGGGAGAAAGTCCTACCTGGATGCAGAGTTCGCAGGGGACAAATATAAACTAAATTGAAACAAGATAAAGGTGTCCACTGGGGGTTGCTTATTTATTTAACAGAATTGAAGTTTTATTTGCAAACAGGGCCTCTGCTTTGTTTGATCTTACAAATCATTTCATAAGCTCTGAATAACAAATTTGCATGCAGTGAGTTAATTTGTAAACTTCTGTGCTGCAACTGCTCTCTTACAATTCTTGCACAGCATTTAACAAAATAAGACCCTAATTTCTGCTATGGTCTTTGACATTTTCCTGAATTACAAATGATTACTATCAATGTTATACAGTATATACTTACTTCCCTATCATAAAAGTCAAGCCTAGGAGGGTTCCAAGGAAGAATGTCTTATACAGTCTTTATATGCATGCATATGTATGCAAAATAATATAATGTCTTAACAAGGCACATGAGCATGCAACTTATGGAAGTGTTGATCCAGTTATCTTTAGTACAAACAAGGACAATAAATGGGATAGTTGGTTATTGAASACTTGTATTCAAGTTTTGCCCTGTTTTGCTTTTTTWAAAATATAATTATTTACAGTAACACTCTTGCTCATAATGAAGGTAAGTGTAACAGATGGAGTGCAAATAAAAAGCTGAAAAACTTTCAGTTGTTAAAATGTACACAGAAACCTTTCGCTTTCAAACCATTTATACCTCTGTTGCTGGAGGTGATGTTTTTGAGGCAGTGGGGCAGTGATGAATGATGCCCAATAATAACTGAAGAAACTATTGAATCAGGTGCAGGGAATTAAAGACACACTGTAATGACAGTCTTGCAACAAATGTCTGTCTAAGCCAATAAGCCTGGGGCTTGTTTTGATTACAGACTGAGAAGCACTAAGCTTATGGCGACCGTATGCTTTCAGACACTTATTTGCTATCATTTACAAACCTGGGGGATCTTTTTAGTCATCAGCCTCAACTTTTCAGTTCATGTTAGAGGGTTTTTCATTTTCTTTATGTAATTCTACCTTTCCTCCTCTTCTGTTCAGTTCTGATAATATGCTTTTCACTTGCATACAGCTATCAGAGGCCTCCAGGCACACCTGAATCTTTAGGACAAGCAGGGGAGCAGAACGGAGGACTGCCAACTTTGCAGGCATTATGTTTGGTACTCACATGTGGGGCTTGCAGAGTTGAGGGTTGTCAGTACAGACCATCAGCTTGCACAGCATTCCTGCTAGGCGTGCGTGAGCATATTGTTACCCATCTCCTTTGCATTCTTCTCTGTGGCCAGGTTCACTCATGTGATGCATCATGTCTTAAAATAGAAAGCAAAAAAGCAAAAGACATCAAACTTTAGACACRTAGATTTTAGCTACCAGATTTGAAGCCAGTCACCCTAAACTCCCTTTGTAGTGATTGTGGAGGTATGTCTGCAGAAGACAATTCATTTCATGTATCTGAAGTATCTAACTGAGATATCTGGCTTCAACATTATGAAGTATAGCATAAAAAGTGACAGTAGAGATACTTCCAGTGATGGTACCACTGCCTGTTTTTAGCATAATAGCCCAGAGTCCCATTTCCCCAAACCCCAGTGTCCTGTCTCCAGAAGCAAAATATCTGAGTAATCTTCTCCAATTTGAATCATTTGTGAATCYTTCAGTTAAAGGATTCATACCTCCTACTTTATGGACCTAAAGTAGTCAAAGGTGAGGAAGAGGGTGACCTATACCTTGTGTGCTAAAGCTGGGCTATTACACAGCTGGAAGCATCAGAAGATGCAGGTGGAAAAAAAGCAAATTACAACACAGCTGTTGCTTCAGTGTTAGGCATGCAGCCGTAATCTAACACGTAGGATGGCTGAACTCTAGAAAACACTGCCATCACCATCCTTCTATTTGATGACAGTGTCTGAGATGAAATGAAGACAAGGACAATGCCAAAACACAAAGTCCAGGGGTTGTAACCTCAGAAGTTAGGTACCAGCTCTGAAGCTGGGCGTACCAAAGGTCTCCCCTGCTACATCAGAGAGCAAAGTGCTGCACTCTGTCACAGCTAAATTCTGGTAAGACTGCACTGGATACAGACATTTTCTCCAGAAAAAACTTTTTTCCCTGAGATGACTGCATAGGGACTGGTCTAGTTGGCTGGTAGGTGGTCCTGTGACTGTGTAAACAAATGCAAACCCAGCTGAAAGTTCTTGAATTTAATATGTCAGATTATAGAGGATTTGAAAGACTCTTGTTTTCTTGTTTCTTATTGACTGAAGCATGCAAACATTTAGCATCCTGTCTATCCAAGATATGAACGAAACTTTCTTCCACACAACATACAGGAGCTAGGTGCCAAAGTCTTCCACTCCCATTACTGAGGACCTACATTGCAGCATTGTAGTGCTAAATATCATAATGCTTAAGGTTTTTTTGAGAACTAGTCTTATAAAAATGTTCTTAAAGTTTAGGAACTTAGCAAGTGATGGAACCCAGAAAACCTCATTAAATCTGAAACCTGAATCATTTGTCTGGACAGAACTGCATATATAGGACATGATTCTTGATGAATGAGTTCTAAAAGAGTGTCCATCATTGAAGAAGCTAAAGTGAATTACAGTCAATTCAGTTAGCTCCATGTCTAGCCATGTTGCAGCAAAAGCAGCTAAGCAACCTTTCACAAGCTCATTTTACAGACACATAAACTAGTTCATAGGAAAGTGACTCCTCAAGGTGTCAGGACAAATCAGCCAATGGGTCAGAGGCTGACACGACGATGACATTCTGTCCCCATTAGTCAGGGGCAAAATTTCTGTTGATTTCAGTGAAGACAGAGCTTAATCCCAAAAATCATTACTCCCAAATATTAAAAGACATATATTTCTGTAAATATTAGTCATTATTTGATTTTTAAAACCCACATTTTGCAGTCTGTAGTTTCAGATATAGAATCATAATGAATGAGTTTGACTCAATATCAAGGAAGCAGTTTTTCTTGTACATAATTTTAATATATTAGTCAGCAAGTTCTGTCATTAATGCTGAAAAGAGATAAGCTTAGGATTTCATCTTCACATAAAGGCAGCATTGTACTCTTCCAATAGCAYGTGCAGGAAGTTAATAAGAAACTAGTAATGTATTTCATTTGTGCTGGCCCTGCTGTAAATTAAAAAGTATAATGTAAATGAAAACAGTATGAAAAGTAAGGCAGTTTTCCTCATTCCATTGAGGAAAACAAACATCAAAGTTCATTGGTTTCCTTTTCTTTTCCTGACTACCCAGAGAAAGACAATAGAGCTCCAAAATATAATTATTAATTCTTCAGCATAAAGTAACAGATCCCAAACAGTGAGGAGACAGGAAAACACAGTATGGTGTAGAAAACAGCATCACTACAAAGACTGGGGAAAAATATTCCACTAATAAGTAATCCTCTTTTCAGCCAAGAATAATTTTTGTAACACTGAAAAGATTGTTAATAATTTTACCTATAGCTGTATTGAGAATGCATTTTATTGCAAAATGAATACTGAGCAGAAAATGTAACAAATGACAGAGCCTTTTGAACAGAAGCAAGATACTGTGACTAGACTTGCTCCAGATTTCCTGTCCTTTTTTTCTTCAAATATCAGATATTTCCATTTTACAGCATTTTATGTTTACTTACAAATCATTTGACCATCCTCGGGTTTAACCAAACCCCAGAAGGAAATAAGTGTAGAAGGTTTCCTGTAGTTCCTACCCACTGTTTTAAGCCTTTCATTCCAGTGGTTCACTAGACAGATTTTTAGCACTTTCATGAGTGTTAACAGAGCAAATTAACAGGTCAAATGTCTTTTTTACATTTATGGAGTGATGAGGACTGTGGAATTAATCTACAGGAAATTTGCCTATACAATTTTCACTGGAGGTTCAGTGTTTCATGCCATGTTGTGATAAAAATGCCTAATTTCTATCTCCTACCTGTAAAGTTATCCACTTGACTATGAGAGCATTACACTGTAAGTGGAGGAACATTTTTTGCCCCCACTTCACATGCAATCTACAAACTCAGGCACTAGAGTACTTTGAAACTAATCCTTCAATTAATCTCACATTTCACAAAGTTATCATAGTAATAAGTCAACATTTATATACCACATCAGTTTTCAGTCCAATCATTTAGAGAATTTTACAGAAACTGATGAAGATGGTACTGACTTGAACTGCACCAACACTGTTACAACACATGCTGAAGTGGTAGCTAACAGTAGGTTTGGATTTCCAGGGTTGATGGAAAGCATGAGAGGTTGTAGTCTTTTTGGTTGTAGTGTGCAGAACAGTAAAAGTGTTTGGTAGTATTCTACATATCTGAATAATTAATTCTGCTAAAAGTGGTACAGTATTCAATGAAATAAAATCTGTTTTGGTCTGATTCCAACAACTTCTTAAGACACGGGTAAAGGAAAGACTGAGGAAATGTAAGGATCTGCACAAGGGGCTGGGATCACATTGCAAAGAAGGCAGGGAATTTATTTTCAAATGAAATGGCAAAGATAACAAGGGGGAAATTCAAGGTTTCCAAGAACAAAGGGAGGGCCATAAAACAATATATATCTACAACCAAYTACATGAAGTTAATTAATGAGGTATGTCAGTTGTACAGAAGCATCTCACACATATCTCCATAAATATTACACTCATACTAAGAATCATTTATGACTGTGGCACAGGACYTGACCTGCCATGCATGGATTATGATGGGGATTATTAAAGAACTGGTACTCACTATAATCAAAGAACTAATATAGTTGCACTATCATTAGGCCTAATGGGCTTCAGATCAACTTTCTAATTTATGCCTGTTTTGGGATTATTTTGTCAGTAACTACCAACTCTAAAGAAGGAAAATCTTTTTCATTTTTACTTTTACACAAACAATGGAATAGTTAGAATCAACATCAAATGCATTGCCAAAAAACCACCAGTGTGTGGGTGATGCTTAACTACCTGGACTGATAGCTATGTCCCTGTAATTTAGTAGTTTTATGATTAAATGATACTCCCTGAAGCACTCGAAGCTTTAACTTTTTAAGTTGCAAAATGCTTTACCTTGAATCTCCTTTTTAGAATAAAACCTAGCTAAAGGGATAAGGGGTAGCTGGCAAAGGGTTGTGAAATAAATGGCTGCACATCATTGTCAAAGGACTGAGACTTTTATGAGTTGGTAACCGTTAGCACCTCCTTCCAATATTATTTTTTTTAAATTGTTGTGAGGCTGCTGTTAACTGGAGATAAAATTATTTTGCTTGTTGGATAGTAGTTTCATGCACAAGATTCTAAATAGCTGTTTTGCTCTTGTTGTGATACAGCATGATGTAATTAACACTGGTGCACTGCATGAAATGACTGGTTTGGAAAATTATAACCAGCTAAGATTTTGATAGGAACACTAAAACTGGATTTTTGCAGGCTCTTCTGCCACTTGCAGATTCTCCAGTAATATTACTGATCTGTCTGCAATTTTAATCAGAAGTAGAAATACAGATGCCAATGAAATCACTTAGGTTTTACAGAAATCTTCACGAAAGGCAAGCTGGAACATTACTTTGTATTTGGCATCTAGAAATTTTTTTTTACACCTACAAAAATATTGGTCTCATAAAAGTAAGAACATCTCTAGCTGCAAAATTTAATAGATGGATGCTATGCAAGTTGTAAAACCCATTGGGGAATAAGTCTGGATTTTAGTAAACACTACCAAATTATATTAATGTATCTTTAAGACAGCCAAAAAGGGAACATCTCAGGCTTGATATTAAGACTGTTCAGAAAGACATGCATTTTATTAAAAAAAAAAAAAAAACATATTTGTGGAGTGACAAGAGACAGGTAATATTATTCTGAAATACTTGCAAAAATTGTGGTTTTTAATTGCTAGGGCAATATACTCTGCCTAAGTGATATAAGTAGCAAATCTCTTCCTTCAGCTCTATATTAATGTTATTCAGCCACTGGGGTTTGACACTGACCTTAAATTGACTTGTTTCTGGCAAGGTAAGAAATTCTTTTGGAATCACATACAGCTTATTTCTGCTGTCCTTTAAATCATTGGTAATTTTCTACTCAACATCAGCATAAAGAGCTTTGCCACTGTTGCTATGGGAATGTCATGTTTCTCTTCATTACACTGTTCCCCCACAACCACTGACTTACATACATCCCTCAGCAATGCCTTTGTACTTTTTTGCATACACAGTCATGAGAACATGCATACAGTAAAGAAAGGCATGAAATACATGCTGAATGTCAAAATGCCAAATCTGTTCCAGTAAGGCAGTCAGAACTGAAAAAGATGCACTGAAAAGATTTATCCTTTTCTCAAGCCAAAACCACTCCTGTGGAGTCATCTAGAAATTAAGAAACAGTAATCTGAAAGCAAATCTTCTGAAGCAGTGGAAAAGGGAGGACTGTCACAGAGCCTTGTAACAAAGCTGATTTCTTGTCATCCTTCAGAGATCATAATTTTTTATTCTAATTTTCTTTTTTTTTGTTCATTTTTTAGCCTCTTAGACTGCATAGTAAATGGAGTGTCTGTAGATTGCTAGTCAGTCCAAACACATTTTCAGCAAATTAAGCTTATATCTTATTGGTACAACATTCAGAGAACTTTACATGCGTTATTGATTAACCCTCCAAATATACCTTGAGACACATTAGAACTTTCCCCTCAATTTTAGAGCTGGGAAAATCAAGCCAATACTTAAATGGCTCACCATAGGTCTGGCAGTAGGTCAGTGTCAGGAACAGAAGATGAGAATTACAGTTCCAGTTCTGAGATCATAATGGTCTGCAAATTATTGTCGTGCAATTTTGTTTCATGTGTGCCGTTAATAGTACTATCTATAAAGGGATTTGGAGACAAGTGATAAAAATACATTTGAGTGCAAAGACTCTAGGCACTTGCTAATGTAAAATGTTTTATAGCAGGCAAATCAAACTTAAAAGCTGCCACTTACAGTCACATTCATTTAGGTTTTGAGGATCCTCCTTCCCTATTGAGGCTGCTTAGAGAGTAGCTGTTTCCATTATTTTCCCATACAGCTATCACGTCACTGCTTTCTATGGCTGTCTCACTCCCAGAGGCCTTCCTAACCACCTCTAAATGATTTGGATGCTGTTTCTCACACATTAATATTAATACTTAACTGTGAACATCAAGCTCTTTAATTGCTTTCATAGTGAATACTTGATGTGTCTGAGTAAACATTCCTTACTTAAAGCTGTAGCTCCATTAGTAATGATAATTGTAGTACACTCCACAAATAAATCCCTGATTTTAATATATTTAAAGAGTGCAAGATATTGAGTAACTAATTACTTTATAGACATGGAAAGTAGGGAGAAACATAAGGGAAAAATATGAATACACAGAGATGAACTGGGGAATGGTTGGGCTGTAAAATGCAAGTTCTTTTTAGAGGTCAGAGTACACATTATCTTTTTTAAATTTACCTTTTCCTCTTACATTTCTTTGGCTTGAAACCTCTCTAGCATGACTTCTGGGAAGTAGTCAGAATTTCCTTTTTCTGAAGTACAAMCCTAACTGAAATCTATTTCTTTATCATTTTCCATTAGAGTAGCTCTATTTCTTTTATGGCTTTCCAAACCCTGCACTGCAAACCTACACAGGYTTGAAAAAGTCATTGCTCCTTCAGCAAATGCCTCCCTTTTAAAGTCACCTCCATCAGCTTTTTCAGAAGTAAATTCATAGACAGGAACCAGGAGGCCTTTACCTCCCTGCCTTTGTAACTCTGCTCTGMGCAGTATATGAATTGTGGGTCAGACGATGGGGAGGGCAGAAGCACCACTTCTGGCTCCTCCCCACTGTGGCTGCCTTCCACCCCACTGCTTTCCTATTCCTGAAGGTAATTTATGTGGATTTTCTGTGCCCACTCAGTCTAACTGGCCTTATTTCCAATAAATCCCAAAGCCAAGGAGAAAATTAGGCATCTAAATCACACTGCAGATTTTTCATCTTCAAAGAAGATCTGAGGAGCATTTTAAAAATGAGCCTCCTTCTGTGCACTTAGTACAGTAATTCAGTGGTCAAAGCTGTCACACAGCCTTGGGAATATCCGATTTAAAATCTTGYCTCTGCCATGTCCCCACAACCCTAACCATCATGTAAACAATATGGTGTGGAGATGCTACCGAACTTTCCCTTTCCCCTTCTGTCATACAGGTAATTAATCACTGTCAGCCTAAGGGAGAAATGCATGAATAACACAGTTCTTTATCCTGGTATTTAGGGTACTTACCATTCTATTTTTTAGCTAATTTAATAGTAACTGAGGTTTAAGAGGTTAACAGCTGAAACTCAGAGGTTTAGGCATATCCTTTTTTAATTTAGGTGCCTAAATCAATTCCCTTTTTCCATTATTCTTGACTTCTGATTTAACATTTTCTTCAATGATACTTCACATTCAGATTTGTGCCACCATTACATATACTCCTTTCATCTCCTGGTTAACGTCTGGGAAAAGATTCCTTCCAGTACTTTACTTACCACTACTTCAAGATATGCCCAACATGACTAGATTACACTCCAAACAGTCAGTAGTAAAGCTTTGGCATTAGCAGAACTAGCTAGGTCAGCCATGAGAAGTTCTGGTCTGCAAATGATCATTATTAGATCAGTGAGTTTTGGGTAAAATATCCTGAAGCATGACATAATACATGGTACTGCAACCGTCTAAACTCTTTTCCCCAGAAAACATTGTGTGGGAATCTTTCTGAAAACAGCCCTTCTCTCAAGACTTCTGCAATGACAGCTCAGTCATTAGAGCCCCTCTTAGGCTGTGGGAGATCCAGTTTAAAATAGTTACATGGAGACAAGTGTCCAGCACCTTCTACAGTATCTCAAATTCAACCTCAAATATAATTTTCCAGATAAAATGACGCATTTCCCTTACAGATGTGTGTGGTTAAATGAGTGCCGTGGAATTATGATTCTAAATATAATCTATGGTAATAAATAATAGTCACAAATATATGTARTTTGTGTATTCTCCAAAGTGGCACGAGCAGTAAGTCACATTCTCCCTTCTGAAGAAATTATAGTCTGACAAAAACCAAACATCTGCAGAACAAGACAAAGGATGACTAATTAGGTGAAATTAAGTCTGTGGTTTGCTAATTATTGGCCTTTTCCTGCAAAGTTCTAAATGCCTCTTGAGAAATCAATGGGAATGGAGATCACTCAGGAATTTCTTACTGCCTTTTAGCAACCACACCTAAAAAAAGTGGCAGGAGAGACTTCTGGCTTTTTAATGAAGCCAAATCCCTTCTGATTTTTGAAATCAGATGTGTCCCAGGAAAGGGGCAGCTATTAAACATAAACTAGTTCCCTTTTAGTCATCTGTCTACTTGRTGTGATGCTAACTTTGCACTTATAATATGTATCTTCTCTCCATATGCTTTTCTATTAACCTAGATATTTTTCTCTCTCTGTAGCAAACACAGTGAATATATTCTCTGCCTGTAGGGAAGAAGAAAAAGAAATGTTGCCTTATATATCAAAGTGCTTTTATAATTTCTCTCAGGCCATATTATAGAGAAATATAAAACTTGTGATGAGACCCAAGTTAGCCAGAGCTTTGAGTTGGATTTGCCTCAACCTTGTCCTTAGGTTCACTATCAAAAGAAATCCAAAGTCCTTTAAAATGCACTGTCTGCCCAAGTTTTATTCCAGTAAAAAAGTTAGAATATTTAACATTTTAAACAGAGAAAACTCAAAAGTGACTGAGGGAGCAAGAACAGAAGTAAAAAGGAGTTATGAGGAATTCCCTCCTTCCAATTGCTTTCTTACAAACAAGTAATTTATTCCAGGTAATTTTTTGATACAGAAGATAGAGAAATAACTAAATGTGAGGCAATTGTCATTTCCAGCAGGAGGAACTGGTCAATAATGTCAATGAGAACAAAATCTGTATGAAAAACATCATAAAATGAAGAGAATTCATGACATTAAGAATGGGAGGAAAATAAAGACAAAATAACAAAAACAGATTTCAGAAAGGCAGGTTTAAAAAAGAATCTTGAAAGTCAGCCAAAAGGAAAAAAAATAAAGAGAAAGCAGGAATTTATATTTAAAGGACACAAGTACTAACTGCTTTATTGCAAAGGAAAGACAGAAAGTACAGAAAAAGGTTAACATTCAAAAAGAAGAAAAGATTACATAGGAAGTTTAAATTAAGGCCAGTTTATTAAACACAAGGGCAGAAGAATTGTTTAAATACATAAGAAAATCAGAAATACCAAGATAAGAATGACATGGAAGTAGAAGGGATTGTTGACACTAGCAAGAAATTTTTCTGCAAGTACATTTCTAAATAATAAGAAGAGAGAATGACCTGGTCTCTAAAAGACTGAAGTGTTTAACACCTTTTTTTTTTTTTAATCTGTTCATATGTCTTCACCTCAAATAATGCTTATGACCATATAGCCATAAAAACATTAATTTCAGTAGTAAGGTAGTCAGATAAAAGGCTATGAATTGAGCCTAGTAAAAGGAAGGYACAGTTAGAAAGCTCTTTTAGTTTAGAAAGCTCTTTTTACCTTTTTATATGGATAGTGACAAAACTGGTTAACAAAATTTCGGATCTGTTGACATACTTTGAGCACTCCTAAAGAATATGCGATGCACTGGAAGACTGGAAAAAAACAAACACGGTGCCTATCAAAAGAGAAAAGGATCATTATAGACCAGTTGGCTTCTACTTACAGAAAAATACTGTAAAAGGTAGTCAAACTRTTCCTAATTACCTACAAGATAGCACGGAGATGAGTAATAGCCTACAGAGACTTTCAAGAACAACTTGCAAATCAATCTAAGTTGCTTCTGCAACATGGTAGCTAGCCTTGTGAGCACGGGGAAGAAAGAGTGCATATCATTTATCTTGACTGCTGTATGATTTCTTGGCAGTGTCTCAGATGTCCTTCTCATAAGCAGCTTGACCAAATAAATAAAGCTGAGATGAAACACTCATATATTTTTAGAGAAGGATGATTGAAAAAACATTCTTAGAGTGTAGTTATTAGTGACTGGCTATCAAAATGGAAAGACTTGCTGAATACAGTTCCTGAGGCATCTGTCTTAAGCCCTGGATGTGGAATTATTCAATATTTTAATTAATAAAATGGATGATAAAATAGAGAAAATTAAATCCTCATGCCAAGCTTAGAGGTATGTTTGAAGACAAAATTAGGGTTCAGATTGGTCTCGACAAATTGAAGACATACTGAGATAGAAAGAGGGTGCTATTCAGGTAGACGAGTACAAGATATAGCTTATGGGCACAAACATAGAACACAAAACTGGTGATTAGGGAGCAGCATTACAAGGTATGGGAGTCACTGGGGTCCCGAGGCRAGAATGAGTCAACAAGGTCATATATGAAGACTGAAGCCAGGAGAATACATGAAATAATCCCGCTACTCTACTCCACAGTGGTTACGCCTCGGTTGGAATATTTCATACAATATTTGAGCATCAAGTTTCAAGGAAGATGTCATCTCATTGAAGAGAGTCTAGGGGGAAAATTGAGAGACCATCATAACCCAACAATAATTTTTTCAATGTGAACAATTTAGCTGGAACTTTTCCATACTATTTTTGCCAAATGCTGACATTTTTATTAATTTCACCAATTTTTTTGTATGCACAATAATATTTTTATATTATTATATACCAGGTCTTCCCACTATTGCACAAGAACAGAACTAGACTGCAGATGAAGCAGAACTATGCAGAAAGGGAAACTTACTCATACAGTCCTGTGCCATTTACTACAGAATTTGGAAATGTATAGCACTTGGAGAAAGGAAAACAATGGTTTTATGAAAAAGGAAGATAACTGTTGCTTTGGGGAATTGAGTTCTGGCTACGTAATGGAAAAATCACTCTACTTAAACATTTCACAGGTGATCATTAATTGTATGTTCCTGTGCTTTTAATTAAAGGCTGTGATTTTTAGTTTTAATGTTTTCAGCTGCAATTGAAATTATAGGAGCTGTGCTATATTTAAATACAGAGTGCTATACGATGCAACATATGCTGACATAAATCAGATCTAGATATTCAAAATTGGCATCCAAAAACAATAGATGTTTCTGTCTGTCATGCCTACGTGTCCAGATTTCCCATCTGTCGGATAAGAATAACAGTTCTTCATATTATGAAGCTGCTGGGGAAAAAAAAAAAAATCAGTGTTTGTGAAGCACTTGCATATTATAGTAAAGGCTGCTACAGAAAACCCGTGGGGAATATTATCACTTCTGTCTTCAGTGTAGTAGAGATAACATGGGACCACGTCAATATCTGTTCATTAGCTGTGCAATAAATGAGACTGAGCCCTGGAGGAAGGCTGTGCTCTAATGTACACACAAAGGTCCAAAAGTGCAAGCAACCWTCACAATAACATTTCATGACATTATATTGCACAGACAAACTCTCTAAAGCTTTTAAMATGGCTTTTTATATTTAATAAATATCTATAGAAACACAAAGTGCCAAACAGGATTATGGAAATTATAGTATAATCAAAATAATAATGATTCTGTAGTAYATATGAGCCAAAAAGACCCTATACTGCACTCAAGTGTATTTCACCCTTTTTGGCATAGCAGCGTTGTTTTCTCCCAAGCAATACTTCGGATATCTGTGAGGTTATTCCTGTTAGTGAGGTAAACACACTTGCACTCCAGAGATTTAACTATGAAAACCTGAAGAAAACTAACTGTAAGCAATTCTCAGCACTCTTCAATCTGAACCTGTAGCTCCCAATTTTGGAGATAATGTCTTAAGGGGAAACAAAATATCCAAGGAAAGGAATCTCGGTTGTCATGCACTCAGGAATATAGGATTGACACCAGAATAAGAGAAAATATGGAGGAATTTGGTGCTGCAGTTTATTGTTTAAAGGTACCTGTAAAGGAGTCCTGCAAATCTCATTTCTTTTCCACGGACTGTTAAAATCTTTACATTTGAAAGCYGTGATACAGGAATATTCATGGACTTAGTCAGAAGGACGCTTGGATACTATAACCAAAACAACTGAAGGAGATAGGTGTTTACACAGTGAGTTTATCCAATGCAGTGCTAATTCTGGGCATGATCCAGATCATGATAGGTACTTAAACATGTTCAGCAGTGGAGGAGAGAGTTTTATACATCATTCTCTTGGTCTTACTTATCTAAATCCTGTTTAAGCCTCATTTTAGGTGCATGATTATTTTGGTCTTCCTGAAAGTACTGTCACAGGCATCAAGTCTCATTACTATTATTTCCTCAGGTAAATTGATATAAACACAAATCTGGATTCAACCAACCTCTATTCAAACATGTCCAACATGATCTAGCACTTGTAATTCAACTAGAACACCACTCTATTTTAACCACAGAAATAAACCATAAAATATAGAGAAAAGAGGGGTGGGGGGTGTCATGTCATGGATTATATAAAAATCTCTTTTTGATAGCCTTTCTATCACAGAACTTCTCAGTCTCTTTTTATTGCCTCCAAAAAAATTAAAATCCCGTTTGCCTAAAAGATACTGTTTTTACACTGATGTTTTCTCTTTCAGCTTATTTTTTTTTTTTTAATTTCTAGAATAAATAACACAAATTATGTCTGGATGTGGAAGATAATAGCTTTCTGGTTAATCTTCAACTACTCAGACATTATTTCCTAGACACTTTGAGGTGTTTTTTATGACAATGTTTTATCTTGAACCTGTTCCTCAGTGATGCCCTTGATTTAAATTCAGTAGTCATACGTACAGTCATACCCCAATAAGTGTCTTGATATATGTCTATAAGTTTTAAAAGTATCAATGGAAAAACAAAAAGTTGACATTAGGATTTCTTTTAATCATCTTCATCTTTGAAAATGACCCAAGAATAGTAAAGAGAGAGTATCTCAAAGAGCCAGAGAGTSAATCAATGTGGCTGTATTTTAAGGTAAAGAGGCATATTAGTTTTCACTATAACTTGAAACAGAAAAGGAACAAGTTCAACAATATCACTATATACCTACTTTGAGACACAGGTAGACATAGGAAAGAAAGTCCGTGGAGCGCTGATGCTGTTCCAAAGCCTCCCCTCCCTCAAAGCCTCTGCTAGCACAAATGGGTGCTGCCCTGGGTGTCACAGATACTAACCCATTCCTTCCACATTCATCCCCAAAGATGACACAGAGACAGAGAATTAGAAATATAACATAAATCCCCATCACCACAATACTTTAATTTGCAATATAATCCTTAATGAGTACATAAGAGCTACTGACGAGAAAACCTGGTACACATTTCATTCACAGAACTTTATCAAGCTAGTGAAAGTCCATTGGCAGGTCCACCTGGTTTATAGTAATTAATTTATAATAATCGAATTGTCAAACATTTCTTGTGCTTAAAAATTACCAAACTGTGCATTAGCTAGATCATATATGAACATATATATGATCTAAATATACATATATATATACTTGAGCATTTTAAACAAGAAAATTAGTATATTGTTTCAAGTATTTCTTGATATGGCATTAAAAATAATAATTTAAATTTAGAAAACAGTGCTAGCAAAATGAAAAATCTCTTCTAATGTCTTGTTTTTAACTGATGTGGAGATTAAGTGGCTTTTTGGTGTGCTGTTATGTTATGAATTGTTGGATAACACTGGTTGTCAATGATACACATCTCTTATTCAAGAAAGCATCTATAAAATAATCTTCTGTCCTTTTAGTTCTTTTAAATTTCTGGAAAAATCCAGCCTGATGCAGACTTGAAGACCAAACAATTAAATAACAAAATAATTGTGGGGACCTTTAAGTAAAAATATCTTTCCTATAAGTCTCACAATAGTATCATTTTGAGTTGAAAGAGCTAAAAGAACAAAATGAGATCATTAACATAAAGTCAACATTCTCTTTCTAAAATGCCCTATTTTCCAAGAGAGCTTTCTGTTATCCTCATGCTGTATATAGCGAGATGTACAATTGATTTCACAGGTGTCTACRTTATTGGGATTTGGAACTGAAAGGATGTCCAAAATACTTTTCATGCACTTCAGTGATCTATTATTAGTAGTTACTTAGTAAAATAATTGTGGCTACTATTTGTAGGTTTGTTAATTTTCTGTTTTTCATCATATACAGCAAAGCTTACTCTGCCAACAATATACAACTTCATCTCAGAAGAGGAAAGTCATATCTCCCGGTCTTTGAACCCTAGCCCTTTGCCTGTCATAGTTCAAACACAGAGATTTCATCCCTGCTCTAAATCAAACACAGTGTGTTGGCCACCACCATGCCAAGGCATGATCTCAGAGAGAGCTAATTGGCTAAAACCATTCCAACTTGTTAATGTACTTGGCTAAAAATGCAGGAACTTATAAATTCTTATCCAAAAGAAAATTATCTTAGTTTAGTTTTTCTGCATTCACCCTATTCTTAACATATTAATTTTCCACCAATTTGTTTGTTTCTATGTGAAAACATTTAAGGTATCCCAGTTATGTCATCCTCATTAACTTCCAGTGGTGGCCATCTTCATACACTTTGAGACTACTCATAGCGGAGAATTCTACTCATGTATGGTAAGGATGGCAAAATCTGTTTCACTATCATTAGAAGACTGTTGGCTGGAAGATTGTAGACTTCTGAATTACCTTTCATATATAGTAAGGAAAATGAAGCAGACTATGCATTTCAAATTGAACTGCATTAGTTTAGAATCCATTTTTTCCTTTTTGTATTTTTAATTTTAAAGAAATTACCTCATTTMAAATTCTGAGTTGATCTGTATGGTACATAATGTTCTAAGTCTAAGTTATTGGAAATCATAGTCAGTAATGAAATAAATTATGTGAAGTTAATATGCAATTAGTTTAAGTAAGTTAAACAGAAGTTGGAGACCAGAAAATACTTTATCATCAAGAATGGTGAGGAATTATGAAAATGGCTTAGAAAGCACAGAGCTAAACTACTACTGTGGAGAACCTAGAGAATATATTTCTACACGTTATACTGCAATAATGTGTTCTGAATAAAATGGGATTTCAAATGGGAAAACAGAAATGGAAGGCTGAGGGTTGAAGGTGTGAAAAATGTAGCAGGYCTACAATAGCGGAAAAGACAAAGAAGAGATTGATTTAGGAAATACAGGAATTGAATCTGATCCTCATCTCAGTTGAAATTGGACTGTATTTATGTGGTAGAGTTGGGGTTCAATTTAGGAATAAAATGTTGGAATTTAGGGGCTTTTTCAGTTGCTGGAGAATAAATATCTATTAKCATTTAAGTCACAGAGACATGTTGGTCTTGGATGTGCAAGACATTTGCACAGACGTAGCACATATGATATAACTAYCATAAGAGATATGAATCCTTGTGAATCTGCAGCTAAAAGCTGTACAAAAGATTTTATCTTAAATAGTGCTAGATGTCTATGTAGGGACAATTAACTGTATGTTAGATGTCAACTTTAAGTTGAGTTCAAGCTTCTAGATCTTTATTGTCCACCATGGACCCTTGGTCATCCAACATTTCTGTAAACACTTGCATGTAGCCACCTATCGCTCAATTCAGTGGGTCCTTTGCAATATCATAAGATCCCCAAAAAATCCATATGGGGCTGGCAGATATGACACAAAAGCAGTGGGAGACACCTGACCTTTTCAACAACAGCAGGATACCAGGAAGCACATCCTACAATACATCAAACAGCACTCGACTCTTGAATCAAAAACTGAGTCAAGCCCCTGCTGTTTAACAGCTTTTCATTCAGTTTCAGTAGGATTACCTGTATAAGCTTGCCATCCAGCGCTAAGGAATTTTCTATAATCCTTTTTCCTGCAACTGCACTTAGTTTGGAGAATTTATAAAATGTGTTCCATAATAATTTTTATTGCATATATTACTTTCCCACTCTTCTATATGCTCTAAGTGTGTTAATTGTTCTGTGAGTTTTCATTATTCAGTTTTCCTAGAAAAAAGAATACTGACGATCAATTATTTTTAATAGATGTTTTGGACAAATAACCATTAATCTTAAATTCCTCAATCTTTCAACATTTATAAAAATTTAATAAATACCTGAGAATTATCCAAAAATTTTTAAAATAAGTACCAGTACATAGCTCAGAACAAATTATTTGCAAAAAACACATAAACAAAGATAATGCGGGGGTTTTTTTCTTCTCTTTGATCAGCTTTCCCCCTATAATTAAATGCAAACTTGAAACCCCAGAGAATAAAAAAATCTGCATTTTTAGTATTCATAGAAATAGGAAAGAGGTGAATCATTGATTAATGTTAAAAAGGACTACCCAAATGTATTATTATAATCAGAAAACAGAACTGATTCACCTTCTTCATTTGAACCTCTTGGGTTCAAATAAATGCTGTTTTTGTCTTTTAATATTACATTAACAGCAGGGAAAATATCAAAACTGATGTAGCCTCTGATTTCTAATGGCAATTACTGTTGTTACAAAAATAATATTTATAGCATGGAAAATATTGCACCCTATTCAATTGGCATGGTTGAAAATGACTCATATTAGCTTATTTTAAGAAACTATGATTAATTACAGCATTTCAGTTGAAATGATGATCATTTGCATTTGAGAGGGAGTATCATCAATGCAAAGGGCGGTAAGTTCTTAAAAGTCACTTTCAGTTGCGAGGAAGTTCCTTAGTATTTGAAATATGGACAAATGAGATCATTGAATGCCTTGTTGGATAAATGTATGTAAATTAAATCCTTTTTCTCATACTGTACACATGGACGGAACTACATCACATTCACAATGTACAGTCATTCTGACTTCTAAGCAACAAGCAGTCATTTTAAATAAAAAGTGAAGTAATTATTTTCCCCAAATCTACCAGAGTTGCAATAAAGCTTCCCACCAAGCAGCTGCTTTCTTTGGTGGTTTTTTTTTCCGCATTTTTTTTTCCTTTATAAGATATCTGGGCAAAAGACTGAAATTCGTCATCATGACATGGATAGTGGAGAAAACTTTTCAACCTTTTTTCAGGTGATTAATTTCTTTTTACAGCAAGTTTGGAAACGCTGCAGATTTTTCCTACACTATTCCCTAGGTGCAGGGAAGTCAGATATGATCTGGTAAAAATTTAGAGGTAGTGTAACTTTAGAAGAAATGTTCACAGAGGGTGGCTCTGGAAGGAATTTCAAGAGATTATCTAGTTCATCCTCTTCAAGGCAAGACCACCTATACCTATACTGTTCTTCAAAGATATTTAACTAACCTGTCCTCTAAGACCTCTGACAACTGACATTAGTTTAGGATTGTCATTTCATTATTTCAAAGGCAATCCCCAGTCATAAACTGGTTACTCCCGTGAATGAAGTTGTAACTCTATTTCTTGTATTTAGTTTGATACTTTGAAATCTGGACTTGCAAGTGAATCATTGAAAGACACACGTGAGGATTAAAGAAATTCAGGAGTTAAATTCTGTTAAATGATATGTGTTATGTCAGAAATTCTTCTGGCAGCAGAAAGAATTTGCGATAAAGTTGAATTCCTCTATTCTGTTTTCTCAAGAGAATGAGATGGAGAATTTTCTATGCTGGTGTTGAAAAATGGCATAAGTAGAATGAAATAGTTGGCAAGCAGGAACAGGCTATGGGCCCCTTCCATTTCTCACTACACTGGGCAGCTTTTAGAGCTTCCTTATGTAAATTTAAATAGGACCATTCAAGACCTGTTATTTGGAAAACTGTCTTGCTTACTCACCTCTGCATTCAACTCCTTCATCTGTAATGGAGTTTATGCATATGTAACCATCTCAACAGTGAAAGGTTCTCAAAATGTAATCTTCAAATTACCCATACATAAAATAGAGGGAGGCAAAGTTCTCAGTGAGCTACAGAACTGACTGCATATTGCTCATGTAGAATCATAGAATCATAAAATCATAGAATAGTTTGGATTGGAAGGGACCTTTAAAAGTCATCTAGTCCAACCCCCCTGCCGTGGGCTGGGACATCTTCAACTMGATCAGGTTGCCCAGGGCCCCGTCCAACCTGACCTTGAATGTTTCCAGGGATGGGGCATCCACAACCTCTCTGGCCAACCTGTGCCAGTGTTTCACCACCCTCATTATAAAAAATTTCTTCCTTATATCTAGACTGATTCTACCCTCTTTTAGTTTAAAACCATTCCCCCTTGTCTTTGTAACTTATATTTGTACCTCTTTTGCAGGAAGCAAACAGTCTATGTAATTTTCCTTGTACTGGACAAATTTTCTGTATGCTTCATAATTTAGTAGGAGTGAAACAAATTATATCTATAGAAATGTTTTAAAATTTTAAAGCAATTACTTTATAAAACTAGAGAGTCATCCTGAGAATCTGATTCTTTCTAAACACGTTTTAAACCACACTGAGAATCCTGTAACAGGAATTTCTCATATGTATGCTACTTTATGTATATGCAATCAGCATAAGTTGAGTTACAGGCATTTGAAAGAAAAGCCAAACTTCCAAATAGAGATTGCTTAGATTCTTAATGGTCCATAACTCCTTTCTGTTTATGTCTGCCAATATTTAGTTTGATTTCAATCCATAGAACTGGTCCTGTATCGATGGATAAATATTGGTCTAAATATTTACAAGATTCAAACATTAGGGAATAAAATAACAATACTTGTAATTTTTTTCCCAATGTTGAAATTTTACCAATAATTTTAGTTCTATTACTAAAACAGACATAAAAGTTAACATTGTTTCTCACAAAACAATWACAAAATATGAAACACTACTTTTTTTGCATAGTAACATTTTTAGACAACCTCTCTTTTTGTTCATCTTATATATTCGGAGTTTATCTATTTATGGTACACTTATTTGCATGGATCCTCAGTATCTAAAACATATCATTAAATGATTAAATAAGTAGAYATAAATCACTTATATACTAATGATAATATTTTTATACACTGAMATTATGATTATGAAATTACCTAAATTAGATTGAAGTACAAAGGTATGGCCAAAAGTGAAGATTGATATCTGGCTTAAAAATATTTGCAGGGTGGGAAATGCAGTGGCTCTGAAAAATGATCCTGAAAAAAATTAAGAATGATTGTTGATGGTCCTCTGAACACTATTGCTTTATATGGCAGTGTGGCCAAATATGTAGGCCAAAACATAAAAAAAGTTGCAGCTAGGGTATCAAAAGTAAAAATAATTCTCAAAGTACATGACTCAYAAGGAAGGCCAAGAACTTGTTTAGCACCTGGAAAAAAATCCCTAGATTGCCTAATTTTCATTGAATATTATAAATTACCACTATGCTAGCACGTAACTCCTGTCTAAGAAAGCGATCTCAAGGGGATCCTCACAGGGATCACAGACCAGTGAGTCTGACTTCCATCCCTGGTGAGATGATGGACGSAGTAATAAAGAATAAGACCATTCAGCAAATGCATAAACACATTTTGGTGGGAAAGAGTCATCATGGCGTCTGTAAAGGGCCTCATTAGCATGCTGGAGTGTCATGAGGATGTCAGTGAACACACAGACAAAAGGTATCCTGTGGATAAGGATAAAAAAGAAAAAAGTCCAGTCAAGAAATATAAGTTGTCATGGAGTTGGAAGAAAGGCCCTTTTATAGACTGAAATCTGGTGAAAGGGCAGGAAGCATAAGGTAGGTTTCCATGGACACTTTTTGGGATGGGGAAAAGTCATCAGTGAGTCCTACAAGGACAGCTTTTGAGGCCAGTTCTATACACCTTTTCTATCAATGAACTGAAAAAGGGAGCAATCAATAAATATCCAAGTTTTAGGATGATACCAAGGTCTTTAAGCATTCAGATGCCATGCCTAAGTTTGGGAACTCCAGAATGACTTCGTAAAAAGAAATGAATGGTCAAAAAGGTGGCAGATGAGGTTTAGTGTGAATAAAGGTAAAGTAATGTATGGAAAAGTGATATATGTCATGCATATGTAAAACTGCACTTGGAACTGACAGTTACAGTGCAAGAAAGACATCCTGAAGTTATTGGTTTCAAATATTTATCGTCATCATCTTAATCTGCAGCAGCAGTTAAAAAAAGCCAATAAAAAGCATTCAGAAGGAAGAATAGTATGAGCAAGGCAGAGGTCATCATTTTGCTGCTAACTGAAAACTTGGTGATATTGAATAGGGAGGTGATTCTGCCCTTCTACTCGTGCTGGTGAGACTACCCCTGGAGTTCTGCGTCCAGCTCTGGAGCCCTCAGCACAGGAAAGACATGGACCTGTTGGAGCGGGTCCAGAGGAGGGCCAGAAAAATGGTCAGAGGGAAGGAGGTATATTAGATTTTAACATATTTCTGTTGATTAGAAAGATGACAGTATTTCTTCTCAGAAATTTCAACACAGAATATTTTTAACATCAAATATATTTTAGTTAATTATTTTGTTAGGAATATATGAGTTAGTTAAATTCTGAGACTTCTCTTTTACATTTCCTATTCTTTATTTTGGGGTTTTTTTAATTAATTGGAAGATGTTCAAGCTTTCTATCATTTTAATTTGTACTATATGTTTTATAGCTGTGCGTCCCCATCCAGCCACAGATTTAAGAAGGTGAGCTAAAGAGGTTCCATTCTTTCCCTTTCTTCTGTACAATATGATGAATTCCTGATTTCTCAGCTCTCAAATTCAGATTGGGCTGCCTCCAATGTGATATACAAGCACACTCTCTTTTTCACACCTAAAAAATTATGGCAATAAAAGTCTTGGGCATCCCCAGTAGTAAATATAAAATTAAACAGTAAAGAGTTTCAAGCCTTCAGTTCTGATGCTTTCTGGATTCTCATAGTATAGTTGCTGGAAACACTACCAAGAAGGTAAACAGTGAACTACTTCTTTAACAGCTGTATTTAAGTACTGGAGAGGAAAGCAGAAGACACTCCTTTTTCCCCTCATTGTTGGTATCACTTCAGTTGAAGTAGATGATGCTCCCTAAATTGCAGGAGCTCAGCTCTGTCCCACCACCACTATACCCTCTGAGCTTCTCCCTTACTTCCCAAATCTTCATATTGCCTGTCCCTGGCTCTGAGTTCATCATGAATTTCATTTCATTTGGTTTGTTGATCTGAGCATCAGTTTTGATCTAAACGGGTCTATGACCTTGTAAATCCTGCTTTTACCCTCTTCTGTTATAGTCTGTGGATTTTAACTACTCTCACTGCTTTATGAGGTTGCACTCTAACTTCTGCAGGCAAATCAACATCAGACTGACTTTGGTGATATACTATTTGGTTCCSACTGGATGGCATGAACTTGTCATTTACAGACTGTAGATTGTAAAAGTTCTATTGAAATCAGCAGTGCATAAAATACTTGAAGATTTGTATGAAGAAACTAAGTTTGTGAGTTCACTCACCATCAAATGCATTAAAAATTTCAACAAATGCTTTGAAAATGTTACTACATCAGCAGACAACCAATATTAAACTACTGTAAATTAGCTGCTTGGAAAAAACTCTCTAGTAATAAAACCAGCCAGTCAATATTCACCCATCAGAGAAATTAAAATTAAGTTCAAACTTTTGATAAGGTTTGATCTCTCTGTTTCTTATTCTTTAACAATGGCAATCAAAATATCRGTTGGGTTGTGCATGTCCATCTCCAGATAAAAGTTACTTTCAAGGATATAAAGAAAAAATAGGCTTCTATGAAAACTATGTAATCATACAGAAGAGCACCAAATATCAGGCACAAAGTGACTTAAGGGTATATTTACATGACAGATTGCTGTACCATGCAAAAATACCCAAGCTAGAATAGAACCAGCCAGCTCAGGTCGCAAAAGAAAGGAGAAACTTTGAATTCCCACCCGCTCTTTCTATGTTTCATTACTACCTCCTTGAGTTTCCTGTTCTCACATGCATATGGGGAGACAGACTAGTTTCAAGGGTCTGGAATGACTTTCTTTATCAGTGGTTTCATTAACTCAAGATCTATTCAAGTTGTTTGCTTATGTTCATATCAACATTTTGAAAGAAGCAATTTTCCTCTTCAAGTYTTCATTAAGTGTATTCCCTGTCTGCACTTAGCATCTGTGTGTCAACATCCTCAATACCAGATCTTTGACTTGTGCAAATCAGTTTAGTTTAACTGCTGAATCTCCCAGAAGTATGACAAAACAGTAGAGTAAGATTCAGGAATGACTTCACCCAAAATTATAATTATAAGCCAAATACTAATCCAAAATGGRCATACATTATGCTCTGAGTTTGTTTGCACTTGAAATCTTGTATGAACAGCTCACCTCCTTTGACTTCAGCCTGAAATGGTGGARCAGTGGTAGGAACAGTGCTTATTTCCAATCCCACAGAGAAAAAAAAAAAGAAAAAAAAAAAGAAAGATTGATCAACCTTGTGAGATTTCTGTTGTTTCATATGTTTTACATTAAATCAACCTGTCTGCAATGATTCAGACTGAGGAATTTAAAAAAAAAAAAAACAAAAAAAAAAAACCCCACTAAAATAACATCTTGAGGAAAATGTTCTCAAAACTTTTTTTAACTTTTCCAGCAGTGCATTAAGTGAGAATATACTCAGGAACCAAACTTAGAAATATTGTTTCATCAAAACAAATCATTAGTAGGTGATCTTCTGAGCTTACCTCAGAGAGCAAAAATGTTTCAAATTAATCCTCTAATATGTGGCACGAATTCCATAACACCACTTACAGAAAAGACTGGTTTGAGAGAGACATTGTTCTTGGTAGATACAATTTTAAACTAATCAGCTTGWGTTTTGAACTACAGAAATCTGTAATTCCTTCTTGCATTCTAAAAATAAGTATGTTTAAGTAATACAGTGTCAAAGCTTGTAATGCACAACTAATTACTTTAGGAGACATAGAGACCTTGCTACAAAAAAMCCCAAAAGTTATGCATAACCTGAAGGTAAAAATATTGAAATAAATCATTGATTATATTCTCCATTTCTGCTTTAGATGTTTTGGTTAAACATAATTCCATATTATTGCTAAGATCACATAGAGGAATAATTAAGCCATTAATAACAACCTAAAAAAAGAATGTCACTGTATTATTTCATATATGCTAAAAAACTAATTACATGCTATTTCAATGCTAATTAGAATCATAAAATCATAGAATCATTAAGGTTGGAAAAAACCTCTAAGATCATCAAGTCCAACCGTCAACCCAACACCACTACACCCACTAAACCATGTCCCTAAAATGTTTGTCTTCCACCCAGCTGTGCTGACACTCCCAGGATGACACATCCTAGGATGACCTAGATCGCAGAACTGTTGGGGACAAAAGAATAATTAAAGACAAACTGATTTAAATAAGTCTCAGCACTGAAGACAGTGCATTAAATTGTTCAGGTGGCTTTAAAGGTATAGCACAGCTTATTTCCCTTCTGAAATTCAKCTCAAAGCACATGAAAGGGTGTGTGCATGAATGATGAAACATTTCTCACTGGGTACATATTTTGCTTACTAAACWTTCATTTTCTTCAATTTAAGTTGCATCTAAAATACTTCAGTCTCTTCAGTAGCAGCTCTTTTTGACATAAAGTATTTTTTAATTTCAGATGTTGTTGAGGGAATGTTGGTAGAAACAGGACACGAGGTGCTGCTGCAGGCCTGTCTGCACAACCCAGGCTACGTGGCAGATGATAAGGCCGGCCTGTCCTTGAGCGAAAGATTAGAGGAATTTGGCGGTTGGGAAAAATAAGAAACGAGAAAATAACAGCAGAAGTATTAACAACAAGAGGGATGAGCCAAGGCAGMGTCAGAGTGCATGCTTGACTGTGCTTAACCAATTAATAGCTTATAAGGCTGCGTGAACAAGCATTTGTAACCAATAGAGAACTTGTAGGTGCGCRTGATAGTGTGGCTGGCTTATAAAAGTAGCGCTGTATTCTGTAATAAAGGAGAATGATCATACCCATATTGGGACTCATCGTTACTCCAGGACCGCCTCCAACTCTGACAAGATGTAATAGAGCAAAAGCACAGATACAATCTGTGTGTTTGCACCCTCTTTTGTGTTTTGGATCCATCTTTATCCAAGTTTGTTGCATTATGTGTTAAACGATTAATTTAATTTGTTGCATGGGAGTTCTCAGCTTTTAGTTCAGCTTAGGGTGGTTGCTTTGCCTATTGACTATGTTGTTCTGCTACACTGAATTAAAGACATCTTGAAAGAGTGTTCTTGTACTAATGTTTCCAACTTCTCCTTTAGAGTCTCCGTAATTATTGTTTTGTAATTTAACAGAATGGAGTTGTGCACAACAGACAGACAAAACCCAAACAAATAAAATCCACTTTAAAATATATTTCAGTCAACCAGAGAGAGCTTAGTATTCAGTACTCATAGTTTCAGGTCACAAAATCTAAAATTCTGTCCTTTTCCAACTCATTTGCTGAATAAAATGAATCAATTGAAGTAAGTTTCACAATAACCTCTATAATAAGTGCAGATCAATCTGACTTGTTGGTAACTTAGGATAGTGCAGATGCTGCAATTTACATTTAAGATCAATATCCTTAAGGCAAGGATAAAATATTAATATATAACATGCCAGTGAATCCTAAAATCTTTATACTTCAAAAATAGGAGGGAACTTAATCTTAACAGAGGGTACAAATATCCCTTTTTATACACTTGTACTGTTAAATTGGTTGTAGTATTCCTGGGTTTGTAGTAAATTCTCCAAGGACATGATCTTTCTGTAGCTGTGAAAGAATAGGTAGACAAGTCTTTAAATCTCATTACAGTTTGTTGTAGCCCTCAATAGCTAATATGGCTTTTCACGAAGTGCTTCTCTGAGAAATCTCGTTATAAAGTTCTCCCTTCAATAATCCAGCTACCTTACTGTTTGGATGCTTGTGCTTTACTACAAAGTTGAGAAGTAATGCTGAATTCTTTTGGGGTCTGTCAAGCTATATTAAAATAACAATAATAGATATATTTATTTTTTTAAACTAAGAATAAACAAGGTATGAAATATTTATTTTACTTTTCTATATACCCTTTGAAAGTAGTCAGTTAACTATTAATTTAACCAAATGAGGTAATGTTGTGCTATTCTACTTTGTCCTTCTGCAGTCTCCCAGGTTTGTCAGAATGATACGACCAATATATGTTACATTCATATAGTCACTGCTTGATTAAGAGATGGAGCCAAAGCCTATTGCAGGAGTGGATTTATCAGAGGAGGTAGGTAATATTGGCCATAGCCTTCCTCACAAACTGTGGGTTGAGCAAACCAGTGCTTCCTGAGGGAGAGAAAGGACATGCTCATGTCATAGACTACAACAAGAGGTTGCAACACCTCATCAACAGAGGAGCCAGACCAGCCCTACGCTGAAGCTGGGGCCCCAGCCACCATCATTCTCTCTGCTCCACATTTCAAAAGGTAGGAGTACAGAGAGTTTAAGGTTGCCTGAGAAGTATCGACACACGAGTCCAGAGTGACTTTGCCCCAACTAAACACAGAATCCAAAGTACTTGGAAGCCATGGCCTCTACTCAGGTTGAATCTAGAAAGGCAATGTGAATCCAGAAGTCAAATTCACTGCTGGCCTTAATAGTTCAGGTGCAATGCAGAGAGCTGAACATGGACAGACTGCTTCAATATCAGAAGCTATATTTGCATCATTCTCTGTGTAAGTATATGTGCCCAGAGAGAACTGGAAGAGAGATCAGAAAATAGCCCRCTTGTTTTGAATTCCCATCCTTCATTTTGCTAAAATATTTTTTGATTTAAAATGGCTTCACAAAATTTAATGGAAGTATGCCAAAAAATGCACTAAACATCATTAAAGTCACACCTTGCAAGTTGCAATGAAAGTATATAGGTGAAACTCATCAAAAAATATTCGTTTTCCTAAAGCTAATTATTTTAGATGCATGGTTGATTACTATTTCAACAAAATAAATGGGACAATTAGAGAACACTATTGCTGGACACTGATAAAAARAGAAGCTGAACAAACAACAAATCAAAATGATCCCATAAAGTGCAATATCCTCATACATTTTCTGGTCTAGTAATGTAAACATCATTGAAATTCATGCCAAAAAAATTTGGATGGCTTATGCACTACAAAGAAAAATGAAAAGCAAACAGAATAAATTGCAAACTCTTAAGAATGATAAAAAGCTGCTATCAGGTAAATGAAACAAGTTGATACACCATTAAATGTACTTTACAAACTCATTTGTGTCATAATACCAGTGTAGCTGGCTGTAGTCCAAGACCTGGGGAAGCAGGCATGTTGCCACAAGTTTTATTTTCCACAAACAATACATCCTGCCACCTCTCTGAATCATAATCTATCAGTGTCTTTTTTCAGAGGTTTGACTGTGATCTTTAAATATTCACTTGGTACGGTCACAGCCCACTATAAAGATGAATGTTACCTCATTTGGCAGGATTTCAGCGAAGGGTGTACATATACTTCTATGGGGAAACCAGTTAACGGCGTTCTGCTAGGTCAGACATTGGCGGATCCGGTCAGACATTGGCGGATCCTTTGATCACTGAACCCACTTGAACAATTCTGAGCACAATCTCCATCTATAATCACTACAGAATATACAAGTTAAGACTGGCAACCTTACTCAAATCCAAAGACACACTCTGAGGACTAATTTTTAATACCAAACGTATTAGAATTTTCAAAGCTCTGATCTTCTGAATCTTTCAGCGTGATGGGTATTCAGGAGTATTGTGAATAAGATAAGATGTAAAGACGCTATCACAGCTCAAAGAGGCCAATATAAACCAATTATTTCTCTAGATGCAACTAAGGGACCAATTAGCAGTAGCTGACATAGAAGATTGCAGCCCAGTTCAAAAAGGAATAGCAGCCAGAGGRGTCAGGGTCTATTTCAGAAAAGGGCCTCAGATAATATATGTAGTTTTTTTTAAAACAAGTATGATAGAGAACACAAAAGTGATACCTATTAGAAGACATAGGTAGGAGCAACACAGGGAGGAAGAAAGAGCAGACCCTTGTACGCTACTGACTTCTTTGTCTCTTATCTACAGGGGAGGAAAAACTGGCCTTTAAATGTAAAGGGCAAGAAGTGTCAACCTTCTGTGCTTGGAAGGGCTGAAGTATGGGAATCAGGCCCAGCAGACATTAGGCTTTGTTTGTACTTTCTATTACTGGTTTGCTTTCCCTGTTTCTCTGCCGTTTGAACTGGCTRGAATAACTCTACTGTGTCTCTTCAAAAGAAAGTGAAAATGGATCATGCTCCTGCAGCTTTGAAGTACTGCCTCTTTAATCTACTGTCACACTGACCAGTGAGCTGAATGATTTAAAACTTTCATAAGGTTAAGACTGCACAAAGAAACGATGAACAGAGCAAGGTCCCCTCCTCAAATGGTGAAGTTGGTAAATTTGCTATATTCAATTCCATTTTGTTGTTTGTCTTCAATGTGGATATGTTGGTATAGTATTTCAATCACATTTCAAAAAGGATAATGGAAGGCTTTTTTTCAGACACATCTTTAGAGTTAGGAGCATTCCTTCTCCTCCAATTTTCTATAAGGGAACTGTTAAGAGACTATTTTTCTACTTTTCTATGGGGGAAAAAAAAATCCAGCCTTGAATTCCTGAATTGCTCTATTCATATAATCTTCTCATCTATTTATTCCTTGGGATCTCTTTGAAATCAGGACAGCAAATCTGAAATGAAGAAACCCACAACGATCCCTTTCCTTGTTACTAGGTTATTCCAAGAACTGAAGTTAGCTTATTTAAAGGCAATTAAAAGTCCACTTAAACACTRTATATGTCTTTACAGGGCAGACACATCTCAAATTTTCTTCTTTGTTTTGGCATTTCTGTCAGGATAGGCCAAAAGTTCTAGCTGTCATAGGAATAGCTGTGCTTTTAGTTCTAGATCCCACATATAATATAAAACTATATATCAAGTTTTGTAATATAAAAATAAAATTTGGGGAAGCAAAACTAGCTGCTGTGTTTTAGACTGCTGATGACAAGTGTAGTGGTTTAATCCGGCAGGCAGCCAAACACCACACAGCCACTTGCTCACTCCCCTGCCCTGCAGTGGGACGGGGAGAGAATCGGGAAAAAAAAAGTAAAATTCGTGGACTGAGATAAAGACAGTTCAATTGAACAGAAAAGGAAGGTTAAATAATAATAATAATAATAATAATAATAATAATTAATAATAATAATAATGGTAGAATATAGAAAATGAGTGATGCACAATGCAATTGCTCACCACCTGCCAACCAATGCCCAAGCAGCGATTGCTACCTCCTGGACCACGCCTCCCATTCATATACTGAGCATGACATCACATGGCATGGAATACCCCATTGGCCAGCTGGGCCAGCTGTCCCGGCTATGCTGCCTTCCAGCCTCTTGTGCACCTGGCAGAGCACGGGAAGCTGAAATGTCCTTGACTAGTAGACTACTTAGCAACAACTAAAACATCAGTRTGTTATGAACATTCTTCTCATACTAAATCCAAAACACAGCACTAGGAAGAATTTTAACTCTATCCTAGCCGAAAGCAGGACATCCAGGTATTATGTTTCTAATACTAATTTGTCTAAAGCCAGTGTCAGGACGATCCTTAGTATTAGCTCATGAGGTTTTCCAAAACCAAAAATTTCTACTTAACCGTTAGCTTTTATTTTATTAATTTCTTCCTCTCTAACTTTTCTAGCAGTTTCTGCTCTGTCACCTTGTGCACTGCATTGTAGAATAGATATGAAAACACAAACATCAAAGAAATTTAAGGGATTAACTATTACACTGGAATACCATTGGTCACTCTTCATTTTTATCACCTAATCATATTCACTTACATCAATATCTGTTTGCAAAGCAAACTGACAAAATAACAAGGATCATAAGATAACCTCATATTTTGTGTTTGTATGTGTAATGGAGATGATTGCATGTATACATTGAGATAGTGAGTGTAGGAAAAAATGCACGTATTTCAGTCTTTATGACGGTATATAAAATTACCTTTACTAAGTGGACAAAAGGTACAAAATGGCCACTAAAAATCTAATGATAACTTTTGGTCTCAGGTACACCAATCCTACTACTCTTCCACGACTATAAACACAGTGAAGACCTTAATGTGAATATTCTGTTTTTCTTGAGTTGATAAAACAAATTGGTCATATTGTTGATTATGCAGCTAGCCACCATTGATGATTCAAAACTTTAACAGAATGAAGCTAACCACTTTTCATGCAGTTGGATGAAAATGCTTACATTTCCCCTTAAGTTCATTGTGGACATCAAGCTTTTTTCTTTTATTATTTTTAATGTAGTTTCAATTAAAGAAAGGTCTCAGGGGTGTGTGATGTCATGCATACGTCTACCTGATTTGCTTAGTGTTTGATACCAATATTAAATACTTCTGTAGAACTGTGGGGAAAGACTGTTCAACATGTGTGTGCGCGTGCATGCTTACTTCTCTGTCGTGCTATCTGCCTTTTATGTCTTTTAAAATATTGGCTCGATTTACATTCCTTGATAATAACGTATACTTGAGATGACTGAACATAGAGCTTGACATCAGAGCAACTCTATTAAGCATTTTAATTCTGACTGTGAAGACACATTGTTCATAATATAGTAGTACAGTAGTTTTATCCATTTGGTATTCTGCAATTATTAGCATTATATTTAAAGACGTTAATCATATAGAAGACTTCTTTACCATGTAGTGGAGTCCTATGTTGTCAATTTTATGAAAATAAAGGGAAGTTGTGTCTCAAGCTGTCAAAAATGGGAAAGTATTCTTTTTCTGTAATAAATTTCCTCAGGAGAAATCTTGTAAGATACTCATCTTAATTACACTAGTATTTTAGTAACGCTGTAAGGGTAAGATAATGRTGAAGGTATGAGTCATGCTGAAAAGACCTGCAACCTAAATTAAAAATGATTAGTTTTAACTTACTTAAAGCATATTTCCCAAACTTTTAAACTACAAAGGGCATCTGTGTACGTAATATTCTGCCTGAAGCTGAGTGAATTTGCCAGAATGTATTTTAGTGTAGAAAATAAGTTTTCTGGGATGTACAACCAACACAGATTCATCCAAATTGTAATCATATTTCTTCAGTTGTTTCAATAAATGGAGCTCAGTTTGGAAACACCACTTGTGATTTTGGAGATGAAAAATTTAACTGTCAAGCTAAAGAAGGTACTGACCTCATATCTTTCACATCTGCAATGAGTAACCTCATCAGAAAAGCAGACAGAAAAAAAATGCCAGAACACAAAGGGTTGGATATGAAGGGTAACATTCAATTTGATATTGTTACCTAAATGCAATTGTCCATACTTAGATGTTTAAAGTTTTGCTAGGTTAGTCCAAAGAAATGTAGTCAGGTCAGTTAGCAGAGTCTAAAGAGRTATTTAGTTTACCAGCTGTTAGCATCTGGTGTCATTTCAGATATCATAAGATATGAAAGATATGTGCATGCAACTCTCAGATAAGACATAAAACCTACAGGAAACTGACGCCCTTCTGAARTGCCAGATGCCCCCCAGAGCACTTCATATGACATAAGATGCCCACGTATGGACAAATGAGTCAAGCCATTAGTGGCTGCTCCTGTGCTTTAGCCCCAATTTAGGCAATGTAAACAGTGTACATTAAAAACGTTAGTTATGATACATGAAGAAACTCAGTACCTATGTAATGTTTTCAGGGAYGATTTCTTAGAAATCATTAGTAAAGGGTACATACTACATTATATTCCATTCTAATTTCAACTGTGTTTGAAATGGTGGTGGTTTAGCCTTGGCAAACAGCCAAAAGCCCACCCAGCTGCTCACTCACTCCTCCTTCTCAAACAGGCAGGGGAAGAAAATAGGATGAGAAAGCTCATGGGGTGAGATAAAGACATCGAGMTTGCTTACCAATTACTGTCGCAAGCAAAACAGACTCAGCTTGGAGAACATTAATGTATAGTCAATTAATAAATGTTTCTGTTGTGAGAAACAAATACAAACATTAAAACAGCACCTTTCCTTCTCCCTTTTCCAGGCTCAAATTCACTCCTTCTCTCCTGACTCTTGTACCCGCTGCCCCGAGCAGTGCAGGAGGGAAGTGGGATGGGGGATTAAGGTCAGTACATAATCGTTCCTCTCTGCCACTGCTTTCACACTTTATCCTCCTCCAGCACCAGCTTTCCCATGGACTGCAGTCCTGTTCAAAAAAAACCCTCTGCTTCAGCATGAGTTCTYCAAAGGCTGCTGTTCCTTCAGGAAATATTCATCTGCTCTGGTGTGGCTCCTCCATAGGCTGCAGTGGATATCTGCTCCATGGAGCACCATGAAGAACATCTTCCTCCTCCTCTGACCTTGGTGTTCCCTCTGCTGTTTCCCACTATTTTTGTTTCCCTCCTCTTCTGCCTGTTGATCACTTTTTGCCCGCTTAAATACATTTTCACAGAGGTACCACCAGCTTTGCTGATGGTCTCAGCTGTGTCCTATGGTGGGTCCATTGCAGAGTAGTTGGAACCAGATGGAACCAGCTGTGTCCAGCATGGGGTAGCCCCTGAACTCTTCCCACAGTGGCCACCCCTGCAGCCCCCATACTGCCAACATCTTGACACCTATATGCAATACAGAAGCCAAATGAAACAGGAAAAAAAACACCCAACCCACAAATCTATCATTTGCATCCAAATACTCCCTCTATAATTTGAACTCAGCAGCGAATCTGTCCAAAAAATATAATGAGAACAGAATTTAATCAGCTAGGCAGTCATTCCCATACTGCTCAGAAGTCTTCCTTTCATGTTCTCATAAATGGCAATGAGAGAAGCTCAGATCTTCCTTAGGTGATAAAACAGGAGATCTTTGCAAGTAACACTGTATAAGCGGAACCTATTGTAGAAAAGTCAGAAATGAATTCTTACCTTTGTACATGTCCAGGTCTGGTTTTCCCATCATCTCCTGCATATCACAGCTTATCTCCTTTACTTATATATTAGAATGAAAGCAGAATCATTACAAAGAATCTTTCATTTCTTATCAGCAAAATTATTACAGTGCACACTTGTTTTCAATGTAGTAGTGAGGTTCAAATATATAGGCAGATGCTTGATCTTACCTACTTGTAGATCCTTTCAGCTGAAGTCACCCAGCAGGTAGTCATGGTAAGACCATGCCAGGTTCCCTTCATAATTATGGAAAGAATTAAGAGTTTCCAGAGGCTAATTTATCCCATCCTCAAACAAGAATCTAAAATAGATTGTACGAACTGCATTCTGGAAGTGACCAAACCAGATTCAGCTGCCTAAAAAAGACATCTAGTACTGTTTGGAATACCCCAGTGTATCCCATCTGGTCTCCAGCTGCTGTTCTGAAAAGGCATGAGCATCCCATGGGCTCCTTTCATATTTGCCATACCTGTGTGGGTGTCTTATATACACTATGATAACTCAAAAAATGCATTGACTGCCCCCAGTCTGTGGTCAATGACTAAAAATGACTCTTCACCAAAAGATGAATAAGGCTCCAATAACTCTATCAGCTTGATTTTTCCTGTCCATAATTGCAGTGTAGACAACCAGTATTCATGTAGATGTTTATATGCCAACACCTCAATTTGGGCTTTCTAATCTACAGTTGAATCTCACTCCTGATACTGGTGAGAGGAATTACCTTCTAAGTTTGCATGTGCACTGAAAAATTAAGCAATGTACAGAGGTACTTGTGCTAACAGGAATATAATTACCTGCACTGTTAGGTCTTTAGAATTGCAGGCAAGGCCAAAACTCCCAAACTATGGCCATGATTTAATAGTTAGCATAGGACAGATACGATTCCCAGTAAGTAGTTTGGATGTGATCGCCCTGTCCTGAGGTCTAAAATATTTTATTAGTATGGATGTGGGCAGACTGTGCTAGCTGGCATAAAAGGCAGAAAACAGATTCTGGCACTATTTTTACTTTGAAAGATGTAGCCAGAAGATGCCACAGTTAGTCAGCTACACATCCCCCTAGTGAAGAAGCAATTCACAGATAGCTAGTTAAATGCAAAAAAATATGAAATCGTGTCTTTCTGCATTATCCACACATTCCTATAACCACACAGAGGACAGCACTGACAGCATCCACCCATGAATATACAGAAGTCATGCTTCAGTTTTACCCAGAATGCACGTGCACACCCTTCCCTATGTGCTATGTGTAAAATAAACCTGTCACAGTAGCATCAGTGGACCACAATCCATCTTACTCTACCCATCATCTTCTCAGCTTCACCTCACATTGAGGCATACACTTACTACATCTTTTCTTCAGGAAAAATAACCAATGCAGTTCAGTCRGGCTCCTTGGCATGAATAGATCTGTTGGCTCTGTCTCCTGTCTTCTATGGGCAGCAAAATATTAAGCACCATGTTGATGTCACGTAGTCCACTGAGTCTTACACTACTATTGGGACTATTTTTTGGTCATGTTTCTTTTCTACATCTCTGTGCAAAGAAAAAAAAAATAGAAAAAGTAGCCACTATTTTTGCATGCTGAGGGTGTAATAAATTATTGAAACATACAGCTATTCAGCAGAAAATATATGCTATGCTTTCTCAATAAAAATTGGCAAATGCTCACTTTTTAATGCCCTTTATACGCAACATTTTTCTGTCTTAAAATGTCTCATATTTTGTAAATGGTGCTTTAGAAGCCTCTGGAGATATGATGATGAAATATTGATTGTCCTTTTCTTGACTTTTCTCACTCCCTAAACCCTTTTCACCACCTGCAGTACTTCTGATTTATATTTTTTTATTATTTTGACAAATTAAAAACACTTCATACTGTGAAATAACTAGTAACAAGGGAGAATTTCATACACACATACATAAGGAAGAAAAACAAACAGGCATGAAGCACATATATTTCTATTACTGCTAGATGAGCTAACTTTTCAAGCTCTTGACTCTAGCCTTGCCTTTGAATTTATGGGCTGAATTCAGAACACTTAGTCCTTGATTTTGCAGACACTTGAGGGAATGCCCAACTTCAAGCTTATGAGCAATTATATGGAAGTCATATGTTAATAATTCAATACAGGATTAAGTGTGTATAGGATCTTTGACTGTTAAACTGACTTAAAAGCATTATTTTTGTAATTTATTTCAGTCATCCTAAGTTTGATTTTGGAGAGCCTTTTTTTCAGCTTACTCCATGCCTTTTCTAACCTAGTCAAAATTATGATCCATAAATTTAACTCGAATGTGTTCTGGATTACTGAAATCCATGGAGGTTAACATCTCAGGTTAAAGGTGTGAGACTTTCCTTATAGATGAGACCTAACAGATAAATGTGTATGAGCAGGCAGACTTTCAAAAACCTAAAGGACAGGAAATWGTGCCCACACGTACCCTAAGATGTGTCCACAAAAGTGCAGCTGCAAAATTATGAGTGCATGGATCGTGAAGGTTGAAAGCAAAATTTGGTCTAATAAGTCTGCATCCAAAATTTTGTGGTGCAGACTAGGAAACTGACACAGACTGCTGGTACCCTGATTTAATTTCAACCTTTAACTGAAGGTGTCCTAAGAGAGACTGCATCTACCAATTCCATGTGGAAACTTTCCTAGTAATGCCCTTCAACATAAGGTGGTCCACTCCCACATGCCAAAAGGGTAAATCTTATCCAAAATCTACAGAACATGAAAAAGCATGCCAAAMCCTGGCAGAAAAGTTGTTTATTCCTGTAAGAAATCATTTCAATATTCTATTATTATTATCATATACAAAACYGCAATACATTCATTAAGAATATAATAACTTGAAGTATTTTAAAAAGGAACAAATTCTCAGAATTTACGAAGAAAGTCAATATCTAACAAYATCTAACAAGAGCTGGTGCCTTTTTAATGTCATGGAGAGTGAGAATCTATGAATATTTCAGAATCTATCTTTCTACTTACTCTAAGTTTAAAAAAATATATGTCTATAAGGAGGATATGGACATTTTTCAATGTTCCACTCTAACACAAAGGATTTTCCCATTTTAATATTGCCTGTTACATTTGCATTGCAAATTCCACTGTGTTGCAGTAAGAGGCAAACTATCAGGTTGGCGACCCTTAACATTTTCATTCAGTAAGTAAGTGAAAATTAAAAAAAATGCAGTGTACCTTAAAATGGTCTTTTAAATTATAACAGCAACAGAGTCATGTGTATCACTGCTAATGCAGAAGAAGRGAAACTTGTAAAGCTGAGTGCTAATCCGTAATATATGCTGTAAATTCAGTTCCCTTTTTATACCTACCCACAATGACATTTCTGCAATACAGCAGAAATAACTCAGAAAATACATGATAAGACTAGCAATTACATCAGACTAACCAGTAGCATTACAAACAAGGTCACTTACGAYACAGTAGTTATCACACACAGTTAATTCTTGACAATATACCACTGGAGATTAATTAATGCATCATTGTCTTACATGTTGGTGTATATTGCTGGGGTCAGCGTATAAAAGATTTGCCAATTCTTGCTAAGAGGTACTTTGAAACTTTTCTTTATAACTTAAGCTAAAGATTCTTAGTGAGCTGACTGCTATCTCACTGCTGTCACTAGCTCAGCCAATTGCTTTCAGTGGTCCTGATTCTTACCCAAGGGAGGTCAGAGCCATCCAATCTCTTCCACCTCTGCAAGTGCTGTTTGAACTGAAGTAAACTTGAATCCTGGCTAACTACTGAAGATACATTTTATTTTTAGAATTGACCTAAAGTCTTCTGAGCATTATGGAAATTATAGCTATGGAGATAAAGAGCATGCCTTTKGGGATTTTTGCCCTACAGGTGATGCTACTGAATAGCTTTGACATTCAACAAAGATTTACAGATACTTGCTTATCTTGTGCTACTTTATGTCATTGTTCTTATTATAGATATCTTCTTTTCTAGTGTTTTACTCGCTCTGGTTTTAAATATCACAACAGCTGAATGGGGAGCTGATATTGCTCGTTTGCATAGGCTAAGAAACATAGACCTGTTAACTGTTTCACTCCCTGTTCACTATCCATTTACAGCTACACCCAACAAGTCAATATCTAGGTTTCTTTTGGGAGACACCATTTCCCTCCAAAAAGAAACCTTAAGAGCAGCTGATGAAGTAAATTGCTTTAGAGGTTAACCTCTACAGATAGTGTAGAAGAGGTAATATTAAATTTGTCTTCTTTTAACCAGTACTATTCTTCAGCACTGGTCTATCAGACTTTGCATGCATATGTGGCACCYGTGCGTCCATGGCATGCTCTGTGGAATACATCATACACCCCTTTGTGATGATATAAAACACTTTTGTGGCAGACTATAGAGCAGCCCTCTGATTTTTCTTTGAAATTCAAAAAAATATGTTTAAAAATTTCTTGGGACCAGAGAGGTGGTTTCCGTGAAGGTCACAAAAATGAATGTATGAATGAATGAATGTATAAATAAACAAACACACAAATAAATAAATCAGATCTCTGACTTGGCTCAAATGTGCAAATGGGAATCTGCATCCAATAGAAGTATTAGGTTCCCAGTAACATGGCACTTTCTTTTGAGACTGTGATCTATAGCCACAGAGGTAAGTATTGAAGTTTTTAACTGAAAATTTCACAAGCAGTCAGGCTGGTTGTGGTATAATGTGTGACAGTTAGAGAGTAATAGCACAGACTTGACATTATACAAAGGCCATGTGATTCTCAGAGCATGCAGCCTTTTCCTCAGAGATCCTGGTCGTTCCCTGGGTTCACATTCCCCAGACACCTTGCTATGAATTCAGGGCTTGATTAAAACATGCATGTCATCCTTCATTGTCTGTGTATGTCCATGTGACACAGCCCAGGAGCTGTGAAATAGTAAAAGTCCTGAAACAATATAGACTGGCACTCTGAACCACAGAGGCTGATGTCCATTGATGGAAAAAAAAAAAAAAACAAAAGCCCACTATAATTTATTCTAATAATAAATAATTTGAATACATTAGAATTAGAGGAATTAATATAACAATTCAGCTATCTTGTGCACACTTGAAAAATATCACGTTCCATTTAAGATACTAGAAATTCAGGTGCCTAGTGCTGTCGAGTTGCCTAAAAGTTGGCATCTACTACAGTTTCAGATGCCTTAATGCATTTTTCCTGTCCACTCAACGGGCCTTTCTTAGGTCTTTTTCCATTGCTACTAGACCCGTTGGAATGTGCCAGATACTCTTGAGGGTCTCAGATGACACTACGCGCCTTTATTTAGGCAAAAAAATTGAGCCATAGAGGTCAAGAGATACACGAATAGAAGAGCCTGCCTCTCCATAAGTTGCACAAGGAAGAGCTATGTATATACTTTTTACATATTATTTCTTTGCACAATAAGAGTACCCAGTAACTAGAGTACAAACACAAGAACCAAAAAAGTCCTATTCAAGAAGTTACACTCTAATGAAACACACACTGGCTGGTGAGTGTTAAAGCAACAGTAAGACAGGACTAATCAGGATGAGAGGCAATGATCTTGTTGCATTAGGAGCTGTATAGCTGTGAAGCATTTTTTTAAAAATTCATGGAAAAGAAAGAGATCAGTTAAGAGGCTTAATGAGTCATTTAATGAGGAACATCAGAAATATCCTTTTATGAACAGAATAAAACCTACTATTACTATTATTTAAAGCTTATATTATAGTCTTATAAGGTAATGGTGGAAATCCACATGACATCTTAAAGCACCACAAAAGGACTACTTACAATAAGAAAAATACTAAAACCACCTTGATCTCTAGTTCAGCTTTCAATCTCAAAATTTTACATGAAACTATTTTACTTGGGATCATCATTTTACAGTTTCTTTTTCTTGGTGACAAAATGAGACAACTAGGCACCACCTTTACAGCTGCATATCTCAAATAGTGTTTAGCAGGTATTGATTTCTAATTTGTCCTTTAAAATCTCATTTAAGGACTGCTAAATGAAGTAAAGCCTAATAATCAGAACTATGTTCTCAGGGGGAAAAAAACAAAGAAAGGTATATTACACACACAAAAAACCCCAAACACAGAAATTTGAATTAGTCTTTAGTAATATTTTCTTCCTAAAACATCAAAAGGTACTTATCCAACTAAAATGTAAAGCATCAGCACACACTTACTGAGTTGGTTTCATATTAAGTGGTTAGGATTACAGTCTTACATCACGTGTGAATATTTAAAAGATTGTATTCTTTTGCCAAATATTTGTGGGGTTTTTTAGTAGCTCACTTATTAAGAAATTATCTCACCTATACCACCCAGAGAAGTTAAAAATGCATTCACTTTGAGTCTGAGCTGGACAGACAGGAATGAAAATCTCTTAAAAATTGAAAACATTTTAAATTCAACCATCTTGTCTTCTGGGATTTTCTTCTTGCAATTTCTCATGATTTTGATACAATTTATTATGACACAAATTCCCTTGTAGATATATATTTACTGCAGAAATCTGTTTCTTAAACACTTCAAAAAAAGGCTAAACTCTGAGTAACATTAACGCATTCATCTTTTACATTATAATAGCTTTTCTCATGTTCTGGGTTTGTCTATGGCCTGTCCATACAGGAGCAACCCTGGCATCTGAATAATAGTTTCCATTGCATTCTGAAACATTTTTCATTACTGTTCTTCTGTGTCTCTAACTCCTTGTTGTTAATGAGATCAAGCTGGATTTCCACTGAGACTGTGACAGTAGTGCCATTAGCTTTTAATCTGTGAAGTCCCCATGAAACCTCCTTCAACTGCTTTTGTAACTTAGTAGGGCTTTTGTACTGTCCCTTTTTATATTAAATGTTTTGATCAAATTCCATTCATGCTCCATCCAGCTGTAACATGCATGCAGTCATTGTATAAAATATGGAGGACAACATTCCATGCAGCTGACACACATCCTAGGTTTGATCCTTTATCTAACAGCTAAAGAAAATGCCATTCAGAAACTGGAATAGAAATCAGTCTTAGTCAAACAGACAGGAATGTTGGCACTGCTGTGAATTTTACTCCCTTCTTAGCACGCTTGAAATGTTGTGACAAATGATAAGCATGTTTAGAATGACTGAAAAACACCTCTGCATAAAAATATATTTCCTTATTGGGGATGTTTTCTTAACATGACTGTCTTTAACAGTCCTCCTGCCAACTCCCTTCAAGAATTGCCCATCCGTTTGTGCCTGAACTAGGCTACAAATACTCAGGCTACACACGCACTGGTATAAAGTCAACCTTCTGGAAGCAATGGAAAGAGTCTATAAGGGCTTGCATAGAAACATAAGGTCTTTAAGAAACATAGGTTCAAAAAAAACTGTATTATTTTGAGCATTATTCTGGGCCTGCTTGTAAGACACATATCTTAAAAAGACTACTTTTACCTAAATCCAGTAAAAAAAGCATTTGACAAATTGACTTGTAGTTCACTAGACTTCTGGAGCATCTTTGATTCCAGTCATACCTTTTCCCTCTTTATTCCCTTGCCAATGAGTGGCATGCAAGTCCAAAACACTGAAGTACCTTCTAGTTCTTGAGTGGTGAAGAACATCTGCTGCTGCTTGGATAACTCAGTATCTCCTCTAAGGGAGAAGCTATCTAGATTAAAACTAACATTAAGATTAGTAAAATGGCATGAATTAGCCAAGGAATTATTGGAAAGATAAAGTGAGCAAAAGATTTTGAGAAGGATTTAGATTGTACAGGCCTGGGGGAGCAGGCTTGGTTTGCAATTTAATACATATATAGAGAGTCCCTGAGGACACAATGGAGAAGGACACAGAGGATTTAACCCTAGCCAATTGTCCCTTTTCAAATACCAAGTTGTATTATAAACAGACTTAAGTGTAAGGAAAACATCATTCAAGGAACATGGACTGAAGAAGTTCCATTTTGTGTGCTCAAAATCTCTTAAGAGATTCTCTTAAGAGGTTGGTTTCCTTCTAGATGGGGAAGTAAACGAAAACAGAAAGAACCCTCCACGGGAAAGAAACAATCATCTCCTATTCAAGCCAGACAGGAGAACATTTTTCAGCAAGTATGGTTCAAAGCTATTTATGTAGCAAGTCATGAAACTACTGAGCTGGCAAGCAAGACTAACTGTAGTCCAGTGTCATAGCAACAGATGCTGGCCTCACAGGCACTACAAAAGTTAGAACTCTCCAAAGGCATCGGACAAATTGAGGTCCTCCTTGCATATTCAGCTGTCAAAAGCATGTGACTGCTGAGATGGGGCATCTGGGAACCTTTTTACAGGCAGATCTCTGGGGACTACAAGGTCAACATGGCAAACAATGACAGAAGTGCCTGTAAGCATAAAGTGTGAGATTCCTCGTATCCCTAACTTGCCTCTAACTTCTGTCCATTATGGACAGAACATGGCTTTCCTATAGACAAATTAAGAGAAGTGCAGGATAAAAATTCACAGGGCAGTCTCATCGTGAGTCTTGCTTATGAAGGGCACCTTCCAAGGATGCCTGCATTAGCAATATGAAGATTGCAAATGCCTTCCTACTCTTCTGTTCTTAAAGCCCTACAGTATTACCAAGTAGTAACGGGGAAAAAATTCTTCATACACTGTAAATCATGAACCTTGACTTACTAATTTGAATTTTTAACACCACATCTCCTAATCTTTCTGGGTTTTACATGCTACGCAAATACATCACAGAAAGATAATGACAGAATACAACTCAGGAGTACTGCAGAGCACTAACCACAAACATTATTTTCTGTGAAAATAGAAGCATATTTAAGTAGCAGGGGCAATGAACATGCTAGGAAGATATTTATAATATAATCAAATTTACCACCTTTAAGTACTCTGGCATGAATTCCAGAAGCTATCATGCTCATTAAGAACCAGACCATGAGGAACTTTCCTTGTATACAATTTAAATTCAGCCTGAGAATCAAAAATAAAATGTGAATATTGTCCCTATTGTTCCTTATGGGCAGCAAGCTATATCATATAATTGCCCCATATCATTATGTATGATGAGTGGGCTGTAGAACAGCAAAGCCTTGGCCTAAGCTTACAACAGAATTGGAAGGAGTTCATTATTACTTGTTTCAAATCCAAAGAGCAGAGGCAGTATGAAATAAATCACCAACACACACCTGCCTGTGCTTGTACACCTCAGTTTCTTCTCAAAATCAATACAAACATATTTAGTTCAAACAAAAGGGAAGGAATCACCACCAGCAGCATTAAATCATGATGAATTTGATCAAATAATTTTTTTTACATAATCCTTACTTTTAACGGGTCTTTTTTTTATTTGTTCAGTTTTAGAGTATTACCACAAAATGACTCAGTTTTAGGTAATGAAAGGATACTGAATTTTCCCACTGTGGCTTTTTGACCCTTTATATTTCTAAAAGCTCTAGACATTTAGTTTTCAGCAAACAGTTATGCCACTTATTTTTTATTTATGTGCATGTCTATAACTGTCAAATTCTTAATTTCTCTGAACTCCTTAGCTCCCAAGAAGACACACTTTATCAAAACACACCTTCAAAATACATCTTCATTAAAAAGATAGTTGAAGACCAGACTTTTCCAATTAGGCAAAAAATGAGACAATAATTTTTTATGGCATTGCAAGTCAACAAATTTATTTCAAAGTTATGAAATTTGCTTTCTAATGTCTAATTTACATGATTCAGTATGCCCTAATGCCAGATCACAGACTAACAAGCTACACAGTATTCTGGGACAAATCTCAAGTTCTCCTCGTGAAGCCACTACACCTTCTATAAATAATGGTTAATTTAGGACACAGCTGGGATGTCTGCCTAAGGAAAGATGAAGGAAAGCCAGGTTCAAGTGGCTCATTCAGAATATTTTTAATTCCAAACACTTCTATACAATTAACTGGTTTTGGTTTTGAGAGCTGCCAACAGCTGATCATGAGCCAGCAATGYACCTTGGAAGCAAAGGAGGCCAACAGCATCCTGGTCTGCATGAGGAAAAGCATTGACAGCAGGTTGAGGGAGGTGATCCTTCCTCTCTGCTCTGCACTGGTGATGCCACATATGGAGTTCTGGGTCCAGTTCCAGGCTTCCCAGTACAGTAGAGACATGGAGATACTGGAGAGAGTCCAGTGAAGGGCCACAAAGATGATTAAGGGTCTAGAGCATCTCTCCTCTGAGAAAAGGCTGAGAGAGCTGGGACTTTTTAGCCTGGAGAAGACTCTGGGGGGACCTAATTAATGTATATAAATACCTGAAGGGAGGGTGAAAAGAGGACAGAGCCTCTTCTCAGTGGTGCCCAGAGAAAGGACAAGAGGCAATGAGCACAAGCAGAAATACAGGAAATTCCAATTAAATATAAGGGAAAAAATATAGGTTTTACTGTGACGATGGTCAAACACCGGAACAGGTTGCCCAGAGGAGTTGTGTAGTCTCTGTCCTTGGAGATATTAAAAATTTGACTTGACACAGCCCTGAGCAACCTGCTCTGGCTGACCCTGCTTTGAGCAGGGATTTGGAGTAGACAAGTCTCCAAAGGTCCCTGCCAGCCTCAACCATTCTGTGATTCTATGAAATTAAATCTAAATCACAGAAGCCAGCCTCTTAAATAGATCTGTTACAAAAAGAGTTTTTTCTATAGTGTTTAGAAATTACTTCTTTTCCTTGTGTATCTTTCCCATATTATTGCACGTTACTTCTGTCTAGAGTAATACCCTCTTCAACCCTGAAGCTGGACACAGGTATCACAGTAATACTGTATGACTCTGTTTCAACAGGTTTGATTGTAATCACCTGATACTACATTTAATGGAATCTATAATGAGAAATAAGAAGTTTCACACCTCARGGTGGAGATAGACAGTAAAGTGCCTGCCATTAGGAGGGTAATTTACCTTTGGTTCTTCGAAGATTTATACCTTTTGCCTTACTGTGTTTCACACTGAACTTTGCAATACTATATCAGGTATTGAGGAAAATGTGTATCAAAAGCATGATGTATGAAAATTAACATGTCCTTAATGTCTTTCAGGTCACACTGAGAAAACGTATAGTATCAGGTTTTTAAAACATCAGTGGAAAGGCTATGACAAGGAAGCACCATCTTCATTTTGTTCCGAAAATCTAATATTAATAATACATCTGTATACCTCATCAGTTTTCTAGTCCTGATGGTCCTCTCTTAAAAAAGCACGCAGAGACAACAGTGAAGCCAGAAGTCTGATGAGCATTTCCCTTTTTCTGCCAATGGGGTTTACAATTCTCTTATATGGAGTCTGAGATCACTGGGTATTCACATCTCCTATATGTTAACATCAGGCCAGGTATTTGGCAGTGGAGTGTAAAAACACACAATCTCTTCTGGATTTTCTAAACACGCACATTCAGTGCAGCTGTCAAGAATTGTTTCTTGCAGAATAGCGCTAGTGAACGCTCCCTGAAAAGAGAAACTCTTGCCCATCAGAGACATACCTGAGACGAGTGACCAAGCCAGGCTAATGCTATTCCTCCCATACAGCTGAGTCCATTGTGCAAGGCAGCACTCTTGACCAGTTGTGTTGAAAGGTGCATGTTGCTTGTCCAGGGCTAACTTTATGATGTCCACCGGTTCAAGCAGGAAGTGTAAGTGAAGCAACACTCATACAAGAAAAAGAAAAAAAAAATTACATTCCTTGAAAGTTATTTATAAAACTAGAGAATAAAAAAAAGCATGATCTTTTATTCATAGTTTATGCTCTTTTTCTTCAGCTGACTAAATGTTGAACTTCAGTGTAGTGTTGTCTGTTACTGCCACATGTCTGAGTTCTGTGTCATCACAAACATTGTGTCAGAAGAGCTGATTTACTGCCAGAGTATGTATATCTGGTGAATGCCAGGAGATAAGTTTGCCTTTACTTACTGTTATATAAAACTCTCTCCCAAAATACTATCCTACACACAACATTTTATGAGGCAACTATTTAGCTAAACTTCCTTTTATGAAGTAAGGAGGATAGAGTTGATAAGTTAAGTGGTTTACCCAAAAATATATTTTAAGATCTGGTTGGGTTTTTTAGAAATTCTTGATTGGAGAAATACTAGAACAATATATCAGAATAACATGTGAGGTGGCTAACTGCACTAGGACCATATTTCAGCTGAAAAAAGTGATATGTCACATWGACTTATGTTCAAGCCATTTATCTAATGTCTTTTAATAATACATTTTTAAAGAACATAGAAATTGCAATAGCATCATTACATATCATACATCTGTGTACAGAGAAAAACAACATAGTGCTGAAATGTAGTGCTGGCAAAACCGTCAAGGGGTAACTTTTGGGTCACAAAACCAAATTATTCTAATGCCAGAATAATTTGCGTTTCTCAGACTATGATATCTGTTTAAGGAACAGCAAGCTACTGTAGTTTCCTGTGTCAGTTCATAGGGTACAGAGTATATTCAATGCACCAGAGGAAAGTAGTGAACTACATTGACCTTTTCAGTAATCTGTGTCTACATAGCACAGCCATTCCACATTTTATTTCTGTGAGGTTTTTATAATTATTATTATTATATTTGCATTCTTCTATTCTGGCTCCACGGATGAGTTGACACACAGCAGAGAGCTTGGTGAGGCTGTTACAACAGCTTTTACAACAAATCTCCATTTACTCAAAAGGGTTGAATGGATAGAGTTGTGTAAATAAGAATTTCCAGGCCCCTGCTGTTCACACCAGGTTATGCTGATGTCTTTCTAGGAGCAAGCTGATCCTCTCCTGCTGCTCATAAAAATTTCTTGCCCAGCACAGGTTGGAAAATTTCCTTGTGTATAACAAAGTGCTACAGACAGTGTGTTTATGAAGTGTTAAAAGATAGTGCAGCATGGGATTTGTTTGGTTTTCCATCTCCTGAAAACAACATTGGATATTCCACTGGTGGCTGGTTAATATATCGTTTGTTAGCTACCTTTGAGGACTAGAAGTGTAACACTTGACTTCAATATTTATGATTGCCACTTTCTTGTTYTGTTAGTTTGTGGTAAGACCTGAGCCCATGTTCTTCCTCTGTAATATATTTAAGGTAATTTGCACAAGAAAGAACTGTAAACTGTCCCATATTTGTTATGCGGTAAGAGTGTGCAATGCAAATGTATCATATATTGAATTATTTTTCAAAGATGCAGAACTTTTAAAATACCAGTAAGTGCCCTGTCTATATCTTTGGACTTCTCGAATTCCATGTCAATCTAACTTTAAAGAGAGAAGAAAATAGACCATAATCATGGAAATAATATCCATCTACTAATTACAAAATTGAATCTCTGCTGATCTTCAAGTGTTTTTATCTTTGATTTAATGTCTTAATTTAATTCACCATTTTTTAGAAAAAGAGAACATTCACATCATTGTCTTTATAAATAACACCTATTAACATTTAATATTCACCATTCAGATACCCAAGGACATCACAAATCATATCTGCCATTGAGATGCAGTCACTCTGCTGTGACACTCCTCAGTAACCTATAGTGATGCTGCATTGCAAAGGAATATCTCATTTAACTCAAAGTATAGGGAAGTTTAATACAACTGAAAGTCAGGGCTGAGCACTATCTGTCCAAAATTGAGTGGCAAAGAAGGAACTGTGTTGAAAATAATCCCCTAGACTAAATCCTCTCATATTTGACCCAGATTGGCTCAATGGAATGGTTTACAACACGAATTCGCGGACAGCTCTATAGGTACAGTGCAGGGGACAATAAATTGAAGAATAAGGGCAGAACAAGAGGCACAGGAAAGGAGGGCGGGAATTTTCTAATTGGTTTTGTCTCTGAATATGGCATTTTCTATGATGACAGCCAAGGCTGTGCTCATCTTTGTCAGTGGTTTATAAGCGTGGCTGTTCTTAATGTCTCACCTTAGCCTCGGTCTTGAGAGCTTGGCACACACACTAGGCATGTGTATTCTCAGATTGTAGGAAGCTATAATCTTATGCCACTCTCAAATCTTACTAAAAATTAAATATTTCCAAACTCTCTCTGATCAGGACATTGTGTAAGTGTGATATAAAGGCTACATCTATACTAGAAAATAATATTGTCTGGGGAACACTTTCTAGTCCTTAGGCAAGATGACATAGTGCATCTTGCATCCACATAGCTAAACTCTCTTGGTCTCTAAAACAGGATGGTTACATCCATATGGCACGCAAGGAAGTTCTGTGGCCAATGGTAATTCCCCATGCCTGGGAATTGTCCAGGGAGTGCTTGCTAACTCAGGCAAAACCCATACTAGGGAACAGGCTAACAATTTATCAGCTAGGACTACTATAAAACAATGTTTGAGCGTATGCTCTGACTGTTTATTTCAAAAGTGTACATGTAGCTACCTGGTTTGATCTCCCATCTCAGGGTGAAGTTCTCTTACTGCCAGTGAACTGCACTAAACCCCATTATTGCTCGTTCTCCATTCAGTTCGAGATCAACATAGATTCATAGGACAGAGACAAAGCTCACCACAAACCTTCATTTCCCTGCTCTGCCTTCCTTTTATCTCCATAACCAGCCTCAGTGGAGCACAGAAAATACAAGTTCCAAGAACCTAGAGCTGGTTTCCTTTCCTGATTTGTGATCAATAGAGGAAAAGGGAGCTCTAGGACTCCTTGCAAGATGGGTGGGAGCAAACACAGGAATCAGCTGTGGAAGGTGGATGGAGCAGTGGGAGCTTCAAGGACCTTTCCCCAAAAAATTAACTGAAGCAGAAGGTATGTGATTTTTCCTTTACATTTCTCTGAGAAACTCTGGGTCCCCAAATAGCAAAATTCCTCTTTCACTGAAGGGAGGGTAGAAAGAAGGAAAAAAAAGTAAATTTTGTTTTTCGAAAGCTGGTTCTTTATTAGAGTTTTAGTCAGTGGTTTGGATTTTCAGAAATCATCCTTTTAAACAATGTCTGGTAATGTTAGGTGATCTAATGTCTGGACCTCTAAAGCAGAGGTTAGCAAAGGCATGGGGTACTTATGTTAGCTGAGTGTTCAGCCAACTCACAGTGCATTGTTCCATTTTCTTTACTCTGACTGGGTGGTTCAGTTTAGGTGGATTTGAGTTGCAAATTTAGTTACATTTTTTTAAAAAAAAAATCTTTAATGAGCACACAAAAAAAGAGATTTTTCACTTTTTCATCAAGTTTCATAGACTTGATCCCATGTAGATGATTATTCATAAGAATGATAAATCTTTTTTTTTTTTTTAACAGAAAAGCAACTCCTTCCGTAAATTTCAATGTCTTTTCTCTACAAATGAAGGTGCTAGACCATCTTTAAAAATGTTTGCAATAATTTTTATAATATATGAAAACAATATTTCTCTATGTCCTATTGTTAAGAAATGGAAGAATTGATTTTGTTGAAGCAAGCAAGCAGGAAATAAACCTTATGCAGTCATTTGGCAAGTAAATTTTTAGCCCCTATGCTTTGTCAAAATCACAGGCCTTTGGAAACAAGGTGTTATAATAGAAAATGTCATTCAACCTTAATAATAGATAGACTTAATAACTCTGCCTATAATGTAGAAGATTGTAAAAGAAAGAAAAGAACAAAAGAAAGAAAAACAAGATTTTAAAAATAATGACAACTTACAGATCTGAGAAACATTTTGAAATTCACACAGGGTCTGTTTAGCCTCTGGGTGAAAACTAATACTAGAAAAAAAAAAATTACTCTTTCATCTCTGTAACACTATGAACTAAATTTTTAGCAAAAGCTTAGACTAACAGAAATGGATGGCTCTCAAGGGGATGTGAAATGTGCTTTTGAGCTTCTCATTTTTCAGAAGGGGGAGGTAAAAAGCAGAAGAGATCCACAATGACATCAAAGTGTTTTACCTTGGTAGCTATAACAATATTTAGTGTTTCCCAAACATGTTTCATATTCTGCTTGCTACGTCATACAAATAATATCCAAGACATATTAATAACACCTGGAGTGTGGTAAGCCCTGGAAACTGAAATATATTTCCTTTTTAGAGAGATATAGAGACTCTTCAGCTGGGGCAGAAGAATATTAGATAGTTTTGGAAATTATGTATAATTACCCTCCAAGCTATCTTTTGAACTGATCAGTAGCCCTTAGTCCCTGAAATTCTTAATCTGGAATGGTATAATATTTTTTGTGAAAAAATAACTTGCAAGTATTTTTGGAGGTTGAACTTTGTCACCTACTGTTAGCTGAAAAAGTTCTTAGAGAACATCAACAACCTTGCTTAGGGAACCAAAATTAAGATCAAGGGACTAAATATGTATACTTTGGCTAAAAGACTTCCACAATTATAACATGTGTCATGAATGGAAAGGAACTATTTTGTGCAGTTTAGGAAGGTACAATTAATAGTAATCAGAGGTCTGAAGACAGGAAAAAATGAGACAAGTTCAGATGATAAGTTAACAGTAACATCCAGTAAGTTGTGGATCAGAAACTGAGGGCAATCTTATCGCCGGTTCCTTTATGCATAAACTGTACAAAATAATGTAAATCTTCCTGCAGATGAAAGTTACACACTGTGTGATTCTGTCTGGATTTTAGAAGGGCTCAGAACAATGCAAATACCCATGCATGCTAAATGCACCTAAATGTGTAGTTCATTTCATTGATTTCCCCCAAAATGATTAGCTTTACTGCAATAAAAGGGATTTAGATCAGCCATTTCAGGGGTAATGATACCTGTGCAGGGAGTAGATTGCCAATGTAGTAGATAGCAACATCTTCACTAAAAAGGTTTGGGATTTTTTTCTTTTTTTTTTTTTTTTTTAAGTAGGTTAGACAAATATCTGGTAGGAAAAGCTTAGCTGTGGTTGATTCTGTCTGGATACAGGGGATCAACTGTATGAACGTCATGATTTTTTCAAGAATAATTATTGATTATGTAACTGTATAATTCACAATAATAGTTGCACTAAGAACATACAGATATGACAAGTTGCACCTTTTACTTTGGTGTCCTATGAATAATTCTCTTGGACAGCTGAGCTGACAGGAGAGGAACATGGTAAAAGGTGAAAGGCAAGCTGGAATTTCTATCTGATTGTGCTGGCAAAGTATCATACTGGGTCACACCGTAGAAGAAAAAAAGAAGTAACAATGATATAAACCACTAAAGTGGGAGAAATTGAGTCAGTCGGAAGGGAAAGCAGCTATTGAAAGAATAGGTTTATAAAGATTGCAACAATACCATTAATGAAAATTAGCAAGTGGAAAGAGAATCAATATCTTGATACCAAACAATGAAATATATTTAAAACATGTAGAATGTAGTGTTAAATTCCTCAAGTATTTTCTTCTGTAGCTCTGAGTTTGCTGCCTACATAGAATCATAGAATGGTTTGGGTCGGAAGGGACATTTAAGATCGTCTAGTTCCAACGCCTCTGCCAAGGGCAGGGACATCTTTCACTAGATCAGGTTGCTCAGAGCCCCGTCCAACATGACCTTGAATGTTTCCAGGGATGGGGCATCCACAACTTCTCTGAGAAACCTGTGCCAGTGTCTCACCACTCTTAATGTAAAAAATTTCTTCCTTATATCCAATCTAAATCTACCCTCTTTCAGTTTAAAACTATTGCCCTTTGTCCTTTCACTACAGGTCCTGGTAAAAAGTCTCTCCCCATCTTTCTTATAAGCTCCCTTTAAGTACTGCAAGGCCGCAATAAGGTATTTCCAGAGCCTTCTCTTCTCCAGGCTGAACAACCCCAACTCCCTCAACCTTTCCTCATAAAGAGAGGTGATCCAGCCCTCTGACCATTTTTGTGGCCCTCCTCTGGACCTGCTCCAAAAGGTCCATGTCATTCCTGTGCTGAGGACCCCAGGGCTGGACGCAGGACTGCAGGTGGGGTCTCACCAGAGCAGAGTAGAGGGGCAGAATCACCTCCCTCGACCTGCTGGCCACGCTGCTTTGGATGCAGCCAAGGATGGGGTTGGCCTTCTGGGCTGCGAGCGCACATTGTCAGCTCATGTCCAGATTTTCATCCACCAGCACCCCCAAGTCCTTCTCAGAGGGCTGCTCTCAATCCCTTCATCCCCCCGCATCTGTATTGATACTGGGGGTTGCCCTGACCCAGGTGCAGGACCTTGCACTTGCCCTTGTTGAACTTCATGAGGTTTTCAGGGGCCTCGTGAGGTCTGTAGGGACCATTTTTTAATGTTTGATAAGTACATTGTTTGATAAGTATGGTGTCCTGGGCAGTAAAGAATCAAATACAAACAACTGACCTTCTGGAGAAATAACTATCTAAAAGGTGCAACATGTAAACTGTAGGGAATCCATTTGAACTAGACACACAAATTAACTTCAAGGAAGATAAATAAATGGATTAAAATTGTTGAAGTGTTGTTGTGAAAGGATGGAGACTAGACAAAATAGGGATGTAGAGTTAGTAATGAATACAAGGAGAGGAGGTAGTAATGAAAGAGGGGAAATGAAGAAAAGGAATGAAGGAGTTTTAGATGTAAAATTAGATCATTTCATTTTGAAACAAACAAACAAAAAAGTGTTCTGGGATTTATAATGCCCTAAACAGGTATGAAATGTCATCCAATTAATCTAATGAAACTGAGAACTGCACAGTCAATTTTCTGGTGTAAACATCAGTGCAGATTTCGTTAGCAGAAATCATGACTGACTGCTCAAGGACAGCAGATGCAACACATACAGTCTATCTCCTTTCCAGCTTATGAATTTAGAAGATTCTGTGCACGAAAGGTGAGAAGAGAAATGAAAGAAGCCATCTTTTAATATGCAACATGCCCCCCCCTTTGAAGTAGGTGAATTCTGAGAGTGATTAGATTAAAAAAAAAACAACAAAAAAACCCAACAAATTCAAGACATAATGAAGTAAGCATAACAGCAGTGCTGGTTTGTAATGGCATTTCAGCAGTCATTTATCACTCAAAATATATTCGTACACCTCTGCTGCACCATTACACCTCAGTTCAGTTGCTGCAATGGGTTTATAATCACTGAGGGGGTGTGGAGGAGAACAGAGGAAAATTTAAACAAAAGTGACTATCTAAAAAAGCCTCCTTTGTTCCTATTCAGTACACAGTGAAAAGAAAAGAGGAAAAAGAAAAAATATAAAGAGAGAATAAGAAATAAGGAAAGTAATAATCTTATAATCATTGTACCACAGGCAACCCACAGCACTGATGATTAGCTTTTCCAACAGCAGGACAGCAGGAGGCATAAGGAATTTCATATCACCCAAAAATATCACCCGAGAATTTCAGTAATTGTATATCAAGCCCTACAGAGTTGCTAACTGGAGCTTCACATAATAAAGCAGCCACAAGTCACATATACGAAAAAATCTGGCCCCTGTTACCTAATCCTCACTCACACACTGATTCATCACATGATCCTGAATAGAGAAATAAACGAAGCTATTATTTGCACTATTCTCAAACATAGTTTATCACAAATGAAACCCATCTGATCCTCCCCTTTCCCACATCTGTTCACTCAAAGCTCTGTAGAGGTACCAGCTTGGATTATGACTACATGGTGCAGTTTTGTTGAAAGTTATTACTGTATTCATAAGACCACAAAAAAATATCACTTTTAGAAAATAACATCCTTTGAGTCAGATAGGTCCTACCTTCACAGACTCTCAAAATAAATAATAATAAACTTACTCTTATTTTCCTTTGAAATACAAAAAAAATCCACTTTGGTAATTTTGATTTTATTTTCTTACTGGAAATTGCAGAGCTGTTTGTGGGGACAGGTGCACTAATTCACTAACAGAGCCCTTTATCCAAAGTAATGATTAACCTCTATAGTTTAAGGGGGGAAAAGGGGGAAGAAAAAAAAGAAAAAAAAAGAAAAAAAGTAGAGTTTAAACTTCAAACAAAAAGATAGGTGGGCATCATACTGCTTTTGGAAGTACCTCCATGGTAACATAAGGGGGTGAACTCAATGGTTCAAACTGATTTTTAAGTCGGTGAAGTTAGGTCGGAATAATTCCCACCTCTGATGACTCGGTTACAGAGTAGAGAGTCTGACAAGTTCTAGGGGAATGACAATCTTTTAACAGTCTATTAAAATGAAACTTTTTTTCTCTCTCTTAGAAAAGTATCTAGAGAGATAAAACATTAATCAATTCCATTTTATGGGCAAGGTGCTCAATCTCTACTCAAAACACCTAAATTGTTGGTGACTTTTAGTCTCTCCCTGTTTCCCATGCTTACGTTGTTAATTAAGAACCTCCACAATGAGGTAACTCGGTAGCCAGGCAATTATSAAGATCATTGTCAATAGCCACATGATTAAGCCAGTCTATAAAGAGCCTATTCCTCCCTTATTTTCATACCATAATGCAAACTTTATATTCACTGTTGATAATAAAGAATGAGACAGCTGCACTTCTCCATTCCAGAAGGTAAATTGTTTTGTATCTCTCAGTCCATCTCATGTAAGGGGCCAAATTATAGTCAAAGGTTTCAGTGAAGTGAAACATTCTCCTAATCTTTTTGGTACTGTGCCTTATTACCCTTTTTAATGAGAAACTGGCATTTATCTTTGTGACTGATAATTGATAAATTGATAATTTAAGCGAATGCACCTAATCTCAAGTCACTACAGGGAAGTCTGTTCATTTGGAAATAACATTCAGTACCAGGTTGCACAATGCCCTCATCCAGTCTTGGCAAGTTGTGAGCGGGTAAAAGTKAAGTTATTGACAGCATCTTAGAATTAATTTAGTTTTCTTAGATAGAAACTATTGGGCTTTACAGTAGCGGTAACTTTCAGTGGCTCATGTGACCAATGAAGACCACGTGCTTTCTGTGAAGGCTATGCTGTGAGACATGCTTTTGCCAGGCTGCCCATCTCCAAGGTCAGAGACAGAGCATATATCAGGAAAAGGCAAGAGGAGTGACATGATTTCCTTGCATATAGGAGTGTAGATTTCACCTGGGATACTTAAGGCAGTAGGTTTTAACATGTCTTTAAAGAGAAAACAGTTCTGATGGATGAAGCCTGTCTGTGTGAGAAGCAGAAACATGCATATGAATTAATGAAAGACACACTGTACCTGGAAGCCAAAATTTATGCTAGTGGTGAAACTGTTTTTCTGCCACCACAGATGTTGGAGCGATCATGGAACGGAGACTCAGCGGCTGCTGACCTCACTCCCTGACTCACCTGCCCTTGCTGCATGACCAGGGTACATCACTTCTACTCTCACATACTCCTTCTTAGAGAAGTAGGTGACAATGTTTACTATGCTTTCTGTGGTTTTTAAAGATGGAAAACATGGTAGCTGACTACCTGTGCAGATTATCAGTAGAGATTCACCAAAGTGCGAATCAAAGGGATCTTGTCAGTGTCACCATTTTCAAGGGCATTTTTAGATTTGAATATGATCCCATCAAATTTACACCATGCATGAAACAAGGGAGGAAAAATACACATCTCTGTATATTTACACAAACTTTTTGCCCTTATAAATCAAATAATCTTTCAATTAACACACACTGATGCATTCAAATGTAGACTGCTCTTAACCTAAAAGAGCAATCTTGGTGGGAAATATCATTCCAGTGGGAGTAAAATGAAACACTACCTTTGATATCACCAGATATTTTACTTGACTTTATTTTGGACAAAACATTTGCCAGACTCCCAATAACAGTGAGGAATTATTATGTAAGAGGGAAAGAATGAATCTGTCCTTTATGAAAGACTGTAAAAACTTTTATGCAAGAAAAATTTAAAATTTGGTGTTTTCTTACTCATTGGTGGCAGTATGGAGTTACGTTCTGTCCTTATCTGAAAATGACCATTTATGGTTTATATTGAAGTAGTACTTGTGTGATACTATGGTTCATCAGAAATATACAGAGTATAATGTTTGAAATTTTTTGAAAATTTAATAAAGCTTTACATTCTAGAAAGTATTAATAATTTGTTAAAAAAAAATTCTAAAGTAAGGGGGAAAAACTGGCTTGGGTAAAATACTACACACTCAAGGTACAGTATCTAAATAATAGCATTAAGTCAACTTTTTTTTTTTATCTTTGTTGAATCAATCTGATGTAAGTTATACGTCAGACCACTGAATAAGGTAAGTAACTCACATAGGGCTTGTTTCTTGTGGGAGTTAATTACAGGCACAGGATTTTCAGTTAAGAACAAAAACCTCTTTCCACTGGGCATTGACCTCATCTCATACAAATCCCCACAGAAACTGGAGGGAAAAGTGTGAGTGTCATCTACTGCTTCATGCCTGTCACATATCCCAGGGCCTTTCCATGTACATAGTCACTTTAATAATTTCAAGTGTTATGTTTGCATTCACCATGGCTGGATTTTGTTCTTAGATTCTTGGAAATAGACAAATGAATGAAAGTAAGTGGTTTGAAATCTTTCATCAGCCACAGGAAGGTAGGCAGCAAATAAAATTGTCAAACTAGCTTATAATAGCTCTTTAGACTGTGTAATAACCCCTCATAAAGATGATCAAGCAGAATGAAGTTCATACCTATTCCTTGTATTGCAGTTTCATACTGTAGAAAGGAATTGGTGTTATGGAATCATAGAGTATCTTCATCTTTTCCCTTCATGGAGATACACCTACACCATTATTCCCACTTTCTACTGGCTTTGCTTTTGCTGCACATCATTTGAGATCACAAAAACAACCCAGGTTCACAGCTGGATGTTTAGTTACCTACCACATGCCCCTTTCATTCTCTTGACAGCCATTCCCACAACCTGCTCATTTCATTACTGTGAATTAATAGCTTCCTTTCCTAGAGCAGCAGTGCTGATGACAAATTTGGCTAGCCAAATTTCCCACAATTGGCAAACCCCTCTCACCACCTCTGGCTATGGGCCAGGCCAGTGAAGACTCCACCAATGTGCAATAAAGAAGCAGAAATCAGAGTGCCTTTCTGGAGCAATGCTTCCCACTTCGCAAAATTGCCTTGTACTGCAATATTTTCAAAACCAAACAGCAACATTTTATACTTGAAATTCCTGAAATACATTTTATTTCAGTTGGCATTAACTCATTTTAACATTGAGTATGTGGTGTAAAAGAAGGTACTAAACCAAAGAATAAATAGCTCAATAAATATTTACTATTAAAAACAGTCTTTGTTCCACATCACCTCCAAAGTTCCCCTAATCAGCCTCTGATTTATAAGTCAAGAAGAAAAATAATGCACCTGGTCAGCTCTTCCTGCACCAAGAATGTCTTTGATGWGAATGTAAAGAGTGCTGGTCTAAAATTATTCTTTACTTATAAACCAAGTGAAAGTACATTATAGGCACTTCTTTTATCCCACTATAAGCTTATTTCAGGTCACCTTATGCAATATCTTTCAGGCCTGATGAGGGTATCACACTGCTTTTCATACTTGAATAACTTCACTGACTTCAGAGAGTTCTTTCTGATTTACACCCATGTAACAGAGCAGAAGATCAGGCAGCTGTTCTTTCCCAAGAGACTAGAATTAACATTCCAATTTCGGGGAAAATCTATTGCAAGGCAAGTAAAGACCTTGCAATGCCTTGATGTTAATGTGCTGTATCCCCTCCATGCTAATCATACCAGAACAGAGTCTCAGCTGCTGCAAATGATTGTAGCTTCAAGATTTCACCTGAGTTATACCCTTCTCACTAGCTGAAGATGCAGATAATCATTCTATAGTGCAGCATGCAGCACACCAGAAGGTGTATAATCAATTCTTTACATAATTAAACGGGGAAAAATACATTAATGGAGCATTATGGCTGTGGTGTTATGCACACAAAAGACAACATATTTAAAATTATAGTCCCCCAAGCAATTTTAACTCAGCTGCTTTGTATAAATATATTAAAGCATTAAAGCTAATATCATGTGCTGCAAAACAGAATGCAACATATGTGCCAGGGGATTGAGATATCATCATAGTAGGAACAGTAGCTTTTAATTTGCTGATTTTGGTGAAATGCTAAGCCTTGGCATTATTTTCATTTATTTATTTATTATTTTACCTTTTTAGTTTTGCTATAATTATTTCTACTTTACTAGGAAAAAGATTGTCTATTGATCACACGCTTCATTGCTAGCTCGAGAGAAATTTATTTGATGTAAAAATAATTTATACAGTATGAACATGGAGGATAATTCACAAATCAGCAACATGTCAAATACTGGAATACAGCTCTAGGCAGAAAAGCCAAAGCCATATGGCCCTCTTCAAGTAAAGGTCCTACCAGCAGCAAAATTTAATTCTTGAAGACCAGTGGTATTAAATGTTTTGTTTCTAAATTGTTATTAGTCTCTAAGACAGACAAAGTTAGGGAAATTCTCTGCCAAAATCAAAGCAATTAGAAATTAATCTTTACAGATTTCAGAAAATATTTGTAGTGCACAATAGATTATGCTAATTCATCTAAGACCCATTTCCACTGAAGAATGTACGAAAATATTTATGACTCAACATGATATAAAGTTATGTGGTTGCCATTTATGTTGAAGAAAATGACAATAAAATGTTCTTTTTTATTGTGGAAAGCAATAAAAATGGAAACTTATAAAGAATGATTTGTGATTTGCATGCAGAATAAACTCTCACAGAATCAGCACTCTATAACCTTTCAGATATCTTTTATTCGAAGTAACCTTACGCAAAGATAAGCAACCTCTTATAAGTTAAAAAAGGAATTGGTTCAGTTCAGCAAAGTGATGGATGATATAGGGCTACAAGGAAACTAATTATTAATTGTAACATTAAACAAGTAGTTAACAAAGATTAATCTTCAAGTCAGCTTCCAACAAGCACAGATAACTCATTAGATTACTATATTTTTTGTACCAGAATAGTAGGAATGATGCACAATTCTCATTAATGAGGATGTTATTTCTTCTCTGCATGAAGACTTTTGATTTTTTTTTTTGTTTGAACATCATGTTTGATACGTGCAAAAAAGACAATGAGCAGATGGATCTTAACTGGACAAGAAAGTAGCATTTACAATTAAACTTGAATTACTAATTATTTTCTTTTTTAAGATTAACCTTTTCTGTGTTGCCCTGCAAGACTGTAATTTCCGATTAGAATCACCATTTGTCATGTTGATGAGATATTGATTCAGTGTTTATTCGACATAATTTGTTTTTAAATGTTAAACACGGAAATCCACATATTATCATAGAATCTTTCAACAGTCCACTGAAACATATGCTTTGCACCTTGAACAAAACATAGCTTTGAAAATTTGTTGTCTTCTGAAATGCTGTAGTTGGCTTTGAACCATAAAATAGTTTAAAAATATCATTCCAATACTACTTTTACAAAATTTTAAATGTGTAAAGGAAAACCTCTAGGAAAGCCATCTAGATCTGGAAACTGTTCTAAAAAAAAAGAATGTCTTTCTTTTAAGAGAAATAATTGCAACAGTATAATAATAGTGTTAACAAGAAGGATAGATTGTGACTATTTTCTCCTGTCTCAAAACGTGAATATAATACTATGACAGTAGGCTGTCTATGATGCTGAGCTATTTCTTGTTGTTCACAGAAACCATTTTCAGTAGTACCCTTCTGCCAAGTTGACGGCATTACAATACATTTATCCAGTATTTCAGATCCTTACACAAAGTATTTTGCTGCTTTTCGTCTTTGTACATTTTCAAATCAACAGAAGAAGAAAAAAAGACTCATTTTCTTCTTTATTTTTAAGCAACTTAAAGACAATTAAGTCATGCCTGAATTACAAAAGTCTAGGAAATAGTTCCTATCAGACAAGTTTTTACTGCATAGGTTTTAATTAATTATTTTTTAAGATAAAATAATATTTGGAGAAAAGTATTTCTCTACATATGTGTGACCTGGGCAATTCAATTTATTTCTCAGCTATATGGACCCTCTCCAGCTATGCTTCAAATTATTCTCGGAAGCACCTCTCATTTAAGATTCCCCTGATTTTAGTCTTAACCTCTAGGTCAATCGAGAAGAATAAGCATGAATAAGTCATGTGCATGTCAATAAGCTTGCTACATACAGCACATGGCACAACTAAAATATAGCAGGCTGAATCTGAAGGTAAACCTGCATCCATAACCTTACTTAATGTTTCATATTGGAACAGTTAGAACCCAAAGAACACAAAATATTAAATTAAATGGTGCTATTATACAGAGATAATGTCCGCTATTCCCCTTTACCCAGTGGACTGCAACCATTGATATGGTTGCACAGTTTCAATCTTACAGGTAAGAAAAGAGTTCTTTGGGCTTGACTCAGAGCATCCAGGAAACTATATCTACCATCTGTAGCTTAAGAAAGTTTGTAGAAGAAAAAACAAAGGCCCCTTTAGCCTAGTCCCCAGTAAAGACAAGGCCAATGGAAGGGAACATATTCTAGCAATTAACAGTTCATGAACTTTCCAAAACCTGATTTCAATTTTTATAACATATCATTCCATGTTTTTCTCTTCTTTGAACCTTAGCTAGCTTTTACCATCCAAAATATCCTCTGGCAAGCATCTCATCTTGACTACATATTGTGCAAAGCAATTCCTTCTTTTGTTTGTTTCTGATGAGGTAAGAACAGTTGTTCCCTATTCACTTTCTCCATGCCACTCACGATTCTATAGATTTCTGCACTACATTCCTCCTGAACCAGTCTTCTCTTTTCTTGCATGGGACCCTTCATAAGGAAGATTCATACCATACCTTTGATCACCTTGATAGCCTTCTCTGTACATTTTCTAATTCTACCTTTTAGACATAGAGGACCCAAACAGCATATACCATTCAGGGTTTGCACCACTAGTGCATTATATTTTGGTTTTGTTCTCTTAATAATTTACAATACTTTTTGAGTTACTGGGCATTGAGCTGGCATTTTACTATTACAAAATTAGAATCTCATTCCTCTATCATAGTAGTTGGAAATGGATGGTCAGTTCAAAGCTCACCTCTATGTAAATAAAGATAGGTTGCTTCCCCATGCCTCACTTTCTGACCCATTTATTTGACACTTTGTCACTCAGTCACTCAGCATCGAGAGGTCCTTCTCCAGTTCTTCACTGTTAGCTTCTGTGTTTCTAAACAACTTGACAATCAGAATAATTGATTACCAGCAGCTAATATTGTCAGCACACGATAGATCCCCATAAAATGCCATAAGTACCTTCCCTTCACAGTAGAGGCCAAATAGTCCCACAGTTTTCTTCCTACCTTATAAATGTTATCTATGGAAAGATCATCTTTCTTTTCTTACATCAGCCTTATTAAGAGTCTTTGGTAATGGTGATGCCTTTTAGAAACCTAGGTATATAATCTGCATATCCCTTAATTATACTTGTTCATTCATTCAGTGAAGTCCAATAGATTCATAATAGATGACTTCCCATTACAAAATTAGTATTAATTTTCCTTTATCCATGTGCCCCACAACACTGTTCTGACTAATTTATCTGATACAGATTTCCCTGTCTACAGTAGTTTGAATTCTCTCTGGTAATATTTTTGAAAATTGGCCACCTTCTAAATCACTGGTACTGACATAAATTTAAGCAAGACTTTGCATACCATGATCAGTAATTCATCTAGTTCATACTTTAGTTCCACTACAGCTCTTTGGATCTTCTGAGCTGTTATTGTTTATCATTTTCATTTGTAGTATAGCATCTTTTACTGAAATCTCCACCTTAGCCAAATCTCCAAATTCACTTTGCATGGAAAAAAGCTCCATCATATGCTCTTCCCCCTCCCCTCCCACTGAACATGGATGTAAAAATTAGTTTTTCTGCCAAGGCTTTATCTTTTCAAAACACACTTTTTATACATTGGGGTTTTTTGGCTCTAAAGACTCTCTGGCTCTCCCTAATCCCAGTGTGTTTGAAAAATCTTTTTTTTTTTTAAATTAGTTTTATGCCTTCTGTATGGTTTTCTACATGTCTGTTTTGACTGCCTTGCTAAGGTTTTTATTGTATTTAATCTGCTAGATTTTATTTTTTWAAATTTTCCTTATTGAATACAACTTTGAATATATCTTAAGGATGCTTTTTAGCTTTAAAAATCTCTTTTGTCTCAGTGTTAGATCATGGCAAGGATTTTTTTTGTTGCTGTTCTTTCTAGGATTTAGCTAACCATTTCACCGTGGGTTTGTTTGGGTTTTTTTCTTCTTTTTTTAAGTTCCATTTACTATTATTTGTACTGATTCTCAGTCTGTTTAAAAATACCAGTATGGTATCATTATGACACAACAGTCTACATGTGACATGCAAATATTTTACCCTTCTAGCTGTTCCTTCTAATTGATGTTTAACATGATTTTCTATTTTAGGCAGCTGCTCTTCTTAAAATTAAGCATTACCACAGTAGGTAAGTAGCCTCTATTCCTCTTTCTGGAAYGTATGTATGTTAAGGCCACTGATATACAGTGCTTTAGTAATAGCCACATTTGTAACCAAAGCATACATACTGCTCAAAACCAAGTCTGCCTTGTGGGCTACTTTGAGCTGTTCCATTAACAGTTCAGTTGAGAGACTTAAAAATTTAGACTCGGTAATTTGACATTTATCAATGTGATATGGCGGCCTTATGTACGGTCCTGAGAACATTTCAGAGATCACTGACAGGACACTTCTTCATTTGCCTCAGTTCTTCCAACAGAATTGACCTCCTTTCCTTCTCTCCATGACTAGTACCTGCATGAATCATGACCAACAATCATGAACTCATCCAAATCAAGTTGATGTCATAAGACATTCCTTCCCCTCTGTAGCACTGGGGCTGCTATCCCAGAGGTGGAAATGATTAGTGATACCTTAAAGGTATCTTCGATCAAACTTGCTGCTGCTGCTCAGAGATCTTCCAGCTTCGCTACTACAGCTTTCAGAGTTCAGCTACTGCTTCCTCCAAGGCAGTACTTTATCTCTGAGAACTTTGAGATGTGTCTTCCATGTACTGGCATATATCTTGCTCATGCCACCTGGCATACAGGAGAATCTCTGGTGGAAGAGAATTCAGTGCTCAGCATTGAGTACGGCATTGTGTTAGGGCTGAGAGGAGACATGAAAAAAGCATTGAAGTGTTGAACCTAGCAGTTGAGCATTGATACTGACTATGTCTACTGTGCATTTTAAGTACTGTCTTGGATCTTTTCTCATGTGAAAACTTATTTCGTGTCGTACTTACTGTAAGCATGTTCACACTAAGACAAAGTGAGATTCCTCACTCTATGAGATTCAAGAAGACCGAGAGCCAGGTCCTGCACTTGGGTCACAACAACCCCATGCAATGCTACAGGCTTGGGCCAGAGTGGCTGGAAAGATGCTCGGCAGAAAAGGACCTGGGGGTGGTGGTCGACAGCTGGCTGAACATGAGCCGGCAGTGTGCCCAGGTGGCCAAGAAGGCCAACGGCATCCTGGCCTGTATCAGGAATAGTGTGGCCAGCAGGAGTAGGGAGGTGATCGTGCCCCTGTACTCGGCACTGGTGAGGCCGCACCGCGAATACTGTGTTCAGTTTTGGGCCCCTCACTACAAGAAGGACATTGAGGTGCTGGAGCGTGTGCAGAGAAGGGCAACAAAGCTGGTGAAGGGTCTAGAGAACAGGTCTTATGAGGAGCGGCTGAGGAAACTGGCGTTGTTTAGCCTGGAGAAGAGGAGGCTGAGGGGAGACCTTACTGCTCTCTACAACTACCTGACAGGAGGTTGTATTGAGGTGGGTGTTGGTCTCTTCTCCCAAGTAAAAAGCGATAGGATGAGAAGAAATGGCCTCAAGTTGTGCCAGGGGAGGTTTAGGTTGRATATTAGGAAAAATGTCTTCACCGAAAGGGTTGTCAAGCATTGGAACAAGCTGCCCAGGGAAGTGGTTGAGTCACCATCCCTGGAGGTATTTAAAAGACCTGTAGATGTGGCACTTAAGGACATGGTTTAGTGGTGGACTTGACAGCGTTAGGTTTATGGTTGGAATCAATGATCTTAAAGGTCCTTTCCAATCTAATTGATTCTATGATTCTATGATTCTATGAAAGACTCAATATAATTTTGGAGAGAAATCTTAATTCATGCTGCAATTAGTTGTGCATTTGGTCATATTAAGGCATGGTGTGACTCTATCCCATATGCCATCTGGCTTTTTAAGCATTTAACTTATCCAGATGGACCTTCCTAGAGGATCCTGGTATCAACTGTCATAAGGACAAAAGGGAATTGTAGAAAAACTGTACCAGACATGCTGTTACACAGCTTCTAAACATGGTATAGAAATAAGAATACTGACCCCTTGAAGTTATTCCTAATTCATGATTAAGAAAGATATAATGCTATGAATCRTTTCTGAGGCTGGACCAGATTTCAGAAAGGATGAGTTTCTGGGAATGCAAACAAGTTTCTCCAAAGCAATTTCCATTCCAATCCCTACCCCAGTCGAGCTCATCACAGATAAAATGAGCTTGAGATTACAGTTTTTGACTGTTTGCAGACCAGATTCCTTCACAACTCCAAATTTTCAACTCATATTTTAACTTTCAAACGTTTATGGGGCTTTTAACATCAGTTTTCTATTCTGTCTGATCTAGTGGCTTCCATGTCTCCATGACTTTTTAATGATGAGCTTAGGAAGCCTCCATATACTGGCATTTTAACTAGAGCTTGCCAAAGAGTGAAATTTTCTTTATTATGTGTTTGGAAAGCATTGATATTCTGAACTGAGACAAAAAATAGAAGGGTTTAAATTCTTCAATGAAAGACAAATTATGGAAAGTGGAAAGTGCCTTATTTGGAGAATTAAATGTTTTTTTTATTCTTCTTCAGCTGCCCAGTCCACAAGGTAATCAACTGCCTGGAAAATCAGGTTGCATGAGGGATCAACTACCTCCAGAGTCAGTCCTCTTATTGCAGCTATAGTAGGGGCTATAGTATCTGGGAGCTGAACAGTTGTTGTGGGAGGCAACAACTCAGAATACAGAAGTTTTGACAGAGAACACATTATCATGAAACATTTAGATTCTAAGAGACCAGGTGGTTTTTGTGGTTTTGGTTTTTATAGAGGAGTATATGTGTTAAGGGCTGGGTTTTAATCATATCTTCTGAAGATGAATGTCATTTGATTGCATTCTGATATCTTTCTTTTGTTCCAAATAGAATGTTTTTTTCTAAATCTGTTATGGTCAGTATTTGTTAAAGTCTTCACCTTAGCTGTTTCTTTTTCCATTATTTTCTGTGAATTTCAAGAGAATAGGCTGAGGGGAATTTCTTAACTTCTATACATGAGAAATAATTGTTCTAAGAGGTAATTGTTTAAAATCATTAGGAAACTACTTCTCCTAACATTTATTGTGATATTTGATCAATTTGTGTGTGTGCCATTGAAATCATTCATTATTACTGGCCTATTAGTTTTAACTCTTAAACGTCACGCAACACGCTATTGTCCATTTGCTCTGATTATGAGGTCAACAGCACAAATCTATGATATTTTCTATGCTCTCCTGAAGGTTTGGTTCCACATGTCCATCTTTATTACCCACATCCTTTCTCATAGGAATAGTTTATGGCTAGATAACAATGTACCATTGATTCCTTTCTTTCAGCTATATTTTAGTAACATATATATTTCACATGGACAAGTTTTCTTATTTGGCCAGTCTCCCTTTTAAAAATTTATTTTTGATGTTCATACACGCAATGCATGCTGCACTAAATTTGGCTTCCATTACTCATGATCACCCACTTGGCAGTTCTTAACTCTTTCACTGGTTTTACATGGACACACTATATCTTATTTCTTTTTCTCCCTCTGCTGCGGAAATAAAAGTGGATGCTATGTATTCTGATTAATTGTTTTCAGAATGGAATTAATCAATGTCAGAAACTCTTGCAGATCTCCTTTGCAGTTCCTTTCCAAGGTAGAAGCACTACAGAATTTAGCAAACCATGAACTAATGTTTAAAACAGCAACTATATACCTAAATAACAGATCAGTTTGCTTCACTAAACTCAGAACAGCATTTCTGCTCTTCAGTGTCCATTTCCAGGTGTAACAGGAGTTATGACATTTTTAAGGAAATTAATCCCCTCAAATTCAAAAAATTCAACTTCAATTTCTAATTAGCTCTGTGTAAGTCTGTAATTACCACCACAAGAAAAAAAAAAAAAAAGATACGGGAGATACCTTGCTGACAGATTCAAAGCACATCTTAGAACGTTTAAAAGTAACACCCACTGTATAATGCCAAGTATTATTATATCTAATTAAGCTCCTAAAAACTTGCTGATCATACTTCTACAGAGTCTGATTTCCTTTTTTCCCTCTGTGCTGATTACACATTTATTTCTATTCATTTTCTATTTTTTTAAAGCTAAAAACTATTATCACCCTCTGAATTTAGTGTTCTCATTTCACTTTACAATTATTGCTTTATTCTGGTATCTGGCTTATTTTCTTCATTCCTTTTTGCCTTCTGTGAATGCAGTTTGTGGGGTTTTAACTGCTCTAACAAAGCTCACCATTCAATTTCTTTTATTTCTCTTGCTCAGCAACACCTGCTTCTTTTTATGATATTTTAGTGCTCAGAAAGACAGCAGATTGACAGCCTTGGAAGTGGAAGTCCCATTTGTATGTTTATAGGATTTGAGCAAGGTGGAGCAGTAAAAGATTTTATCAAGGTATCCCAGTTTCCCTGGAAAGGCCACTGATAAGGTATTTAGTCCAAGTTCGCTTTTCTAAGTCTTCTCAGGAGGTTGCTAGTTGTAAAGGGATTTTGTTTTTTAAATGGATCACTGCCTACTGGACTTAGATAAATTGGTAATTTCTGCCTTAGGAACACAGAAGTTCTCTCTCAGGCCAGAATACATCTATCAATTGCCTGGTTACAACTCTTGCATTCCATTACCAATTAATAGTACCTGTTCACCCACTGCAACAACAACCCAGAGCTTCACAGTATGTTCCAATGCAGCTCTTGTGCGGTGAGGAAGTGCCTCTATTACCATTTAAGAGACAAGTAAATAAGGTAAAAGAGGTTAAAAATGAAACTTCATATAGTATTCAGGCACCAGAGTTTATAGAGCTAAATATATTTAATTGATCTGGGCTTAAATGAGTAGCTCAAGTCCATGCAGGCAGGCTATCAAATAGAACAAAGTGTTTAAGCAAGCCAGCTATACCCACCATTATGCCAAGTCCTAAGTGACTAAAGCTTTTTAATTTTTTTTTCATGTAGGTCCAAGCCACTGAGTATAAAGATAAATTTTGTAACCTGAAGTGAAGAAGGGCAAATCATTAGAAACAATCTCTGGAGTAATTTTCTGAAATCACTGTCTTGTTTGAATTAGAGAAGTTTGAAATATTTGGTGAACAGCATGAAAGTTGTCACAGCTTATGAATTTTTTAATTACCATATTTTCCCTCATAAGAAAATCATTATTGGCAGCATTTTTTATCTTGAGTAGTTGAAAGATGGAGGAATCATGTAGATCTTAACACTACCCCCATGATACTCCATGTACTGTGGCTTAACAGGGAGATTGGTGTTTCAAAAAATGCTGAAGAAACCTGCAGTCCATTCACAAAGAGGATCTGATCATATCCACTGAACATAATAGCATCAAAGCACAGTTCACTCATGTACAAAGAAATTGTTAATTTTTCTGATGACTGGATTAGTATGTCAATACCTTGGACACTTAAGAATGACAGAAAGGATGTGAACACGGTGGTCACAGATGAGACAATGGAAGGTGCCAAAAGGAGAGGTAGAAATAATTGAAGTAGCCCAAATAGAATTTGTTACTTTCCTTTACTGTGATACGAAGTTTAAACTGAGAGCTAAACTGCTTCTAGCTGGTCAGGATAGCCCAGAATAGCCCAAGGATGATCAGTATACTTTGTTCTCAAGTTCACTTTATATGAAGAAAAATGTGAAGAAACAGCAATGCTTCTCTAGATGAATCACATAATGTTGTCACTTCAGACCCAGAATTGCATGGATGAAGCACTTCTGAATCATAAACTTTCCGTTTAAGACTCATCTCAGTTACCATAACATAAAGTGTTTGTTCCAGACCATAACCACTAATCAGTTTTATTTAGAGCACCTAGAATCAACCTTCTTAGTAGGAACCAATAGCCCTTGGCTAAATTAAATGAGAAGTAGTCACCCAGCTCAGCTGATACTAATTAACAGATTACCTTTCCAATTTGGGAATATAAGTCATCTTGTTGATGTGCTGTTATGGTTTGCATGGAATGAACAGTACAAGTTCACAGATTGGCATTGATATATGAAATGTTTCTTTCCTAGTTAATAATAAAGAAGTCTTTTGAATGTTATAGCAGTTCTAGTATTTAAGTTATATGAAAGCTGCAAATTTCATAGGGTACACTTGTAACAGAAGAGGTGAAAAAGAGTGTATCATCTACCCACATATTCACTCTCCCATTGCTGTAACACCTAAAGGCTTAGGTGTTCATCATTTCACTGTGAATATCAGTAACTCCGGAGCACAAAGTACAATGTGCTGCTTTCTGACGTGCTGTGGGAACTAAGTATCTATAAGCACTGTTGCCATTTCTGAGTCAAAATTCAAGGTAGAATATACTGTGGAAAAAATATGAACTGTTCTGCATGATGGATTCATTGTTTGTCGTCTTCTGAGTTGACTGTTCATCTAAAAAAAGACAAGTTTTAAAATCATGTAGTGCCACTTCTGATTAGATTCAGCTAAATTTCATTGTCCACTGTACAGAAGTCTAAATTTGAACTGATTGTCTAGATTCCTTTTACAGTCAGTGGAAAGAGGCACATTTATTCACAATACATTTACTRTATTTTAAATTTCTGATTGAGAATTAGATGAATATTTGAATTGAATGTTTTTGTTGTCCATATTTGTTTAGATGAATCCTCTGCTTTACATATAAAAATACTGATAGGTTCCACACAAAGACATGGTGGGATGGGGAGCACAGGGTCTGGACAAAGAGTTCCAGAGTGTGACTTTAGAGACACTAAATTGATCACAAGCTGGTCATAGCACTTGTCCATGATAGGAACTTCATTAGCAAGCAAAAAAATCTTTGGCACATTTAAAAGCTATAGGTCCTCACAGCTGCACCTACCTAGRAACACCCCCTTCCTATACCTGTAGCCGATTCAGAACTTTGTTTTACAAGAGTACACTGACAACAGAAGAAACTCAAATCTTCAGCAAAATACATACAACAGTCTTTCATCAGTTTATGGGCCTTCAAATCTTCAGTGACTTATAAAGCAGAACTTAAAGTAATACAAACAAAAGTTAGGGAAACACACTTTATATTAACTTTTTTTTTTTTKTGTGTGCTGCTATTAGAATACCAGTAACTGCTGATTATTGGCACACTTAAAACAAGATTTGTCAGTGATACTGCTTCAACGCTGGCAAATGCATAGCTTCTAGTGCACCAAATGCCACTTTTATATTTCTTGGCATTATCAAACAATCTGCTTTCAGCTTTCCCAGACAAAAAAATAATTCCTCCTCACTGGAACCCTCTGATTTTGCCTACACATATATAAAAGGAACACAAGAAACTCCCTGCAAATCAAGCCAACTAATCCTGTATGGAGAGAACAAAAACAAAGCTGAATTCAGTGAAAAACAGTTGAAATAATATTTTTTTTAATGTTTTGTTAACTTCTACCAGTTATCAGGGAATTCAAGGGCCTTCCAACAGTCTGCACTTAGGAATATGTTTTCCTTGAGTGAGATAGATACCTTCCCATTTCTAAGGACTATGAAAATGCTACCTTGTTCTGCTTAAAACTTAAAACTGGTGTTTACATGGGAAGTTCATAAACTTGTGGAAACAAAACTGGATCTTAATTGCTTGATGCTTTCTTGTCTTTTCAGAATAGTTTTGATCTAATTTTTTTATAGTCTAGCTATGTTGAAGTTGAGGATTTCGTAGACCTAGATAGTCATTTAGATATATTCCATTAACAGTTGCAATGTAGGTGTGACCTTAACACAGTGAACCTGTAGCAAAGGTAAAATGGGAGATGGATCTAATACTTCATAGAAAGAGTTCTGAATAATAATCATAACAAAGAATGACTACCTGGGATTGCCTCACTGAACCCCTTTGGGGTTATAAATCTCTGTCTCTAAGAAACAATTGCAGCTGCAGCTGTAGCTGCAATCTGAATGCTTGTGCTATATTTTTGGAATAAAGGTTTATTTTTCCAGATTCACTTGGTCAGGATCATTACTTATATCCCAGAAGTGAAAATCTTAATATTAAAAACAGATTTTTAAAATCACATCTTTTCTCTTTTTTCTTGAAAATAAGAAGAGATGTAATTCTTTAAATTCAGTATGAATTCTGCATCCTTCTTATTCCAAAACATTTAATTTACTCCTAGTAAAACTTTTCTGATGTTTAGGTCAGTTAAAGAATATGTAGCGCCATTGTTTACAAAAGTTTATATGAAACATGACAATGAACCATAATATTGAAGCTATGCCTTTCCGCAATAAAATATAATTGTAGTCTGCCTTTGTTGAAAGCACTGAGGAGCATCAGGAGCCCTTCATAATCACTACCTCCTGCTGTGGAAGTAATGTCACAGTGCTACTGGCAGTAGTATAAGTCAACAGTTTAGCTCCTTGTTTTTTTATTATAATTTGTGAAAAGCAGAAAGATATAACATCTGTGACTGAGGTAGGTTCAACAGAGGGAAAACAGAGTTAATGTGGCAGAATGGTTCATAATGGTTTGCAGGAACCCTTTTCTTGCCATATGAAGCTGTATTTTGGCCACTTATTCTAGCACTTCCTGTCATGCAAAATTAGCCCTGAGAAACAAAAAGAAACAACAAATCTATGAAACTTAAAAGCATAACACATTATGAGGTACAGTGCTTCCAAATGACTAGCTCTGARAATATATAACACTGATACTACAAGGATTTTAGTGTTCTGTACTCAGAAAGGTCTACTACTTGAATAGGCATCTTAAAAAGCCTTAAGAGACATAAATAGAAATAATAAAAGACATGAATTACAGCCAAAAGAAAGAAGATACAAAATCCAATTTAAACCTTCAGGTTATTTATTTACTCAAGACAGTTAGAAATGACACTATTATTTAAATGTTGTATTAGTTTTCAGAGAAAAGAAACATGTAATTTAAATATATTGCTCATGTTTATTATTTATAAATATAAATCTTCCAGAAGGATACTATTAAATATTTATTCTTTTAGTATTTGAAGTAGGCGTATTTCAACCAGCACATAAAGCTCAAAGCTAAAAGACTTGCATTGTCCATTCCCAGTTCAGTATCTATTAGAAATATTAAGGAAAAATCAGTTCTCACTAGGTCCAGTTTCACAAATTATGATGTTTTATGTCCCAAGTTCCACATGCAATCTTGTTCCTTGCTTTTGCTTATATCATAATTTTTAATATAATGATATTCATGGAGAATTTCAAATGTGCAAAATAGACCCAGGATTAAGCGCTAAAAGATTTTGTGTGGCTGTGGAGTTGAGATATAACAGAAATCGAGAAAAAACAGAGAGTTCTTCTGAAGAGAGCTTCCTCCTAAGGAGGAAGACCTTCATCATAGTTTTATATTTGCTCAGGATTTCCCACCTCAAGCTTCTGTCTCCTTTGAAGTAATTTTGCAAGCCTAGAACAGGCTGAATGCATGGTTCAAACTCCACTTTCTGGTGACCTCACAAGAGTGACTTCGTGAACCGTAACCAAGACAATAGCTGACAGAACTGATAGCATGCCATGACCTAGCTGGTTGTACCTAGACAGGGTACATCTGTATCATCAAATTATATAAATCCCCAGTTCTCCCTTGGTCCCTGGAATTTTCACACTGCTAATATATTAATTTGCTCTCAGATGAAACCAGAATACTGGAGATAGCTTACTCTATGCACCACTGCCTAAAGGTCACATTGACAAGAAGATATGCACATTCTCATTCTATAGTGTCATCAATACAACACACAACAACCTTTACTCAAAAAAACTTGTCATGCTTTTCCAGGGAACTCAACATCAAGTGGTATAAAAGTACTACTTTGAAGAATTGTGACATAGCCTCATGTTATTTCACTCCTCTGAACTGGAGAAACATTTTTTTCTTTTTTTTTTTCTGCTGAGAACCACTATCATATCAAGCCCAAAAGAGCAACCATAGTCATCTGTCTTCTATGCTGAGTAGACATGGCTTTTCTGCCTAGAAGAGGCTGGTTCTGAGCAACATGAGTGCAAGACACTTTGGGGAAACAAAGAAATTATCTAGGGATAATTTCTGAGGACAGGAATGAATGCCTTAGCAATGTAGACGTAAACACTGAGTGATCTGGGAATGAGATTTTAGATAGGTGAGGACTCTTCTGTATCTAATAAATCTTGTTTTTATCAAGATGGACAATTGATAGAACTGCTATGATAAAAGCATTCAACAAAATCCTGAGTGAGTTTTGTTCATGTTATCGAATGTATTGACTCCCTTTCCCCTTTGGCTGCTTTTCTTTTCCCTTCAAATAGCAAGTACTTGTTGTTCTGTATCTCCAAGGGCTCCTGAGGGCTTACAAATAGGTATGAACCACTTTCAGCTAAAGACTCCTTGTGTCTATACACTGAGGTAAAAGGAAGAGAATGGCTATGAGTTTGAGGAAGGAGCAGAAGTGGGCGCTCAAACTGCAGATTTATTCACTTCAAAAAAAGGCTTTATTGCTGAACCATCCTTGCTGATGCCATTAATTACTGGCAGAGGGCTCCTGTGATTTTGAGTCATCCCTGTAAAGCTCTTTGCTGATGTATTTTTTGTTTTGTTCAATAACTGTTCAATGTAAATACACTGCAAGGGAACAGTGACTGCAAAGCTAGGATCCAGGCTCTCAGCCAAGTGCCCTGAGCTCTAGGCTAGAATCATGCTCTTTTCATTTGTTCTCCTTCACCTTCATGACTTGCATGCTTTGTTGCTAGGTAGTGCAGACTTAGTAGGAAGAGCTATAGTAAAAGGCTCTATAGTAAAAGGCGCTATAGTAAAGGACCCTATAGTTCTAACATGGTCCCGAGAAATAAAAGCTCAGGGATCTGTCTCTCCCTGTATGCATTTCCCAGGTGAGGACAGCCTGCAACTCTATTCCCCTAGGCTAGCTCTCCAACAGCCAGGATAGGTCCAAAAAAGTAGATACACCACCAGCACCTGCTGTCATAGAAAAAGGCATCAAACTAATTTGATACCTATTCTCAAAGAGACCTTTACTCTTTGGCTACTAAGTGAATGGCAGCATTTAGTTTGCAGTGTTAATAAGAGTGGAGCCAGATCTCTGACAGATTCCTGCGTCCAAAGGTAATGGCTGGCTACAGCAATATTTCTGTACAGCATGCTAGCTTTCTAAATCACCTTTGGAAAGTATATTTCTCACTATCAACTGGACAAAAAGCCTACCTCTTTCAGTAGGTATAAATTGCCCTGTCAAAGTGACTATTGACTGTCTTAACAGGCAACCTGAATCTCATCTAGAAACAAAAGCTTACAGACTATCCATATGAATTCAAAAAAGACTAAAATTACGCTATCCAAATACCAGGAAGAACAAACAGAGATCTAACTAGAATACTCATCAAGTAACTTTTCCATTACAGTTCTCTATGCCAGGGCCCTGAGCACCCAAGGGTTTGACTGCCTGGGCTCAGTGTGAGCCTCAATGGTGCAGCTGTGCAGCCTTGAATCAGAGAGCTGTGTAGAAAGAGCTGCGTGAGAAAATGCTCTGACAAGCAAGGGCCTGTCCGCCTCAGCAGGAGCTGCACTTAAGCTCAAGCCCTTGCCTTTGCTCCTGCTGTCATGGCCATGCCTGGCTGTGTACCTCACTGATCTGGACTGGACCTCAACCCGCTGCCTTGACTTCCTGGCTTGATCTCAAATGTGCTTTGCCACTGTGGATGCGCCTAATGATCTGGACTCTTGGATGACCCTGGTTACTCTCACCAAATCCATTCTGCTTTTCTTGTTCAGGTACTGTGGGACTGTGCCTCACTGTGACCATGAGGCTCCTGCCCTGCCTGCCTCACCATGGCTCTTGTCTCCCAGCTCATCTTCCCTTACAGACTGGCTGTGGCATGCGGACACTTCATTCACCGTCAACAAAAGCAGAAGTCAGGTCATMCTGTTAAAACTGCTGTCACTCAGCAATGATTTTGTGCAGCGCATTGTGCCTGAAGCTAATGATGGACCTCAAGAAAAGTCTTTAGCAAGTGTGGAACACATTATCACCCTTCTCAGCACAATGAACCATAACAACATTGCTTCCTTTAATCTTCTTCTATTACCACCTGAAGACTTCAGTCTGGTTTTCAACGATTTATGTTTGGAAAATCCAGGTTTCTCAGCAACCACACTCTCATTCTCCTATGACAGGGTAAGAGAACTTCTTTTTGTTTGGGATATAACAGATGCCCAAACATTGAACCAAAGCTCCAATTCAGAGAGGGAATTTAAACATATATAACCTGAGGCACATCTGCTGTCCCTGAAAGTCAATTGGACTACTGACATGGTTCAATGTTATGCATAAAGCTTAAGCACCTTTTTAATCGTGAACAAAATAAGAAAGATAAAGTGTTCATACTCAAGTTTGCTCAGCTGTGGAATGAGCTGCCAGAAGAGATTTGACAATCTAAAATATGACAGCTTTTAGAGTGCTCTACTACCTCAGTTTTTAAGTTTCTGTTATGTCACTCGAATGGCAATGGAAGAAGGGTAAATTTTCAAAAGCAAAGAAAGGAAAAGGAAAAAAAAATCTGTTAAATAGACCTAGCTGTTAAATAGCTACTACAGTAATAGCAATTGTAAAATAGAAAACTGATAAATAATAAATCTCTAGTTGCTGATGGTGCTTTCAACTGCTAATACTTTGTAGAAACAGCCAGATTCAGCCTGCATTTCACAAAGAGCCTGTAGAACTTATTAGTACACAGCATCCTGCTGAGAGGTCTGTTTGTAAGGTGAGTGAGTTACAAGGGTGGAATGATTAAAAATATGACATGCAGCTCCTAATTTCAAAACTTTTTCAATAATTAAAATGTTTTCCATCAAAGCAGGAAGTAATAGTTTCCCATTTACTTTACACATTAGCCTGTAGATAACCAAAGAAAATAATTACACCATATCACTCAGGTAAATTTGTGTTTATGTTAGTACTTAGCATAAGACTCTTATTACAGTAAGTCTGCACCAGCAATTTCATTAATACCACAAACAAGACAATAAAAGGGAACAGTACAAAAATAGTTACAGAACCTCTAAGGAATAAAACACTTTAATTGCCATGTCTTCTGGACACTAAAGCATGTAAAAATCAAACATAATGCTGGACTCTCCCACTCAGCTCTGCCATAGTCTTAGGAACCTGCAACTAATTGCAAATGACCAAGTTTCCGCCCCCACCCCTCTCAAAATGACAGCCACTGTTGATTTCCTTGCTGGAGCATCAAAATGTTGCAGAGCACAACTACAGAGATTGTCRAGTCTTGCATAAAGGGAGTGAACTTCAGACAACTGGTATATCACATTGTTTCCCCCACACGCAGGCCTACATTTCATTCACTCGCAGTGCTGAGCTATGACCTCTCTTCTGTTTGTGATCCTGCAAGATCAGAGCACGGGATTTCCCTCACTGTGAGCGATAAATCTGAGAGGTTTGTCTGTGTGCCTAGGAACCATCAAAAAATGGTAAGAGAACTAACAGTAAACCAAACACAGACTTTGGAAGACAGTGGTCTGTTTGAACTAGCAAAATTTCCTGAACACCAGAAAAGTTTAGAAAAAAAGACTACAAAAATCATATATGACTACACAAAGAAGTAGGGCTTTAAGAGCTAAGCAGATTGGCCATTTCACTCTTTTTACTATAGTCCTCTCATTTTACTAAAGTGCAGTAATAAGTCCTATAGCTTGTCATTCAGACACCAAATTCATACAGAGCAAATTATTCACCAGCATATCCCTATCATCTATGGTACCGAATCTGCAGGGAAGAAGAAAACTGTGCAAAGTTCATTCGAGATGCAATAGAGTGAAACACAGCTCAAGGATGATTATAAATGTTGTGCTAGAAGAACAGTGTGGATTGTAGACTGTCTTTTTAAACATCATGAAAGAAGAGTGAACCTGAAAATATGTTCCACTTTGGTTTTAAGAGGTACAGTTTCACACAGGTGAAACATTGAAAAAAATCACTGACAGCTATTGCTTGGAGGCAGCTTGGGAATAAATTGGCAAGTAACCATGTCTGTGTTATCCACAGAGCTGAAACTGTCTGTAACTGATGGTATACCACTTACTTAGGAGTTAGAGGATAGTAGGACCAAAGGTAATGACACACTTCAGATAAGACTTAGTAGACATATTGATACAGAAAAATGTAGAAGGACTTTCAAAATGTACTATATTGGTCAAAAAGGGCCGCAAAACTGAGAAAACTAAAAATTACATAATCCTATATCTATCRTATGTGAAAGTCATGGTCGCCAATAGGAATACATCTGCATATACCAGCAATGTTTGCTTTTTAATACATAATTATTATTCACGTTATCTTGGTATTAGAGAACCAACACATTACAGTTAATATAATTGTATGATCACCACATATGGAACTCACTGTGGTGTTTGAGAAAGGTCCACAGTTCGGCCAAACCTATGCAAACCCAGAAAACTTCAAGCTGAACAGATTGATGTAAAATGCCTTTAAGATAATGAAAAGATTGTTAAGAAACCTGTGGGATAGGAAACAGATTCAGGCCATATCCTAAAATGTGCTATCACTGGTTGAAAATTTACACAAGTGAAAGCCTCTTGGGTTAAGCAAATCAATAACAGAAACTAGGACTGATCTGATGCATATCATATGAAATTTAAAAAAAAAAAAAGTCTGATAGAGAAATACTAAAGTTAAGACACAAATTTGAGACTATTAGTAACACTTAGGTGTAGAGATGCAGTTAATACTCTTACTGACCCTTTTCTGGCTCAGAATGGTGCAGATACTATGTAAGTTGTTTCTCACATGAAGTAAAATATACAAAATAACATATTTTTAGGGCAAAAAGGGTTTATAAAAACTCCAAGAAACTGTCACTAGTTTCCTATGAATTCTCTGTATTTTAGTCAACTCTAAGGCATTCTGTACCTTTCTTTCTGGATGCCAGCCCTTTTCCCCAGCAAGCAAGGGGTCTGCCAGTTTCTAGCAGTGCTGATGGTTTACTATTTCCTGTGCTTCTCCTATTTCTTGACTATATTTCCCAGCTTAGCATGTCCAGTTACTTGTCAGAAAGGCACAGTTTCCTGCTCCCTCCCCATGGCTTTCCCTGGCCCTGATGACAGCAGCCAAGACAGGCAAATCAGCAGCCTTCCTCCCTATGGGGTACAATATACAGTATTTACACAGTCACCTGTGAAATCCAGTCATGCGGTTCAACCATTCACTACAGTTTGCCAAAGGCAGGAGAGTGTCATGAAGCCAATCGGCTTGTAGAAAGGTCAATAACCATTATTAGAAAGGACAACCTCTGTCAAAGGACAACCTCTGTTATAATACGTTGTTCAGCACATGCATGGTCATCCTGCAGGAACATAGTTACAACACTGTCACGGTTTAACCCCAGCCGGCAGCTCAGCCCCACACAGCCGCTCGCTCACTCCCCCCCGGTGGGATGGGGGAGAGAATCAGAAGAGTAAAAGTGAGAAAACTCGTGAGTTGAGATAAAGACAGTTTAATAGGTAAAGCAAAAGCCGTGCACACAAGCAAAGCAAAACAAGGAATTCATTCACTGCTTCCCATSGGCAGGCAGGTGTTCAGCCATCCCCAGGACAGCAGGGCTCCATCACATGTAACGGTGACTTGGGAAGACAAACACCATCACTCCAAACATCCCCCCTTCCTTCTTCTTCCCCCAGCTTTATATGCTGAGCATGACGTCATATGGTATGGAATATCCCTTTGGTCAGTTGGGGTCAGCTGTCCCAGCTGTGTCCCCTCCCAAMTTCTTGTRCACCCCCAGCCYACTCGCTGGTGGGGTAGTGTGAGAAGCAGAAAAGGCCTTGACTCTGTGTAAGCACTGCTCAGCAGTAATGAAAACACCTCTGTATTATCAACACTGTTTTCAGCAGAAATACAAAACATAGCCCCATACTAGCTGCTATGAAGAAAATTAACTCTATCCCAGCCAAAGCCAGCACAAGCATCAGTACTGTGGAAAACAACTAAGCAGAATCTGAACACACATGTGCCAGAAAATTAAAACTGATGCAATTAAAATTATATCACTGGAGATACACCAAGCATTCATCTGGGACACTGATATCATTCAGATTCACCAGGATAAGTGGATTAGTGTCATTGTAGCCACTAGTTTTAATGCAACTATATTATTTTTGGCACAGTTTCACCATGCCTTTAAGTGGTTTAGATATCTCACAGGTCATTCTTCAAACACAAGGTTTAGTGCTTCCCCATCTCCCCAGTTTAGTGATGGCATCTCACATTTTGGGCCACAACATGACCTCTCTCCCACTCCAAGACCCATATGACATCTGGTGTCAGGGAGATGATAGAAAAACTGTACCGCACTTTTAGGCAATGCGACACTTTGACAGTCCAACACTAAAAGGAGATTGAAGCCATGTTCTCCAGCTACCACATTTGGGGAACATGCCCATGTCTTTTAATATGCTTGCGCCTGTTACATAGTCCAGCATATAAGATCTAGCAGACAGGACTTTAGATTATGGAGAAATGTACTGGTCTAAGTTTTACCTCCTGTTTGTTAGCAGCAGTGGTTAAAATAAACTGAGAATGGGTAGATTGGACATTAGAGAGAGTCTGCATAGCTCTATGAATTCAACACCAAGTACAGAAATGATGGTAGCCAAACAAAATGGCTATTTCTATACCACCTATTTACATAGGAAATGCGTTTTTCTGAGTAGTCTAAAATCTGGAACTTTTTTGGTGCTATATCTTCAAAGTAATAAATCTGATAAAAATAACATATTTTAATCTTCATAACAAGATGAAGAAATCAATGGTCAAGCAGGAAGGTTTATCCTTCTTCAACATCCTTTTAATACATGTACTGTGTTAAGTTTACCATTAACTTAATGCACACAGACCTTGATTAAAAGTAGATAGTTCACTTCGAATACCGAGGATTTAAATAACATATTTAATTATCTTTTTCCTAGTTAAGTAAGTTTTTATTATGGRCTATAATGCCTTCTTCCTTTAAACAGTTTTTTTAAATAAAGTAGACACAGAATGAAAGGTACTTTCAAATTTTTGGTTTGCTACCACTTGGTTTTCTGACTGAGAAGTCAGGCCACTGTGGTAAAGACAAGTCTAAGGCATTGCCCTCAGCTTCATCATTCTTCAGAACTCTGAACTTAAAACCAAGTCTGCAGTGTTGGAGCCTCGACAACTGTTCCTCTTCAGTGTCATAATCTGTAATAGGAAATGGGCTTTTTTAATGCGTGAAATTATGCAGGCCATTAGTTCATAATTTAAGTAAAGAATATTGTAGTTGAGAGATTAWTGTGGCAAAAGAAGCCTTTTTGTTGTAGCGGTGAATGCAGGATTTCAATGAATAGCAGAGTGATATAGCTTATTCATCTCTTAGCAACCTTCCCATCTTATCTCTCTAGAAGACGTTTTTATATCTTTTACACAGAGGGCACTTTTTGCCCTCAAAGCTATCAATGTTGACTCAAATATATGGATTCTTCCTACGTAACTTTAATCAGATGACACTATTAGTTTTATCTGCTTGTTGTTTTCAGAATACTTCCTAAGTAACAATTTCAAAACAAAAGAAAATTATTTTTAATGCATACATTCAGGTCATAAATTGAGTTAAACCACATGAAATAAATGAGAGAGATAAATTTTGGGAAAAGTATAGTCAATGTCTACCTTGCCATCTTCAACAACAACTCACCACTATTCTAGAGTTACAGTCTAAAATTCATACAACTAGAATTTTTCCTTTAGACATTTCTCTCAATTCAGATTGCCAAAAATTATTTAAGAATAGAGTTTTCCTTTGAATGTTTAAACAGAATCATTTGGATCTCCATACAGTTTTTACTGAAGTCAACAGAACATGTTGGCTAGGATTTAGAGATGATTTTCTGTTTTCTCTTCCTCTTCTTGGAGTTAAAGGTATGCATTAGCATGTAGTCTTAATGGATTCAGATGCTACTTTACATTTAGTCTTAATGGAATTATCTGCTATTTTATCAAGGTACACATTCTCACTCTTGGCGAAGGAAAAGCATTTAATTATAACAAACTAACTGTGGCTAAAGTTCTATCTGTTCCAGTGGAAATCAGTTGTTGTTTCACCAGTAGAATTTACTGAAATTGGCATTTATGTAGCCATTATTTGCCTTGGTGAGACAGAGGAAGGTTGTGAGTAGGTACTGTTGCCCCATCCTACTGGTTGCTCCAGGAGGGCACAATTCCCTCCCCTGTCTCCCTGAAGTAAAGGCTTACCCAGCTCCATCTCCTGTGACAAATCTCCTCCAATACTTGATGAGGAGCAACACATACAGTGAGCAGGAATAGATGAAGGCTAAGAGAGAGAGAATGTCCATGTTTGCAGCAGCTGTGGGCAGTCATAGGGCATGGTACCTTCTCATAAAGTATGGTCATAGGGCCTCATGCTTTGAGTGGCCAAACAAGGAAATCATGGCAGACAGCAAATGTTATGAAGCGAGTAAAGTGAGTAGAGAAGCAGACCCAAAGTGTTGTCAGACACGTAAAAAGCCAAGATGATGAAAGTGGACTGGCAACTTAAATAATTTTTCCCATTTGGGAGCTTGGTGTTCCTGAATGAGAAACACCAATCCAGTCTGATGTTCTGCCACCAAGTACACATGCTTACCACTGCCCAAGTGCCAGCATTATGCTTATATAGCCATGCAATGAGTCAGTTCAGTGAACGCCTCCATATGAAAATATATTTTAGAAAAATATATTATACCTTTCCAGGTGAATCCCTTTCTCAGTTTCAGTTCAGCTGTACTCCATGTAGTACCAATATTAAAGGTGTGAATGTCCAGCTGCAGTTAAGAGCAAGAAAAGTACCATCCCATCAGCAGTGACCTGCAATTATATTGGCCTGAAATGATCAGGAAACTTCAGTTTATGCATATGCACTTCTACCTTTCTTCTTGCCTTGGCTGCATATTCTCAGCCTCTGCCTTGCACAAGTCCTGTGGGTGTGGTAAGTAAAATCGACAGTCCTCTACCACCAAAAGATAAGGTTTATTTTTCCATTGTCCCCTTTCTCTGTGATCTCCGTAGTGTAATTCCTCAAACTCCTCTCGTGCTTCTCAGCAACTTCTGTGATGTAAACTCACTTATTAAACCCAAGAGGAATAAAAGAAAAAAAAAAAATCCACTATGAGCTTAAATGAAACCCAGAATAAATAGAAGGAAATAAAAGGAAAGAATAAATAGAAGAAGACTGGGGTAAAGGAAGAGGCAACAAGTGGTAACGCCCTCTTTCAAGAGCAGCTTCAGACTATCAAACTGACTCAGTAATTTGTGATCTCATCTAAATGACTCCTTTCCTACCCCCCTCCCCAAGAGAGTACTATCAGCCTTCGAGCATGTGTAGGTCTCTGAATACCAGCTGTCATATCAATGTAAGATCTGCAGCATACAATTGTACTAGAAAACTGTTCTGCACAAGTGAAATTTGAACAAAATCTATTGTTAACATTTCATCAGCACTTACTTTTCTCTTCAAGGATTTCATTTTTCTAAGTATCCTGGGATGTGCTTACTAAAGTGGGAACACTTTTTTTTACACAAAGCCTCCACTTTCTGAAAGAATAGTTATTCTGACTTCAGCAGCAAAACAACTTTGAGAAATTTCAACCTCCTTCACTTGCCTGTCTTATCATTCCGGTATCACTGATGTGATTTACCACCTCTTCAGTTGTGCTAACACAGCAGTTTGTCTGACTGCGCTGGTGAACCAGAAGACTGAAACAATCTAGATTAAAAGTAGCCCTCTGAAACAAAGGACCATTTTTAATTCAGGCCATTGCTGTCACCTGCTTCTACTACAGACTCGTAAACAATTGTCTCAGCATAACGGGGGAGCTAGAGAATTGTGGTKTGGAGTTGGAGAGTTACTTAGGATGGCTTCACTCCATAAATCAATGTATTATGTAGATTTCTTAAATATGTCTGCGATAGGACTGAGATCAAAACTTGTGAATTGAGGTATCTTCATGAGTACGAGGTGTATAAACTCTAGGGCAGTTAATGGAGAGAAAGTCAATACATGCACAGAGTGATTCAGCTGACTTCAGCCAGAAGAGATACCCTAAGGCACCTATATCCACTGGATACCTATGTTTAGGCAAATGAAGTGAACTCTAGGAGCCTACCTTAGGGAGAACTACATTGGTGTCCAGCTCTACTAATGGTGTTGACTAGCCCTCCATTGGCTAAATGGGAGCTTAGACAGCTACTATGCATTGCCTAAATGGGAGCTTAGACAGCTACCATGTATGTGGAAACCTATGCTGAAGATGTACATTTAAATTTTGTAATCTTAAACTGAATCCTAATCCTAAAATTTTATGTTCTCACAGGAGGTCTTAGGTTCTGTGCCCACTCATTGGTATCTCTTACTACTTGAGACCTCCTACGGCATCCAGGCTGCCTGGGACTGGTAGGTATGAAATTTGGCCTGTGGCCACACAGGATATTTGAATATCATTGCACATCAGTGTTCAGAAGCAAGGCCTAAGCCCTTAGTTATTGGCAGACATGTCTCATATGTTCATAGACATTTCTATAATGGCACTGCCACTGTGTGTAGTCTTCCACCCTGTGTCACCTCTTAGTTCTGCCAGGAGGATTCATTGTGGATTTCGCTGCTGAATGGACCTTTAGGCAAGTTGCAGTCTTTCTCTGAACTGATTTCCCTGTGACCCCAAGGCCAACTATATTGACAGAAGTGATGTGATTATACACGGAGGCACTCAGCAACTGGACAAGGACAAGAAGTGGAGAGAGCAGAAGCTTAAACCACTGTTACACCAGAAAAAAATCCTGAAAACAAGCAAATTTTCTATATATTTAACAAAATCAAATCAAATTAACAGACTATCCTGAGAACTCTGTAATGTTTAATAAGTGAACAGCATGCTTTACTACTGAACATGCCAACCAGTTAAGGTTTCAGACTAATTGATAAGGCATGTGCATACTTAAGTAATGCTTAGGGAATGTAACACTACATTTAAAATTGTATGTAATCTTTCCTTTTCACTTTGTATATTAATTTATTCAAGCAGGAAACATACAAAGGGCTGGTAAATAATGAAAAATATATTCTATGTTTCTGATACCTTGAAAAATATGTACTTCACTAAGGCTTCCTGAAATACAAGTTGGAAATTAATTTGAACCTAAATATTTCACTGTAGCTTATATATGACATTCTTGTGAAAATGACTTGTCCATTCTATGACAGGATACTATAACAATTATTTTCATCTCAATACATGTTCAGTTAACAGTTTCTTACATAGTCACCATGAATGAAAAATTAAGATGAGAATCTGAAAAGTTCTATAATTAGACTAAGATGGTTGGTTTTCTACATGATTTTTGGAGTAGAATACAGTGTGCTGTGTAGGAACAAGTCTTTCAATTTTTACCTTTAGATTTGATGTTGCCAAAATAGAAAATTCAGATTTCTGTATATTTTGACTGATTTTGCGTTCATTTGAAAACACCTGGTTTTAACACTTATTTGAAGGACCTTATTTAAAACCTACTTTGAATTTTAAACTAAGTTGGTTTTTCTAAGTGTAAGACTTCTAATACCAAAAATCAGCTTGGAAATAGAGTCCTCATCCATTGTAATAGAGCTAAGAAAACCAGAGAGCAATATGGATCTCTCATTTAAAGCCAGAATAATGAGTCCCTCTAGTTACTTCCTGGATGTTAAAAAAATTCTTTTTTTTTTTAAAGCTTCCTGAAGTATACGGTTTCTGTAAGCAGAAAAAGGACATGTTTTTCTTTTAAGTATTTTAATGTCAGTCTTTTGATCTGGAAAAAAAGGAGGCATCGACTGAGTTGTTTGGAAGACTGAGGAATTGTTATTTATTTATAGACTATTTTAGACGTGATTCAGATAGCAAAAACTTCACAGATGTCTTGCCATTATGCCTAACCTAGAGATTCCTCAAAAAAATAGCTGAATTTTGCAGCTGTACTAATGGTGATTTGGGGTCAAGGGAGTGAAAAGTTTGCAAGGTCAATGGCACTGAGCTACAAAGGGTAAGTGAGATGCCAGGATGTAGAGGACGTATGAAGGCAATTGAAAGGGCTTTTGAGAAGGGCTTTATTTGTTTAATATTCAGTGGCATTAAATGCATAAGGACAAGGAATGGGACAGTCTGTAGAGTAAAATGCTTGACTGGATGAGTAAATTTGAAAAGGAATAGGGCTGGAAGGTCTCAATAAGGTCTTTCTGCAGAAGCGTGGATGTGGAGGCCTCTCTTTATTGCCTCTCCTCCCTCTCCACCCCAGCCCTTCTTAATTATTCTCATCCTTCCCCACCTTTTTAGGGTGCAAAGTCTTCATCTCAATTTCGCATCTGCCGAGTGCTTACATGTCCTCATCAAGACCACTTATTTCTATCATGACTCTCCACAAGAGGTACTTCCTCTTACTCCTCCTTTTCCAGTCCCTCCTACCCTCTCCTTTGGATTTATCATTGGATTGAATTCAGCCACCAAGGAACTAAAAAAGAAAGTGGTCTAGTCATAGATACCCTCATATCTCTTGGATCCCCGTCTCCCTACAGAGTGTATGGATAAGATCAGACAGGTCATTTTGGGGGTCAGATAAATGGCTATATACAGTATTATAACGTGGTATGTGTATACTGTGCAGGGGACCATGAGAGAAGATCTGTTAAAGATAGAATTATGAGCACTGTATGGACAGTGTCTTGGGTCTGAAAAACAGTCTGAATTAAAAATAACAGTTCTGGACCCAAGYTAATGACTTCCTATTTCAGGCTCATTTAACAGCAACCTGGGAACTCTGTCCTGCGGTGCAGAGTTGCCCATAGATGTCTACAAGTGAAACACACAAAAAATAGCATAAACAGAACTTTTTCTCACAACGTGACAGAAATGCTTGGAAACTTCTATGCATTCATCCCCTCAAAACATCACTTACCTCAATATGGTTATGACAGATTCTTTCCCCCAAAGCTTTTACAGCTGCAGATGCAGACACTGGGCACTGTTTTTCTTCATGTAGTTATTCTGGCATTTCTGTTGTGTGTAGAACACAGGCATGTTTTTCACGATGCTTCTACCTTCCTGACCCAAAGACACTTTCCTGGTAGAGTCTGCAAAGTGGGAAATAAATCCAAAGCATACTTAGACCTACACAGCCCAAAATATAAACTGTTTGCTATTTTTCTGTAGCAACATCTTATCCCTTCTATCAAACTTTGTCTTTGCAAATCTTGAGGAAGCAGATAGAGTGGGATTTGAAACAGTTCACAAGGGAACAGGGAGGAACTGTTTGGACAGAAAATGACTGTTGAAGAACCCTGCATAAAGAATAGACAGAAAGGCTTGCAGTTCTTTGGGCAAAACTGCTCATCACTTATTTATGATACAAATCAGACATTCTCTGTGACACTGCCCACTATCACTTCCCACAGACATCAACAATCTCTATTGTGCAAACAGTCTGACAAGGTCCTAATCCCTTTGCCTTAGAAGCCTCTTTGGATGCCTATCACTCTCAGCAGTTAAGCATGGGCTTTGTTGGCTCTTAGAGATATTCTGTAGGATGCACTGTGTAGTAAGGGTCCTAGGAAGAAAGCTTGTGTGCATATCAGACTTGAAAGCCTATTACTATACATCGAATTCCTTTTTATGTGCTTTGTGAGAAAGGATGCTGTGAGATCTCTTATTAGGTGAGGCTGTACAGGCAAAATACAAAGGAGAACTGATTGGTGAATTCTTTCTGATGATAGCAATGTTCCCTGGATTTTGGGATAAGCAGTAAGAGAAGGGCTCATTTGGCTAAATGTCACCATAAATTGCCAACATCTAGGCTAGTTATTCTACACTCCCTTGACAGTCAGTGTTGAATAACAGTCATTCCTGGAACACAATCCATCTTATTGTCGAGTAGATATTTCAGATATCTGCTACAATTAAGATAAATTGCATCCTAACATGCTAGGAGTTAATGCTATCTTGGACTTGGCTTTGGTTACAAGGAAAGAAATTTCATAAGAGCTAGTTAGAAAAAATAACCTTGGAAGTAGTAATCACAAATTTAAATTAAATAGTCTGTAATTAAGGCACTCCGTTTCAAGAGGGATGACTTTGAGCTATTTATTAAATTCAGTGTAACTGAAAAATAAAGGACAAGAACACAGTGAAAGTTTGGAACTTCCTTTAAGGTGCTGTGGAACTTCWAAAATTACAAGGAGAAACACTGCATAAAAGGACTTCAAACTGTGTGTCCAGTATTCCAGAAATAATACAGGGAATAAACAGAAAACCAATAAGTTGAAGAAGCGGGGATTCAACAGGAAAAAGAATTTCTTTCTAAAAAATAAAAAAAAATTATAAGAATAAAATAGGATAGGTGCCAAAACTTAATTCAGCTCTTATAAAATAAATTAAAACAAATAGTAAAAGATTATCACTAAAAAGTGAAAAAGAGAACAAAGCAAGTAGAAGCAGATATTAAGAAGTGAGAATGGAGTCATGATTTAAAATAATGTAGGTATGATCTACTAAACAGGTGACTGATGTGCGTCAGTTTTCAATTTGGCTCATAATATTAGAGGAGAAGACAGCACAGCTACAGATAGTGAAAGATAGTAACTTAAACTAAAGAGATATGAAATTTGATAATGAAAGAATAATAAAAAAATTGTCGAAGCGCRATCATGACTGAAGCTATATGCTCACATTTTTCCACTGTTTAGAAAAGACAGAAATAAAAGTAGAAAGAAATTACAAACTGTAGCCAAGGAARGAAATTTTATTTTTAAAGAAGAGCTTTAGAAGTAGCATGGATTAATCAATATTTGTCTGCATAAAAATGAATTTTGGGGGAAAAAATAATTACTTATTTTGGTAAGTCTGATTGTTTTTATAATGCTAGTATAGAGAACAATAAACTTTACTTGAAATTATGGTAAACTATATCCTCCAGAGTATAAGCAGGAAAACGGTAGTGGTAGTGGTATACCTGTAAGTGACAGTCACAACCGTAGTTACACAATTTGGTGCCTAGATTTTGGCTATGTGCCTAGACTGAATACCCACTCCCATGCTTCAGCTCCTCTCCTTTTTTCCTTCACTCTGTCCCCTCTTAATCCTTCCCATCCACTCTTTCTGGCCAGCAACATCAACTGCAGCTCTATTTTGAATACAACTGCTTAATCCATGCTGTTGGTCTGATGATAGCCACCAAATTTCTCCACCAAATAGAGCTGAACAAACAAAAAGGAAATTGGAGTTGATCTATTCATGCACTGCCTGAAAGAGTTTTCACCCCTGACTTCCACTTTGCAGTAAGGTGTTTGGAAACCAGTTTGGCGGCTGAACTGAGCTGTTCAGCCAGCAAGCCCTACCTATTATGGAACTTGCTTTTGGCCATTTATACTTGGACATCTGTATTTAGCAAAGCATTAAACAGAAGCTTAAGCCCCATTAGCATCAGTGCCTGAGTTGATACAGGTGTTTAAGTGTTACCTTGGACTGAGATGCTTCTGTGAACTATGGTGTATACAGAGTCCTGCAAACCTCTTGGTATCAAGTGCTGGTTATCCTCAGTTCTTTCTTTTCCAAAGAAACTGAGGTGATTCGACTCTCTATAAGGAATGAGTGCTTGGTGCACTCCTGCTCCCACTAAAGTCAGTAATCAAACAACCTACTGTCTTGGCTTTACAAATCTTTTTGACATATTAGCCCTAAATCTGTAATCATTTATGCTTTGTATCTTTGTGTATATATATATGTAATAATCTATGCTTTATGCTATTAGCATGGTAAAGTCTGCTTATTTTTAAATAGGCTCTGTTTGTTGGGAGGAATTGCTTATGGTTGTGAAAGGTGGCAGAGCTGAGGAGTACATCCCCAAAGCTGTTCAAAGTAACTGTTATTTCTCTGTCACACACTTCTAAAAGTATTAAGAAGCTCGTGGATGCAGATTAGTCACAAAGTATGCACAAAAGAGGTTTTTATTTTAATGTACAATTAAGTAGTCGAATGAAGTTACCTAGCAAGTGGCTGGTTGAAATCTGCCAGTTACTTTAAGAATTCTTTTAATAGAGCAAGCAATTCCTTCTAGGAGGAGTCAGGGCATTATTGTTACCTAGATATMGTTAGGAAAAGCAGTGTCATAAAGACAAGAACTAGAATTGTGTGCTCAAAAAGGGATAGCCCTTTGCAGTGTACCAGAAGATGCCTTGAGGTAGTTTTAAGCTAAGCTCTCAAGGAATGCCCTGGCAAATGACCTGACAGTGGTCATGATTTATTCATACTTTCTTAGATATTTGTCTTGAGTCATAAGAACAGATTATAACCTAGTTTATCTGTGACATCAGACGACTAATTCCGGGAATTAACAAGTGATACGTCTCCTGGGCAGAGTTCTTTAAAATGCTATTCCTAACAATTCATTGGCCTCAGAAAGTTCACTGCTTTGTCATATTTGCCACTTGTATCATATTAAAGCCTTTCACACACATCATTTTGGGGTCAGATAAATGGCTACACACAGTATTACAACATGGTATGTCAATTCCATGTACAGATCATTGTAAAACTGTATTTTAATGTGGAATACTCCTAGATAAGAGAAGTGATATTTAATGAATGTTCTATATTTCCACTTTACACAGATTTTAAACGTTTGGTGGCACAGTTGGTGAAATCAATAAGACAACAATGTCTAAAAAGGATGTCTCATGAATTATCCTTTCACCCACAGACAGAGTGCTGCTGCAGAGATAGAGTTGAAAGAAGCTGAACTGAAGGACTAAAGGAGTTAGATTTCCTTTTATCAACAAGGTATTTTCTTGAATATTGTATTCTTTTAAAGCATAAATTAGTCAGATGTCTTTCATTACTTACTGAAGATGAAATGCACCACCACAGAGCTCTTGCATTCTTTTCTCCTTCCATGGAGAGAGATGTTTCAGTTGGCTGCCTAAAGATATGTAGAATGAATCCAGCCCATGTGACTTGTCTAAGTAAACAGGAACTATGTAATTCTCACTAGAAATTACACAAAACAGAAACTCAGACTAAGATTTCCTAAATTTCCATCTCATGAGGATGAGAATGGTAGTTATTTATAAACCAGTCTTAATTAATTTTTTTTCAGGAAGTTCCTGATTTTTGCCTATAAATTAAAATATGGAAATTATTTATCAAATTTACATCTGTGGAAAATGAGCTGACATACTTTTCACCCATTCATTTTATTCTGGCCAAGTAAGCTATCCTTGATTTAAGCTTATATTGAAGACTAAACCTGGCTTTCTTGGTATTTTAAATGCCACTTCCACAAAAAAACCCCRTAATAAATTAAAAAAAAWAAAAWAAAATTAGATAATGCTTCCACACCAGGGAACAAAATTTATACTTACAATAAAAATTTATTTCCATGGGAAACTACATAGGGAAACTCAGTATGACCCACCTGAACCAGCTGGACTCCTGGGAGTCTGTAAACACAAGCGTGAGCAATAGCAGCCTGCAGAGCTGTAAGAGAGTTCAGTCAGTGCATCACACTGAGGGATTCACAGATGAGTAACAGCTTCCCCAGAAGAAYGTAGTCCTGACATCGGTCTAGTGGCTTAAAGTTTGTGGAGCCCTACAACAAACTGCAGCAGGAAGGTACTTAGCATCACAAGGTTGTAGCTGGGAATAGGGCTGCATACACTTCTGAGGAAAGGGAAAAGCACTCTCTTCATCCTGACATCCTGATCCTCAACCTAGCATTTTCCTAGGATCCCTCAAAGGCGTCATGTGCTTGTAGGTACTAAAGCCTGCCAGAGATGAACTGAGAACTGACGCTGAGCCCTCCATTTTCCTTAGAACTACTTGTTTGATTCTCTTCAACTCAGTGCTGTATACTGAGTCCAAGCCTTTTTCTTGTCATCCTGTTAGTGGGTTAAAAAAAAAAAAAAAAAGTCTTGTAGCTTGTTTGCTTGTTTTCATTCATTTTGAAGGCCCTCTGGAACCTTCTGCTTCCTTTATTGCCATCTAAAAAGGGTTCTCCCTGGTTTAGTAATGGAAGCAAATATGATGTTTACCTGTAAATTTTGGGGGTCTATATTTGAGAGCTGCAGCTGTTGATGGGACTCTCTCTCCTTTTTGCTGAATAGGTCCTGACTTGAAAATCTGTCTTAGACAAAAAAATATGCTTGGGAAGGAAGGTGAGGTAGGAAAGGAGAAAAGTCACATATGCCTTATCAAAACCAAATTTCCACAGCATCTGAACTTTGTAAGTTTTCCACAAGAGGTAGAGAAATAATAATCAGTTATTCTTCCCATGCGGTATTGACTATTCTGTAACTCAAGGGAGATCCACTAGAAGAAAATGAGCCCTAATGAGGAATGTTAAAGAGAAAGGAAACAGAAAAATATGGAAGTTGGGTCATTTCTGTAATAATTGGATATGTTCATTTCAGATAGACTGTTGTATGACCAAGCTTTTCTGTTAGCTACCTTTGTATGAACTGCCTTGTAAACAAGATAAACGATGCACAATAAACATAACAGCCTCATAGAAACCTTCTCAAAATTCATCTCTAACAACCTTACCCTTTTCTAGTTAGGGCCAGATATTTAGTACTTGATAATTGAAATTTATTTTGTCAATAAAACTTTAGTGCCAAATTTTAATTTATGCTGAATGTATAATACTCTCAAGTTGGCAGTCCTCATCAGTGGGAAATATTTCATACAGACTAAATCTAATCTAAATGACATAATGCTATTCATTTAATTTCACTTATTATTAAAGCTGCTTAGTTAACCCATCTGCTATGTCCTTTATGCACTGTATTTGATTAATTCATTCAGAAATGGCTGTATGAAGTGGCCTAAGTAGACAATGAATCAGAAAAGAACTCTTGTCCTATACCTACAAGTCTCTCAAAACCGTCAAAGTGGATAAAGCAAGTAATTAGCCATTAACTGTAAAAGGAACCTATTTTCCCACTACCATATCTTTGGGTTGAATTAGTAGATACTTAAGAAATTGTAATGTCTAACCTTTGCAATAATGAAAATTTCTAGGAAATCTCAATTTTGTCCAAGGAAATAGTCTATAAGTACTATAGGGTTGAATTGTTTGGTCTCAGGCGTTTAAATTTCTTGTAAGTATAACTTGGATGCAGCAAAATTGGAAAAAAAACCAAAATCTTATGTTCAATCCCTCCAACAAAAAGATATGGGTTAGTAGATCCCATTATCATTATGGTATTAATATCTCCTGCCAACAGATAGAAAGGCCCATTAAATCCACAATAGTCCAGCAGTAAAACACATTTAGTACCACCAAGTCGGATCTTGCTGAAAATTATTYTCACACAGTAAATTCTTCACTCTTCTGAAGAGATGTAAACTCCAATGTACAGTGCAATCCATTCACCTAATGAAAGAAATATTAATTTTCCAGCAATTCTGTCATTCTCTTAATCTTTCAGATCCGAGCTACCTGACAGGCAGAAGGTTTGAGCTACCCTCAGTTTTTATTCTGTGGATGGAAGATGTTCATGCTCAGCAAATTGTATGTTAAACCACTTTCTTTTTAGGAAAAGAAAACACCAACCAACAAAGAAACAAACAAACAAACAAACAAACAAACCTCAACCACTCCCCCCTCTTCCCCCCAAAAAAAAAAAAAAAAAAAATCATAACAAACCAAACATGGATTATTACTGCAAAATTATCCCCTAGTAATAATCTCAGTATAAAACCTATTAAACTGTTTATTTGGATCTAACTTTCCAGTTCTATAGGATGAAAATTCACTTTTCTACCTATAAATGTCACTTTGTAATCAGCTTCTTGGTATTTTCTTTCACTGTTTAGAAACACTGAGTAACTCTTAAGCTACTTACAGTTTAACTAAATACATTGATCCACACGATTCCTCTGTTCTATTGGAATAAGATTTTTTTTTTTAAGTTCCCCTAGGAGAGAAACTTTTCATTGCCTCACAGTGATTACCTAGATACTACCAGTGTATGCTAATAGTCTAAACCTAATTCACAAAGAATGTGGGTTTGTTTCTGCCTGAGGCCATGCAAGCCAGTTTTGCAATATGAGTTTTTGAAAGTAAAGGTCCCCAATATCAAAAGGGGACCATCCCAATCAGTTGTTCAAAGAATGTAAATTTCTAAGCCATGGGCCAGAACCTCAGATCCTTTCCAGTCTTTATGATCGCTGTTTTAAACATCTTTGAGGGTTTGTCCTAACATTCATGCCCATTCTTGGCTCTGCTGTAGTGCTCAGAGTCATGATGGACAATAAGTACAGTGGGAAACCGGACAGAAGCACTGATAGGCAGAAATTTGAACAACTCAGAAGCTGCTGCAACRATCAGGTCACAGGCTAGAAAGTAGAAAACTATTTAAATGTCTTGTCCAGAGTATAACAATCACCACTATGACACATCCAAGCATCTGGAGCATTATGGATAAAAATGCTTACACCAGTAGCAGTTGAGAAAGCACAGAACACTGCTATATACATGGTTTTTAAAAACAAAGTCAGGAAAAACTTAGTTTTGCAAAGTTGAAAAAATTAGAAATATTTATTCTAAATAAAATACAAATAAGTTCAGTATATAAAATAAATATTAATTATTGCATTATTAATTGCTAATTGTGATGGTAATTTCCAAACAGTATAAAAATAATGACTGTATTATGAAGTATTGGGATAATATAGAGATACTATCTGTCCCAGATCTTTGCTCATCCAAGATTGTGACTCTAGAAAACAAATGAGAAAGGAATGAAAATGACAGAAAGTCAAAATAATAGCAGAAGCAGTACTTCTTAGTTTTAAAATATTAATCATTACTATGGTCTTGATAATCTCAGGTATCTTACAGTCCAAATGGTTTTAGAGGAGATAAGCTATTATTTATTTATTATAAATAAATAAGATGGCATTCACCTTTGAACACTGAAATCTGAGAGGGACAATATCATATGGCATAAACCAGTTAGCTGGCATATCCCAAATTAACTAAGAACTATGTTCAGCAAATTACAAATTTCCCCAATTGGTAAGAAATAATGAATATTAATGCAAGTATGTGGAAAAAAAAAAAAAGGAAAAAAAATTAGGAGCTAGGATTAAATTATTACTTATAAAATGTCTATTGCGTAGAAGACTACATGACACGTTAATTCCTATGAATCACAGAATGGTTGAGGTTGGAAGTGACCTCTGGAGGTCATCTTGCCCAAASTCCAGCTCAAGCAGGGCCACCCAGAGCCAGTTGCCCAGGACCATTTCCAGATGGCCTTTGAATATCTCCAAGGACGGAGACTCCACAACCTCCCTGGGCCACCTGTGCCAGTGCTGAGCCACCCCCACAGTGAAAAAGTGTTTCCTGAAGTTCAGATGGACCCTCCTGTGTTTCAGTTTGTGCCCATTGCCTCTGGGACTGTCACTGGGCACCACTGAAAAGAGCCTGCCTCAGAAAGGACTATACGTATTCTTAAAGCTGAAATAATACAAATAGCCTCCAGGGTAAAATCACAACACACTCAAAACCAGAACCTTTCTAGCCAGAAAAGAGCTTTTCATAGATGCTTCATATTATATGTATCATCTAAGCAGAAAAATGTATGTCGTTATAGCAGTGCTTCAGGCCGTTTCAGAGTAGGGTTGGAGGAGGAGCCATTCTTCTATTAACTATACAATAAAGTGGCTGTTATCAAGAGTCATGGAGTTTTTAGTCTTTGTTAAATGAGCTTGAAATTTATGTAAAGTGCTAGAAATTAACAAGAATGGAGAAAGAACTTTTTAATTCTTACAGAACAAAATACAACACTAGAGTTGTAACAATATAGTTCTCCACTTTGATTCACCAAGATGACTCATTCTAATAATGGAGAGATTTATTTTAGGGCCCAAAATGTGGTTCAGTCTGCATGCCCATGCAGCTCTAGCTTAGACTATGCATTAGTCGTTATTGTAATGTTTGAGAACCTTTCTCTTACATATGCCAGAATGGTTGTTAATTGTAACGGCAATGTGATGTTGCCAACACCTGCACTTATGACATGGTCAAAACCCAATTTATTTCTCAGACATCATGTCCTGGTTTTGGCTGGGATAGAGTAAATTTTCTTTCTAGTAGCTGGTAGAGTGCTGTGCTTTGGATTTAGGATCAGAAAAATGTTGATAACACAGGGATGTTTTAGTTACTGCTGAGCAGTGCTTACACAGAGTCAAGACCTTTTCTGCTTCTCACACCACCCCACCAGCGAGTAGGCTGGGAGTGCACAAGAATTTGGGAAGAGGCATGGCTGCAACAGATGGCTCCAACTGACTAACAGGTATTCCACACCATATGACGTCATGCTCAGCATATAAACTAGGGGAAAAGCTGGCCAGGGCTCCGCTGCTCGGGAACTGGCTGAGCATCAGTCAGTGGGTGGTGAGAAATTGCACTGTGCATCACTCATTTTGTATATTCTTTTGTTGTTATTATTATTATTTTCCCTTTCTTTTCTGTCCTATTAAATTGTCTTTGTCTCAACCCACGAATTTTAACTTTTTTTTTTCGATTCTCTCCCCATCCCACTGCGGGGGAGTGAGTGAACAGCTGTGTAGTGTTTAGCTGCCTGCCGGGTTAAACCACAATAGATCATCACCAAAACAGTCTGTTAATAATACCTTACAGTCATGAGCAATGGAGACAACAGATTCATTTTTAAATGTGAAGTCACAGAAATAATATAGGTAGGATTAAAAAGTAATTTTTGAAAAGCTAACATTTCTCACCACTCAGAAAAAAAAACTGCTAACAAGTGATAGAACACTAAAATTCTATTCATTATGAGCTAAGATTAAGTATGGTTTGATGATAAAATAAGTGCTATTGTTTGTTGCTTTTACATGCCATATCCACTAATTTTCACAGACTTTCAGAGAGCAAGTGTGACATTACAGATAAATATGATTCATAAGAATGATTTTTTAACAAAGCCCTAATTCATTTATTAGTCAAGAGAATAAAGTATGCTCCATAAAAAGCATTGTCCAGAGTTTTCAATTTAGGCAATCAAAGGAGTGTTGGGGTTTTTTGCTGTATATCATTGAGTCTGGAATCTCTTTTTCAGCTTGAATGCCTTTGTAATGGTAGATGCAAACTGCATGCACATTAAAAAATCCTGAGGATAATGAGTCTGCTAAAGAAGATCCTTTTGATATGTTACGGAAGTAAAGCATCAGAAACAGATATTATATGAAAAGTCAGTGTCACACCGACTTAACTGACCATATAAGTGACAGTATGGTACAACAGAAAATTGTTCTATGTTGAATTTTAGTAGGAGAAAAAGAAATGAGACTCCAAACATCATTTTGAATATGGTTCACATCTCTTCTCTGAACTCTAAATCAGAAGATATCCCAGGAAAAAAATCTTGCAAACAAATCTTAATGCATTGAAAGAGGTACTGCAAAAAGACTCAAACAAAGTCAAGAGTATCCATGCAGAAGAGCATTAGCTGGTCTGTCATAACTTTATGTGTATATAGGACAGAGAAAGTGTCCCCATGAATGCACCTACATGTGTAAGAGAGAAGCAGAAATATTCACAACCTCCCAAATAAAGTCTTTGCTTTATTATTTTTAAATGATCATTTTACTACCAGTTTTCTTATAGATATGAACTATATGAATGAAGTATTATTCATTTCTAATGGGTCATAAGTGGAAATCAACATAGAGGAACAAAGACAATAATTATAGGGTGAGTTTTAATTTGCTGGTATGTTTAGAAACTTAGTATATGTTGGTAACAATTCTCTACCACAGCAAGATAGCAGAAATCCATCAAAATACAGCGCTTCAAACTGAGCCAGCCACAGATAAGTGGGGGTCTTGCAGACATACATCTCTTCAAAGTCCTTAATGGTATATGTAGTTGGTATCATTCAGTGCCAAACAGTTTTCACAGATCCTGGAATCACAGGAAGCTGGCCTCATTATCTTTGCGTATTAAAATGTATGCTAAAACAGTTAGTCCCCCACATCAATTAGATAATATACTGCCATAAATAGATAGCTAAGATATCTTTAAAAATATAAGCTTTGTGTGATTTTGAAAACTCAACCCCACATGTAATTAGCTGAGTATAATCAAAGTTCAGATTCAAATCTCATAGCTTCTGCCTTTTTTTTCTTTAACCAACAGTAAAATATCTGTTTCAAAATTTATCATAGTTAAGAATCCCTGCTAACTGTCAGAGGAGGTAACAATGTGTAATTCCCAGTGAAGAGTTATGCTTTCCACATCTCAGCTGTCTGAAGGAAAGCCAGATCTAGGTTGTATAAATAATTAGGAACACAGACATGATAGAATCATAACAAAGCATATGAGCATTTGTTTGCTAATGATTGATGAGAGGAGGTATACTACAGAGTACCACTCTTTGACAGGATGAATTGCTGTTTCTTTCACAAGCATTTATTCTTTGAATCTATTGTGATATTAAAATGTAACAACATTCATCTGTATGGCCTCATTTAAAATAAGGTGCATGTAATCTATCCCGGGAATAAACAACCTAAATTTAGGTTGAAAGGCCAGGGAGATATGAACGCAGGTGATGGAAAACTACTGAAAAATTCTGCTCAGCTGACAATTTATTTCTAATTCTGTTTTTTATTGTTATCAACAAAAAGAGACTTAGAGGCACTTCTTTGCTTCACTACCCAGTTTTGTTAAATAGGACTTAGGGCTATTACTGAAATTTTTATAAAAATCCAGTATGTGTCATCTTGAAAAAATAGTTTTGAAATCTTTAAAGAAAGAGTAAATGTATCTTTAAATGGTCTGCTCGATCATGGTGTTGAAGCTGGGTATTCTGTACTGATAGAAGTACAGAATCATAAAAGTAGCAGGCCCAGAAGAAGTAGCAACAGATTTAAAACCTCACTCGCTTGTTAAATTCTATGACCCATGTTATTCAGGTCAGAGTACATGCTTTCTAAAGTGTACCAAATTAAAGTTAGAAACCAAATCCAGGGCATCTGAATTTTTTTACTCTCTGGACAGTGCAGAAACTTTATGCTCTTAACAACAACTAAGCAAAGGAAACCTAAGAAATTTTCTTGACCAAGGAACAGTCAGTCTTTGGGATTCCACTTCTCTTGTCAGAAATGAAAGTAGAATAAAATATTTAAAACCTGGAGACTGAAATAGCAACTGTCTTTTGAAATTGACTGTTGTAAGTACCTACAGATACAACAGTAAGTAGAGTCGTACATCTTGATTCAAAACAGCAGTACTTAAACTTAGAAGTAATTTAAATTCCACAAAACCTCACTTTCACCCTTGAACTTTCCCATAGAAAGAAAAATAAGTGMAAAACATATCCCATCAAAGCTTCTTTAGGGTCCATAACCTTGGTGGAAATAACCACCAAGACATTCCTAAATATTTAAAATATAAGAAATTAATGGACAACTTAAAAGACACAGGTTCCGACTGAAAAATTCTTGTATAACTATTCAGACTGTATTCTAAAGTAACTAATTTAGGCATCTAAAATTTAAGTGCCTCACCTGAGCAAAAAGGGGACAGTGAAGGTCGTCTTCCTAAGGCACAGACTGAAAGTCAGTATGCAGCGAATGGAGAGCTACACACATCTTTGGCAATTTCTTGCATACCTACCTAGAATCATTATAGAATCATAGAATCATTAAGGTTGGAAAAGATGTCTAAGATCATCGTGTCCAACCATCAACCCAATACCTACAAGGATTTCCACCACTCTGGACTGGTCTGAGGGACCATGAAGAAACAGCTGATGCATTCATAAACCTGCAAGTATTACAGTGTAACAGTGAAAGCCTTCATGCCAGATTTAGGATATTGGGATTTTCTAAACTAATAATTTAGTACTAGCAGGAGGGAAAAAAAAAGAAAAAGAAAAAAAAAATTGTCTCAATACATACGGGGCTAAATGACAATTTTTGCTAGGCCTTAGTATAATCAGAGAGGAAGAAGAAGAAAGCATATATTTATTTACATAAAGATTTTGTACCCTGTAACAGAGAGCTCCCAGCTTGCACCCAGGCAATCCACTGATTCACAGACATGCTGGCTGAAGCAGGTGGTCAGATCCAAAGCTGTAAGGGTTAAACAGTAAGGTTGGCCCAACCATGCCTAAGGGTGAGTTGGGCGGGAGCTGTTAGCAATGAAGGTGAGTAAATGGGTTTGATCAGCAGTTAATCTCAARGGCTTCTGAATCAGTTGGACATCTCAGGATCAGGGATTGCAGTGCCTCTGACAAGCATGGGATGGGAATGCATCCCCGTACCTAGGGAGAGAGATAGGAAGATCTGGTAGTTCTTGATGATCTTGCCTTGGGTAAGATTTCCAAGGTAATGTCTCTCTGGCAACTCCCTTTGGGTACCAGAAGCAGCCATCTACCATCCCCAACTCAGCACAAGGTTAACAGCAATCTGTTTTTCACTGTTGGCACTGCCCCAGAGTTTTTTAACATAAGAGCCCTTTTTTGTTAATACATGTAAGTCTAAAAAGACTCCGGAAGAATCAATGTAAATTTTTCAAATAAATATGAGGTCTGCACATAGCAAAAGGGGAGTGAGCAAGAGAGAGACAAAGAAAAGAAGAAAGGAAGGGAAGCACACAAGTCCAAACCTGAGACCAGGGACCTTGACTCCACACACCACAATACTTAAGGACAGGTATAAGTGTCCTCACTTTACTCGTATGAGAAAGTGAAGCGCGTGCTCTCCCATCCACACTCTCTCACAATCTGCCTTTTGCTTTTCCTAATGCTCTCAGAGACTTCCATCTTTAGTCAGTCATCCCTGCTGTAAATTTCCTTAAATTTTCATTGAATAATCTTCCAGATTGCAGGGGATACCTTTGTCAGAGGAACTACTGGGATATAGTCCCTGTTTAATGAAATTGAGAGTTTCTAAGTGAGTAAGACTGACTAAAGATATGATTCTTTGCTCATAGTAGAAATCCTGTTATACCAGCAACTATTTTTAGGATACCTTATAACCAAATATGTATGATAGTACTTTCCTGTGCCTGTATTTTATTTTCTGTCAAAAAAGACTCTGAATTTATGAAAATCGTAGCACGCACGTGTGTGCACGCGCATGTGTGTGTGACTCACTGGGAATGCAGACCTTAGCCTGTCCTCGACATTAGAGGACACTTGAACTGATTTCCCCAAATCAGTTTCATTTTTGCACTCTGAGTGCACATGAGGCCCTCCTTGACCTGAAAAAGCTTCATACATAAGGGTATAGCTTTACTTACAGTATAGTGCTCTAAAAGCTAGCTTTAATGTGGAACTTATTTCTGTGTAGAGGACCTTTGAAGTTTTCTGAAATTTTGAAAATTGAATGAGAGTAGGAAAAAGCTTCCTCACATGTATGAGGCATAGGTGGCAGGGTTTGGTAGCAGGAGCTGCAGGGTGGCCTGTGTGGGACGAGTCCATGAACTGCCCTGTGCCAGCCACAGACAGATCCAGACAGCTCTGAAATGAATGAAAACGCAACACCCACCAAAACTTAAACCAAAGAGACGAGCATGTGGTGCCTCTGCTGAGTGGTAGCTGCCAAGGTAAGACACACTTGAAGAGACAAGGGAGGAAGAACTAGAGGAGACATATGGATGGGGACATTGTTGGAGGTATAGTTGGAGATGTGCTCTTGGAAGAAAAGGCTCCAAGGAAGATCAGGGACACCCCTCAGAGACGACAACCATGGGTGACTCATGCCAGGAAAGGGACATTCCTGAGGGACAGCAACCAGTGGGCAACACAGGCAGGGCAGGGACACCCCTGAGCTATTGTGGCAATGGGTGACCTATGCCAAGTCAGGGACAACACCAAGAGTGTCATTTGGAAAGGGATAGTGAGAAAGGGTTGACATTACAGCATAACAATAATCAATACCACAATAATTGACAGTGTCTGTTTCCACATCGATTTGGTCATTTGTGTGGTGAAGAAAAAGTTTCCCAGGCTTTCAAATGGGAATTAAATGTCCCACACATAAAGGAGAGATTCTCATGGCTCTTGAGAGATTGTATAGTTCAATACAACACATCTGTATCAATATCTGACTTACTCCCTCTGGTGGGTGTTATCTACATCACTACTAGTAAACTAGATAGAGCCAAGACGTTCTCAGCCACTGAGGCTATCCGACACAGCGCTGATCACATATGTGTTGTTAAGGTCTCTTAGCTTCCAAAAGAGGGTGACTACATGCAGACTGCTGTTGGCGATGTCCAGACCCTCATCCAGTCTGACTTCAAAACCACACCCAAAATTTGATTGACAAAAGCCAACAGCAAGTCATCATAACAATTTAACAATATAGATGGTCAAGCTCTAGTGTTCAGCCTTGGATCCTGGCATCATATACTGTATTATCTTTACCATAGCTATTGAGCTTCTCTCCTAGTCACCACTGCACTTTTGAGATGGTAGAAGCGATACCACTTAAAGCAGCATGGAAAGTGTAAACATTTAGATAATGTGAGGTGAAGACAAAGGAATGTCAACCTTCTATACATCCCATGCAATCCATTTTGTTTCTCTTGGAATGTTTTCTGGGACAATTTCTGGGATGTTTGGTGTTTCATTCAGTGACTGAACAGTCCGTTGATAAGCTTGATGGCTGAAATTCTCTTATCTGGTAAAAATTCAGAGAGTTGAAAAAGAAATATTACAAGATGAACATTCCTGAAGGAAGTAGCAAAACCTATGAAGTAAATGCAACTTGGAGTAGAATTTTCTGTTACAAGGGCTTATGCAAGTCCTTTTGAAGACATATTTGCTGAGTTGACAAGTTTAGATAATTTACTTTTGCATAATATGCAATTAATATTACCTGAACTCAGGCAGTAGGGAGTTCTCCTGTTAGATGTAATATAAAGTATTTCAAATGGATTAAATTTGGACTAAGTGAAATGAAACATTCTAGCCTAAGCATCAAATTTGCTTTACTCCTGTGCATTTATAGACATATTGGCAAAATGAGACCAATATAACTGTGAAGTACGATCAGATCATATTGTGTTGAAATACGATTTGTAGGTGAAATCAGCTGGGATTAGAAATAATAATAGGACTCTGTGGAGATGTCGTATTCAGCACAGGCCTAAAAAGGCTGGTGTTTGTTAGAATATTGCAGATTTCTGATGTGCAGTGTATCYAATCTCCAAGAATCCTCTCAGTTGCATACCAACCTTCACTTTCTCTATCTCACCACTTAAAAGCTCTTCTTTTGATTATACATGAAGGCATTTTCAATTTATTCAGAATGTCATTTTACTTATCCCTGCCCGACTTTCGTGAGTAGGCATAATATAGTTCCAAATTATTTGCTGAAGAGTGTTTGACTCCCAATTGTCTGAGAGTTTGGAGGAAAGAGGGAAGACAAGTTAATAGCTGTGTCTTTCTCTCTGTCTAATAGATGTCTTTCATTCTAGAAAAGGTGGTGGAATTTGTTTGCTTATGCAAGGCCTTAGAGAAACCTGTCTAATTTCAAGGCAAGGACAAAATGAGAAAGCAAATGAACTTTTAAGATTGAGGGTAATTGACTTGAAATCTTAGAGTCAATACTTTGCTAAGAGTTTGTATACAAAAGCTATTCAAGGAATGTAAAGGAGACAGAAGTCTTATAAAGAACACATAAAACAATATTTAGCAACATGAGTCAGATTTATCTAAACTGGGAGTTATCCCTTCTCTTTCAAGTCATCATCTAGGACAGACACTTCCAAGGGTCATTTCATCGAACATACATCAAGTACCTATGCCAGAATTATAAACTTGATTTGTATCTATCCCTCCACAGTGCTAGATGGAGACTGTGTTCATCTCCTTCCACAAACTAGAAAGGTGTGTCAAATGTGTCAGGTGTGTTAGACTAAAACTATGTTTTAGATGTCAAGATTGGTGAGATAATTACCCAAATCCTTGGTGATCAAGTAAAAACATGAAACGTTCTCAACATCAACTGTTAAGGGTGGATGGCACTTGAATAGAGGATAATTAATGCATTCAACTATTTAAATATTTTATTTAGAAAGTTACACTCAAGTGCAAATATGCTTTTGTTCTGCTTCCTTTTACACTGCTGTTATATACTGAAAATTGCTTCTAAAAAAGGGCATCATTAAATACCAAAGATCACAATGATTTCCATATCAAGCATATAACAGTTAACAACCAAGTGTGTTATTTCTTAATCACAAGCCCTTCAGATGAGATACAAAGTCTGAAAACCTAAAGGATTTTGTATAGCTAACAGACCATTAAGAATAGGGATTCAGCAACTCAAACTTACTATTTTTTATTCTGTTCATGTAGGAGGCTAGATAAAAGTTTTCTATCACATACTTTATTCCATCTATAAATAAAATGAGTAGACAAAGTTGTGAGTGCACAGTTTATCAGTCCAAAAAACAACAACAAAAAGTAGTAAATGTCAATACCTGTTTCAGCTTTAGTTACCTATTTGTGCTGTGTTAGGACCCTCCAAAAAGTTTTACCAACATATTTCTAGATTTTATTTAAGAAGTGTAAAAAGGAGAAAACACAGGAAAAGAAGTTACTGTTTCCAGAGCTTAGATCTGAAGTCTGCTGATCTTCCTGTCTGAAAATATTTATCTTGTAACCACTGGGGCTGCTGAATAGAAATCAGAGGCTAGAACTCATAGGTAGTCAGTCACCAGGAAATACTTCACAGCAGGTAATAATCTGTGATATAGTTTCAGTTTAACAGAAATAAAATATACTCGCTACCTGTAGGAAAAATCAGTTTGTTGAAGGTCATCCTATCATAGCTGTCCCAGCTGCACAAATCAAAATCTAATTGTGGTTTTAATAATACRTCAAATACACATACTATTTTTTGTCTAAAAAGTACTCCAAAACCCAAACCTTAATAGGTCACATTTTGTGCACATACAAAGACCTCATTCTATGACATGCTGAATTTCTTTGGAGAGGTAACAGCCCTTCTCCATTTGTAGGTGCAGCATCAACTCCTCACAAGTTAACTGATTCCTTTACAAAATTTAGTAGAGCAAGCTTTTAAACATGGATTCCAGTGGCAATTTAAATTTACACCCACATAAAAGATAGCAGAATCTATTTATAACCAGTGGGCTCAAATACAAAGAAAGGGGGTAGTAAAATAAGGAAAATAGCTTAGAAATAGAGGTGAGTGATATAAGACCTTTTAAAATAGTAACACCACCACCACCACTCTATAAGTTATCTGGTTATCTTTTTTCTTTCATAGTAAAGCCCCTTCACAATGTTCTAAAATTATAAAAAGCGTTGCAATTGAGTACATTTTTCATTTAAATTCATCCTAGTCCATTAACCTCACTTACCCTTTATTGTTCATGTACAGCCACCAAAATATTCATATTTCAGGTTTAGCCTCAAGAATGTGCACAGGAAACTGCATCAGGCTCACATGTCATAACTTGAGGCTGCTGGTGTGATTAAACTTCTTAAATGGCTCCAGGCAAACAAATTTCAAGYCAAATCTTAAGAAGTTAGACCACCTGCTTTTCTGCAACGGCTTGTGGCTCTATTATCATTCTTGAGATCATTTTGCTACTTTCTCGTACGGTCTGTGGGAAATGTTAATAGTTGGATATTCCCCAAATCTCACTTTTGAGCATACCGTAAGAGTATTCTAACTCAGCTGGCCTCTTGAGAAGCAGTAGAGCAGGGAAAGATTGGGAATACTTGTAAAGAGTTTTTCTTCTTGCTGCAGTGCTCTATTTTTCTTGCATCTCCAGTGAGCTGAGGTGAGGGTGGGGAAGTTTATTGTTGTTCATTCTGCAACTATGGAAGAACAGTTTGAAAACTGTAAAGTTAATTTTCTCATCACCAGTTTTGTTCTGCTAACGTTGCAATTTAACTGTCAAATTAAACAATGGAGAATCAAGTAAAGAAGAGTGATTTCTGTACAGCTAAAACTTTCCTAGGAAAAGAGTCTCTCCTCTCACACACACTATTTTTGAAATAAGAGTAAAATAATATTTTGAAGTTCAAAGAGAATGTAGTGCAAAAGTCATAGAGAATAAATAATCATACACAAGAGTATAAAATTAAGATCTGGGAGGGACTGCAGGAGATAATGTACCCCAGTTATCTTGAATCAGGATTGAACATAGTTGGATCATTTCTTCACCTAGACAGACTAGTGTTTACCTAATAGTAAGAATTTCCAGTGAAGGGATTGCATAGTCTCCTTGCTCTGCTGTAGTGTTTCACTACCTGTGTAAACAGAAAGCTTTTTCAGACCGAGTCTTCTCTGAGGCAAATTAAACTTTCTTCATTGCTCTGTTGCAACAGACAAGGAGTASAGCTTTTTACATAAGATACTTATTACACCTTTCTCTTCTCTTTCCTAGACTAAGCAAGTCCACGTCCTTCACTGCTTTCTCATGCAGTCACATTTTCTAAACTTCTTGTCATTTTTGCCTTTGTAGCCTTTTCACTCTTTTCACCTTGCATATTTTTTAAGTACGATATGCAAAATTGGGTATATAACTTCTGTTGAGATCCTTGGAAAACAACTTAATTTTCAAGGTTGTTAATCCCATCCAATTGCTACTGAGAATGATTGAAAAGTGAACTATCATTCTTGAGATCATTTTGAGATCTTGCGACTGATAACTAAGGTCTAAATTAATGCTAGGATTGGTTTTGGTTATTTTCTAGTTCAAATCTTTGTTATGGAGGAAATAGAAAAAAAATAGTTACTTAATTGAACTAGAAGTGTGCAAAAAGATTATTGTCACTTCATTAACAGTATAATAAAATAGAAACAAAAGCCTGTAACCTTTTATTATAGTTCATATGCTTATCAATGTTCATATGTTTATCAATAACACACTGTAAGTCTATTTGTTGAAGGATTTTTTCATTATGTGCATACCCTAAGATGGTGGTCCATCTTTCTACCGTAGTTCAACTTCCAGGACCCACTTGTTTAATTTTGAAAGAAGTTGGCCATCTTTTTCATTAGAATTCTTCCTGCAGTATCTGTGTACACACTAATGTGAACAGAAATGGCACGATCATACAAATTTCTTTCTTTCATAGATTTATTTTTTCCCCATGGGCACATTACTAGTATATTTCATGGCACTGAATGTTTAACTGGACAGTTAGGAATTCTTAGTGCTCATTTCCAAAGCCAAAAAAAAGGCAAACAAAAAAAACAGCAGCAAAAAAAACCCATGACCGTAACCATAGCTATGACTTTCATTTGTCTGAACAGAGACTGCAAACCTGTCATTAATCTGTTTAATTCAATTAAATCAGACTGAACCTCCTTGGTTATAACTCATTCCTCCAGTTGGCTGCTGACAAGGACTGTGTGGCTGCCATGTCCATCTGCAGGTGTGGTGGTCTGTCTGCCTGCCTGCCTTATCCTCTGTCAGGTTTTTTCCTAGCCAACCATAGTAATTTTTGAACCTACTAGTTAATTTTAGTCAAAACTGAGAGATGCCTGAAGGCCCCAGTGATAACCACTGCCTGAAAATGGGCAACTGATTAAAAAAAGAGAAATCCAAATTATCGTTCTCTATCCTCCCTGTGGCTAAGGCTGAAATGTGAAAGTAGTTATCTAATTATGCACAGGAGAAATCAAATGGGAGAGAGCTACAGGAAACTAAGCTGCAACTGGTGGGGCATGTAAAATTTTGCACAGCTCTAGGTATGTTTAGAGGAATGCGTTGAAATGAGCCAGGTAAAAAAGGTAAATTTCTAAAATAGTCTTTTTCAAAGCAAGGCTGCAGGTGAAACAGCATGTTGAACTTAGATACCTGAATCCTGCTTTAGGTATGCAAAAGCTTTTCTGACTCTGGTGCTTTCTTTACCCTGTGTTCAGGTAACTATCATTTCCAGCTCCTGCCTCTTTGCTGAAGCAAAGTCATAGTGAAGAACTCACAAATCTCTCTCAAAAGTTGCTATTTGGCACGATCAGACCATTGTGTCAAACTCATCATTGGCATTTAAGCACTGTTTAAACTGTACTTTCTTAGTGGCTTGAAGGAAAAATGTGTTACATTGAGTCAAGCCAAGACTTTAGAAAGCTGGTGACTTGAAGTTCATATTGAGTTCATATCAACAAGTGGCTCAAAAGTTAAAAGCACCAAAGACATAGATAATGATAGTATGGTGGGGGGAAAGGGAATTTTCATTCATCTTTTTTTGAAAATCAGTAAGTTATTGATATCTAATAAGAAAGCAAGGGAAACACTCAAATTTCTCTGAAGTATTCCAAATTTCTTCTAAACCTGAGTAAAAATGAGATACCTGTCACTCAAAGTACAAATTAGATCATACACATTTGAGGCCCATGCATGGTCAATGGAGGGAGTTAGCTGTCTCTGAAAACTCCTGAAGGCCTAACGCTCCTTCTCACCTGTATATGGGAATAAGCGAATTAACGTGCCTGGACACCGATTTGAGGAGCATCCTACATTCAACCCATATGAGGGCACCAGGCCATGTCTGACTTAATGCTTCACAATAATCCCTTCCTTCCACCTGAGTTTCAAAATGTTGGGTGCTCATTTGGGTTTTGCCACTCACTCACCTTTTGACTGCAGTATTTACCTGTGTTCAGATATCCTATCCGTCATTAGCTACCTGGCAAAGTCAGCACTATGCAATAAACACTCCTCRGCTCTGCTCGGTCACAGATGGAAGCCACAATGATATGTTAGCTCTTTCTTTCTTTTCAGGTGCCTTCAGAAGTGTTGCCATTTGAGAACAGGCCATCTGAAACACTAAAATTTATGTACCTAAAACCTCAATTTAGGTGACCTGAGTTTTCCCACAAAAGTCTCATTTTAATAATTTCTGAAGTCTTGTTCAGATCATGTATTTGTACCAATGCATTTCTTCAAACTAGGTAGTCCAGGATAAACAAAGTCAAACTTTGATCTAATTTTTTTCAGTTTTCTGAATTCACAAGAAATGGTAAGTAGTGTCCAATAGCTTATGATTGCTTCAGGCAGTAAATGCAAAACAATCCATACTAAAGAAAAGAGAGATACTTTGGGCCCCATACATACAGCCTCTAGAAAGAGACTGAGCCTGAGAATAAAAAGATGTTGTTAACATCTATTTATTTAGCTTTGAACTCTGTAATTATCCTTGTCCCAAAGGCCTTGTTTTATAACTTTCTCCACAAATCCTGGAAAGAATTTGAAAAGCAGAAKAATATATTTATCTGTTTTAAACTGTGGAGAGCAATTCAATTTGCTCAAGAGCGTGTGCCTGCATGCATGCATATTTGAATACATATACTCTTAGCGACTGGTATCATGCCCTGATTCTGTTTTAATTTTATCCCAGAAACATGATTCTGGGATAAAAAGGCCTGGTTATAAGGATGATGTTGAATAGGCATCCAAATAGGCATCCAAATACTTGCAAACCTTCAGCCTGTATCACTGCCTAACTGGGCAAAAACTAAGACAAAYGTGTATTTTTAAAAGCAAAACAAAATAATGCAGAAAAAAATCCTCTTTCCAGGTGGATAAATAGCTCAGTGATTGAGGAAGCTGGAAGGGGTACATTTAATTCTCTTATCGCTGTGATCCAGCCTGGAAATGTAAATCTCATGCCAGATCCGTCAGGGGAAGGCTGCCCGTTCCTCTGCYGTGCTCCTTTTCCTCTGGCTTCATGCTGCCACTGAGAAGTGCAGATCCACAGAGAAAGTGTTAAGGAAGCTGGCATGTTCCCTGGGAAAGCTTCGCTTTTTTTTGACAAATCACCAAAGCCTTTTCACCAAAAAGTAGGTTTTAACCAAGACTCTGAACAGGACACTACAAGCCTCTTTCTTTCATTTATGTCAGACCTATAGAGTGTTTCTCACATATTAAAAGACTTCAGTGCTCCTGTGCATGCAGGAATGGTCATGCTTCAGAAACTTTTGTACACTTTGCATCGCACTGTATGCAATTTATAAACATTAACTATGAAGTCATGTTTTACCTGAAGAGAAGAGAGAAGCAGCCAGGCTTTTTTTTTAATAGTTGCTTCATTTCTCTGTTCTGCAGCCAATATAATAAAGCTTGGTTGTAATCYAACCTTTTTGTCCCTTTTTCTCTTTCCTACTTCTTTTTTACTTCAGTATATTGATTGTGGAGTATGCGGGATATAGTATTGATCAGTACCCTACTCTCTTGCACACAGATTACCACTACAGTCATTTTCTTTCCAAAGAACCTCCTGTCTCTTATGGTGRAGGTTTATAATAATATTATTTCTCTATCCAATAGAACCTGCTGCTTTTCAGAAATGTATTGTAAAAGAGGACCTCGGTATTAGTTTATCTCCACAAAGGGTGGCATACGGTTATAATTCACTAATTATAGAATTGAAAACTTCATCTGTATCAAGTTACAACAAAAGGACTCAGAATATTTTTCTTACCTTGCAGTGAAGAGCAAATGTCACCGTTAAACTGGTGGTTAAAAAAMCAACCACCATTTCATAGATTGCCAGAGACAAGGCAACATACATTTTCTGTCATCGGAAATACCCAGTATCTCCATATACATAAAAGCTCACATCCAGATCTGTTGAGAGGTGTATGTAGCTTGGGTAATTGACACAGCTGATTTTCAAATCATATTACCAGTCTCATAAATCCTTCCATGAAGGAGCAGGTTTAAGGAGATTATCTATGGGTGTAGCCTGCAAGATTTTATCACAAATAAATGGAGAATAAGGCTCCATATTTAGAAATCAGCTAATTTCTTATAGTTGTTATTTTGAATGGGTTGTGCYCAGTGCCTACAGTCAAGTTATATTTATTAATTTAATAAAGAAATGAAGTYACCCAAATTAAATGGATTAGTATTTAGTGTAAAAAGTCAACAAAACCAAACTTGATCAATTCAATACAAACATCCTCAGGATATTCCCTCCCCATCTCTTTTTGCTAAAAACCCATAGGGACAAATTTTATATGAGGGYTTTTTTTTCAGTCTGGGAGATGGTTTGTCTTACTCATATGAGAAAAGTGACAAGCTGGTTATATGTACCRACTGTAGAGGAAAAAAACAGGGACTCCATCTTCTTCTGCTATATAGACCCTTTACTGTGTATCCTCTTCAGCCATCAACTTTGCCAGAAACTACTCTCTTTAAATAGGTTTACAACACAGAGGTGTGTTCTGAGACAGTCCTTGAGAATTTGAAGAATCCAAGAGTCTTCTTTACTATCTTCCTGTTCATGGGAAATTATAAGCAGGATGGAAGGGTGGAGGACACTGCTCTTGCTGCTTCATGCAGGATATGCTGCTTTCCTGTTCCTGCTGCAGTCTGCTAGACGATAATGCTCTGAAAGCCATCTGGCCTCTTGATAGATATCTGAACTACATCACAGAACCAAGGAAAAACCAAGCAGCATGACATCAGTTCCCTCCTTTCTCCCCTGGAAGGTTACCTGTAGTAACCTAAATAGCAACATATGTTTTCTTACGCTCTTTATAACATCTTCCAGTGATGAGGACCCTACAATCTGCCCCAGCAGTCTGTTCCACTGCTTACCTATTCCTGCAATTAGAAAGGTTTTTTAATCTTCAAACTAATTCTCCCTTGTTGAAATATGATCTCATTACTTCTTGTACTATGCTTGGTAATTATGAAGACCACTTCATCCTCTTTCTGTCTGCAGCCAACTTTTCTGCACTTGAAGTCCATTACCATTATTCATTCATGCCTGTCTTCTCTAGGTAACATTGCTATAACAGGTCATGTCTTCTAGACGTCTGAATATTCATATTGTTCTCTGGTTTCTCTCCAAGTGGTCTGCAGTCTTCAAAATGAACGTTCCCAAGTTTCAAGTTGTCTTTTAAATTTTRTTCTCATGAGACATTAAACAACAACACTTGGAAGCCCAAACTGTTATTCCCAGGGCCTGGTTAGTGTAGCTGTGATTAATCTGTGATAAAACATTATTTTTATTTATATCCAGAACCTTTCACTCCCACCATGACATGCAAACAATAAAGTTTGGGGATATTAATCCCTAAAAAGTATTCCTAAGGGCATTATTCTATGGACAGCTGTGTCTGAATTTTTTAAGAGTCTCATGCTAATGGATGTAAATTATTGTAATGGATGTGACAGAATAAATATTCCCTTGTTCCAGAGAAAAGTAAAATAGCTATGCTGTCGTCATGCTTGTAGCCATCTGGCTGAAGCTCGCAAGATTATTTTATTCTGTGTTTATTTAAATATTTTAATCTGATTTTTTTTTCTGAATAATGAATTTTTTATAGTTCTTCAACATTCACACTCTTTTCTTCATTCCTAGAATTTGAGAGACTACTGTTAAAAGCAGTAGAACTGTGCATGATGTAAGGCTTGCCAATCAGTCATGACGATAAACATTACAGAACATACTTATAGCATCCCAATCAGCTGAAAATTGTTCTGCATCTAAAAACATAATGCATCATTAATTATTTTATTATTAAATCAAACCATGGCTAAATTATTTTTTAAATAATATATGACAGTTTGCAGTTCRTTTGGAAGTTACAATAAGCTAACAGATTGATTGGCAATGATTTAAACCAAAAGTGTAAAATTTCAGCAAAGTTTTAATAAAGATGCTATTGTTCAACAATTAAATATTATTTATTGTTTTAAGAAAATTAATTGAACTGTGGTATGCAAGAATAGGGAAATTGATTTTCCTGTGTGATTTAGCAATACTTATACATGAAGTAGGGAACTGAAATCTAATTTGTGGAAAAAAAATTGGACTGTACAACTGCTAATCTGCAGAAGCTGTACTAGTGTCTATAAACTCATTATGTGTAATCTATTAGCATAAATCTACTTCAACCTCAAGGTTATAGTGTTATGTGGCAGGATATTTTTAAGACCAGAGGCAAAGTCAGCATCATGGGCTCTCCATCACATTGAAAACAAAGACCAAATGTGTGGCAGTTGAAAAATATATCTGGTTTTGTCTGTTTTACGAGTTTTAACAGGAGTAATAAAATTTCACACATTTAAAAATAACCTGAGCTAGTAACATTTTGTTCACAACACATAAAGACCTGTTTCTACAGTGCTGAAACTATTTTTTTACTACTGGCTACAGGATTTTTTGATACAAGATTACCAACAGGAATGTACTATAGGCTGAGAACTTGTTATCATTTCTGTAATGCAGAATTACTTCAAAACATTTATATGAGGACCCTCCTGGAAGTCCAAAACCGGGAAATTAGTGGAGTTATGCTTTTCCCCTCCCCCCCCAAAAAAAAAATTAGGCTGATAATTTAAACACAGACAAGAAAATTTAAATACAGACAACCCATATACTTTTAATATCTCTCTTGTAGAAATTGATGTAAATTTTATTTGCTTGAACACATGGTTTTTTTTTAGCCTGGACTGCGTATGAAAAAAGTTGCTTTAAGTAAGGCAAGATTTCACTCATTATTTTCTGCTATATTTGTATTATTTCTTGCAGGCAAAGTTCTTTTTTACTATAAATATTAATATAATTAAAACAAGAAGAGAGACTAAATGCTSTAGCTTTTATTTGGGTGGATATTTGTGAAAGATGCCTGACAGTGGAATATTTCAGTAAAATTACACTACACAAAAGAGTAAAAAAGTATGTTATAATCTTCCTACCATTTGACTGTGTAGACTACAATTTTGTGAGGATGAGCTACAGGTGGGGAGGCTTTTTAACTCTATAGCTGTCAAAGCTTTTCTTTTTCTTTTTTTGAGTTTACAAAACCTATGTAGGGTTGTGTAAATGCAACAATAAGATAGTAAAAAGGGTTTTTTAGTAGAATTACAGCATTTAAAGAACTCTGAAGAGAGCTGACTGTGGTATCACTCCTGTTGAAATCTGTGAAAAACGTGCACTGTGTTACTGAACTGGTGCTCCCTCTGTTTTATTAAGCTGCCTCCCRATTTCACCAGGTCACTGAGGGATGGCTTAGCACAGCACACAAAGAAGATGTTCTCCAGCTTCATTCATGGAGAGGCAGGCTGCTATGGGAGTAAGGAAAGTAAGTCTTGAGCATCATAAAAATGCTCCACCATGCTTCAGTTTCTGACATGCACTGTGGTTTTTCAGTGCATCTGTTACAAGACAATTATATTCTTTATTTATCGGAAGGGAGCAAACTTCCTATCTAACCACCATAATGAATGGCTGTACCTGGTGAYACCTACCCCATCGTCCCCTCTGGTAAGAGCCAAGCATGAATGGTGAGAGGATGTGTGCACCCAGCAAGCAAACAGCAGTATTTCCTCAGAATACACTCAAAGACAGCAGGGAGTTGGGAAACAATCACCTCTTGAATTGGAGGCAGACACTCCATATCTAATTACCTTCGATGGATTTTTCTTTTTTTGTACTCTTTGGGGCATAAAAAGTGTTAAAAAGGCTAGGCAGTTTGAAAAACATGAATAATTTAGATCTTTTAAGACTAGGTTTTTTAACATGGATAATGCTTTGGCTTGCAGCTCCTTTTATATCTCCAGGAGGAAATTTCTGTAATGTATTCTTTCTTCTTAATTAATTTAAAATTCTTTCTGTGTCTTTCACAAGTGTTGGTTACTTGTGCCTTCTCCCTGGAGACTTTATCCCGAAAGGAAAATTTTCCAGTTGAAGAATTGGGAGAGGGAAATAGAAAAAGAAGAAAATACTTTTTAAAAATCTTTTGGTTTTATTCATGAGTAGCTGTCATTAAACTTAATAGGGAGTTATCTTACCCACCCCAAAATCTCTCTGTCTATGAACTTGCACTGTGCAAATCACATTCATCATCATCAGTCAAACATATCACAGAGCATGGGAAAAGTATGCAGATATTTTACCCAGGACAAACAAGTCAACCTAGGGCAGTCAGACTTCATTAGCATCATCTACAAACTGAATGCACACAGCACTTTAAAATGGAGGCTTTAATGAATGCTAAGTCTGACCAAAGCATGAACATCATGCTGTCAAGATGTGCCCTATGCTTTTTGGAGCAGCACTCTAGCATCACAGTGTACTGCACATTTTTAACTCTTTTTCCCAACCAGATAGAGTCAGAACAATATTTATATTTGAAAGGTAGGTCTGCCGTAGAATCCAAAGGACTGACTTTAGTGGTTAGCTACATCTAACTATCTTTAATTTAGCTAGCTCAGATACTGATCGTGGTGCAACAGCAACAATACAGAGGTTAGATTTTACAGATCTTTTTGATTCAATAGTAGGACTGTTATTGACATGTGGGATTCTTAGTGTAGATACGTCTATGTAGACTGAAGTCCCTGAGTTGCACTGCAGAGAACAAATGTGAGAGGGATCAATTAAGATTAATCAGTTTAACCTATACATATTTTGAAAGCTGAAATTTTTTCAGTACATAATATTATGAAGTCTGACACGTTATTTTAAGCTCCTTCGGTTTATTTTTACTCCTACAGATCTTAGTCTAGCAATCAAGTTATTTTAAAGTGAAGGTTACCCCAATGCACAAGACTATCATGAGTCCTTCCGCTCCTCCCAAAAGTGTAACTGAAAGGACCAAGTGTCTGGTATTTTCTCAGTTCAGAAAACCTGACACGGATACTAGTCAAATGCACACAGATAGGACTGGGCACAAACTGAAAYACTGGAGGTGCCGTYGGAACATCAGCAAAAACGTTTTCACTGGGAGGGTGACTGAGCACTGGCACAGGTTGCCCAGAGAGGTAGTGGAGTCCCTCTCCTTGGAGATATTCAAAAGCCACCTAGACACAGTCCYGGGCAGCTGGCTTTAGGTGACTCTGTTTGAGCAAGAGGGTTGGACAAGATGATCTCCAGAAGTCCCTTCCAACCTCAACCATTCTGCCATTGTGTGACTGGAAAATTCTTCATCTTCCACTGCAAGCAATTTTTTTAACCTGATGATCTCTACGTCAGCCAGAAGCTGAGCTGTACTTCAGCTGCCATTCAGCAATCAGAAACATAACAAGTGCCACAGAGTGGGAACTGCTACGGAAACCCTGTGTGTAAGCTAACCCCAGCACTACCCCTCAGCAAGATCTTCAAAACGGTGCTTGCCCTGGGAAAGGCACAAGGAGGAAGATCACTTGTCCTATCACTATTAGCACATTCCATTTAGTAGACCACAGTTTGGTGTGAAGTTTGTGGCTTTTCATCTTCATGTAAGAATTAGGGCTTTACAAACTGCTGATATATAGGAAATGGGACTTGCCCTGTTTGTCATGGAGAAAAACGACATAATCAGTTCAAGATTCAGTGGCCTCTCTAGTATCTGTGTGCAGTGAATTACTCCTTATATCAGTGAGGATCCCAGGACCAGTGTGTACTGTATTATTCACTAAAACACATAACCAAAGAATGAATAAATAACTGTACTCTTTTTTTTTTTCCCTCAGGTTCAATTGGTTGCCAGATGGAATAAGGAATATTAGAGGATACTGGATATCCAATGCTAGCTTTCACTGTGCCACAAAAAGGCTGTTGTGATAAATCAAGTTTTCTATTGTTAAAAGAAAGAGATTGTCCAAGTAGGCACCCTTTTGGACAAAAGTGCATGTTCTCTTATTAAAAATATTTCTGGAGCAAATTTCATACGGGGGTATATTTTTTTAACCTAGTACAACATTTCTATATTCATGCATGTTGGAACTGTGTCACATATGTGTACAGATTCCCTGTAATTTATTCAGGTTCATTAAGTTTAAAAGGAAAGAGAGATACAAATATTCTGAATCTTGATAAATAGCCTAAATAACAGTGAATTGATGTGTGCAATGCAGGATCTCCTTTCCTAAGGTGAATTAATGTTTTAAGGCTCTCTAAAATTATAAAATGGGATGGAAAGAACAAACAGGTTAAAAAAAAGCACGCAAAATGGTACTAGATGGAATTTATTCCTCTGCCCCAGCCCTCAGAAGTTTTTACCATTGCTGAGCAAGTACATGAGCCTTAATCTTGAGCAAATTAAATGACAGTTTAAATCCTATACATGTGGGCGTGCATGTGGTGATATCGATTATTTCTATTCACAGCAGTGACTCATCTCATCTGCTTCTTGAAATGAAACTGTGAGAACTGGGCCAGTACTGTGCTTCGCAACTGCAGCACTATTTATCTTCATTCCTTGCATACCAGGGTGATCCACTGGACTGCTCTCAGGCACTGAGCCCTTGTGGCTAATCAGGATCTACCCCATAACTCTGAATGAAAGCCGTGAATTTTTCTTCATATTTTTCCTGTAACATCTCTCCAAAAACCTGCTGTCAAGATAACCATCTCCAATCAAAACATGAATAAAATCACGAGCTTTCTCTGAGGTTAAAAATAACAAACTTCTCACTAACAGAAGACTCCATGTGTCTACTAGCATTTATCTGAGACATATAAATAAAATTCACATCTCGAACATACTGCTTAAATGCAGTGCCAGAAAYTTTTGAAGCCAATAAGGATCTTTCTCCCACTTAAAGGATCCTTAGTAGAAATCCAAAAAYTTGATCTGCAACATCTGGAAAGATGCTCCAAAAGTAGCAGCAGCAATGTTCAGTTCCTTTTCACCCTCTGTGGCTGCTTTGGGTACTGAGAATTGTAGGACTGTAAGCAATAAAAACACTTCAATAGTCTAGGATCTGTTAGCATGCCTGAAAGGGTACAGTTTGTTGCTATAAAAGGTAGCAAAATTGTACTATCTATGAAAAGTAAAAGCATAAATATCAGACATTAGTGAAGGGATTYAGTAAAGGTCAACACTGAACGCAGTCAATGACAAGATATTTTTCGGCATGCACAGCCAGCTATGCAGCAACAGATGATCAGAGTTTGGTGTGGTTTGGACAGGCTTTCCTAGAAAAAGAGGAGCAGGGAGTACAGAATCCCTGAAGCAATATTTGTCTATTTTATTATGATGATAATAGACCTCTGCAACATTGTAGTATTGTTTCCTTTCACTTTAATTAGGGAAGCCACACAAAACTCTGAAGAGACTGGCTAACTATTTTAGGGCCCAGAAGGGGGAAGTGAGATGCCCCAAGCCGCGCAGGCAGTGGCAGAATCAAGAGCTGAGCCAAAGAGGTGAGTCTCCATGTGACAGTTGCCTGCTGTAACYTTTTCTGTAGCCTTCCTGTAAAGAAAGTCAATCACTGAAAACCTGTCCCGCTTTTCAGAGATGCTAACCAACTGCACTATTGATCAGCTTCATGGGAGATGAGCCTTGCAGAAAAACGAAACAAGTATGGTTAGATTTTTTATATTCAAAACAAAAGTGGGAAGCCTTTAGGGTTATTAGACGACTTCACTTGACAGTAGGTTTTAAGACCCCCAAAAAATCTGAAAACTGTGGATTTTCCGTGTAAAAATAGTAGCTTCCACTGCAACAAAAAACCAAAAAAAATCTCCCACATGAATTTAAATTTTAAACAGAGATTTCAAATAACTAAACAGACTATCTGGCCTTTTCAGACTGCTTCAATACCAAAGTATATCTAGCTTTATCTGCTCAACATGTCTGTTCTCATCCAGGCTATTTTCTTTCATGGTTCAGAGGGAGCAATATGCTATTCTCATTTAGGTTTCTCTGATTCTTTCAAATCATATGTTATAGTTGCATTAAGCCAGAAATGTGGTCAAAAGTCATTTCCCAAATTTATTTACACTTAGCATAATTCAAGAAAGTAAAATAACAATGTTTTTTGTGTCATTAAAGAAAGAAATGCGTTCAAAAAGATAATCATGTGAGAATTTCTACTAAATCTATTCTTGGACATCTTTAAAAGTGTAAACACAAATTTTGGTAATCATTTTTACTCCTCACTCTTGAAGAAATTATGCCTTGCTACAGTGAAAATAAACATGACACATAGTATTTAATTAGCAGCATTATTTTTCTCCTTTGTTTTTAACCACCAAATTTTTATTTTTGTTCTGATTTCTATCTGAATTAATTGCCTTGTAGAATAAAGTAATAAGAACTGTCAGGTATGGAAAAGGTATATTAGTTATTAAATCTTATCTAATCAGAACAGCAAGGAAGAAAGAAGAGAAAATGTTTCAGTGTGATGTATCTGTCAGGAGCACGAGTGTGTAATTATTGTGTTTCAGTACTGAAAACTGCGAGTCATTTTGCTGTATGTCTTGCCTTGTGACAGTTCACAAGTGTATATATTTTATTCCTGTGTATAATGTTCACATTAAGGCTTCTAACTGAAAGCCGTGTGTTGACATGATACATGTGGGAAGTGTAGTTCTGCAGTTAGAGTGCTCTAGCTTGGATCTCAGAAGACTTTAGTTTAATTTGCTGTCTAGCACAGACTTGTTCTGYGTTCTTCAATTCACCATATACCCACCTATTTTCCTCCACCTCTAGCTATCTCTCAGCATGCCAGTTTGGCTTTCAGGTACAGCTGATATCAGCTGAGATTCATCTCATCTATGTTAGGAATCTAAAATTAAAGTGAGTACACACTAGAGAAAAATCAAGTGCAACGTAACATTCCAGTTGTGTTTTGAATATCTCCAAGGATGGAGACTCCACAGCCTCTCTGGGCAACCTGTGCCAGGGTTTGATCACCCTAACAGTAAAAAAGCTTATTTGTCTTGCTGTCTTACCTGCCTTTGAAATGAATAACTTGAAGTCAGTCTTCAGGTCCTTTAGACAGAAAGAACATAACAAAATTTGCTTAGTTTTTTTGCCTAGATATTAAATGTCTAAAGCKAAATGAAGTGAAATCTGCCCAAAGCTGCCAGCTGCAGTCAAATAGGTTGGTAGTCAAAGGAATAATGTCATGAGGGTGTAAATCCAAGCCCTTACTCTCAATAAGAAATTTGAAGTCGCATTTCCACATTTGAATTATTTAGCCACTAGAATATTAGACTATTTTGAAGTAGTGAAGCAGCAGTTCTCTCTCCTTTTTATTTTCTTTTTCCTTTTTTTTTTTTTAACAAATGAGAATTAGCTGATTAACAAGCAGAGTAATGTTTCAGACACTCAGAGGAAGGAAAAGAAAATAGTAACTGTTCTGAGTTAGGCCACTATTTAAGCATCACACCAAACTCTTCCCGCATTGTTCCCTTCTGGATGGTTAGGGTAGCTCTTCTCAAAGCTGGTTACTGAAAATACACATCTGTCATGACCCATTCTCTCTCTGAGTATTATAGGAAAAATGGGCATCTATTGGGGCTGATAACTTCATGGAGAAGTACATAAGAAGTAAGCACAGCATTTGGGACCTTAGTTCTATATCTACGTGTGAACTGCACACAGTGTTGTGACATTAAATACACTGAAGGCTAGTTTCAGCTGTATTAGGGGCCACAGATAATCTACATTACTGTGTACATCCACATCCATCACTTACATTTTTTATGCAAAGTGCAACAGCTTCAGCTCTGCCTTTTACTACTGCATGAAAGCAATGTGTCTAATATCTGGCTTGCTTCTCCTCGTTCCATCCTCCCCAGGGAAAAAAAAAATGGCTGCATAACGTTTTCATTTGGTTTGTTTCTTGTTTGCTTTTTTTAATAACGCCTATGTGCATATTCCTGTAYTGGTGTATTAGAAATTATAGGGTCAAAGAAATGTGCCACATGCTGGAAGCAGTAAGCAATGAGGTTTGAGGCTACCCTTGGTTCCTAAGGGAATTCATTCTATAGTTTTGGGCTGGAGTCCCCCTGACTCAGTTCCCCACCTCCYTTTCCCTTTTCTCTTGCTCAGTGGCATGATGCCTGAAGGCAGTTGCATAGTTAGAGGACTTTTCCATAGCTGCTCATGTCCATGAGGCACCAGCCATTTTCTGACACAAGCAGCAGTCAGTGTTTAATTAGTTAGAGCTATAGAGCCTTAGAGGTCTACATACATTTTATATATGCAGTGGTTTAAACATAGAATTCCCCTTAGAGTTATTAGAATGGACATGTTGTTTCTGCTCTGGGAATTATTAGAGATGCTGTGAGCACAATTAATGTGATCCATTTATAAAACACAGGGAACCTTTTTCATTACTGTTGAGACCTCTGTTGAATCCTCTCTTAATTATGCTATACAGTGGTCAGCATTAAGAAGCCAATATGGGCTAAAATTTATTATGGAGAAATATTTGAATGTAATACTGTTGTTCCCTCTGCTGAACACAGCTCCAATTTAAGCAATGTTTATTCATGTACTTAACTTGAAAGCACATGATTAAATAAACATCTGGGCGTTACTGAGGTTTTTGATATAAGAACATTTAGCTTCTTTGCTAGACTGGTAGGGTTCTCAAAAAATGGAAGGCTGTTTAATGGAAACACCTGTCCTTCTGTGTGTGTGTTTATAGGCCATTTTCTTATTTAACTGTCACTTKATACAGTGCTGTGACTTGTAACGTAAATGCTACAGCAATTCATTACATTGGACATTACACAGAAACAACAGCAAAAAAAGACTGTAAATTTAGTAAAATGCTTACTCATTTTCACTGCATAAAAAGAAGCGTGGTCAGCAGATCAAGGGAGTTGATTCTCCCCCTCTACTGCATCCAGTTCTGGGGTCCCCAGTACAAGAAAGACATGGACCTGTTGGAGTGGGTCCAGAGGAGGGCAACAAAAATGRTCACAGGGCTGGAACACYTCCCCTATGAGGAAAGGCTGAGAGAGTTGGGGTTGTTCAGCCTGGAGAAGAGAAGGCTCCAGGAAGATCTTATTGCGGCCTTTCAGTACTTAAGGRGGGCTTATAAGAAAGATGGGGACAAACTTTTTAGCAGGGCCTGTAGTGACAGGACAAGGGGGAATGGTTTTAAACTGAAAGAGGGTAGACTTAGACTGGATATAAGGAAAAAATTTTTTACAATGAGGGTGGTGAGGCACTGGAACAGGTTGCCCAGAGAAGCTGTGGATGCCCCATCATTGGAAGTGTGATTTATGATGATGATGATTTATGATTATGATTATTTAGAGTCTCCATATGCCCCTTCAGAAACATAGGAATTCATCACTTTTATGAAATTGTTGAGGTTCATAGTTCAGTTTTTAAAGTTAACTTTCCCACTTTGGTTAAAAGAATGTAGGAGATAATTGTATTCAGAGCCAAAGATGTGTACAACCAGTACTGGAGGAATCAAGTAAGTCAATGTTCTGCTAACCTCTAAAGGACAACAGCATATGCAATTTGTCCTCCACCTGGGCGTGCTCACATTCCGAACTACTCAGGAACAAGGTTAACCCTTAACTGCAAGCTCATCAGTCTGTCTTTCCTTCTCTCACCTTTGTTCTGAGCCCCACCTTTTAAAATCCTTTTCAAATAAAAAATGAAAGCCAATAAAAATTTAACTGTGTAACTAGTCAGTATCTTCCATATTTCTACCCTGTAGATATATGTAATAATAAATAAGACTAAACAGAACAATCAGGCAACATCCAATTCCAACCTCTTCAAACTATTAGTTAAAAGCACAGGAAAACAGTGGAACTGTATTGAATGGCAGCACATCTGAGCTACTGCAGATAGAGGGGAGTCTGTTCCAAACTCAAGGACTCTGCAGCAAGAATCCTAAACTTCACTAGGGAGTCTCATTAAAGCAGTAGGAAAGGAAAACAGAAATTGAGGCTGCTGAATGAAAGACAGCAGTCCACTCCAATACTACTTCTTAGTCTTCCAAGATTCTGTCCCCGTTTTTAGGGACCAAAAAAATTACTCTTCTAGGGCATGAAAAAATGCAGAAAGAACCCCAATGAAATAGAAAAATAATAAGCTTAAGTAGCAACAAGTCTGGATATTTAGAAACTCTTTGCTCAGATGAATAACTTGGGGTAGGTGATTCATTGTCCTATACATAGAATTATTCTGGAAACATTTCTCAGCCTCTTGTCATGTACTACTTCTTTTTTTCTTTTTTTCCAGAAACACTCTATGTAAGAAGACTTTTTATGTAAGTGCTCAAAGGCTTGAAGAACTCTAGGGAGAACAGAAAGAGTGTGTGAAAAACAGCTAAAAAAGTTTTCAGAGCAACTTTATCCCCAAATTGCTTGGTTTGGCCCAAGTTCTCGGCCATCTATTTTCATCCTGAAAGCAGCTCATCTTCAGTGCTGGTGGCAAAATTGTTACAAAGAGGGATTTGCTTAGTGYGCCTAATGTTGAGAGCACCTAATGTTCTGAAAAATGAATTTGGAAAACTTCCCAGATTGCACATCTGCCCCTAAAACGTGCAAATAATGGACTGAATAGGGGAAGAGAGGATTAAATGAACACTTGCCCTCCTCTGCCTTCCCTCACCTAAACCTGTGTGATACCTCTGGGTGACCTTTATTTTAAACACCCCCTCACAGAATCCTGGCCACCAGCTTACAAAAACAAAACACCTATCTGACATGCAGATGTATGGATGTGATACTGCAAATCAGCTGGTTACATGAGCACCATATGTCAGCGGTTGGAAAGAAGGTGCCATTGGAAGAAAACTCACATCATGATTAATTAGGAACATAAGAAGTTTTTCTTGCCATTGCTCTTTTTCTTTCTTTTGTGTTAGTGCCTCTCATCCTGCCTTGATAATGCAGGAACTTCTCCATGAAGCACTAAACATTCTTTAAATTAAATTAAATAAAAGTGGATCACAGAATCACAGCATTTACAGATGAATGGGATTCTCAGATCATCGCCCCTTACTTGAGCTTTACAGGGCTGTTTCACAGAGCGTATTTTTCTTGACGTCCATCTACTTAGTAGTATGACCCAAGAAGTTAGGCCTCAGCTATTTGCCTTCTGGGACAATCCCAAAGCATAATATATTTCACTGGCAGAAAATGTTTCCTGATAATCAACCTAAACATTCCAGGGTTTATATTTCTCTCATTAGCCTTTACTKAAGACATTAGATGAAATTACTTATTTCATCTTTTGTGCTTAAATCTAAGCACAGAAAAGTAAATAATTAATTTAAAACAGATCTCTAGAGGACAAACATATCCAATACCTGTTCTAGCACTACCTAATTATCAAAGCTATTGAAACTATAGCTGGTTAACCTCACTTCCAATTGCAAATCGATGTTTCCACTTGCTGATCTCCTTTGCTCTCACCGCTGACAATCACTGAGGGTGATAGCCTTCATTCTGGATGTCTGCCTCAAGCAGGTATTTACTAATTTTTTTTTACATTTCATTTAGAACAATTAGACTGGGGAATGAAGGAGAACTACTAGTTTTTAAAGTAATGTTAGTACCTCTGATGTGAACTGGAGAACTGAAAATTTGTGAATGGATTGAGCCTGATGTCCAAAATGTCTCCTTTTAACTACAAAAAATTGACCAAATTTTGGATCAAAATAAAATTTTCTTGGAAATCTCACAGCATTCACTTTGCAAACAACAGTATCCATCAAAGATGGTATCCTCCCCCAGCTATGTGTTACCACTTTCCTGGTGGAAAAGACAGTGTAAGTACAGCCCGTTCCACTTCACACAACATCAGCCAGGTAAGCGTAAGCAGACAGCGTGGCAAATCAGGAGAGCTCAAACAGTCCTTCCATCAGCAGATGGAAGGGGCCAGTCATCTCTAGACAGCAAGCAATGCCCCGGGGCAAAAACCTCTTCAGCTATTACACTTATATATAGAATAGGATGTCTGAATTTGACCTTGGCATCTACATTCTCTGTAGATGCTTCCTGGAGCTTAGATACTACAGTTTCAAATGTTTTGTCTGTTTTGTGCATTACCCAGGCCAGAGTTTCATGCCCTGAACCTGGCTTTCATTATAGCTATAGGAGCTCTATTGGTAGACAGTAAGTGACCTGAAAAGTCGGGACAACGGTGCATTGTAGAGGAGTACAGGCATGGGATGATAAAATGGGACCAGGCTCACAAAGGAGACCCCCACAGCTATAAACAACTTCCCCGTGGCCAGTTAAGGAAATGCAGGACTGGACAAAACTGTTTTAGAAGTAATACGCAGAGCAAAGAGCGAGTGTCCAGCCTGGGTAAAACGCACAGTACACAGTAAATTTGGATGTGACATAGACTTATATTAGAGCAGGGAGGCATTACAATTGGTTGGTTGAGGTTTGCTGGAAAAATGAGTATATAGGAGAGAAGAGAGAGACCCAAGGCATGGACACGCTGGAGGGACTATGGAGGGACAGGCAGGCTTCGTGTGAATGGAGGAAAAAAGGACTGCTACTGCTAGAAATATTTCCCACTGAAATCTGCAAAGGAAATCAAGATACCTGGGCAGTTTTATGCAGCTTAACATAGCCTTATTCTGTTCATACTTTATGTCACACTCTTTAATTTACTGTGCTAAAGCAATAGTGATAACAGCGTCTTTGGTGTCAYACATGAAGAAAATAGATTATTTTGTGTTCTACCCTGGACATAGGTGAATACAGTCTATAAAAAACAAAGCACATCATAATCTGATCAGAAAGCCTGATTCCTAAATGAATGTTGATATTACTCTCTCTTATACTTAAAGTCAAGAAGTAACTCAGATATGCAACCAAATTTAAGAACATGCCCACACCTTTAASTATCTTCATTATTAGTGCAATAAAAAGAAATGTTGAAACATTTAAGTAAAATAAAAACTTACTTTCAAAGGAAATGGGTACCTAACGTACATTTACAGTTTGTACAAACTCTCCCTGAACAGTTTATGGTCTGAATATGTTCTTCTGCCTACCTACCATATCCAGTACAATGCAAGTAGCAGATGGACACATTTTTATTTGTACATGCTAAAATAGATGCGCCAGTATTACTGATTTGCATTCCTGGAAAAAACGGTTAAAGTATTTTACCTGGTCGTGAGGTTCAATTAATGGCATGTGTCATCTTGTTTTACAAGGAAGGTAAATACAGCAGAAATACATCGTGCACTGAAGGGAGGGGTAAAATGGATTTTGGATGCTAGTATGATCTCCATTAAACTGTCTGCAATAACTGGCAGTATCTAGCCTCTAGCCTCCACCCATTCCCTTTTGACAGTAAGAAATAGATCTGTTATCTGATATAAATTTKGGGGGTTTAAACTATCTACTATCCATGGTCCCAGTATGTTGAACGTTAACCGACAGCAATTATTGGAAAGTACTAGTACATTTTCCTTTTATCAGAAAATATTAAAAAACTACACAAAACAAAATCATTTTTAAGGTAAGCACTAAGCAGAATTCAACTCTGAAATACTTCACTGCAAGCAAACCTAGTAGCAGAAAAAGTCAAGGTAAGATGAATAAATAAAGATGTTTTTCTCTTACCTTCTAATTTTCTCCCAGGCAAATTTGCTCTTATGGGATTTTCGATGGTGCTGTTCTTAGCAAAATATATCATACCTGAAGGACAAAAACATAGCCAGATGTTTGCCTGTAGACTTTGCAGATACCTGCAACCAGTTTTTATCATAAGCTTGTTCTACTAGTTCGACTGTGTAATTTAATTCGGTGCCTGGCATTGAATTCTTCCTCTTCATGTAATAGTTCCAAAACTGCTCTCTTTTCTCTGTTTAAAAGAGAGGAGATGTTGACTCCTCTCAGATAAGATATTAAAGCAGAATTCAGTTTATATTTGCTACACACAGTGYTGTTACAAGTGAATGGTATGCCCAATTGTACTTATAAAACAAAACATCAATTATAATAATTATAATAACTGCTGCTTCTTTACATTTAGAGATATACATTAGCTAATGTAAGACAGAAGCTGTTATGACTAACTACTCAGACTGTCATTATTGCGTACACAGTAATTTTTCCACAGTATAATCTCTAGATTTTTAAATAAACCTTTTACATGCAGCATCTGGAGACTTAAGAAAGTAAGTGAAGATATCTGAACTGGGAAGCTTCTACTTAAATGGGATCTATCTATCTGTCTATCTATATGTATAGATATATATACAGACACACAAATACAAATAAATAAAGCATTTCATAGATGTATTAGGATGTGGAATATTTTGGAAGCATTTCCTAGGAATCAGGCACTTTCACAGGTCATACTAAGATATGAGCCAAAACAAGATTACAGCCATAACCAGAGTGATGTATAGTGAACTACCCTATGCAATCAGATGAACGCCCATTGTGATACACGTATGGGCACATGCCCGAATGATAGAGATTTATACACAACACCTGTACATGAAGTCTAAATATTGAAACAAAACAATTAAGGCAGCGTTTGCAGTGAGTTTTCACATCAGCTGTTTTGTGAGCCATAGGTAGTTCATCAGCTAGTTTTCATCATCAGTTTGACCTTCGCTTAAATACAAGGCTTACTTATATATAGAAAGTTTATCTGTAAGTTTCCTCATAAGTTTTAAAATGGAAGGATTTTTGAGGCCAGTTTTAAAGAAAGTGATCACGGTAAAATGAGCATTTTTGATTAAAATTTAGGATATTGTCCAGCTTTATTGTACAGCCCCGACCTGTACAAAACGGTGTCTGTATGGTTGGCTGAGCCTGTGGACGATGCTGTGATGGGAAAGAAGAGGCTAATCCATGGAGTTTGTCTCATCTCCTGAAAGTTCTTTAGGGAAACCTCTCTGCAGGCTCCTTCAGGCACCCTAACATTCTCCCCACCTTTTCTCTTACGGCTTCTGTAGCTATCAGTAATACGCTTACCTTCATCACATTTCTCAACAGTCCTTCCCACTCATAGTGTTGGAAATAGCATCCAGCCTAGTTATATCCTTTAGCTACTAAAATAATGCAAACACTATATTCTAAATAAATAAATAAAAAGAACTCACCATCAAAAACCAGAATTAAAAAGCAGAAGAAAAACATAGAAAGTATACAGTTTCCAACACTGAAGTACGAAGTCCTGTGCCAAGGCAGTTGCAATAAAAGTATTTGAAGGCTCAGTTCTCTTGTAAAACCATTTTTAGTTATTCGGATTTACCAAAATAGCTCCTCCACTGAAAAATTTTGTCAGCATTATCCAGACTTTTCATAAAGATCTCCATGAAAGCCTTATTTGAATTTCTACTTTTGGTTCACTCTCTCTTCATTTTTGCTCCTACTTCCCCTCATAATGTCATTTTGATCCATTTAATTATTAAAAAAAAAAAATCCTAGTATGTTCCATAAAAAAGCATCAAGTACTTCCATTTAAATATAAACTATTCTAAGAATTTGATGAAGCTTGTCTAACTGGAATAATTTAATTTATAAATTTGCTCACCTTTTGCTACTCTTTATTTTTTCTGGACTTCCTTTTCATAATGTATTGCTCACTTTGCCACATGTACTGTTTTCATTCTTGCATGCCTCCAATCTCAGACATGCTGATGGCACTTAACTACTAGTTAATAAAATTGGCTCCTAAAACTAGCTGGTGTTCAGCCCAACAGTGAAGCGAAGCCATTGTTCTGTCCCATCAATAACAGACTTTTAAGCAAACAGAAATAGTACAGAGTTGGGTCAATCGTTACCTCCTATAATCAGCACTTTCCTATGCCAGAGCCCTTTTGTTTGACAGGAGTTTCAAATACGTCGTACACGTCCTATCGACAYGAATTCTCTTAAGAAAGAGTGCTTGTTTTCATATCGAGTCCATCACTGGCTCTAGCAGATTGCTTTATTTGTGTATCTTCAGAATCACTATTCATTTTGCTACCTGTCTTAAAGGTTCCACTGCGCTTACATCTTATAACAAAAATACATTAATGAAAACACTCGTAGTGCTGAGTTGGCACTATAACAAACCTACCSCAAAGCCATTCCAAAGACTTATATATGTCTCCAAGCCAATTGTATGAGTGTAGAATAGYGATTTTTTTGCTGCCATAGTATCCATTGTATCCCCTAGGTACAGCTAGTTTGGGAACAAAAGAAGAGTCATTCTGTCCTATAGCTTTCTTTGATAAATAAGGTCTAATGATAATAAGATCCCTAATGAAAAATACAGACCATTGGCCAAAAACAATAACAAAAAAAAGAATAAGTTAATGCACTATTAGTCAGTGACAATAGATGTGTTAGGGTGGTAGAATATTTATACAATACTTGAAAAAAACTGATTTGTAATAGCCATAATGTTTCTTGTTCAGCAGCCAACACACCCAGAGCATTTTATGTGCAATTATCATGAAATAATGCACCAAAATTGACCAACTGTTTGAAATATTCTTAGACACAGATTTACAACTGAAGTTAATTCATTAAAGATTTTTTAATAAGTTGGTTTCTAAACCATAGCTCTGTGATTAGTTTATAATTATTAATAGAGAATATATTAGGACAAAATGTGTTTCTTAATTAATTTTTTTAAATCTACTTTTTCACTCTCTGGAAATATTTATGTCCAATTTCCACTTCTGGAACCAATCCTGCTGTGAAATTGCAGCCTTCTGAAGCATTTGGCATCTCAGAAACCTAGCTATGAAATTTTGCTCATCATTACATTTTTCTCTTTTCCAATTTTACACTTAATTATAGATAATTAAATCAGTCCTTTGTAAATGTATAAGATTGTCAGTCTTATGCAGAGCGGTTCTTTATTTACCATCATTGACAGAATGTTGGAACACTTAGAATTAATTCCTTTATACATTTATTTGTCATACCACTTACTGTAGAAAATGCAGAAATCCCTAAAATAGCTTTACAGTCACAATGCTTGGCACTAACACTTAATCCAAATTTGCCAAGTCACCCATATTTGATGCAGGTTTTCTTCAGTCCCATATAAAGCACTTTTCTTGCCCCTTTCTTCACCCCTCTACCACCCATCTTTTCAACATAAAAAGATCTCTGGATTGATTTTAATAAGTTTCTTTTTTCTTTTTTTCAGAAATCTCTCAGATCACTAAGCTTGGGAGCTATGGTTCACTGCTAGAACTACAACCCTTACTGTGGTTTTGGTCAAGATGAAAAAGAAGTGGAGGAGAAACAGAAAGATAAGAACAAGATGGGAAAAAAAATCCCATTCGCTGTGCCTATTAAAATACAGGAGAGAGACTTTAAAATTGTTATTCTCTCTAATGTTCTAATAATTCTCAGGCAAACATTTTACACACACCCCTCTCTTCTAAACCTCATTGTAACCCAGAGACAATGCAGAGAGTCTTAGCCTGGCAAGCATACTGGGACCCTACTAAATCACACAAACAGCACTAAATCCATCAAGAATCACAGCACCTTGCCGTTACCATTCAGAAACAATATAGAAAGGTACCTATTTTTGTGGGTAATCCATTCATCAGCATGACGGAATTCAAATCTGTGTCCCCTATTTTCCAGGGGAAAGTGGGTCTATACCAGTGAGCTAGAGAGTACCTTTCCTCATCCTATTTAAGTGGTAGTAGGCTTGCCAACATGATGCCCATCTACAAGAAGGGCCAGAAGGAGGATCCGGGGAACTACAGGCCTGCCAGCCTGACCTYGGTACCGGGGAAGATCATGGAGCGGTTCATCTTGAGGGCGCTCACAAGGCAGGTGCAGAACAACCAGGGGATCGGGCCCAGCCAGCACGGGTTCATGAAGGGCAGGTGCTGCTTGATCAACCTGATCTCCTTCTATGACCAGGTGACCCGCCTAGTGGATGAGGGGAAGGCTGTGGATGTGGTCTACCTGGACTTTAGTAAAGTCTTTGACACCGTCTCCCACAGCATTCTCCTAGAGAAGCTGGCRGCTCGTGGCTTAGATGGGTGTACTCTTCGCTGGGTAAAAAAATGGCTGGACGGCCGAGTCCAGAGCGTTGTGGTGAACRGAGTTAAATCCAGTTTGGGGCTGGTCTTGTTTAATATCTTTATCAATGATCTGGAGGAGGGAATTGAGTGCACCCTCAGTCAGTTTGCAGATGACACCAAGCTGGGTGGGACTGTTGATCTGCCCGAGGGTAGGAAGGCTCTGCAGAGGGATCTGGACAGGCTGGATCAACGGGCCAAAGCCAGCTCTATGAGGTTTAACAAGACCAAGTGTCAGGTCCTGCACTTGGGTCACAAYAACCCCAGGCAACRCTACAGGCTTGGGGAAGAGTGGCTGGAAAGMTGCCCRGCRGAAAAGGACCTGGGGGTGCTGGTCGACAGCCGGCTGAACATGAGCCGGCAGTGTGCCCAGGTGGCCAAGAAGGCCAACGGCATCCTGGCCTGTGTCAGGAAYAGTGTGGCCAGCAGGAGTAGGGAGGTGATCGTGCCCCTGTACTCRGCACTGGTGAGGCCGCACCTCGAATCCTGTGTTCAGTTTTGGGCCCCTCACTACAAGAAGGACATGGAGGTGCTGGAGCGTGTCCAAAGAAGGGCGACGAGGCTGGTGAAGGGTCTGGAGAACAGGTCTTATGAGGAGCGGCTGAGGGAACTGGGGTTGTTTAGCCTGGACAAAAGGAGGCTGAGGGGAGACCTTATCGCTCTCTACAACTACCTGAAAAGAGGTTGTAGTGAGGTGGGTGTTGGTCTCTTCTCCAAAGTAACAAGTGACAGGACAAGAGGAAATGGCCTCAAGTTGTGCCAGGGGAGGTTTAGATTGGACATTAGGACAAAATTCTTTACCAAAAGAGTTGTCAAGCATTGGAACAGGCTGCCCAGGGAAGTGGTGGAGTCACCATCACTGGAGGCGTTCAAAAAATGTGTAGATGTGGCACTTTGGGACATGGTTTAGTGGGCATGGTGGTGCTGGGTTGATGACTGGACTTGATGATCCTGGAGGTCTTTTCCAACCTTAATGATTCTATGATTCTATGGTACCAGCACACCAATAACACACGAACTACCATATCAGCATAATCTTTTAAATTTAGTGCTGAGGTTATTCAACAACAGACCAGGGCAAGATATTTGGACTGGAGTTCCAGCTACCACATCTTTTTATGCTTTTGAAATGAGATGTTGATTGGATAAAACACAGAAATTAAGGGACAGAAGTCTAGTTCTGCAATAATGAACTATGTCTAATTTTTTTTTTTTTTTTTTTTTAAAGAGAGACAAGCTTATCCTATTTCAGTATCTCGATCAAAATTCATTTACCTCTACAGGAATATATTGGCAATATCAAAGACTTCAACCCAAGTTCAAGAATGTTTCTGAATACATATTTAATTTTGAGAAGAGCAGTACCCCTGAAGATTACAGTGGTTGAAGTTAATACATACTAAATTGTGGCCAACGTATACTATATTTACCTTGGGAATCAGATTCCCTGATTTTAAGACAGAAAAGCAAATCTTTATTTGATCTTATTTCTATTAACCTGGCCACTGTAGTACCTGATAGGTGCAGTAAAGTGGACTTTCTTCCAACTTGACTATCATCAGTGAGACGGGCTGTGCATAGATCACGGCTGTAGACCCACTATGTGCAACACCACTTATAACACAGGAGGTAGACAGTGACACAATATATGAAGATGATGGGATGGCATATGATTTACCAGAAGCATCACTGTAGTTACAGAGATTTGCTATGTATTAATAAGCAAAGATGAAAGACCAGCTTAAACTTGCAGCTCTAACTTCCAATCATATTAAATACATCAGGACCAAGGGAAAAGGGAATTAATTTTTCTATGAATTGAGCATAGTGGAAGCTGTTGAGAGAAAGTACATCTAAACCTCACAGAAGACCCATTCCAAAGACTTTTACAGAGTAGTGGTTCAGTTAATGATGCAGAATATATGAAGAAAAAAATGACACATTGTAATGGGACAGTAATGACCTCRCTGCATAATGTGAAGATATCCCTATGATACCGAATATGTAGAATCAGTCACCTGAATCACAGTCTCACCTCCACTGTGCGGAGAAAGCACAATAACAATTGCTGAGGAGCATGAATGGTAGGGTAACCGAAGGGGGAAAAAAAAAAACAAACCCAAAACAAAACAAAAAAAAAAGGAAATACAGTGGCTGAGGTTTTTTGTCTTTCACCGTGTCCTGGTTTTGGCTGGGATAGAGTTAAATTTCTTCCTAGTGCTATATTTTGGATATAGTATAAGAATGTTGATAACACACTAATGTTTTTAGTTGTTGCTAGGTAATCTACTTTTCAAGGACTTCTCATCTTCCCATGCTCTGCCAAGCGCACAAGAGGCTGGGAGGGAGCACAGCTGGGACAGCCAGCCCAGCTGGCCAACAGGGTATTCCATACCGTGTGACATCATGCCCAGTATATGAATGAGGGGGGAGGGGGTCCAGGAAGCGGCAATCACTTTGGCTATTGTCTCGGCGGGTGGTGAGCAATTGCATTGTGCATCACTCATTTCATATATTGTATAATTAATATATTATTACCATTGTTATTATTGTTATTCCTTTCTTTTCTGTTCTATTAAACTGTCTTTATCTCAATCCGTGAATTTTTTTTCAATTCTCTCCCTGTCCTGCTGCGGGGGGCGGGGAGAGTGAGCGAGCGGCTGTGTGGCGTTTGGCTGCCTGCCAGGTTAAACCACTACACACCATTACCAGACCACTGGACTAGAAACACGATCCTTCAATAGTGATGGTTACACTTCTGTTTAGAAGGTGGTGCTGCTTATAGTGACTCAAAGCCAGAATTCCCACAAAGCATATCCCAACCGAGACCACTAGCATTTCAATAACTCAGAGAATGGCAGTACTGGATGGTATCGGACAGTGTCGGATCACCATTTTCACTCAGTGTTGGATGGTGCTCCAAACAATTGTTAAGGCAGCATACCTAGTTCCCTACATTCTCTGGTGAGAATAGAGATACTTTATGTAACAGATGGTGCCAAAAGACAACTGTTTTTCATTGTCTTGTATTTAACATATCCATTTATTTTTTTCCTTTTCTTTAAATCTATTGTTTTGTCATACAGGAAACAATTTGTCTCTATTTTAAATAACTTCTCAAGAAAGGACATTTGAGAGGAGATTGCTTAACTGGTGTTTCCTGCTGTTGTTTCCTTTCTTCTAGTTACGGCGTTATCAAACTCCTGCTTCCCACAACTGTAGGCTGTAGCTGAATTAACCAATCAATTTTTATGATTAGTTGCTCAAAAGAATATCTATATATCACTGTTCATAAAAATCTCAGACAACTAAGCTGGTTAGTTTTCTTCAGCGCTGGGTTTTTTCATGTTACATTTTTATGAAAAATAATCCTATTTTACATGTTTTCTGTTGGGAATAAAATCCTCGTAAAATTAAATAATGTTTTTTCCATAACTACAAACTCTCTTAATGTTACACAATGGAACATAAATCAATAAACTTCAAGGTACAGTATTGCACATTCTAAGAAAAATAATAATCTAAAGATTTCATCCTGATAATTTCTATTCTATTGTTTTGTTTATTTGTGAGAAATGTGACACCCAGTACTTCATTTTCCAATAAGACATTATGATAGTCTTATAATGATTGTCAAAGAAACATACAGTGCAGCCTCGAAAGTGCCGGCATTGATAGTCTTATAGGCAAGGAMCTAGACTGAAAGATTCTGTTCTCAGATACCCAGAAAGCATTTCCTGTGCTATTGAGCAAGTTTTTGTGCCTTTGTATTTCATTTCCAAGATAGAAATCCCTATAATTCTTTTATTTTCACATTCCACTTTGCCTACACAGCGCTACCCAGTTTGTGTAATGAAAATACCTCCTCCATTCACTTTTTGGTGAARTTCCTCTCAGTGATCAGAGAGGTAACCTGGCCAATAAGGAGAAGAAATATGTGACTCATTCAATATTTTAATCTTTTAATGGTCCCACCAGAGCATATCCTGCGGATGTAAATTTATAAATGTGTGTGTGCRTATATATATAAATAAATAAAATAAAAACTAATTAATTTAATTCCTAGCATCACCATCATCAGTGCTGATTACAACAATAAGCCTAATAATATTTTCTCAGAATACCTCATCTTCATGAAAAAGAATTGTCAACCCTCAAATGGAAGAGTTTCAGATACAAGCAGGAATCCACTGTTGTTGCTTTTGTGTAAACCCAAAAGTGGTAACAAGCTAAAAACCCTCTAATTTTCAAATATTAGAGAGAGTAGAGATATAACCCCAAAAAGCGCTTGTGAGGGTCATGATAGCTTATAGCTATCAAAACTAGAGCCAGTATTTTAACTCAAAGAGAACCAGTTTTAAAAGTGAGGGAACATAGCTGATCTGTGAATTACATCTTACTGAACATCAGGGGCATTGATTAAAATAATCATTAAAAGTAGAAAGACTTCTAAATGAACATGGTGTGACAAGAACAACCAGCCTGGCTTCTAAAATGAAAAATCCTGCTTCTTTGATAAATCATGGTTTTTATAGGTATCAAAAAAGATACAGGGGGAATTGCTTGAACTTTCATTTATTACTTCTTTGAACTTTCAGTAAGTTATTGGCAGTATTYCTCATTGTTAAATAAAATGAATAGATTAGGAATGCCTGTGTGTAACGAGTTGTTTCCAGGACTGAAAGAAAGTATCAGGAAAACCTAGTCAAATATTAACAGTGAGAGGAGGAGATAACAAGGTTTTGTATTAGCACCAATGTCCTATTTAATACTTGCCTGACAACTGTAACCTGTCCTCTGTCTTTCCTCTCAAATTTTAAGTTCTGATAAAATGTTCATCTGCTGAACAATGGTAATGTTGGTTGCTTGTCCTTTATTTGAGGAAGAGCTTTTGCACATAAACTAATGGACTGATTTTAAGAAAAAACACAATTATTGAATCTTTGCACAGYTAATGATATCTTAGATTGTCTATACAGGATTTCCTTTATCTTCCCTAAGATGAGTACAAGCAAATGCTTCTTTTCTTCAGATTCAGAGAAAAGATTTACAGATAATGTCTAATCTTACTTCACAAATACTATTTGTAATAAAGATAATTTTGTTTAGCATTTTTTATTTTTCCAGGAAAGACTACATCCCCTCTGTCGTCTTCCCCTTCTCACCACCTCCCCCCAAAAGAAGACATTTAAAGTACTGAAGCACAGTTCTAATATAGGAACAGCTGATCAGCAAAGTGTAGAATAAAACATCAGAACATTTCTAAGAGAAATATACTGTTCGGTGTAAAGAAAGGGACAAGTATTTCACAAAATAAAAATCACAAATATAATGTTCCCAGCTCTTTTTGTCCCTAGCAAGTATCTTTTTACAGAGGAACTGGATAGCTATCTATCAGCATATCATGCTATTTCAAAGTGCTCTGAAGTTAAGTAAGTGCCATATGCACTAGTTTTCAAACTGACCAAACACAACCTGTGCTATTAAGTAAATGTTCTTTCTACCTTACTTCTACTCAGTGGCTCCCAATGTTTTGGTTCCTCAAAGGTTTCATGAAAAACTGAAGAGGTTTATAGATGCTTGTGTCCTGAGCTGCAATGTYAAATGATTCTTACTATTTTTTTAATATATCAGTCTTGCAATATGTCCCCAGGGAAGCTGCAGAGTAGCAATCAATCTATGTAAGCAGTTGCTTGTGATGTGACTCCCAGTAGCTAAACAATTTTGTGATATCTTTGGAAAACAAACCAAGAACAAAACCATAACCTTACAGCCACAAAACCTCCAGGTTAAAGAAACACGAAATAAAAAAAMYAAAAAAAACCCCAAAACTCTGGGGAGAAAGAACTAATGGATGAGAAACAAGACTAGAATTGTTATACACTTTTTTGAACCAGATTGATGGCACATGCAACTATGAAGACTTGGTGTCTTCAGAAAAAATCCTTCTTCTTAAAAAAAAAATTCTCCAGTTTCTGCCTAGCATGACATAACTCTACATATTGTTTTAGCTCAGATCAGAAGTGAGCTWTTTCAAGCTAATCTCCAAATTGGCCCCACCTAATGTTCAGGCAAACTTCAGTCTTCTCAGATGAAACAAAACTGGAAGGTGCATTTCAGGAATGCTGACTCTGTTCCTGTCATTAAAAGGCACACAGTCTCTGGGTCAATGAGAGCTCATCAAAACTGAAGTCCCCAAAGTGGGGACTGACTACTTAGCACCTGATGTTTCACTGTCCAGGTCCTCTCCTGTACTCACCAGCCAGTCTTCTGCCCACTTACAGTCCATACACCCAAACTATATCTCACGAATTTGGTTGTAAAGATGCCATGGGAGACCAYATCAAAAGCACTTTGTCAGAAATTAATTACATTAGTCAGGCAAATTTGCCCATGGTGAAGATATGCTTMCCATTCCCAAACATCCTTTTGGGTCATCAGGGACCTCCTCTGATCACTATAGCATTAAATTAAAAATAGATATAAAAATCAAACATATTAAAATGGTAAAATATATCAACTGGTTCCATTAGGGAGGTATAGAAACTGCAAATTACAGTGTCTGAGCAGGTATAAATACTATGTTCAGAATACCTTGGTAGAAACAGCTGGAAACATCTGAAAGGAGATGGAAGAAGTACAAGAAATTAACTGTAAACTGGAAAGGAGAACGGACTTATTCTAGCCAAAGAAAAAGTTATCCACATTTTTCAACAGAGGAAGCTTGTTAGCGTTTCCCTAGAAAGCCCTTAATAGGAAAGTCACCAACAATAAAACTCCATAATTAATGGACAAGAGTTGTGCATAATGACCCTCTCTGTAATGCTGGCATTCTGGTGACAATGGATTCTACATAAATAATCCTAGCATTGTATCGAAGAGCACCAGAAAGAAGCAGTATATGTGTGACTATAATCAGATCTCTGGGACTGGGCTGCAGTTAAGAACTGGATAGAAAAAGACCRAATAGACAAACTGAGATTCTATTCAAGGTCAGGATACATACCCAGAAGATTTATACAGGCCCAAAGTATCTAAGCACCCATTATAGTTGAAGAATATCTAGTCAATACAGTCAGTGGTGCCTAAAGAGCACTTGGGTCATCAGCAACYGGGTATATACTGGAGGACAAGCTGGTGGCTCTCAGCCCGAGGGGTGAGCTGCCGCGAGGTGGGACCGGTGCAGTACAGCTGTGTGGCATTGGCTCAGCCTTGCTGAGAAGAAAATGTTGCAAAGGTGTGAGAAAGTATGTGAACTGCATCTCTGCAAGACAGGATAAGTGAAAACATGGAGGGTAACTGCTGAGATGGTAAAAGCTGTTTTAGAATCCAAGTGGGAAAACATTGATGTGAAGAGGGATAAATTCCTGGGGGAATAAAAAAGGCATAAAAGAGGAAGGCAACCCAGCGGCATCAACCAGCCTGTTCCAAGGAGCAAAGCAGACCCACCTCTCCCCAGCTGGCTGCCCAACCAGCTAAGACCCACTCCTGCTCAGTCAGGTAACCATCAGACCCAGCTACGTGTTGCCCGCGTTGGCAAATAAATAACTGCTTTGTATTTCTGTCTATGTTCTGCTTCCAAAGTGATTTGGGGTATGGTAAAAGGCACCCAAACACCGGTAACACAGTGAGGGAAGGTTACCAGCTCAATGACTATAAGAGGAACTTAAGTATTCTGTGCATGTCAGCCCCTGAGCAAGATKGAGTTCCCTCAGCATGTTCATCAGTTTTCATTTTAAGAGGCATATGTTACCCGGCCTGGCCTCCAGCTGCCATTCCAGAGGGGTGACTGCATTTGGATTTTAGTGTGGTAGGACATACCTTTCTCTCCTGATGCCTTCAGTACAACCTCGCAAACTAGCAGGTACAGACCAGGCTGCTCTGTTGGCTGTTATCATTCGACAAATAACAAAAACGGTAAAACTATGAGAACTCTGTTTTGCACCTTCAGATCTTAATTATCTTCTGTCTCTCCTTCTCCCTGGCTGTTCTTTCTCAACTTAAAATAAACTTTTTCTCTAGCTTTGTTAGAGAAGTTGGTTACTGTATTGTCCTTTACCCTTTTTCCAATGGAAAGGGGACCACATGTGTTTGTAAATAAAAAGATCTACTCTTTCTTACTTTCCTCTCATGAAAGCTTATTTCCTCATTCCCTATGCTTGTGCATGGCAATGCAATATAGTAAAGCAGAGGACAATCCAGAAAGTTTTGTTCTCCTCTTTAAGAAACTATTCTGTGTCTTTACTAGCACCATTCCTGGCCTCTACCTGCTTACTATAGCCTACTAAAGATGCAAAAGTAAAAGTTCATTTTGAGAGCTATTTTTAGATTACTAACTATCCTTCTTTTGTGAGCATCTATATATTGACCAAATCTAATGCCACGGAAAGTGAAATTAAAGGTGAACTCGGTTTCATTTCCCACTGTCTGCAATAACTTGCTTTTAGGAAACATCTGCCAGAGAATCCAGTYGTGCCTCCTTCATGGGCTAAGCTTGCTGCCTTTGTCATAGACATAGATTAACAGTCCTTACCACTACCACCATCCTGCTTTTTTGTTCAGACACCTGCTAGTCTTCCAGGATATTACACTGTTGTTGCCTGTGAAATGCAATGACTTACTGTCATTACATAATATCATCTTCGCATTTAGATTTTTGTAAATTGTGAAAACTGAAGGTTTCCAAATGTTGAAGACTTACACACTTAAGTGATACATGCATTTTCTTAAAAAACAAAACAAAACAGAACAATGCAACATGTTTTCCACATTTTTCTATCTGTTGTTCAAATTTAAGAAGTCTGTTTCAGACTGCTAAAATTAGAAAGATTCTTAAATGTGAGCAAATTTTTTTTGGACAAAATTATCAAAGACTCATTGTACATCTGGAATTTCTGGCATTTTCTGGGAAGKGCAGACTGAGATCAGGAATCAAGAAAGCATTTCTTTTGCTGAGATCTAAGCCAAATAAGTATAGTACTTTCTTAGGTTTGATTAGGTTTCTACTGACAGCAGAAATATTCCTGGCAGCCAAAAAAAATGATAGTTTCCTTTAAACTGTCTGGCCCAAAAATAGACCAATTTATTATAATAAAAAGAAAATTAAAGGATTGATCCATTAAATAAATTTGGCTCATGAGCARAGTCTTGAGCTAAGTAATTCTGAATTGGCATTTATAGAAATATATCAGTAAATTGATTTGCTTGAGAAGCAAGCAGGAAGATGGGTTGTAAGGACAATAGTATAACTATATATAAAATAATTGCTGGCAGCATCTAATGTGAAGAAAGGGCAGAATTAGGAGGCATAAAGTAACCTTATTCGTTGCCAGCATCTAAGTTCAAGATGACTGCATTTCAGATAAAGTATAGGTCAATGAAAAAGCAGTAAGAAAAAGAAGAGTTTCTGATTTGAAACTGTTTGAAGCAACTTCACCTTAAAAAATAGATGTGAAAGAGCATGCTGTTAAAGTCTGAATACTTCTATGAAGATGAATTTGAATAGGCAGTTAACAGTTATTACTGATTATATGGCTTGCAGAAAGAAACCAGCCTTCAAAAAATAAAATAAAGTCTGCCCTTGAAAACTGGAAATACAGCACATTGTGTAATGATAGATAAAGCAATGTCTTAAACAGGTAAAGTTAGATGAAATACAGCAAGATTCCTGACAAAATCCTATCTCTGTTCAGCTCATTTTTCTATATACAGCTAGAAAAGCAGTGAGCTAAATCTCATAAAGTTCCTGACTGACCCACTCTTCAAAAGCATCTTTAAAGATTTGCTTAGCTTCGTACACAACTACAGATTTCATTATATTGTGTGACTTAAGCATGTACTTAAGAGTCTGAATAGGGACTGCTTTAAATACGTGCTGTGTTTGGCTAAATTGGACTGTAAATATATCTGGTGCTTTCCCCTGTGGGAAACAGAGAACTTGGCAAGATTGTTAATGAAGTTCTAAATGAAAGTAGTCATCTATGTTTCCTCGTCAGTGAGGAGATGATTGCTCTTCAGAGGTGATTTTTTTTCTCTGCACAGAACCATTAGGTCCAGATGACAAGTTTAGACAGATACGTAACATTTAGATGGCTCCCGTGAAGACAGTGCAGCCTGCTTTAAATGGGCTACCTCCAGGTCCAGCAGGAGGCTGGCAATACCCACGTGGCTAATGTCCCTGCTTCTCATGTCACGCTGTTCCTGTTTCTTCAGAAAGACTAGGAATGTCTTCTATCTCCYTGCATACACTAAAATCCGAGCAGAAAAGTATCATCACCCCTTCCAAAAACACATATTCTTACCTGTTTTTTTTAGCATAGACTGATTCTCTGAAATATTTTTTAAAGCGAAGACATCAGGCAGCAGTTCATGACTGGAAAGAAGCTGGAAAGAAGCAATGACCAAGGCATCTAAATGCAAAAAGGAACAAGATTTGGGCTTCATCTTCATCCTCAGCAGGCTGCCAGCTCAGTCTGCCACTTTCTGTGCAGCCCCGTCTGAAACATAAATTGTCTTCCCATCTGTTGTTCAGGAAACCAAACAGTTTGATCCAGGTGTGGATTACAGTGCTGAGAGAAGCAACCTAAAAGTTAGCCGCAGCAGCGCCTGAGTGAGATGTCAGTGTTGCACTGATGAAACAGTTGTGACACTGGCAGAGCCCAAAAATGGCGAGTAGCAGACTATCTCACAGAAAATATTAACTTTCTATCTTTTGGCTGAATCCTGAATTAGATAAACGTCAAAACTTACCTTATAGTTCTTCAGAATAAACGGGCAGATAAAGACATTTCAAGATTAGAAGATTAGGATTTTGTGAGAACATATAAACTGTTATGTAGAGATTGGAGCTCACAGTGAGAAAGACAGCATGCTCTCCCCTCTACTCAGTGCTGGTGATGCCAGACCTGGAATACTGAGTCCAGTTATGGACTCCCCAATACAAAAGAGACATGGACACGCTGGAGAGAGTCCAGTGAAGGGATGCTAAGGTGATTAAGGGACTGGAGCATCTCTCCTATAAAGAAAGGCTGACAGAGCTGCAACTGTTTGTTCAGCCTGGAGAAGAGAAGGCTCAGGGGGATCTCATCAATGTATAGAAATACCTGAAGTAAGAGTGCAAAGATGGAGCCAGACTCTTCCCAGTGGTACCCAATGACAGGACCAGAGGCAATGGGCACAAACTGAAAAACAGGAGGGTCCATCTGAATGTCAGGAAACACTTTTTCACGGTGAGGGTGACCAAAGACTGGGACAGGTTGCCCACAGAGGTGGTGGAGTCTCCAGCCTCGGATATATTCAAAAGCCATCTGGACACGGTCCTYAGCAAATGGCTTTAGGTGGCCCTGCTTGAGCAGGGGGGTTGGGCAAGATGATCTTGGAGGTCCCTTCCAACCTTTATCATTCTGTGATTTGGTGATTCTCTCTTGTGTGGTTTGTATGTTACAGAGCTCATGGTTGTGTGAGGGTCTGAGCAGTGACCTCAACTATATCTGCACTAACAAATAAAATGTGTGATGGTCTGTTTGTTCATCCTGAGACCAAGCACTGCAGTTTAGTTAATTCTATACAGCTCAACTCCCTTCTGCCTAAAATAAGGTGGCTTCATCCATACTACCTTTTAGGAATGGTCCCTGATTTATATTAACCTCCAAAATGGCGTTGTTGTCTAATCAGCAAAAACCTAAAATGTGCCAAGGAGTGCACTAATGATTAAACAGTATGAGCAATCCCATGCCAATGCTGGGCCAATGTCCTGGCCTTGTTCAGCTTAATGGTATAGATGTAGCTTTTATATTTATAACAGAATAAAGGAATACATAAAATAYAGCTTTAATTTCACTGTATTAATGTTTAGCATTAATTTCCTTAGCAACACCATTTTCAGCTCTAAAGTCTCTAATGATGCCCTGGGTTTGGTACCTAACCAATATTTCCATTTATTATATAAGCTTGTTGGCTTCATACTCTGTCTTTGGTGTGAGAGGCCTCCAATATAATCAAGGAAAATTAGAAAAAATATATGTTTTTTGTCATTATAGTCATCAGATTTGCATCTCTAAATGCATATAGGGCAGAAATCTCTCGAGTTTTATGTTACTTTTATGGATTTTTTTATACAGTACATTTAAGGATTTAAAAGCTTTCTGTTGTGCTTTTGAGGCCCACTAATAAAAATTGAAAATACTATTAACAAAGCTATAACTATTTTTCCTTGAATTCTGTATACATTTATACCATCAAAGCCTGAATAGTTTTTTTTATAGGAAGATGTTTTGTATGTATTTCAATAAACACACCTGAAAAGCACATTTATGAGCATGACAAAATAAATTATGCATCACTGATTAAAGGGAAATACACATTATAATTAGGTATGAGCAGTACCAGAAATGCTGGGCAAAGAACAAAGACAGCAAGCTTTGTATAGTTTAAGGCAGAGATTTGTAATTCGCACAGTTGYCAAAGGAAATTAGTCAGCTCAACTTTATGTTTTAGTCTGCAAATGTATTGCAATTCTTTGCTTTCCTTCTGGCTGCACTGCTATGAAGTTTAAAGATCCATGTTCTTACAATATTAGTCATGGTTTTGACAAATCTAGTCTCTTGTTTCTCAGTGTCAAGCAATGGTACAAGTTCTTCAAATGATCCAATACACAGATAATTACAACTTCTTAAAATATAATTTTATATATGTAATACTTGTTTTGTAATATGGACAATGTAGGATACAAAACTATAATTCAAAAATATTTTTATTACACTTTCAATTCAGATAGTCTCTTAGAAAGACTGATGCCTCATTCTCTGAAGTGCCTCTCTTTTTCTAGGAACTAATGCATGTGAGCCTTTTCTCAGATGTAGAAAATTGTCCTTCAAGACAATGATCATGCTAATGGGAAAGGATACCTTCATTTCAGCTGTAGAGTAAGTATCATTTCGTTGTTACTTCTTTTGTTGCATCCTGGTTAATTTATTTAAGTTGATGTTGAGCAGATGATTTATGGTTTCGCTTTTGCATGAGCAGGAATTTGTATTTGAAACTATATAGAGCAGCTACAAATTGTTCAACAACTACCTGTTATGTTTTACAGGTTTTAGCCTTTAAACCAGGAAAGAACCTCAAAATAACAACTGATAGATTTTACCCTGCTATTCTTGTTCAACTCCAAGCCTCCATTTCCCCCTTCTTCCTCTACCTCCAGTTGTTTCAGTACAAATACTGAATTTGCAAGGAATATAAAATTTCATCCTATTTGTACAGTCAACATGTCTTTGAAAATAAGGAGCCATAGTCCAAGGTATAGATCACTGGAGTGGAAAGCTGGATTCGCATTCCCAGCCTTCTCTTGACAGTTTGTGAAATCTGTGTAAGATTCACTGCAGCTTATTTTCTGCAGGTATAAAAATAAGAAAAATAACACCTCTTATTTTCTCAAGTGCTTTTGGGATCTAGAAATGTGAAATGGAATGTTAGACTGTGACATCCACAAAAATATTCTTGATGTTTTTGTAATCCCTGTAGATACACTTAATATGAAGTTACTTGTTACGAACAAGTATCAACAGACCAGAAACACCATATTTTATATGCATATTATTTAACAAAGCCAATAATAATAATATTTCATCCTGATAAATATTGAAGTCATTTAAAAATTGAAGTTATCTTTAAATTGGGACTCTTCCACTAACCAGAAATTTTGAAGTTGTTTAGTCACTAATCGAAATGAAAAAAAATTTCTTTCCAGGTTTTAGCTCGCTGTGATGCTTTCATTCTGGCATAGACTTCCTGGTTACATACCAGACCGCTGCAGGCTGGTTGACATCATGTCATAAGTCACCTTGTTCATCCTCATGTGTTCATTACACAGATAATTATCTCAAATACTCATGTCAAACTCCAGATCTCTTATTTTTTAAAACATAGGAAAATAAATTTAGTATGCCTGAAAAATTCACTCCCCAGTCTTGTGTACCTCAAACAGTCCTTCTAATTCTCCTAAACTATGACAGCTGTCATTTAGATAGACCACCTTTCCATAACAATATTTCAAAGTTCTCAAAGTAGGAGGTGATTCTTCTCCAAACTGTGAGAAACCCCAAGAAAACTCCATCCAACATTCATCTCTACTCTTTTCTATGTCATCTTTCTCTCACTTGATCACTCCATTCACTGGAAGTTCTCTACCCTGTGACTGCCCCAGGGAGAGCCCAGTATTTACCTAGAGTCAACAGGCACCGGGGCAAGAGTATGGACAAAAGCAGCTCTGATTCATCACCCTTTGCCATGGCGAGATGACAAGACATCATGAAAGGTTACTTCTTCTTTCCTGGTGTAAGCAGTCCAGGCTCGCTGGTTAGAGGAAAACAGTTTTGGGGCAAGACTGCAAGAGGCTGCAGGAATTAGGGGGATTGCCAGAAACAGGGCTGCAGAGGAGGTGTATGTAGGCAATGTTTGGAGCCAAAGTGTCTGTCCTCTCCAAACCTGGACTGGACGCGTCATGGAAGAAGTTTGGGTGGGAGAGCAGAAAGTAACCTAATCTGTGGGAAAATACAGGGAAATATTGGAAGTTGGACCACAATATTTGTAAGAGGAGTGTACTGCACTGAGGCCAGTGCCAGCTTTGCCAGAGCTCAGGCCCAGGTAGGTTCTGCAAGGGACCAGGGAGCAGTGGATGTCACTCCAGAGGAGGCTGGATGTCGGCACAACAGCAGTGCTGGGGGCACAGGCAGCAGCAGCAGCAGCCGGGAGGATGACCCAGGTAATAACATAAAAAAGTGGCCCAACAATAACGTTTGAGAACAATAGCTCCTAGACATGTTAAGTTACAGATGAAGCAACCCTGTTGGAAAGATTCATTAATATCCATAATACGTCCCCTGTACAGACTTCTTACTGTACACATTTTTTTGCTTATGAGTATATGCTTGTTTACATACTTAAAATTAATGTTAAAGAAAATCAATTGTTTGGGTTCTCAAGTGAGTAAAAAGCAGATGTCAGGTTCGTATTAGCCTGTACAATCTCTGTTCTTTCCCTTTGCACATGCACAGAGCTTCTGACTTGAAACTGGGAAATGGCCAAATAGATCTGTTCATTTTCTAATTTTTGACTATTTGACTTTACAACTTACACATCTTCAATCTGCAGCAAGGAAGTTATTAACCGAAAGACAGGATGTGGTTCTGGTTCCAGGTATAATTAGCAGAACCTGATCCAGTTTCAAGGAGTTTCCTCTATGATGAAGAATATCACTCCCATACAACCTCCAGAAGAGAAGCTGGAGCTGCATATGGACTTCAGGAACAGATTCAAGAATGCAGACTGGCCTACCTTGTCCCTTCCAAACTCAGCCCCATGCCAGCTGTTCTGGAAAGTCTCAGTGCAGTAATTTTTGTTACTACTGCTTTTGCAGTGGTGTATTTCAGGCCTATAAATGTTCTCTTTGCTTCACTATTGTTTCGTTAGACTGCTAAATCTTTCCTAGGAAATGCAACTGAGGATGGCAACACCACTTTTTAAAGGTGCATAATTGAAAGCAAAGCAATTAAAATACGTATGACAAAAGGTATAGAATAAAGCTTGAGAGCTTTCTCCCTTACAAATGTCAAAAGTTCAAATAATCACTTAACCAATGAAAGGTTATACAGAATCACCAAAATATATATAGGAAATATAAATAAAAATGCACAGAAACCTAATGTAAATTGTTAAATAAAAAATGAATAGAGGTAAGTATTAAATTTCCTTGTTTCTGCTCTAAAGATGCAAATTAGATTAAACTTCAAAACACAGTTCAATTTCATTATGAAAATCAGGTTGTCTGCCTTACTTAATGACTTCATTGTATTGCCTGTGGTGAGGTGCTGAACAGCTGTATCTTCCATAGCTAGCAAAAAAAAAAAAAAAAAAAAAAATTCTGGTTATCATCTACAAAAGCTTTATGGACATGCAAAGGATATGTAAAGGCATAGAAAAGAAGATTCTTCTTCCACAGGTGGGTCAGCATCTTTCTTCATTATGGACCCATAAAAAAAGAAAACATACTAAAAACATCGGAGTTCTTAACAAAAAAACCCAACCAYCTTGTTGTAACATATATTTAATTCAAATACGCAGAAAAACAGTCTGTTATTCACAGTCTCAGTTGCAATAGATAACAGCAGTATCCTATATTGAAACAAAGGTCTGTAGCCGTGCTGAGGATCAGTACAAAGGGCTAATAAGGATATCTCTGAGCAAAYGAACATATGTGAATTGTTCTACAAAACGTGCTTTAACTCTTTTAACAGATCGATCCTTCTTATCCCATCAAATGTGTGCCACGTATCATTTATTTTATTAACGTTGAGCTGTATTTCTTCCATCCTGCATTCTTTATATTTCATTTTATTTACTCCCTGTGCTACTGAAGCACTAAAAACTTTCTTAAGTCAAAAAAATACCGAGTAACAGAAACATTTACTTTCTGAGAAGATAATTCTAAGCCATAGGTTATTTCCAGCCTACAAGGAGCTGATAAAAAAATACTGTATTAGGGAAGATAGCAGGACATAAGCAATGACCCTGGAATTTAAAGCGAAGGAATAGACTGGTAAAAAGTCAACCACCTGCTACCTTGAGCATTTTCAAAACTCAGCTTATTATTCAGCTAATGTAAATCATTGGTTTAGACCAAGAAACATATTCAAATTAGGAACTATCACATGGGATTTTACAACCACTCTAAATTTTTTTTCAATATTACTGTCATGGTTTAACCCTAGCCGGCACCTAAGCACCACGCAGCCRCTCGCTCACACCCACCCTCCAGTAGGATGGGGGAGAGAATTGGGAGGGCACACGAAGGAAAACCTGCGGGTTGATATAAAAACAGTTTAATAATGGAAATAAAACAAAGTAGAACAGTGATAACAACAATGAAAACAACAATAACAGAATATACAAAGCAGGCGATACACAATGCAACAGCTCACCCCCCACATGTTCCAAACAAACTTGCATATCCTGAACCCCCGAGCCCTCCACACACACACACACTAGTTTTATACTGAGCATGATGTCACAYGGTATAGAATACCCCATTGGCCAGCTGGGTCAACTGTCCTGGCTATGCTCTCCCCAGCTCCCCCTGCACCTGGCAGAGCATGGGAGGCTGAAAAGTCCTGGCGCAAGCACCACCCAGCAACAACCAAAGCATCAATGGGCCATCAACGTTCCCTTCATTATCAAACCCAAAACACAGCACCCCCTCCAGCTACTGGGAAGAAAGTTAACCCTGTCCCAGCTGGAACCAGGACAATTATCAAAATAATAGATTAAAAAAAAAAGATYAAACAGTTTTGAAGAAAGAGCATACTCACAGCTATTGCTATCTTTTCTTTTCTATGGGCAAATGCAGAGAGAAAATTGGCCAATGCCAAAAGTTATGTTCAATCAGTAATGAAGCCATGCAGTTTACGCATACTCAGCAAATATTCGTTATGCTTCCCACAGAAAACACAACTCACCAAATTCACAGACTTTAGTAAAAATGGTGCAAAAATGGACCTCAAAAACTATTCTAAGCTGGCAGGTGTCAGATGTTTTCTCTTATTAAAGATACTCAGTGGCAGGGAATCTACAATGTTCCCAGGAGTTTTATTCTAGTACTACATTATGCTTACAGTTCAAATAGTTTTCCAAATGTGTAAACTGAATTTTTCTTCCTGCAACTCAAACAGATTACTTCTTGTCTTATCTGCCCTGAACCTGTAGGAAAGGTCACCTCTTCTTCTTTACAACAAAATTGTGTAACTCTGGGCAGTAATCTCTTAAGCCCAGTAAGCATTCACAGTCTCAATCATTTTTTTATACGTCATGTTTTCCCAACCATCTCCTGTTGGTTTGCATCTTTCCTGAAGTTCATTCAGTGCCCAGAAGAGAACACAGCATTCCTGTGAAAGGCTTTCTAGTACTAGACTGTGCAGTCATATCACTTCACAGATCCATATCTGTAGTCGGTTGTTCCCGCTAAATTACAATACCTTGTGTTGTCTTGAAGAGCTTTGTAGTATTTTCATATCATATCTCCAATCTGTTAAGACCTGCTGAATTCTAATCCTTCCTCCAAAATAATTTAATTCCCTCCTGGTTTCAGTAGTCTGAAACAGCAATAATTCAAGTGGTTAATAAAAGTTTTTAATATCACAAGATCCAGATGCCTTGCATTTCCTTACGTTTTGAAAAAAAACAGTGAAAACTACTCTCTCTGTGTATTTGTACAACTGTTTTTGCACCCATGCTATAATACTTTTCCCAAAAATGCCTCAATAGCTTTTTTATAAGTAAGCTGTGTGAAACAGTGCCAAAAGCCTTTCTGAAGCTAAGATATATGATATCTACAATTTACTTCTGTAGAAAGATCTCTTACCTTCCAGAATTATTGAGGAAATTGAAGATAAGGGTCTGGTTTATAAACCCCTTCTCCTTTTCCCTTTCCTACCTCTTCAAAGATGCACACCTTATTTGCGTGTTTTTAGCCTTGTGGTATTTCATATACCTTTCAGAAATTATCAATGAGAACTTTTCTGAAATTGCCTCAGCCAGTGCTTTACAAATCCCAAGACGAAAGAGTTCTCCAAGGTCCTAATTATTTTGTTATGGTCAATATGAGAAACTCCACTGCAAGGAAAAAAAATAAAACCAGCAGTATATGCCCCAGTTCTGTATCACTAGATTCCAGGACAGATGGGCTTAATTTCTACTTTGTGACAGTTAGGTACTGATCATAACAGCATGTGAGGACCACAGTGGCTCATACAGAACCCTTCACTTGCAATTTGGGCTACGCAGAAAATATGATAGAAGACAGGAAAACTCAGGGAAAAAAATTGTGTTAAACGAAATGTTGCATTCATAAAATTGTATCTTGTTCTATTCCAAACCTGATAGCAGAACTGAATAAGCACATTTTAAACCATGTTGTTTAATTTTCAACATTTCATTTTCTGTTCATCTGAATCACAAGCTTTGCTCTATAAAACAATTAGTTCCATGATCACAGGAGTTGATGAAGCCTGGTTTGTCTGAATTCATGCCTGTTGTTTACTGATGCTGTGATTGTATCACCTTTTCTCAAAATTGGGAATACTGAAAAGGGTTATCTCGCATGTGAGTTCTCTACTGCCCACCATCAAAGAAGTCCATATTGCAGCCTCTTCAGMAGACAAGATTCTTTGGCATTTTTTTCTCCTCCTGTCCACAGTTTTCACATCATTTTTATGACTTCAGGAATTCTTTTCCTGCTAAAAGTCTAAATCAGATCATCGTGCTCTCAATAGCTAAAAAGAGAACCCAGAGAGTGTGAATCCTGCAATAAAACATGTTAAGTCAGGTGAGATGATCCCACCTTTAGTATATASTTATAATGGACCAGGATAGTTTAATATTTTTCTGAACCATCCTTAGTTTTTCTCCCTTAATCATCAAATGTAGTTTAATAGGAAAAGTCTTCCTGATACAAAACTTGAAGACAGCTAAAAAGTAAAAATATCACATCCTAGCAGAGATATTTTTTTTTTTCTCGCCCTAGCTTTCACCTTCAGTGTCAGGAAACACAGAGAAAGAAAAGACATGGACACCTGAGGACTTGTCAGCTCAAAATCTTCAAACTAAAATCGATAAGTTCCTTCTGTGAGTTAATAACATGGACTGTGGGAAATACCAGGAACAAAGTTTTGCAGACAGAGGTAACCCTGGGATAACACAGCAGTGCGTTAGCACAGCAAGACAGGGGATAACACAGCAGTGAATTACCTCAGCAAGACAGGGGATAACACAGCAGTGAATTACCTCAGCAAGACAAGACATTCAGCAGATTTTGTTAGTGAGCACAAGATTCAGAAATGCAAAACAGAGGGTTAGAAAATCAGTCAGCAGCTCACAAACATTTGCAGGATATCATGTGCAGAAGGAAAACGCAGATTTGTGTTCATGGGAAATAGGGTCTCCGCTTGATTATCCCAGAAACAGAAACTCAGCAGAAAAGTAGGTGCATAATCAACATGGGGAACTGACATGGAATCCCCTTTTCACCGAGTTTAAAAAAAAAAAGAAAAGAAAAAAGAAAAAAAAGAAAGTTCACAATTAAAAAGTGAAACACAGGATTTGTGCTGCCTGCAAGATGAATCTAAAGTGGTTAAGGATTATCACTGCTGATTAGACGTTCTTATCAAAACATCTCAATTAAAAAGTAAATTATCTTATTATTTTTAATTGGCTAATAAAACAGCCTTTTTTCCATTTAAGAAAATTACTCTTGGCTTTTGCCTGTTAAGGGTTTCTCTTCACCTAACAGTTCTTTTACAGCAATAGGGAATGTGATTTTTACAGCAGTTGCTACGCTGCACTACTTCTTCCTGCAWACACATCTGATGCCTTAAAGTCTTTTTATGAAATACATTCGTTTACCTTAAAAGTGGAGGAACCTACCTCACCTTCAGCGTGGAGTGAGAAGGTACATGTACACAAGGAAACAAAAAAAGTAAGCCTCCATTATTATTCTCTGAGGATGGCAGGGTAGAGGTGAACTTGTTCCCACCCAAACGAGGGGGGCACACACAGACTGCCGATGGGAATCGTCCCCCACCTCTGCAAACTGCTAGATCATGACCACACATTGTTTGGGACACTTCTGATTGACACTGGCCAAAAACATACTAGGGACCGTGATAACAGCTTATCAATATGATCACCCACCAGTGCTCAAGGTCTGTCCCCTGATCGTGCTTGGTTTACTGCTACGGAGCCAGGCAGATCCTGATGGGGAGTTAACGCAGACTAGCCAGATACCGTGACTGCACAGCCTACCTTACCGTACACTAATTTCTCTTTTAAACAAGCCTCAGCCAGGGAATGAGGACCAAAATCTGTTTTACAGGAGATAAGTAACACCGGTGAATTTTCTGRCGGAGAATCTATGATAAAATTGACTAATGGCACAGAACAAAACCTGAGTGTTACATTCAAAACTGACAAAGCTTGAAATCAAAACCTCACTTTGACATGTCTTTGTTCTGACTAGGTCTGAAGGCTTCAATAATTTACTCATGTAAAATGGCTTTATTAATATTTAAGCTCAAAGATGGGTAGGCATGTAGAAAATGTCATTAAAACCGTGGGGTTTTATTTTCTTTCTTTCCTCTTTAGTCATGTTTTACAGCTGTAAATATGGATAGAGACATATTACATTTTATATTTATATCCTGCCTGGCATACTGGAGAAAACCCAAATGACATCATCTATATGCTATATCATATAAACAACTATTGGTTACTCTTAAAATGTGACTGCTCAAATCCTTGCATATACACACATGCGCAGACACAGGATTGACATTTCCTTATCACACACATATTAACTTTCTCTATATGCAATATCAAGATAAATTCTACAAATTCCTTAACATCTGAAATGAGATGTGTTTATTCTTTAGCTTAATTATAATCTAGGGAAAGATATTTTCTTTTTTTGAGAGGTAATTTAAAAAACAAAAACATTCATAAGAGCTAATTAGTGTTTCTTTCACTGATTTCCATCTCTTTGTTCAGACACACATGCAATTCCCAATGACAGGCACTCTCTTTGCATCAGCCTCTGCAGGACTGGCTTTCAATCACACAGACAGCTAGGCAACAGAGCTAGATTTTTTTTTTYCAAAGTCTAATTCAGAAACATACATAGCTGTCCTTTTCCTTGAGAGTATGAAGAAGGCAGTCACAGTGAACTTAAATGCACCTRTTAGCTGAAGTCACTCTGAAGTGGACTAATTGGCAAAGATAACCATTAAGCAATGCTAGAAATTTGTTATTTCTGCAGACTGGCTGGTAACAGGTTGGTTGGGTATTATTCTGGGGGGAAGGGTTGTGGGGTGGGGTTTTCTTTCATAAAATAAAAGGGAGGAAGACAAATTATGCTGAAAATATGTTATTACTARAACTTTTATGTATTTGATGCTTAATTGAGGACTGAATCAATATAATTTTTATTATATGACACCTTAAAATGAAAAGGGACTATTTGGGGTGAGATGGGTATGATCACCCAGATTAGCCACATCTAGTCCAGCAAATAAAAGGCTGAGGGCAYGGGCCCAAGCACTGGCATGCAATTGGCCATACTCTTTGACATTTAGTGAGCTCCATGTCGTAACACTAGTGCAGGCTTCCCCCCAGTGCCTGGGCATAGTTTGGGGGTTAGCTGAGCCCCAACAGACACTTTTTATGCAGTCATCCTGTTTTGGGGGTGTAAGAGAGTCCAGGTGGAGGGATATGATCTGTGTTGTGCCAGTTGCCTCAGGCCAGAGAATAGCCCCTGTATCATTTTATTTATCAATCTGGCTGTAGCTGTTAATTTATAGAGGAAAACACATGAGAAAATGTGGCATTCCTCCATGTTTCTTCCCTGGGACACAGAAAAGGCTTGATTTCCTCAACAGAGGTAAACAAACCTAGAACTAGACCTAAGAGAAGCCTCTCTGGGAAAGTCAGGACCACCGAGCTATGTGCTTTGTATGTCAGACCACAGCACACAACTAAAATTTTCCTTTTAGATCATCACATCCCACATGCATTACCTCAAGAGCACTTTGTCTTTCTGTTTACTTCACACTCAGGAAATAGCTATGAAACTGTATTTAAACGTAAATCAGTTGAGTGTTACCTTGAAAGTTTCTTTCCTAACATAGTCTGACAAATCTAAAGAAATTCAAATGCTCATACCACCGCAGAAGGCATGGAGAGGATGAAGTTTTTCTTCTGAGCCACTGAACTCACAGGGGTAAAAAGGCAATTTGCTGAATTCTATAAAGAGAATTCTATGCAAGACATTACCATAGCTGTAATACAGTGAAACTGCTAACAGCGCTTAAAAAAGCAAAAGAGCGGCTCACCTGCCCGTGAGCGAGGTGTTAAAACAATTGTCAYGATTCCAAAGTAAGGTAGGGATTGGCGTTTGAAGGAGAAGGCCCCACCGACGGCGGGAGCCCGRCCCGGGGCCCGGGCGGGCAGGACCAGGCGCGGGGCGCCGGCAGCCGCCGGAGCTGTCCTGCTGCCACCTGCGGGTGCGCGGGCGGCGCGGCAGAGGCTGCAACGGCTGCCGCGGGCAACGCGTGGGAGCTGCGTCCGCGGGACCGGGACCCGCCGACACGTGAATGACCCCGGCATTCTGTCGGCGGAGGAAAAGCGCAGGCGATAAAGAGCAGGCGTGTCAAGAACCAGTTGAATCTGGAGATTCGTTTTTAGAGATACAGGCTTTTAKGTCAAGGTCACCAGCTCAAATCCAGCTGATAGCAGGTCATCGGTCTACAGAGGCTTTTGCAGGTACTCATGAGAGGTGAGGCTTCCCCAGTTCTGAACGGTGAAACACCTAATATTAATATTCTCAAGGTGAAACACACTTTGCCATCCTCTTACAGACCTCGTGGGCTTTAAGGGTGACATCATGCAGTACACGTTTGTGTATACATGCATAGGAGATTTTTTTTTTTACACRGCTGACATCAGAGATCTAATATACTCAATTTGCCTCAGAAACAAAAAATAGGAAAGCTTAAGTAAAGCCCATCCTGGGCAACAGTAACTTGGAAGCTGAGCACAGGCAGTTTAACCTGCGATATCAAAGCTTCATGATGGAAGCCCACAAGGAAACAGGAGATACGCAAACACGGTGGTGTGTGCGCTGGTGCGGAAGATGAGAATTACACAGCCTTAAGCTGCACGTGAAATTTGTCCCGGACTGCAGAAGGGCCTTTTTATTAACTTGGACAGTGAAATGTTTAATAATGTTTGTCATTTTCTTACAAACATTTTAGACTCTTGTGGTGGGCTGACCCTRGCTGGACCCCAGGTGCCCACCAAAGCCRCTCTATCACTCCCCTCCTCAGCTGGACAGGGGAGACAAAATATAACAAAAGGCTCGTGGGTTGAGATAAGGACAGGGAGAGATCACTCACCAATTACCGTCATGGGCAAAACAGACTTGACTTGGGGRAATTAGTTCAATTTATTACCAATCAAATCAGAGCAGGATAGTGAGAAAATAAAMCCAAATCTTAAAACACCTTCCCCCCACCCTTCCCTTCTTCCTGGGCTCRACTTCACTTCCCAGTGGCACAGGGGGATGGGGAATGGGAGCTGCAGTCAGTTCATCACACGTTGTCTCTGCTGCTCCTTCCTCCTCACACTCTTCCCCTGCTCCAACGTGGGGTCCCTCCCACAGGAGACAGTCCTCAATAAACTTCTCCAATGTGGGTCCTTCCCATGGGCTGCCGTTCTTCACAAACTGCTCCAGCGTGGGTCCCTTCCATGGGGTGCAGTCCTTCAGGAACAGACTGCTCCAGCGTGGGTCCCCCACGGGGTCACAAGTCCTGCCAGCAAACCTGCTCCAGCGTGGGCTCCTCTCTCCATGGGTCCACAGGTCCTGCTGGGAGCCTGCTCCAGTGTGGGCTTCCCACAGGGTCACAGACTCCTTCAGGCATCCACCTGCTCTGGCATGGGGTCCTCCACGGGCTCCTGCTCCACCGTTAACCTCCATGGGCTGCAGGGGGACAGCCTGCCTCACCATGGTCTTCACCACGGGCTGCAGGGGAATCTCTGCTCCGGCGCCTGGAGCACCTCCTCCCCCTCCTTCTTCACTGACCTTGGTGTCTGCAGGGTTGTTTCTCTCACATATTCTCACTCCTCTCTCCCGGCTGCTGTTGCGCAGCAGGTTTTTCCCCTTCTTAACTATGTTATCCCAGAGGCGCTACCACCATCGCTGATGGGCTCRGCCTTGGCCAGTGGCGGGDCCRTCTTGGAGCCGGTTGGCATTGGCTCTGTCGGACATGGGGGAAGCTCCTAGCAGCTTCTCACAGAAGCCACCCCTGTAGCCCCCCCGCTACCAAAACCTTGCCACKCAAACCCAATAAAACTCTATATGTGAGGCTGGGTCAAATCTTATGGGTTGATATATTGGTATGCAACTGTAACTAAATCAATGTACAGTAAGCCAGAAGGATGCAGTAAATCACAGAAGAAAACTGCTCCTAAATTTTCTTTAATCTTTAGACTTAAGACTGTGTTGGTGATTTTTTTTAAGTCTGATTTGTTTAATAATGTACATACAGATAGAAGAATAGTTAAGAAACATAACTGTATTTTTGGACAGCAAATTATTATCTGGCTAAAAATTATTAATAGAAATCCTTGGAAAAAAATTRTTGGAATGGAAAAAGGATATAATTTATAATTATATTTAGATAATGTAATTTATTTATAATTTAAATAAAAATATCTAATTTCTAGTGAAAAATACACATAAATTATTATTAGATGGAAATTTTACAAAATATGGCCAAGGAGCCAATGCCACTAAAAGTCAGACCCAAAACCCAGAGCTCCAACAATTCAGTCTTTTGTTAGTTCTAGTTAGCATGGTTTTCATCATGTGTAAGTGAAACTTTACCTGCCTATCTAGGTTTTATTCACTGCTGAATCACCTGGTGGCAAAACCAAAGCAAAGACATTCAAAAATGCCAGACAGAGGTGAAGCTGTTTCTCTATCATCTCCCTCAAAGCAACACAAATTTGTAAAAGTTGTTTCCTAAGTATCCAGCTGCCATTTAACACATTTTACTATAAATGACCATGGAAATCTTTACATCAATAAACATAATGTACTTCTATGTGCTACAGCCATTCTTATTTTAGATATGTCTCTTCATCGTCCGTCCTCTCCCGGTATATTGCTCTGGACTGAAAAAAATCCTAAAAACAAAGGAAAGCCTAGTGTGTGAAATTTCTTACTTTCTACATAAGACTTTGTCAGGGAATAGTGAAATTAAAGGTACAAAATAATAAAAAGATAATAAAAATACAATAGAAGAACTGATGAACACCTGTTGTTCTGTTTTATATATTCATGTACCTGCTTTTACATTGCACAAAAAACATAAATGAACAGTTTCTAACGTATCAAGCACTGATAAAAACAATAAAAAAATTTCACTTTCTTTAAATTTTGGTTACATTTAGTAAAGATTTAGCTAAGAAGTCACTTAGCCACCTAGCCTCCAATGATAAATTCACTAAGTTTGTGCTAGAATTAACAAGTATAATAGTTTAAAAACAAATTCATATTGAAAAATACGTAATTTCTCAACAGCTTAGGCAGTAATTTTAACATTGTCACTTTTTAACTATTATGTGGCAAAACAATTGATGATCCATAAAAAAGTTAAAAAAAAAAAATTAGATAGCAAATCAAGGTTCAGGTATTTCATCTGGAAAATGATACCAATAGTGTTTTCTTTTTCCTATTGTTTCCTTTAAAATGGGAATTGTCCTATTTTAAAGCCAAATCTATCTCTAGTCCTCTTTGCTTCACAACTTACTTGCATTCCATTTTCCATTGCTATAACTGAGAGATAAAACATGAAATTGAGTTTATGGAAAACACTGTTTTTTTAAGTCAGAGTATGGAAAGTTTCGTCATATTTTTACAGGATTATCATAAACCTCATTTTGTAACTCTATTTCCAATACTTTCCTCTATCTTAACATCACTGGCTGACTGCTAAATCTAAATTATCATGAACAAAGTCTTCCTTTCATTTCTCTTCCGAGCTGCGCAGAGGTGCTTGGCTGTACAAACTCCAACCACATTGCTTACAGGAGCTACAAAGTGTGGTGCTACAGATCTGGTGAAAAACTGTACCAGAGACTGGCCAGGGAGAAAGTAAAATAGTACCATTTTATACCTTCAGTAGCACATTTACTTAACACTGCAGCAGGAGGAGGGAGGCACATATCCCATTTTAGTCAAAATATTTGGATTATAATATGCCATGCTGCATGAAGATTTATATTTCTCAGATTTGGCAGAATCACAATTTCAAAGTCACATATTTAAAGAATGTCAATGCTACACTCTTTGTGTTTATATTTTTAAATTACCTGACTGTATTTTAAAGCACTTCTCATTTGTTGTAGAACATGCTACAAAAAATGAAACCATCTGCTTATGAAATCATGTATACATCTATTTTATGATTCTATGTGACAAGAACAAACCACTCTTATTTTTCTCCATTTAATCTTCTTTCTGGCATTGTTCCCCAGCTTGCTTTCTCCTTCTCCTCACATTCTCCCACCTTCAGTTTCTATAACTTCAGTTTTTAAGTCTGTGTACTCTCTGGCTAGTTAGCCATCCACTTCTTCACTCTTTACCTCCTCATTTCATTATAAATCCGGGAACTGATCTCCCATATACAAAAACAACAGACAGCCTGAGCACTTTCTTCAGCAAGGTGTCTCCATCGCTTACCTCTCTGTTGTGTTCTTTCTTTGGAGAAGGTACAGGACCAGGCAAGAAGACTTAATTCAGCAGAGGAGATGGCAAAAAAAGGAGTCAGGAGACATCAGTGGACTGGAAATCGAGAAATAGGCTTTGACAAATGCAGTCAAAATGTGTATTAGAACAGGCCATAGTCCAGTTTTGAGGCAAATTTACAGGCCCGTAACATTTAAAAACCCTAATCCTAGGTTACAGCTCCTCCTAGTCTGGATCCTGAAACTCCTGAACAACCTTAAATCAGAGATCAAAAATATCTTAAGCCACCTCTAATATACAGCTTAAATTTAAGGCAATGTTTTTCACAATGAGAGTGGCTGAGTGCTAGGATATGATTCCCCTAAAGGCTGTGGAATCAATGTTTCTGGAAATATTCGTATCTCAGCTGGAGAAGGCCCCAAACAATCTGATGCAGTTTTGGAAATGTCTCTGCTTTGAGCAGTGGGTTGAGCTAGATGACCTCTGAAGGCATCCCCCAAACTAAATTATAATTCTTTTATGCCTGAGAGATGGTTAGGGAAGTGACCATAGGCATGTCTTTATTCTTACCTGCTTCTGCTTGGAGACAGGGCAAGGAAGATTGGATGAATATTGCAAGGTTGTAGATTCTAAAGCATCCAGCTTCTAAAATGGACTGAGGACTACTTTTACTTCATCTGCCAAGAAGCAGGACAATACGTAACATGAGACGTTGGAGCATGGAAGTGTCTTCATTCCTGGAACAGCAGTAAACCCAAACCAGAAACTGCAAACTTGATTACTTTTTTCACAGATGGCTTTAGCTCCTGAGGACTATAGGGATTTGGCAGCCTTTCTGTCTGAGACGGAACACACAAACTCTGAAGAGCCCTAACCAAATTAAATGCAAGACCTCTTACCAAAGTATGCTGTTAATTTCATGAAGGCCTAGTTTCATAGCAGATAAAGTCCAAGTCAACAATGGTGTGAACAACTGAAGCTCTCTGAACTGCAGCTGTACTAATTTGAGCATTTAGTTGTTGAAGCCAACCTATGGAGCACGGTAAGATCAATTGTTTTATTTGCTTACTTAAGAGTGCATATAAGATGACCAATTATAAAAGAGAAAYGTATCTTCTTTTTCTAAAGAGTTTTGGTCTTGCTCTTGTGAAGTTTAACTTGTAGAAACCTATATTCAAACCTTTCTTGAGAAAAAAAGGTAGTGAAACAAAGTATGCTAGCTCTGAAATGTCACCTTAGGAATTAGATTATCAGAGCCTGCTTATTGAGATCTCTTYTGTGATTATGGTTTATGCTGACAGTTTTAAATTAGAGGGTGCAGCTGATTGAAATGAACTAATTCAATTTATAAATGCAGATTGCAGAAAAGAAATGGCTTATTTCAGGTCCAAAATACATTTTATTCTACCTTAATTAGGAGAATATGTAAAGCAAATGTGGGGAAAATAGCTTCCAATTTACCATAAAAAGTAAAAAAAGKAGTTTATAAGATCAGTCTTTAAAACAAGAAATGGACAATGAGAGTATTGTTCATTATTCAGTACATATGTTTCTATATGTATCATGCAAATTCTCTGAAATTAGACTCAGAAAGTTCTGTTCATTTTCAACTGCTTGAACAGCAGAAAAAAAAAAGCTAAATTAAGGGCACTGTACATGACATTCTTTACAGTTTAATATTGATCTTTCAGGCAAATATTAATCCTCTTGGCAAAAACCAGCCTGGTGGATTATTCTCACCAAGCAGTAAAAATCTTGCAGAGAAAAGAAATATTAGATCCTCTTAAATACTAGTAAATGACATTGTTTATGGGATGATTGCCTGCTTCACTGACATAAAAGTCTTTGAAAGGACAGAACATGAGCAGTCCGAGCTAACCAATCAGGCTGTACATGCAGAATATGTAAAAGATTTATATCTTCTGTGATGGGAAGAAGGAGGACATATTTCATATATACTAACTTGTGAATTACACCCAATGTTTGCCATGACTGTTGTAATAGATTCGACCTCCATCAACATATCTGTGACCAGAAGGAGATCTACGTACACTAATAGAAACAAAGCAGATGCTGGCTAGAAATAGCAGATTATGTTCTAGAAGCAACATTAACTTAGACGATATCATACTTTCAATTTCTTTCCTATTTCACTATAGCCCATATAGAGGAATACTATTAAACTGGGCTTAATTCCTTAAAGTCTCATGGGAGTGGGAATTGCACTCTGCTTGAGCCAAATTCTTTGACTGGTGCAAGTTTTTTAGTAGCAGACATTTTATTTTATTTCAGTTCAAACAACATCACAAATACAAAAAGGGAACTCAACACGGATATCCTAGTTTCATGAAGAAAATTCTTCACTGAGTTTGTAAATAAAAAGAAAGCAATACTAAACAGACTCATGTTCCACTGCTGGCGGGGGARTGTTTTGGTTTTGGAAACCGTTCCTTTCATTTTCTGTTTTCTGAATTTACTCCTGGATATTTTCAGCCAAGGTGTATTTATTTTTTGTTCTTCTAGTCAAATTAATTTACCTTGATATTCTATAGCAAAAGTGTCTTTAAAAGGTGCAAAACTAATGAAGTCTACTGTTGATTGCTAAACATGAAATTTAGCAGCATCTTCCATTTAAAGTTTTTAATTTCCAAGTTTTTTTAGAATTTGTCTGACAGACTCCATGTTTAGTTAGCATCTCTGAAAGCTTCTGAAGAACAAAAGGGAACATGATCTAACCAGCTTGTTAGTGTACTATGAAAATAGAGTTCTGATGTGCATTCACACAAAAAAAAAAAGACTGTGCCTCAGAGTTTATAGACTAAACAAACTTATCCATATAACCTATCGAATGAAAGATCGCTATATGCACAAGAGAAAAAAACTATCTCAATGGCCTTGRCAGAGTTTCTCTGTCCTCTACCCACAGAAGACAAATCTCTACARTGCAAGCATGAGAGGACAGAGTTACGATTTGAGTATGGGTGCAGCAACCTGCAAAGGAACACTCTAAACTGCTTTTTGAGGGAGCTCTTACCACCCTGATGCAGCAGCTGTYGAGACCTCAGGCTGCATCAGGAGCTGGGCAAGGCTGTGCCTCCAGCCCAGGAAGGAGAGAGCTATTCCCTTTCATCAGCCTGGTGTAGGTGGTACATAGCATTAAATAGTAAAACAGATTTTCCAAAATAAAAAGATCTATGATGTGAAATTAAGTCTTTGAAAATAATTAAGAAATGGCAATGACCCTGAATTGGCATAGTCAGGCATCGCTATTTCAAACCATGCTGCCTGGAAGCTAGAAGCCCTTCCCTTTCTCCAGTGAGCTGTCACCTTTACTGGTTTGGATCACTTCGCCTTGACGCTGCTATAAGTGAGGAACAGCTAAGCTAAGGTTCACAAGAAAAACTGAATAAATGCGAAAAAACATAGATTCTGGAAATATTCAGCACTTTCTACCAGAGTTCATACTGAAAACCATGCTTTGTGCTGGTATTACCAAYGGCTTTGTGACCTCCTTTGGAGTAGTGTTTGTGATTTGGTTATGGCATATTGGGACCAGATGCAACTGGAAGTCTACGGCAAAAGAAAAAATATAACTGTTGTATGGCATTTCTAAGTTGTCTTCAGCAGATTTTTTTTTTAATTGAATAACATTTTTTGTTCAAAGCAACAGCAAGGATGAATATCCTACATGTGTGTGCACACATCTCATTGACAATGGAAATAGGTTGCTCCTGAAGCCTCAAACTTTCCCAATCACATAGAAGCTAAGACAGTAAAATGATTTTTTTAAATAAAATGACAAGCAATGACCATAGCTACTAAATAATTACAATAGGCAGATGATAGCCATGAGAATAAGGAATTATTACAATTATCCTAGCTTCTCATAGGAGAAATAATCTCAGAAGTAATACAGAGTATCCTAGATTAAAAATTATGTTGCCTGCCTGCCATTATTATCAGAAATGCAAGGTGTACAGCATTCCCCCACAGCCAGAGGTTATTAGAAATCTGCTAAATTATAAAAACCCTCTGGAATTCACACCTTCTCCCTCTGCCTTAAAGAAAATGCATACCACGACTTCCAGGGCAAGAGGTAAGGCTGATCATCTTCCCCCAGGGACRCTGGGAGGGAAACTGAAGAGGTACCAGATTGAATAGAGCAGAAGAAAGTTAATTTTGCACATTCTGGGACTTCACAATGCCAATATATGATCTTATAAATATACATTTCAAAAATGCACCTGGCTCTGACATTACCAGTGCTTTGAAACACAGGAGCAAAAAACAGGAGCAGTGCTTTGAAAAACAGGAGCAAAGCCATCCAGTAGCAATACCTGAATGAAGCAAGCATGTGACATATGGAAACCTGAGAAGGAGGTACGCAGAGCTGAGACGTATTGCAGAAAGTTGCGCTCTTGGCTTGGGAAAGGTGAGGAAGGAGTGCAGCTTGCTGGGGCTCTGCAGGACCTCTCTGGAAGCACAGGGCTTGCTTGCATTGCAGAGCTCACAGTTTTCAAAATTCCTGTTTTCACACACAATGCAGTCCATGGCTGTTACATGAGTGGATATATTTGTCATCATGTCTGCTAAGCACAGCTAAATGTGTCAGTCTCCGTTATGTTGTCATCCTCAGGTGGGTTCAGGTCAGCTAACACAATCACAATGCACAGTTTTGTGTGGGAAGGCAAAAGCATACTCTGAGACCACCAAACCGCGAAAAAACAAGAATAAGGAACATTCATTTTCAAACACTTTTGGCAGCCATGAATCATTAGTTTTGCCCTACAATGACATTTAAAAAAAAAAAAAAAAATTACATGCTTGGGAAGGTGCATAGATTGGCAGCCATAGATTTTACCCAGCCCCAAGGTCATGGCTTCCCTGCTCCTCTTCCAGGGAAATGGTGATGTATTATCATAGAATCATAGAATAGTTTGGATTGGAAGGAACCTTTAAACGTCATYTAGTCCAACCCCCCTGCCGTGGGCAGGAACATCTGCAACTAGATCAGGTTGCTCAGAGCCCYGTCCAGCCTGACCTGGAATGTTTCCGGGGATGRGGCATCYKYCACTGTCCTGGTTTCAGCTGGGATAGAGTTAAATTTCTTCCTAGTGCTGTGTTTTGAATTTAGTATGAGAAGAATGTTGATAACACACTGATGTTTTAGTTGTTGCTRAGTAGTCCACTAGTCAAGGACTTTTCAGCTTCCCATGCTCTGCCAGGTGCACAAAGAGCTGGAAGGCAGCATAGCCAGGACAGTTAACCCAACTGACCAACAGGGTATTCCATACCATATGACACCATGCTCAGCATATAAATAGGAGACATGGTCCAGGAAGTAGTGATCACTGTTTGGGCATTGGTCGGCAGGTAGTGAGCAATTGCATTGTGCATCACTCATTTTCTATATTCTATCATTATTGTTGTTACTATTATTATTATTTTCCCTTCCTTTTCTGTTCTATTAAACTGTCTTTATCTCAATACATGAATTTTACTTTTTTTTTTTTTTTTATTCTCTCCCCTATCCCACTGCAGGGGCGGGGAGTGAGCGGCTGTGTGGTGTTTGGCTGCCTGCCGGGTTAAGCCACAACAATCACCTCTCTGGGCAACCTGTGCCAGTGTTTCACCACCCTCACTGTAAAAAATTTCTCCCTTATATCTAGTCTGAATCTACCCTCTTCTAGTTTAAAACCATTCCCCCTTGTCCTGTCGCAACAGGCCTGCTAAAAAGCTTGTCCCAATCTTTCTTATAAGCCCCCTTTAAATACTGAAAGGCCACAATCAGGTCTCCCCGAAGCCTTCTCTTCTCCAGGCTGAACAACTCCAACTCCCTCAGCCTTTCTTTATAGGAGAGGCGTTCCATCCCCCTGATCATTTTCGTGGCTCTCCTCTGGACCCRCTCCAACAGGTCCGTGTCTGTCTTGTGCTGAGGGCTCCAGAGCTGGACGCAGGACTGCAGGTGGGGTCTCACCAGAGCAGAGCAGAGGGGCAGAATCACCTCCTTTGACGTGCTGGTCACGCTGCTTTTGATGCAGCCCAGGATASGGTTGGCCTTCTGGGCTGCGAGCGCATATTGTCGGCTCATGTCCAGCTCTTCATCCACCAGTACCCCCAAGTCCTTCTCGGCAGGGCTGCTCTCAATCCCTTCATCCCCCAGCCTGTACTGATACCGGGGGTTGCTCCGACCCAGGTGCAGGACCTTGCACTTGGCCTTGTTGAACCTCATGAGGTTCACATGGGCCCACTTCTCGAGCTTGTCCAGGTCCCGCTGGATGGCATCTCATCCTTCAGGCGTGTCAACTGTACTTCTCACCTTGGTGTCATCTGCAAACTTGCTGAGGGTGCACTCGATCCCACTATGTCATTGACAGAGGGAGAACAGATTCAACCATCTGGGGAAGTTCAACAACATTGCTCTCGAGTGTGCTTTTACAGCAGTTGCAGACTTCTACAGTAATCATYTGTCCCATTTTATTTGTTTTATATCCTTCCATTTAAGATTGAACTCAGAAATAAACCTATCAAATTTAGCACTGAAGCAGGTAAGCCTAGGGCATAGCTTCCACTGCCCATGGTTCTTTAAAATACCCTAACATTACCAGCAAGTTTAGTTTTATTCATTGATATTATTCTTACTACAAAAAGAATAGAATCAACATAGAAATAAGCATTGCAATGGATACRTGAGACAGCAAGATAGCTACTTTTCTGCTATCACATAGATTCCTTCGGAATTAAATCTTTAATGATATGTATGTATAAGTGATAATAAAGAACTATTTTAATGCAAGATTACCTAGTACAACACAGGTTTCATTTTGTACAAGTCCTGCTGTCATAGAATGATGCCTTTATTTGCAGTATAAATTGTTTACTTCTGAAATGCCTAGCATGAAATATTTCAGATTTCTGGCTACTTAACATTTTGGGAAAACACCTGCTATATTTTCTAGTTTTGCTGGCAATTTTCCTTTATTTTAGTCATTTAGGACAATACTAGAGGTTTAAGATTTCAAGCCTTTCTTCTTCAGCTGATTCAGCTATGAGGACCTAGCTCTGCTGCATTTCACAGATGAAGTGGAACCCATTTCATTCTAAAAAAGTACAAAACCTGCCCAGGAGGTTCCAGTGGAACATGCTCTGAAAATAAAAGCTCACAAGAGTATTAAGACTGTGTGCTTAACAGATCAAAATTCAGTTTAGGCAACCAGGTAAAGGGAACTGCAATTTTAACACTCTCTTTGAATACTGGCTTCAGTTAAAAAAAAAAAAAAAAAAACCAACAAAAAAAAAAAACCAACAAATTATTAGCTTAATTTTTTATATCCCTGCATGATTGATATTGATTTGATTTGTTAACCTACCTAATATCTGCAGCAAGGGCAAATTTGTAGGAAAAGAACATTTGAGAAAGCAATTTGTTTCAAAAAAAAGAAAAGAGAAAAAATATCTAGTAAGATTCAAAATATTTATATCATATTAAGAATAAAAAAGCTCACCACTACCTGCAGAATCCTTAAAAAGTTTTTTTCAGAAGTTTGTATATTAAGAATTATTAACAGAAATTACTGAATACTCATTTGCAAACAAATTGAAATTAACTGCAAAGTGGAATTAATTGGCTACAGTATTTAATAACTATTTTTTCAAGTCTATCCTAAGCAAAAGCTTAAAGATGAAACAGAAATAATTACAATAAAAATACTTAGATCTTACAGTACTTCTCATCCACAGTTCTTAAAGTATTTGAAATGATGCTTTTTAACAGCTTCAATTTACCAAGCAACTTGCTAGAACTAAGACCTTGAATTTAATTCGCTTGAGTCTAAATATTGCCTACACAGATATCCTATCACACATTTGATATATACTATATTGTTTATTATTGATCCACAAAATTGAATATAGTCATTTTACCAGGGAGCCAATATTATTGTTATTAATTATATGGAACACAACAGCACTAGACAAGCAAAGGGGAGAAGGACATCAACTGCTTTTCCATCCAAACTCTCATCTCTTCTTACGCTGCATTTTAAACACCATCATCTCCTCTGTTATTTTTCAAATGCTGCCAAAAATAATTTCTTTAGCATGAAAAGATTTGCTTGAATCCAAATAAAACCATAGTAGTCACACTAACTGGCTTTACTGAAGTGCTTTTCATACAGAAGAGACATTTTACTTTATTTTCAGGAGGCTCATACAGATTTGGTTAAGCACATATGCAATGGATAATACAATTTCCTTCCAGCCACAGAATAAGCTTCCAAAAGCAGAATCCTCATGTTTTTCTTTCTTATTTTTCTTTAATGCTTCTAAGGTTTATAAAAGCATAACACTAGTTTTGAAGGTACTGTGAAGACATTTCTCACCTCAGAAATGAATGAATTGCACACGCAAGTAACAAARATCCATCACACAACTAGTTACCATTAGAGGTTAAAACACAGACCAAGAATATCAAAGGCTTATCTGTTCTGGTAGGTCTATATCCTTCCTCTGCCTGAACTCCAACCATTTCCTAGATCTGCTTCAGGTAGCAGGGCATAGCACCACAATCAGGTTAAAACACCMCTCTAAGAGTCTGATATATTACTGAAGGAACTGCACCATGCAGAAACTATCAAAGTGTTTGCACACCCAATCTGAAAGGGAGTCTGGCCAGCCTGGAGTATGAACTGGCCAATTCAATGTCTATCTGCAGCTGGGTGAGAATGCATGTGCCTGCAGATATGACTGTGATGGTATTGCCCTTGGTAGCTATACAATAGATGAAAGGTGTCAGCAAAAGGACAGCAAAAGACTACCTAGGTCTCATCACCGAATCATAGAATGGTTGAGGTTGGAAGGGACCTCTGGGGGTCATCTTGCCCAAGCCCTCTGCTCAAAGAGGGTCACCTAAAGCCAGTTGCCCAGGACTGTGTCCAGATGGCTTTTGAATATATCCAAGGATGGGCAACCTGTGCCGGTGCTTAGTCACCCTCACAGTGAAAAAGTGTTTCCTGATGCTCAGATGGACCCTCCTGTGTTTCAGTTTGTGCCTGTTGGCTCTTGCATCACTGAAAAGAGCCTGGCTCCATCTTCTTTGCACTCTTACTTCTGKTATTTATACAAATGGAAAAGATCCCCCTGAGCCTTCTCTTTGTCATCCTTCGTTGGACTCTCTCTGGTATATCCTTATCTCTCTTGTAGTGGGGAGCCCATAACTAGCCACAGTGCTTCAGGTGTGGCCCCACCAGTGGTGAGTAGAGGGGAAGGGTGACCTCCCTCAGCCTACTGGCAGCACTCCTCCTAAYGCAGCCCAGGACACCATTTGCCTTCTTTGCTGCAAGGTACWTTGCTGGCTCATGTTCAGCCTGGTGCCCACCAGGACCCCCAGGCCCTTTTCTGCAAAGTTGCTTTCCAGATGGTCAGCCTCATGCTGGCATACAGTGAGAGGCAACTTAATCCACAAAATTAAATACTTAGGAAAGGCAAAGAGACAAAGTGACAACACAACACCACAGCAAACTGGAAATCCAAAATAATTCAAGAGGCAAAAATAACTAATCACAAGGTATTGCCCACTTCAGACCAAGTCCACCTCTTATTCCTGGTAACGTTTACTGACATAACAATGTGGATTTCATCAACTCAGTTTGTTACCCTAAAAAGGTGTCCCTACGAAATGGACCCCAGCCTAAATAATGATAATGCTGATGCTTGGTAAGAGGGCCGAACCAGGAGAAGGGTTCGAGGGTTCAGACCCTGATGCAGACATGCCTGCTGCTGTGCTGTCAGCCAGCTTGCTCTGCAGCCACCTCGGTTTCAGTCTGCTGTGCCTCCTCCCACAGAAGCCCAGCAACAGTTTTAATTTGTTTGTAAAGCATGAAATTACCTACACGATTCACACAGTAAATGCCACAAAAAGCAGCTTTCTAGATAGACTCTTTGTTTTGGAACAATCTTTATCTTTCTTGCCTGTGTGCTTTTCCCTCCAAGGCTCCTGCCTAGGCAGGCATGTTTAAGCAAACTAGCTGGGTTTTAGAAGCTTTTCCCAACATCTTTATAAATATTACAGCTCTCTCACCTTTCCAACACAGCTATCTTTAACAGAAATACACCCAAATATTATAAACCAGACATGCAAATCAAACTTGTCATATCTTCTCACTCCCATACAGATGCCAGTATAGCACTTCTAACCCCTATGCCTCTGCCCCTGCAGAAGTTTCAGGAGCCAAGGAAAGGCAGCGCTCCTCCTCTGTCRGATTTCAGAGCAGGTGAATCATTTAATCTCTCCTTGCAATTACATCTTTCTTCTCCTTTCCCTTGTCTACTTAACCTCTGGATCAATGATTGCTTTTTGTGATTTACAAGACGCAGGTTACACAATGTGTCTGGACCTCAAGTATATGTAAGGAAAGGAKCCAGGGCTTTCATTATTCCCTTTTGCTCACTTTCTCAGGGATAACTTACAGTGCTTGCAACTCTGCTCTCCCATTACGGTCAGAGGTTTTTCCTCCAGAATAGTCTTACTGGGTGACTGCAGGGTCACAGTTGTGAAGAACAAAATAGAATTCGTCCTCAAGGGACAGAAAAGCCTYTTCTAAATAGCCCTCCAATATGGGGGGTCTCCATGGCCAGACATAATGGCATTAGTTTGACATTACAKGGTTGCTGCTGTATCAAAGAAAAGGGCTATTTCTGCTAAATATTAACAAATGCATTTCTTGAAGTTATGGTGGTAAGTCTTCTTCTGTGTCTTAGCTCACATCCCAAAGTAAATATTATATTCTGGACCTCTCTCTGTTAYAAAACTTCAATAACACAGCCTGATTTTGGTGAGCACTGAAATCTCTAAACAGAAACAAGTATGTAAATAAATCACATGAGTACAGGTAATATAACCTGAAAGCATGATGKTTTTTATTTCAGCTGAAAATCATAGCAAGTAGACAAAATAATGCAAAAAGTAGCTTCAAAATATGTCCATATAAATTAAAATAGGAGAGATATTGTGCTTGAACAATGAACATCTACCTGACTTTACATGTGAGTAACAGTGCCTGGTAGTGTAGAATGACATCTGCCTGCCTAGATCTACACCTACACACAGAAAGGCACTGAGTCTAAGATGACATTAAGTTAGATTCAGGATCTAAAGGAAAGAATTTTGGAGATCAGCTCGTCTAACATGATGTTACTGGTTACTCCTTGCATTCACCACCGAAACTTGTATCTGAGTTTTACTAAAGGATTGTCATCTGAGAGAAGACCAATAAAATTATTAAATGGTTAAAGAAATCACCTTTTTCTAAATATTTGTTCAAGTGGTTAGTTATATCTACTGTTAAAAATGAAATCTGCGTTACTAAGCCAAACCCTTTGAAGTGCTGATATTTCTACCCTTCTCTGCAAAAATAAAACCTCTTCAACACTCCCTGTTCTCTACTTGGAAGAGTCCTATCTGCAACAACCAAAATCACCTAATAGTCTTCTTTTACAGAGCCTTCAGTTGCTTAAGCCTCTCACCATAAGACATTTTTTTAGTTATGAATCAGTTCCATGTTCTCCGAAATTTTATTGTTTTTATGAAGACCTAAGTGACAAACCCATTGACTCTGCAATGCCARACGAAAATTACCTTCTTATCCCACTCGCTACTATTCTTATCCAGTACCAAAGGATCAAGTTAGCCTTTTCCACCACAGCACATTGCACTGCAGGGTCCTGCCAATATGCTAATGATCTGCTGTCCCTTCATCAGGGCTGCTTTATAAGAACATCAACTATTAGCGTGACCTTATAGGTGGGGTTTAGCTCTAGGTTATGACACCCAAATATTGCTCTATACATAGAGATTTATATATGCAAGTTAGAATCGTGATTCAGTTCAAGATTAAAATATGTACATTTAGATGCCAGCACACAGATGTGTATAACAGCACTAGAAAGTTGATTCAGCAAGTATCACGTTCACTGAGATATATAAGTCAGATTCTCAAAAGACACTTAAAATTTGAGACAATGTTTTCAAATACTTTTATCTGGAAATAGAAATGCAGCACTTGATTTGCCTGAAAAATCCCTCCAAACAAATGACTGAAGATGGAGATGACTTGCCTCTAAACCTTATTTTAAAGATATTATCCGAAGTAGCCTATGGTAAAACATTTTTCACAGCCTAGAAAGAGGAAGACGYTGATTCCACCAGGTGACTCCACCAGTCAGAGTACTGTCACCWCTCCACTGCTGGACGAAGGTTGGGGAGAAGCTCTGTTTTGCGAAACAAATGCTTCATTTCAATTGTTGCTCTTAGAAGTGCCTGAGGAAAACTGGAAACACTTCATCTAGTGAAAAATTGAACATTTCATGGGACAAAACATGGTACTAGAAACTTGAAAAATGGAAGACTTCTAAACATATTTCAGGTTTGTTATATCCATAGCAAAAATATATTCTAACTATGTAGGAGAAACTGCTGCCTTGCTTGACTTTATCGCATGTAATCAACCCTTTAGCCCTGGAAACGGGAACTTCCAGACAAATGATTCTTTGTTCAACTTATTCATGGAAGACTGAGTTTGTCTAACACTTACTTTGTTTGCTTTCATACTGCTATTTTAAGACACTTGTGGCTGTCCCAKATAGTTGCTGGCTGACAGAATTAGTGCCCTCAAGGGAAGACGAACAATTCTGATTTTATAACCATTTTTGGCTGAAGCACCAGACCAGGGCACCGCTTTGTTTCAGAAACAAGACTTTTARTTTTAAATCATTCACATAACTGCTACTTGGCTCCAGGATTTTCTTTTCTTCACCTTCTTTGATTTGTGAGAAAGAATTGATCACCAAGAGGATCCCCTGGATATTCCTTTTGCAAGATCCCTGAAGTCAGGTAGTTAGTTCCAGCGTAAGATTTTTTTCTTACTACAGATGGYAACTTGAGCTTACAAAGGTCCCTTGCACAATGTCACTTGCACTACATTTAAGACAAATGTGCAATRCAACAGTGAATCAGATTCTTGCTGCATACTTTTCCACTGGGTTATCTTTATAGGGAATAGACTTTCTCTTCTTGCTCTTCTAAGAGAATCTTTACTTAGATATGTCTGTGCCTGGTCAACTTTACAGAAATATCAGTGATGCTTTTTTAGGCAGACTCAACATTGTTTGGAATGGTGTCAGAGGTTTGGGGTTTTTTTATTATTATGCATGTATTGTGCATTCAAAATTTACTATCTCATATACCACATGTGGTGAAGTAATGCTGATTTTTTATTGAAGACCAATGATGTGTGCTTAGTGGCAATCAAATCCATTTTAAGTCTTGAGGCTGAGATCTTATCCAGATCCAGACTGGATCTTATAACACTTTAAATAGGCCCATTCCCACCGTGAGTGTCTGGAGGGTGTTGTCCCACCCTGCTCCTTCTGACTTCATTTATCAGCCGAGCACACTGGGTGCTATAGCTAGTAAATGCAAATAAGGAGTAAATGGTACATGTGCAGTGCACATGTCCAACTGCTATTTTTTTCTTCCTGCAAAAGAGCCTGTGGGACTGACTTCTCTTCTCTGTCTATCCTGCCTACCTTGAATTATTTCCTCGTGGCACAGACAGCAGCAGATGACATATTTGTGCATAAAGCCAGTGTAATAGACCTTGAGCCTCCACTGGGACCTCCCACCACAGCCACAGTCAGGTAATTAATAAGAAGTCCCTGCAAGCCTGTCTTAYGTGGTAGAACTAAATGGGAGCTTTTGGGCTCCCTCATTTACACAGCCTCATTTACATGTAGCTTATACTTCACCTTTAAAAGAAGAAATCTGATTCTCTTAAACCTTTCTGAACTGGTAAATTTAAATCGCTGACAGCAAAAGTAATTGCTGTGTGTAGATCAAASCCAACTGTTTGTGAAGTTCAACTCCATTTCCCAGCTCCATTTTTTCCACAACGTAAGCATTCCTGCAGATCTACATTGCGTTGCACAGATGGTCTCTCCAAAAAACACAACAAAAGCTACTCATCGTTATATGTTTCTGGTGCCAAGACATACAGAAGGTTTATATGCCACTATGGAAAGGTAAGGCTGTTTCCTCAGGTAATAAAATCATCTTTTATTTCATCTTATCTTTCACAAGGGTAGCTGTTACCCTGAATCTCACTAGGTGTGCAATGGACAAGGAAAAGGAACTTTCTTTCCAGAAGCATCAGCACTTCTAACTAGTTTGTTAAACTAAACACGTTTCTCACGACTATTCTTGACTTCCCTAACAACCTGTCCAAATTCATGTAAATCACGGCCACAGCAAYCTGATGAGAAACGCAGCTGTTAGCTCTGTATTCAGAAGAGCCGAGACAGGTTATTCCCCTGCATGGGACATAGCCCTGTGCTTGGGGACAGGCAGGCTCTAGTCACAGATATTAAAAGCTCTGGTTTTAAAAGCACTCCTGTCAAGACAGCACATACTTTTATAAATCTAATCCTCATCCAAGTCTGAAATCAAGATAAGTAGCTCCTGCTTAATGGAGCACTCCTAAATGAGTTATCCCAGTAAGTCTGAAGAGTTTCYGTGAATGTGAACGGACTTGTGTTACAACCAATTCTGGGGAGAGGTTTCAGAGAGCGCTTTCTGTGCTCCCATAGCTAAGTCATGCAAACCTCTTGTTTCTACCAGCACAGCCTCTGCGAGCGTGGACGTTCACTGTGCAGCTATCCTCTCCATTAATATTTGCTGGAAGTTTTTGAAAGTGCTTACCATCTGTGAGAGTCTGAGAGAGTTAACGTGAAGTTGATGCCTCAAACATTGCTGTAAATGGGTCCTGCATAGCAGTGATAAGGTGCAAACGAGGAGCCAGATAGCAGGAGAGGCAGAGCGGGTTAACGGGACAGGCAGGGCGGATAACAGGGCAGGCAGGGCGTGCCGAAGGGTGCGCAGCTCCCTGTTCTGCCCAAGCTGGACATGTCACCATTATACAGCAAAAACTCATACAGAGTTTATCTGAGGAAGGGGCTCACGWCCACCTGAAGACCACCGAGAGACCCCTTGCGACCACCCCTCACTACAACAGCGCCTGCGCGATAAAATTCTAGAAACTGCGTGGCTGATGCAACCGAGGGGTAGGGGACAACTATAAAAGGACACCAGCCCAAGGAGCCGGCGCGCGCCCGCCACCGAAGGATTGCTGCACCCATCATCGTCGTCATCGCGGGATCCAAGGGTGGTGATATCTCTCTCTCTCTCTCTCTCTCTCTCTCTCTCTCTCCCTCTCTCTCTCTTTTCCTTTCTTTCCTTTTCTTCTTCTAAATGCTTTTATGGAACCCACATTGCCTATCACTACGCTTTTTTTAAGTTTGGGTTTTTATTGTAACGCTTTCCCAGTTCAGCTTGCTTCTGCCTTAGATAAAAACACTTAAACCGATCGTTTGGTGTCRTTTCACCTTAATTTAGCCCGAGGGAATTTYGAAACCTTTACGACYCCCTGGTCCGATCAGGCCRGGTCRTGACACCATCGAAGAGGTGCAAAGCCAAACTAGCTGTTGTGCTGAGGTGCCCAGCTGGCAGGAGAGAAAAGCTGGAGAGTGTCACTTCAAGGAGACAGTAGCTATGGCCAGCTGAAGTCACTGCCTCCTTACCCCCAGCATGCTACCAGCATTTCCTTCCTATTTCACCAAACCACCTCTCAGCATGCTACTCAGCATTTCCTTCCTATTTCACCAAACCAATTAAACCAATTAACTTGTAACTGCTTTTGTTCCTCTCACATCATACATATGGTTCTACAACTATTCCACAATGCTCAGTGAGTCCCTGGGGTTTTCTTTAGTTTGTTTGACGGTTCTGTCAGGGCCTGCCTGTGAGGAGACCCATCAGCACATTGGCCGTGCGATATCTCCATATTGCGTGAAGCGTGCGCATTGCATGCAGAGCATCATTCCCCCCCTTGGCAGATGAGTCCGATGCTCTGTACACACAGCAGGTGGCACTTACGGCAGCATAATTATAAAAAAAAAAATATAGCCACAAAAAACTTTGTAGTACAGGGRAGTTCAGAGTGCAGGCAGAGATGTAGCAGCATCAAATAGTCACACGAAGATGCCAGTGGCCTCTTTTAGCTGCTTTCATCTCTAACAATGTCAGGACCAAAGTCCTTCTTGCCACATTTTTCTATGCTTTCACTCATACATATTTAAACAACAACAACAAAAAAATCTGTAGAAGTATGTTCAYATAAAGCAGTAGTGCGACTATTTCAGAGCCTACTTTGTCAGCTTAAAACTATTATTTCTCTCATTTCCAGCAGAAGTCCTGAATTCTGCAAGTGCTGTCAATAYGATCCCTTTCCATTTAACAATAAATATTCACCAGTAAGAAGCCAAATGCTGAACTGTGACTTCTTTGCCACACAAATTCTGATTGTTCCTCCCTGGAAGAGGTAACTCATTCACCAACAACAGCAGGCTGACATTGCAGGGGACAGCAGGGGAGAAGGTGGTGTTTATGGATGGTTGGTCCACACCCGTCTTCTCTGAATTCTGTCACTCCTACCAATCTGATGGCAGCCCAAAAAAAAAAAAAAAAAAGGCATGCCCCACCCTGCAATATCTGCTAATCTAACGTTTATGGGATTCAAAAGGTGGTATTCAATACACATACCCTTTTTTTCTTGCAAGTGCTGAACTTTTGAATCCTGTATTTACCACATTGCATGTGGAGTTTCTCTGAGARGTAAACCATTGTACTCCACGTAGGAATATATACACAAATCACTACCCTCCACAGTTAGTAAGGGGTTCAGTTTGGCCTCAGAAAGGTTCAGTAACATTAACTAAGTGGTTTTCAATACACTCCAACTATACTGTACTGCACTGGGGCAGAAATAGAGGCAATACCCCAAAAATTGCAGAGCTTCTCCTTTGCAAAGCAAGAATTAGAATTAATTTTAGAATAATTAATTAATTACTTGYCCAGGTCTTGTTTCCATTCCACTGGACAATCCTTTAAAGAAAAAAGATGATGTTGTTTAAGCAGAGAAAGTTCTAGTGGATGCAAGCTGACACTGTTCAGCCCTATTGCCAGAAGGGAAGCAAATCACACACTACATCTTTCTGAAAACAAAATTAATTTCGGTGAATAAATATTGACTCAAAACSCAGCCAGATAGTTCCATCCTATCAGAATAGCACACAGCTCCAACTTTCCACTCAAAATAGAATTCACAGGAATAGCGAGGCAATCCTGGGACACACAGATCCAGCAAGGTGTATCTGTGCCTTAAAAATGATGCTTCCTCTCCTCTGGCCTGTGATCACTCCTCCTGGGGCAACGGCCACCCCCCGTTAGCTGCAGAGCTCCCTGCACCCTCTGAGCTGTGCTGACATCTGCAGCCTTGGCTACAGCCGTCCAACCTGACCASTGTGTTCAGCCTTCAGGAAAAACCACACGCTACACCCACCGAGACACTTTTGGAGCGGACACCTCCCACCCAAGATCACTGGCAGGCTTTTGCAGTACTCTCAGAATGCCAAGAAAACTGTGACTTGTCAGAAATTGTGCTTGTGGACCTCTAATTCTATTGCAAGTGTGTATGTAGGTACGTATACAAAACACAGAATAAAAATTTCCAATCATTCATATATCTCGGTTGCACACCCAAAACCTAGAAAACTCCTATATTGGCCATATTTTGTAGACAGTTTTCAGGTTTTCTTTTTTAAACTCCTTTCCACAAAAAAGTTCCTAGGATATCTTTAGTAAGACTTGTTCCGAACACTGTTTTTTCTGTTGGGTTACACTGATACACAGATAAACCCGAGGATTCACTTGAAGAGGCCGTGACTACAAAGCTGTGTCTGTGGGGCAGCAAACACACACCCAGGATGGTAYGCACACAGTATTGTGTGCTTGAGGTGATGAATCTTTTTACAGGTCACCAGGCAACATGAGAGAAGAATCAAGCTGGGCTTGCAGATCCCACGTTGTTTTGTGGGTTAGAAGACAGCAGTAACATTTTTTCTACTTGCTTAGTGAAAATTTCTGAGTTGGAAACTGGAGAGACATTTGCCCTTGCACACCTTTACAGCATCTGTAAAAATCGAGTGRTGCTGAAGCTGTTAACGCCACCTAGATTTCAGCTAGTTCCAGCCTTTTGTTTCAGTGTTTGCAGGAATACAGACATATACGTTACTATAAATAGCAACTAACTACACATTGAACGTTCAGAAATGCCAGAGCTTATCTCTGCAGAAGTCAGTGGATGCAAAGGGTTTTTTTAACTGAAAGCCCAAGGCATGATGAATATAAAATGAAATGCATGGGCAATATTAGAGAACAATTTTTAATGATTTTATCTGACCTAATAAAAACCACTTTACTGTGTTAAAAGCCATTAAGAATTTCACTAAAAACAGAAAGGGAAAAATCTTAATTCAAAATCGTATCATCATTCCAGCAGGTGGAGAAAAGCAAACTGGAAAATACCACAAACTTTACTAAGTCGTACCTTCACATTAAGAATGATGGAAATTGATCTTTCAAACTCCCTCACTTTTTTTTAGAGTACACAGAATATCATTTCTTCATGTAAAATACAAAATAAATCTGTCTATTTTACAGTTGATAAGAAAAAAAAGATCTACAAATTCATAAACATATCCAAAAACAGGAGACTGCAGTCTAACCAAACCRAACAAAAATAAAAAAAATAATTGTAATCAAATTTCTTCTATCATTGATAATATCTCATTTGGATAATTCTTATAAATTAATGTTGACATAAAAGTAACCAAAATAATTCATTTTGTAAAGTCATTTTGAAATTAAAGCTCGTATTTATTTTTAAACTGGTTTAAAAGATTATTTGAAAGAGTCATCAAAACAACCCTTTTCAATGAAAAGTCTCTATTTCAATGAATTAGTATTTCATGCTAAGGCAAAAATGTGGTTCAGCTAGCTAGCTTTATCTGGCATCTGTCTAGATTTCAAAAAACTTCTACCAAGCCATCTTAAAATTCCCAGTTTCCCAGACTGTTCCTCTCTGTTGCTTTCTCTTATAACTTGATTCTTCAAAGTTTGACACCAGGGTTTTTATGGGGTGGGCTTTTTTTCCTTTTTGTTTCACCAGCAAAATATTCCTCTTTTAACTATAACCTACCTTTCATGTTACTGGTACCTCAAATTGTGTGAGAATTTGTATGTCTGTTTAGCCATATAATTTTATATATATCATTTTATGAGTTTACAAAATTAGTTACAAATAAAACAGAATAGGTTATTTATGTTTTTCAGAGTGTCAGCATTTATTTTGCATTTAGTTTTGTGGGAATAATAAAACAAATAAGCATAGCCAAATCGAAGCCATTGTCATTGCTTTTACTGGCAATTATACAATGGGTGTTAATCCACTAGACTTTTACCAGTAGAAACTAGGCAGGACCTAAGTAAAAAAAGATTGATTTTCTCCTTGAATCCTCACTGATCTCATTAGACATTCAGATTCCACTGTGATGAGGGGCATAAAAGTAAGGCAGATTTGCAGACAGAAAGATCACTATATTATTTCACTACAACCTCTGCTCAAAATCCCACCTCAAAGTAATATGGACTTTACTTTCAGGGTCATGATGGAGGTATTTTTGTGAAGGTACTTAAGRTGTTTGACAGCCCAGCTTCTACTTGTCTACAGTATGTGGTTTAAACATTTTATTTAAAGGAATGCAGTTGTTTTTCAGGTTTCCTGAAAGACAGAGGAAGAACCGGACAAATCTGGATATGCTTAGATCATAAGAAATAATTGGACTGAGTATGAGCTATCAACTTAAGCATGTAATTGCAAAGATAACAAGAAAGCACAACTAATGAGATGAGATTACTAAATAGTCATAGCTGACTTATGTTCTCTTCCCAGGCAAAGGGACTGGACTTGCAACCAGACAAGCAGTTTCAAAGTAATTAAACGCCTGTGATATCAGCTGCAAGGTTGCCTTTCCAAACCAACAGCCTTTTTACTAGCATCCAGCAAACCGCTAATAAGAATCAGGAATGAAACAGCTGGGGGCTGCAGAATCATGTTGCCATGGAAACCACTGCAGGTGCGTGGTCCAARGAATAATAAACCCCAGATTTTTAGAGTTTATTAAAAAAAAAAAAAAAAAAAAAAAAGGAAGAAAGGAAAAGAMGACACAGAGTGAAATAAATATCACAAACCAAGGGCATTGCAAACACTTTTGAAAGGAGGACAGAATAGTATTGTTAAATGTGATCTGTCAGAAAGAACATTGCAGGGGACAAAGGGATTTAGCTGAAAGATATCTCAGTATATAAGTATGCCAGAAAAAGGAAGAAGAAAACAGAACTAAACGAAAGAAAAATACAAACACCAGAGGGCACTGAAACAGAAAGAAAACCTATTACAGGTCACTGAGTTCAAAAGAAACAACAGAAGAAAAAGAACAGTTCAGAAATTGATGTGGGAATCAGGACCTCTTGGATTGCCTAACATAGTTCTAGTTCTCTTGTGCCAAAAATCATTTGAACATCAAGTCTCCACTCATATAACACATGGACCAGCCTTTCCCAGAATAAGAGCTCGTTCATCTATGTACAGCACAATGTAAGTCTGATGGATTTGATTTTCAAAGCTATTTAGAATCCCRAAATTGTAGCTGGTGGGATTTGCTTAGGTCCCAAAGAGACTGAGCAATTAATTCACATTCACGTCAGTGGAACCAAGGTACCTCATGCTCACCTTGCCTGTCTGAGGACTAAGGGCACCCTAAATTTTCTCTACAGTCAAGTGAGGGGGATGCATAGCTCTAAGATTGACTGAACCAACCCAGATTTGAATTGGTTTTTTTCTCTCGAGTGACTTTATAGGACGCATTATCAATGACATTTTTATTAAGACTATATTTGTCCACACAGCTTCCTATTTGTAGATTTTATGAGTAAAAGGAAGAATGCTGTCCAGAGATGATGTAGAACGATCTCACTCCAGGCTCACAATACTCATGYAAAAGAGAAGGAGAAGCCTCAGAAGATCATGATGTTTGCAATCCCRTACATGGTGATGGTTTCTCCACACAATGGCCACATACTGCCCTGCAATACATTTACCTTCACAGAGCAAGAAGAGGTAGGTTAGAGAGGTGGAAGATTCAGTTATCAAGAACACTGATGACMAGGTTTGTGATACTAGAAAAAATCCTCTGGTGACTTTTCTGACTGGGGGCGGGGGGGGGAAGGCAGTTTTATAAAGCACCTTAAGAGGAAATCCAGGGACAAGACAACTGTTATGGTACACTGACTTGCTGATGACCTAGAGAATGGTAAGAGAGAGGTTCTGGAGGCAAAATACAAGTTACTACATGGGGCACTAAAAACCAGGAACTCTATGCAGCATCCCCTGATTGGATACCCCTTAGTGGATAAGCAGTCAGAAGGCGAAATCATAGCGCAAAGCTGAAAAATTAAATGAAGTCATTAAAACCTGTGTACCTTCAAAAAAAGAATAAAACAGAGGATCACAAAACTCAAATAGGAAAACATTTTGACCAAACCTGAACAAAGAAATTACCCTTTAAGCAGCACCTGAAAATTTGGGAAACTGAATGAAGTATACACATACGACTACACAGAGATTAGAAAACTTAAAAAAAACAAAGCAAAAAAACAAAAACCAAACCAATTAAAAAACCCCACCAAAACCACAGCTATATTACCCAGTATGCTTGGTTTTCATACATGCATTCACTTAATCAGCATATCAAAAAAATACAACCTCTTGTCCCCCAAATCCATTATGAAGTGGTTCATCTCAAAAGGGGCATCGCATAAAAATAAGAAAGATTGTTAGTTTCAGATTACAAATGAAAGCCAAAAGAYTAAAATTCTGCAGCTACAACTGAGATTGTTTAAATACATCATCCTAAAGGCTGGAAAGATAACCAACTCTTCCACAAACAGAAACTAAGACTAGACAGCTGACAGGGATGAAGCATAAGGTTAGGGAAGCTGCTAGAAATAAGACGGTGTTTAGAGTGATGTCCCAATGAGGAAGTAGAAAAGAACAAACTCTGGAAGAAAAATTAAGGCAAGCAAAAGAAAGTTGAGGAAAATGTTGCTTAAGGCATAAAACTAAATAGTAACCATTCTTTCAAAGAAGAAGTAGAAAGCCAGCAGAAAGCCTGACAAGAGTGTCTCTAGGGCTATTAGATATCAAGGTGTAAAAGAAGTACTCAGAAAAGATACAGCCATAGCAGAAAAGCTACACAAGTTCCTTGTAATGGTGCTATCATGAAAGAAATGAGGGAGGAGGCAGAGGTTTCAAGGAACAACAGACCAGTAAGGCTAGTGTTTGTATCACACAAATTGCACAATTGAAACTTAAAAATAATATAGTTAACAGACATACAGATAAATATCAGTATTGGGAAAGATTACAGTATCTGAATAAATACCAGAGTGTTACTTATGTTGTTAAATTGAATTACACCCCAAGATTGTTTATTTTTCTCTGTGGAAGAACAGGATGATTTCTTCACATGTGGRTATCTGTGCAGTAGATGTCTAACGTTGGGTGCCATGAACATGCCGTGAAGAGAGGCCATGCCTCAAAAATCTGTTAGASTTCTTTGCAAGAGTCAGAAAGTGTATGGACACAGAGATTTGGCTGATGTAATCAAATTCAGATTTCTGGGGAAAAAAAAAAAAGCTATAAGAAAGCAAATCGTCTCATCAATTAGGTAGTGAAAGGGGAGGAAAAGAGAAGAGAAGAGAGAGAAGAGAGAGAAGAGAGAGAAGAGAGAGAAGAGAGAGAAGAGGAAAAAAAGAGAGAAAAAGAAAAAAAGAGAGAAAGGGCATGAGTGAGTGGTCAGTTATCTCAATATAGGGTTTGATCTCGCAGTCTAGGAACTTATGCTAGTATCTTTATTGTGCCCTGAATGATCTAGGCAAGATCATAATAACACAGCAGAATTTTCAGAGTACYAAAATCCTCAATGTGAAAAGCTGCAGGAGAATCTTCTAATACTGAGCAACTGCTGATAAAATGACAAGTAAAACTGAGTTCTGAGAAATATGAATCAATGTATCCACTCATAGTGATGGACTGTGAATTAGATATCAGTAATCAGGAAGAAGATTTCATTAGGGAACAAAAGAAATGGCAATTTGCTTCAACAAAGCTGACCAAAAAAAGAAAAAAGAAAATCAGAGATAACCCACCTGCAGAGCTGTGCATTTCCATGTGTGACAGAGGCAAAAAGATGATTGGTGTGGTAGCGAAGAGGAAAGAGGGGAGCAAAACCAAGCAAGAGACATAATAGACAATTAATTATATGAGACAAAAAATGCCAACAAATATAGCATTCTTTGGCAAAGGAAAGTAAATAACAGATGATGAGAAGAACTGAAACATGCAGCGCCTTTTTGCTCCAATTTTCCTAAGAAAAATTAAGTGTGACTAGATACTCAACACAATTGGCATTTGTAGCTGGCAATAGTAAAACAAGCCAAAACAATGAAAGACTTTGTTAAAGATAAGTGAGATACAGTCAAGGCAGCTAAGCCTCATGAAAATTTACACTATGTATTTAAGAAACAAGCCAAAGCAACCTCCAAATCATTAATGATATCTTCAAGAGGTCAAGGAAGGTAAGAGASAAGAGTAAAAAAGTACCTACCTTTAAACAAAAAGAAGTGAAAATACATCGATCACTAAGGAACTGAAGATCAAACTCTAATATCTAAAAGAAGGTGGAAAAAATATGAAAAAATTATTTTGTTAGCTAGTAGATTATATTAACATGACAAGAAATATAAAAATGGATTGTCTAAAATACATGGTGTCACACTAATCAAACTGACTTCCCTGACAGGGCTACCAGACTAGTGGGAAGAAGTTTAACATATGCTTCTTGCCTTTTGTAAAGCTTCTGGCATTTGACATTTACATAAGAAAATTAAGGATATATCATTTAGGTGAAGTTAATATTAAATGCCTGCACAACCAATTTAAAATAATAAGAAAACAACATGTTCGTAGAATAGTTATTAATAGTTACTTTTAGCCTGGAAAGGTGGGAGATGAAATGGAAAAATATGTCATAGGTTTTGAATTATATTCTGAATTTCCAGTAGTGATATGGTTGATAGAGCAGAAACAATTTGTGGATGCTGCAAATGCCTTAAGGATTCTCAAGGACATGGTTAAAGCCTCTTATCAAAGAAATGGCATGAAATTTAACTGAAAAGTTGGTACACCTGAGAAAGAAGAATTAAAGTTGTAAATACAAAAAATGAGAATAACTGTTTACACAACACCACTGCAGAAACGTAGCTGGGATTACAGTAAACCATAAACAAAATGAGTTGAGAATGTAAGTACAGAACAAAAGTCGTTCTGGACTGAATGTAGAGGAACATTGCACAAATGTCATGAAAAGTAGCTATTCCATTCTGCAAAGTACTGACAAGTCCATAACTATGGTACAATAYTTCAAATAAAATTTGACAAATCAAGGAGAAACCAAGGGAGGTGTTCTAAAAAGTAAGAGGGGGAAAAAAAAGATAGAAAAAACAAAGAAAGATTTATATTTGTTTAAACAACAGAAGATTTTTTAAAAAGCCTTTCAAAATATAAAAGGTCATAATAATGAAGGAGACAACACTGAGGTATTCTCCAAGATGCTAACAATTAATTTGAGAAAGGATATCTCTCTATTACACTTTTTGGAAAATTAAACAAAACAAAGCTTTTCAACATGATGACAGTTAAGTACTAGGACTAATTATCTGTGGAGGGTACCTTGCATGGCTTCTGATTTGGCCTCTATTATTGTCAAATCACTGCTTGAAAGAGAGCGGCAGGGTAAACACCCAATAATGCAGAGCCTAGTTCCTGTCTGTTGTCACGGGGTTGACTTTCTCAGTGTTGAAGATGTTTGACCTGGTTTCTCTTTGGGTAACAACTGGGATGAAAAAGGATTGATCCCTGCAGGGAATTTATTTGTACTATATATTTGCAATTGCTTACTTACAAGAGGCTGTAAGAGATATTTTTAAAATAACAAACTTTAAGGGCAAGAATTGGCTATTTGCTAAATACATCAAACTGAGTTCTTCCCACGTGAACTCTGAAAATAGCACAGCAGCAGAGTGGTAGTAGGTAGAGCGTGCCGCTTCCTCTGGAGTTAAAAAAGGCATTGTTTTTCCAAGGTTTTGYATTCCAGATAGCAAATTTCATTACCTCAACTAAGCATTTTGCACTGTTATGTCAAATAAGATACCAGAATATCCATGAAAACTTGGATTTGAAGTCAGAGAAAATAATACCTCAAAGTCCAGGTGTAGCTATGAGGAAAAGGCTCAATTAGCAGAGACAGATGCATCTTGGAGTTCACGATGCATAAGGATAAAGTGATACCTGACAAAACTTAGACTGAGCTAGAATTTTTAAACGGTATTAAATAGGAAAAGGTTTTTCCAACATTTTGCAAAAACAAATGAGGCAAAACAAAGGGAACCGCTTTGCACTGAAAATTGGGCTACAGAGTTTCTAGCAAGATAATGATGATGAATATAGGGGGGAAGGTAGGACAGCTAACAGGATTACAGAAATGGAAATGTACACATCTGAAGCGGGGCAAAACCCCAGGGAACTCCTTGCCCACAGGTCAAGGGGCTTCACATTTTGCTTTGCAGAAATGTGACAGGACTGCAACATGGCCTTGTATGTTCAGTATCAAGGTTTTTTAAGAAATCTCTCCCATGTAAATTTATTCCGTTAGGGATAAGTCTTTATATTAGGTGCCTACAAAAAGAGAACTGGTTAAAAAAAAATAAATTAAAAAAATCAGGCATGTCCATTTTGGCTTCCATAGTATACAGGACTTGATAATATTTTATAATGGGACACAATCTGACACTGGGTGCCCTTTCTGCCTGCATTTTGGGAAACCAGCCAGGCTGGAAGCTGTCTAGTCATAACAGTGTGGGGTTAAGCTTGAAAGGACATTAACCAATAAGCCACATTAGTAGCCCMAAAAAAAAAATCTAAACCTAACGCATGGTCTGATCCTCTGTCCAAGGACCCCGGACATTGGCCCAGCTGAAAAATCTTGGGTGAGAAATCTCATGGCAGTCAACATGTCCTTTGAAAGCCCCCTGGAGCCCCACTACAATGGCAGCTCTAGGCTTTGTCTCTCTCCTACAACCCTACTCTTGACCACCAGCATACCCAAGGGGCTTGCTGAGCCTCAGGTAGCCCAAATAAACATTCTCRGGAATAACTCTGTCTGCTGCCTACCTCTTCCCTGGGCGGCCTGTCCTCAGCTCCCCTCCAGCCTTGAGCTCCAGGCTTAAGGTGAAAGAGGGAAATTGGGTATTTCAGTGCTGCACCGCTGGGCTACACGCTCCAGGACCTGAGCCTCTCTCCCTCTTGATGAGGCTCAGCTCTCTGCCTACGACCATTCAGACCTGCGACATCAGACTTACAGAAATCACCAGGTCTAGGTGGGAAAGGACAAGTTAGGACAGGCTTTGTTAACCTGTACTTATCCACAGGAGCAGCAGACACTATGCACACCCTTTCAAAGATGAGCTTTAACTCATCTTTTCATTGGCAACCAACATACAGAAGGTTGGACAAGMCCCATCACTTCGAACAGGTTAAGAAAAAGCACCATATGGAGTTAGTTCCAGGCCAGAGAAAAATCATTGCCAAATCAAAGCACAGAGCTAATGCATCTGTGTAACATCATCTAATTATTGGCAGATAGATTATTTCACAGTATTCTCCCAGGCCGAGTCATAAAGAATTCACAAACATGCTTTAGGATAYGAGCTGTGAATTCATAGCACTGGGGTCTGAAGCTCTTTTCATTTTATTCTAAACATCTGTAAAGGACATTTTCTCTGCTATACACAGGGATGTCTATGGCATTTACATAGCACAGATTCTGATGCGCTTCTATCACCATCTTGTCTGCCTGTTGCAAAAAATTAAAACAGCTTTAGCTAGGTAATCCAGGAGCAAAACAATAGCATGTGTTGGGCTTTTAAATCCTTTTAGCCAAATGAATAGATTAATTAAAAATACTAGAAGCTCAGAAAAGTAACAGGCTTTGGTCAGCAGTCTAGAGAATAAAACTCATGTAAAAAGCCACTGGAATATTCGGAATAAGAAAAATCCAAGCATGTCTGGATGCTCAAACAGGAAAACCAGGCTATATTTGTCCGTTTAGTTTTCCCTCAAAAATGGCTGGAATAGCTCTAAAAAGAGCTACTTCCATTCTTTCAGGACCATAACGTTTGAAGCCCTCATATGGTTTACRTTTATGCTATGGTTAAAAGGCAAAGCAGAACAACTGGGATAGGCAATGTAAATGAAGTAATTACACAATCATTCAGAAATTAAAGGTAATATTTACACAAAAATAATTTACCGCTCTCTAATCCATCTGCTCTCCACTTTATGCTCTAACTTCTCAAAAAGAGGTAAAAAGGTGAGCCAAAGGGCCTGTTCTTTCTTCTGGCGCATCTCTGGAGGGAGCATCCAGGACCTGGCTGACGGTACATTTCCTAGTGGCTGCTCTAAGAGAGAGGAGCAGGCTGGCCAAGCAGTGAAGTCTCTGGACAGCTCCGGACAACTGCCTTCTTTTCACTCATAAACTCTACAAATAGGAACTTATGTATGTAAGTGTAGTCTTAGTAAAAATAGCATCAATAAGGCATCCCATAGAGTCACTGGAAAGAGAGAACACGATTCAAATCTTGGTTGGTTCAGTCAATTTTAAAGCTACATATCCTTTTCAACAGGCTGTAGGATYAAGTCCCTCCTAAGAGGATGCTTCCAAAAGTGACTACCAAAAATTCATTAATAAACTTACAGTTACAGTTTTGATACAAAGACTTTGGCTCACTTCAGATTGCTTAATTTTTGGTAATGTCAGAAGCTGTGACTGTACATCCCTGGGGCTATAGGAGTAGTAACAACTGTTAAAATTCTCCAGGCCAATGAGGAAAAATCTCGGCAGACTGCAAGAGAACAAGCAACCACAAAGTCCTCCATCCTCTGCCYCACAGTTCGCTTTTTATAGCTCACCATGCAAACCATTAACTGCAAAGAACAGGCAAGGGAAATTTCACCCCATAGGGTCAACATCTCAAAGTTACAAATGCATTAAGCAATGCAAACTGATCTGCAGCACTTAAGAACTGGAAAAGCTGCCAGCTCCAAGCACTGAAAGCTAACACTCTTGACATCAAAACACCCCCAAAACATTATTTTCCACAGCAATGCTAAATACTGTTCTTTGATAGAGGGAAGAGCTCTCAAGCCTAGGGTTAAGCCAATCTCGGCAGTGAAGCAGGGCTTTGTGATGTTGGCTGTCAACCACCACCTCCCACACACAGTTGTGTGACGCTTCTCAGTAATCTTCAGTGGCAGCTCTATAAACACTGGAGGTTGTGTTAGTCAAACTTTTCCTAGGGATGCCAGGAATTATACCACACTTGTCGCCACAATTATGATGCTGCTCTGTCTGTGGATATGCATCTGGTTAAGCCTTTGTAGATTTGAAATTTGGTGAAGCATAGAGGTGTTTTAGGATTACAAAATCCAGCTTGCTGATTTCTGTTCAGCTGCAGATTTAATCCTTAACTATTGAACTGTGATTAAAACCACAAGCTGAAACTAGCAGCTGCAGTAAGTAACATGGTGATGAAAGGAGATCTTCCCAAATTAGATGTTCCCAAATTGTTACCAATTAGTTAGGTACCAATTGGTTTTCTCTTGGGACAGATTACATCCATAGGACAATATATCGGGCTGGTATTGCAAGCCAGGAAGAACATTGTACTGTCAAAGGCCTCTCCCAACAGCATAGAACAGCATTAAACCCTGGATAAAAATCTCAAATGCCAAAAATGCCATGAAAAAACAAGCAAGAAGAATGCAGAACATTGCCGGTGCTTTGGTCACAGCAATAGCAGGGAATTTAACATAGAGAGGTGATTCTGCTCCCCCTTTTGTTCCTCTGTTGATAATCCTAAGGACTTTGAGCCTTTTCCAATAGGTGTTGGATACACTGAGATCACTGAACATCTGAGCGAACAAGGAAACACTTTAGAAGGTGCTCCCTGCATTTCAGGTCTGAAGTTTAACAGACTGAGCTGCAGCTACTTGTACTTTGCTGTGTATAGGTGCCTTTCAGTTTTCAGGGGCCTTACTCTACAATAAAGCCAAAACTAAGACATTGGCATAAGCACCACCTGCGCTCTCTCTCCTTGCTTCTCTGACTTTTCAGCTTACAGGATGGAAAAAACCAACTTTTTAAGTCAATAATAACTCACTACATTTAAAGCAGGATCTTGCAGTACAGAGAAGTTATCAAAAATACCAACTATTTTTAGAGGCCTCATGTGGGCAACTGAAAAGTATTTTATTGGCATTTCATGAAATTAGATGTAAATGTGTTAAAAAGCTCCTGCAGCTAGTAAAGTGCTAAGTGCAAAAATTATTCTTCCTTTACCCTTTCTTTTTTCAATACTGCCAATTTTATACATAAATATGATTATGGAATGATAAGAAAAAGAAGGAACTACTCTTTCTGGCTTCAGAGAGGACTGATGGCTTTACTATGACTTCTGCAAACTAATCTTATGAGTCAAAACCAAGTCTCTTCCTCTGTTTTCGCTCCTAAAATATTGTTTGATGTTTACTGAAATCTGAAGAAATACCCACATCCCCTCCTGGAAGTCACTGAGAAAATAAATTCCGATATAACTTCCTGTTCATTTCTAAATAGAGATGCTCTTAAAGCTGATGTTCCTTCATTATCTTTGAAAGAAAGAGAGAGTCAGATTGCCCAGATCCAGRGCATTTAACTAGAGGCAGTGTATCCTTCTTAGCCCGTAGTATTTTTCCCTGCTAATTGGCACATAGGACCAAAGTTTTGTTTGAGCTAAGAATCATTAGATAAAGGTGGTGAAAGAAACAAACCCAATTTGGTGAACAAAATGAAGAAGACATCTTCAACCTGGTATAGTTCATGTTGGTAAGGCCAAGCAGATGTTGAACAGAATCTATGCAAAGATCATGTTATCGCAATGTCTTAGCTGCTTATTTTCTCTAAGCACATCATCTTTAACACATAATCTAAGTATTCGGTGCATAAAGGTGCAGTGCATTCACAGTATGAGTCTTTACTGGGGCCTCCAGGGACTACGACCATAATAAATACTGCCCTCTGAAAGCAAAATGATCTGAAGGAATCAAAAGCTAATTAAAAAACCTAGAGCTCTAATTACAAAYGGTGGCTTGTCGTCCCCTTCATTCATTTACCTTTGCTCATTGCTCATCTCCATAAGCAAGATATACTACCTTCATTCTTCTCCAGACCAAGACCCTCAAACTCCTGAATTGTATGTGTTAATTGATATATTTTAGAAAATCCCACAATTAGTCTGAGATGTTTGGTGTGGTCATGCCAGTTGTTTTTCCATCATTATGAACAAGAAAAAAAAAGAAATTTAGCCACACCACTTAAATATTTACCTAGGAGTTTCCTTCCTCTGGAGATCTATCAAGTCATTGAAGAGATACAGATTATACCTGGATATGAAGCTAACAACCACCCAAAACTTAAATCTTTAAATATCTTGAATCTTGAACCATCTCAAACTGGACCTTACTTCATATGGGAAGCCATATCTCACAATCACTTTTAGTTTTTCAACCACTTATGTTCAGCAATTTTGAACAGTTTCAGAAAGTGCCAAAGACTGAAAAAAATCACATCTTAGGAACATTTTTGTTACAGAACAGCTGTAGCATTTATAGCTTCAAAGTCCAAAATGGCCTAGGCTAGTTTTTGCTCCTTTTTTCTCCGCAATGTCTTTACCAGAAATAACATTTAAAGCAGCACTATGACAAACATTCATTAAGTGCTTAAATGAATGGAAGACGTCATAAAAGMAACACTTCTAGGACTGGACCTTAAATTGCACTAACATTCCCTTTTTGAGATTATATGGGATACTGCCTACATATATTTCACGTACATGCTATTGAAAGTTGCATTCAGATACTGTTGTGTCTTTTCTCCTCTATAGCCAGAACTAGCGCAGATGGTACTACCAGATTAATTAAAATCACCCCCCCCGGTTTCATTCGCAGTTTGTGTTCTGTATTGTTCTCCCATTTAGACTAAACTCCTTCTGCTTATTTGTTTTCAAGCATTACTTTTTATTTTTAAACAGCATACATCTGCTTTGCTCATTAGAATAAATATTTTACATGCACATTATGTAGATAAAGATTCTCACAGAAGAAGGCCATCATGCAGTTTTCTGTATCTGGATCGCAAAAGACATTGAGCTATAAATCAGAGCTGTCCGTGAAGCCCGTCTCCCTGTTACCATGCCTTGCAAGCCAGGGGAGCCCAGGAGGGCAGACTAAGAGGACATTCAGTGACAGGGTGTCAGCACAGCTTGGCAGGAGATGCTGATTTCAGAGGGAGAGGAATACACGTTAAGTAGACAATTCAGTTTTAATGGTAATCACAGTTTTTATGTTAAGGTTTATATATACTGACTTTCACCAGTAAGTCTTACTTCCCTTGGAGATTACCACTAATTGTTTCCCTCTTTTTCCTCATAAATAGTGCACCAGGTCTAGTATTTTATTGGSTTTGTGCCTTGAGAAAAGAGGCTGACTTGCACCAACTGCTATCAGGAAACGTTTTAGCATTTTGTATCTTCAAAAGAATGAATCTTGGTTTAATAGTCAGCTTTGCTGGAATTAGCCATGCTGACCAGTGACTAAATCAGATATTTCAGCTTCTACAGCTATTTCAGTAACAACCACATATAAATTGATTATACATAAAAAATTACTAACTGTCATGTATCTGGTACTGATAAGCGATACAGGAAGCTGGGGTTTGGAAATGACATGGCTGTGCAACAGGGAAGCTCTTGGGGTCTCTGCCATCTGCTCCCAGGCAGCTTCAGAAAGCAGAGTCTCTATTTCTACATAGAAATGCTGAGCAGGTTGTCASATCTAGCTATGACTGAGCTGGACACAACCTCAGACTCTATCTTCTATTTGCACAGCTTAGTGTATCCTATGAAGGTTCAGTCAACATGATAAAACACCCCACTTTGTTCAAATAGCGTAGTCATTAGCATGAGCACCGAGCCATCCCCTTTGTTAGCCAATCCCAATGCAAGTGAAGAAAAATGACAGATGAAATTTATCACTATAAGAAGAAATCAAAGTAAATAAGATTTTCATGTTTCTGAATGTCACAGGAGTCACAGAGGTTTAGAGAGGGATTTTTTTTTCTATGAAGTCTTTGCTGTTATAATTACTGAAGATACTGGTTGGAGTTAAAAAACAACTCTCCTAAGCACTAAGGAAAGATGAGGCTCTGTACCTGTGTTGCTAAAAGTATTCCTGCTCTACCATGGTATGCTCATTCACTCTGGAAACTCAGTACTCCATCTACACCTAGCGCAACAGAGCATCGCTGAGGACAAACATACCAAAGTTTAAGGCACTGAGCTCTTGTGGAGGATGGAACCATGTCAGCAGATGATTTAACCAAGCTAAAAGAGTGAGCCCATTTCTGACAATCTGTAGGACCTTTATCTACTCTTCTGCTTTTATATACGTGCCTCATCTTCAGCCAAATGAGCTAGCTTTTTCAAGTGCAGGCAGTTGCTAGAGACTTAAGTTTACTATTTTCCCTGTCTACAAAAGGGGACCAATAGTAGACGTGTCAAAGAGTGCTGATGAAGACAAGCACACAAGTAAGAACGAGGGCTGGGTGAAAAACTGTTGAAAGTCATTGTGAAACGTACTGTCTGGGTGATCAACTGGTAAATGGACTTCAATCTGTGACTACGATGATGTACATGAGAAAAATAATCTTAAAATAAACCATAAAAACCATGTAAAGTAATGTAATCTCAGATGACTGCTACCAACAGGGAAAGAGAGCTCAGGGTCAAACCAAGTAATCCTATACAAACACTACCTCGAATGCTCAGTAAGAGTTAAACAATCAAATTGAAAAACATTTTTATGCCACTATACGAACCTTTGGTGTGTCTGCAACATTTGATACAAGGCACGGCTCTGCTTCCTCCCTTCCATGTCTCAAAAAATATACCGAAAAAGATACAGAGCTGAATAAAGAGGATGACCAAAGGGTATAGAGAAATAACTAAGTACACTAGGACTCAACAGGCTGGAAAAGATACAACTAAGACTGACTATATTATAAGTCCATAAAAACAGAGAGGGTGAACAGTGATATAGTTTTTCATTTTTTTCTGATATAAGAAGTAGGGACATAATTTGAAACAAATGAAAGATGAGAACACATAAATAATGGACGTGGCTCTTCTGATAGACATGTTTATGACAAGTTGGGCATACAGATCAAGTCATACAACCTTGGAAGTGAGACAAGTCTCAGAGCTTTACTGAAAATGTGTACTCTCTTAAAAATACTAGAATTTAGGAACCTGGAAATTTTTAAGTGGGAAATGTGGCAGACGTGGTGGGCAATGCTACAATAATAAATCCATTTTGAAGGTGGAACAATTCTAGTTTGTGTTCATTCCCTTCCTTCAGAATCTCTCAGTCTATCATCAATCAGTACGATAAACCAGCAAGGTGTTAGATGTTACTTGCTGTGTGTTTTGCAGTGAAATGTAACCCTAGTAAAATCCTCGCCTTGGCCCCCTTTTTCACTTACTTCAATTGCTGTGGCTGTTTTGATGTTGCCCTGCCCTTGATTTGCTCTCCAGCTAGAGCTTTCTTGTTCGGTACTCACCTGCTGACAGATGAAAGCCGGTAAAATCTTCAGTTCCTACATGGTCTGCTGTCATCCTGCGCTTCTGCATAAGCAACACGCTCCCTGGGAGAAGAGCTGGCTGGGTGGTAACCCACCATCGTTCTCGGGAGCAAATGGCCCATGGTTTCACCTAGCACCCCGTTTTGTGGGTAACAGAGGCACAGTGACTGACTGCATACCTTTTGATGAAGTCTTGCACAGAATACTTGCCCAGTTTCCTGGGTTTCGAAGGGAAAGTGGAGGCAAATAAAACAAACTTGAAAAATGATTGTGTTTTTACAAGTGTAGGAATTCTTACCCATATGATGAAGGTAACCATTTTCTATGGCCATCCTCTCATAGCGTTTTTTTCACAGTGCAGAAGGTCAAAAACAATAAATCACAGAAAGAATCATTATAAAAGCAAATTATCCGAATCATATGTAACCTTTCCACTCATTGAATTGCACTGGTTTGTTTATAAATACAAAAGTGTCTAGTCTGCATCTGTTTCAATGACATACTGTTCCCACTTACTATTTCCAGCAGAGAAAGAAATCGTAAGTTATGATCTTTCTTCTCTAATCTCTGGTTCTACTTATCCAAAAGAAAGGTGATATATTTTGCTGCTTTGGTACATCTACCACACAGCAAAAAGCTCCTCAAAGATGCAAACACTATCAATGTTTTTCAGGCAAAAGAGGATTAATTGCCAGAAGTATTGCTCCTGGAGACACAGCTGAACTCTTTATTCACCTACTTTTGAGAGCACAAGCATCTCCAGAGCATGGACTTGTTTTGGGTAAAAAAAATCAGCTCATGCTGTATTCTGAACAGATCCCAACTGCAAATGAAACAAACTGACAAAACTGAACTGTCTCAAGTGCCAGTTCAGCTCTTCTGTGATTTTTTTTTTGTCTTAAGTACTATTAATAATACCAAGGTGAGTTTCTTAACCTTAAAAAAAAAAAAAAAAAGAAAAAMAAACAAAAAAACCCTCCAAACCAACACAATAACATTTGCTGTGCATCTTGGTCGTTTCCAGATCCTCAAATGTTACTCTGCCATACAGAAGATACTAAAAGGCTGGCAACTGGGATACACGTATACTTGTTATGTGCCTCTTCTTCCACTTTTTTTTTTTTTCTTAAATTTTATTCTATTTGGAACATACACTAACATAGGCTGATCATTTTGGATGTATATACTAAAACTGTTTCTTATAGATAAAAGTTTTGAATACAGAATAAATCAGGAGTAGTCCTAGCTGCAAGGAAAACATTTATCATGGATTTGTAGCCAGCAAAACAGAAAATGGACAGATCAGTACCACTCATTAGAGCTTTATCTACAGCTCAACTCTAAAGTGACACTCAACACAAACTTTTCATGATCCTGAATGAGAATGGTCAGAAAATCTCACACTGAACTTACTGACCCGAAAACAAAACATGCAGACAGACCAAAAAGCTCCATCGTGAAGTACAGAAGTATCTTCTACAGAACAAGCCAATTCTTGATGGAGCTATGCCTTGTGGTTTGCCTGCATCTGCTGATTTCCAGTTACATTACCTTTTTTAAGTTTTTCCTTTCTTTTGTCTGCAATTGCAATATATTTTGCTTTACTAGTCTAAGRCTCTTGGGACTGCTAGCATAAGAGAACAGAATTAAGGCAATATACCTGAATGACATAAATTTGAATTTGATATGTGTGTTAGATACATGGATGAGATAACCTTCCTTAAAACGCTGAAGGACAGCTGGGACCAGCAAGTACAAAAACCAAAATAACAGTCTGAAGAATTACAGCATTGTTAAAAATCTTGTTAAGAATCCTACGTAAGGTGGGAAGTAAGGCTAGCACCTGAATAATCTTCACAGTCAGTAAAAGCTGATAAAACAAAGCAGATCCCAGGTCAGRCAATGCTAATAAGAGTCAGTTTTGGTTCCACAAATGGCATCACCCATTTCTAAATCCTGAAGCCTAGGAAAGAACTCAGTAATACAAATTTGTAATGAAATAGCTACTTCAAGCTCTTAATCCACTCTTCTTCCTTCTTTATGATTTAAGCTGACATTTAGGAAAAAGGGGGATTTTAGAAACTACTGTCTCAATAGCAGTCAGCTTGCTACTATATTGCATAACGAAGGGGCTGGCTATCCCAAACAGCAGAAGGCTCAGGTAAGGGTGTTATTACTGAGGCACAGAGCAACCGCACCTGAACTGGACCCCCCTGTTGCCAAATTTTGACTGAATATTACCAGTGATAATGGGATCCATCACCAGTGTCTGTACTGTAGGCATGGTACAGACAGCTAAATCACCTATGAACTGCAGTCACTGCACTAGAATTTTTTTCTTCTTCTTCTTTTGGGTTTTGTTTCTTTTGAGGAGAGAAGGCTACAGGGGACCCAATACCCACAAGAAGGTTATCAAGACGATGGAGCCAGGCTCTTCACAGCACGCATGGTGGGAGGATGGCAGAAGCTGCAATGAGACAGGCTCAAACAAGAGGATATACAGAAAAATCTTTTCAACATGGGGACAGCCAAGCAGTGGGACATCCATCCTCGGAGGTTTTCAAGACCCAACTGAATACAGTCCTGAGAAACCTGCTCCAACATTAAAGGAACCCTGCCTTGAGGAGGAGGTTACCTCTACAGATTGCTTCAGACCTGTATTATCCTATGATCCTATCGTATGTACTGTTTCTGCACATTATTTAATCAAAATTAGATCTGAACACAAGATTAGGCAAAAGACTTACAGATTAATTTTAACAACAAATTCCTACAAACACATGGAAACATCAAAACCTTCTGGTAATGCAGTGTAATAAACAGACAATCCCCTTGTTAAAAAAATCTCAGAAAACAATCAGAAATACTTTGCCTTAGTAAGACAAAAGGCATTTGGAAAWAAACACACCTATTTAATTTTTCAGAACTCAGGAAAAATATAAGTAAAATACTTCGAAAGTGCATTCACAAAAGATATCAAGAGATGTTTAGGATTTGAGATGGGGCTTCCCAAATTGCAGAGAAAAATACCTCAAAGACTAGAACTGTGTGCAAGCACAGAAAAATTCAGCTTGTCCTTTTGAATAAAAATCACTGAGGAGACACAGGAATTTCAKAAAAAGCGAGTGAAGAAAGAAAATATTTTTATCTGTTTAAAAGGAGGAAAAAAGAGACTACAGTAAGTGCAAAATATTTTACTTATTGCAAACAAAAGCTGTGGTAACAACATTGCACAATACCAAATTTTAAGGTTTTGAAATTCTCAGAAATTCCTCTTGTGAATTTTTTTTTTGCTCCATGTATCTTTATAATTATATTTTTACATTAGTTTTACATTATGACAAGAGTAAATTACTTACAGAAATTAAGACAAATTGTATATAACCTGCCAGCTTACTAATGTTTCATTTATATGTCACACAGTATAATCATTTAACATTTTTCTCTGATCTGGAAAGGATTATTAGATTCAATGCTTTGTTAGTCATATAACAGAATGATATGGTCTGCACCAATAATTTTTTTAAACGATTAGAAGTATATGGGAATTCACTGTAGGTGTGCTGTTTGTATTTTCTGCAAAACGTAGGCAATAACTAACTTTGTTACTTCACTAGAATGAMGATTTCTCCCTTTTGTGTAAGATATCCAGTAAAACGGCAGACAAACGCATAAATCCAACATTTTTAKATCCAATGCTGAATAGCCTGGAGGGCAGTACTAAAAGTCCTGAGTGCAGGATGAGTCCCTCGATAAGACATCAAGAGGGACCCAGCCTCTGCGTTAAACCCTGCTTCTTTAAGTTGTTTCGCTATTTCCTCTACATCCCAGCCTCCTTCTCCCTGGTTAGCCAGTAAGTGGTCAACAAGGCGAGGATAGAAGGCAGTAGATACGCACTCCACCACTAACTTGGCATTGAGGAGCAAGGAAAGTATTTCAGCGTCACAACTGGAATCATCAACCTATGAARAAAGAAAAATCCAAAGTAATTAAAAATGCATACATGAACTAGAACATGTCATAAATGTTCTAACTGCAGAGCATGACCTTGAACGCGAGATGAGTATTTTATATGGATTAACAACAGGGATACACACTTTGCCTATGTCAGAATATGTAAAGGTATGTCTTTAACAGTCTCTATCGCATTAATATAAATATTTGACCTGCAAGAAGTTAAGGAATAAGGATGCTTAACAACCTGGCTAGGATTACATGAACAGCTTTCTAGACTTTTCACAGGTTCTCAGCCCCAGTACGGAACAGACCACACCATTTACCTCCGTATCAAGAATGACACCCTGAGGAAGGTCAGAGCAGAGTATATGGAATTTTGGTCACTTTCTATTAATATAATACATTACATTCCACATATTAATATGATAGGCAACATTCGCAGACTCAACCAGATTTTCCAGTTTCAGCACTCACAGCAAGGATGAGATTTTCAGAAAAGTACAACTTATATTTTAAAAGATTTGAAGCACAGAGCTGCTACCTCTGCAAGACACCCTGGATGCCTCAGAAAAATGTGGTTACTTGATACATGAGAACAGATATTCTCTTGAAAATCTTGGCTATAGCTTTACAAATAACACTACAAAATACTTTCAATTCTATTTCAGTTGATTTTGATATGTCTTTCCCAGTTCCTTGAAATGCAGTGTTGTTTTAATCGGTTTACATGTCTTACCACTTCAAGAAGTGCAATAAAACAAATACATATAACCAAAAAAAGGACCAAAGGAGGGGTAGACAATAGTCAGTTTTCAATGACTGCATCTTATCACGTTACAAATAAACTAATCAAATTATGCTACATTTACAAAACAACCTTTCAGTTAAAAAAAAAAAATAAGAAAATCTGTCTGTTTAGCCTCTGTTTCATTTTCTGTAAAAATGATRACCACCTTACATGGTTGGTACCAGGGTAGCAGCATGTACCAGTGACTTGGTACCCCTGAAGACCAATTCAGCTGCTACACAGGACCACTGGACATGACTACCGTATACTGAGAGATTTGTCACTGACACTTGACAGTTGAAATTAAGCCATTTTTAATCTAATTAGCATCACAAAACTTTTAACCCTGATCCTTTTCAGGACAGCATTTAAAGATTCCTTGTCTCTCTGTTTTAGTTCAAGCTAAACCGGTGCAGAGCTTTGCTTCCTCACGTTCATGTGCAATGGGCTGCATCCACCCCTTGCCCCACCGTTGTCACCATGAGCACACTGCAACAGGCACTTCTTGCTTATAACCCAATTCTCTGTCCCATGAAGTTTCGACAACCATTTCTTAGTAACAGGTAACAGTGTCACTTTGCAGTTGTGGGTTTGGTTTTTTTTTTAATTATTATTTTTTTTCCAGAAAGACTGAACAGAAGTATGATCTATTGGTCCAGAAAATCAAATGTACTGGTAAAAAAAAATCACCTACTCGGACACATACACTGTGAGAGATCATGCACACCATTTAACATGGACCATCTACTGTGGGAGACTGCTCTCTCAGTTTCCCTATATCAGCAGTCAAACCAGAAACAGGATCCTTTAAGCATAAAAAGTACATAATTTTCTCTTGAATGCATGGAATTGCAAGACTCCCAAGGTTTGGCATCTTATTTGGAGGAATCGGTATTACATTTGCATGTAGAGGAACACAGAGTTCATGAGGAACTACCAGGTAGCTCCTTGCATTGAAGTGGATGAGAAATCTGCAACTAGCTTCAGGAGAAACAACTTCCTTTGAAGTAACAACAAATTCTTTTAGAAGAAAGATTTTTATTGTATCTAAATAGTTTTAGACTAATGAATATAAGTTTCGCTTCTGTGAAAGAGCTGAAAAGTCAGCATGACGACTGAAAGCATGTATGTGATAACAGAAATACAATAATTTGTTGCTCTGTTTTGGAAAAGATGCACTCTACATAACATACAACAATTAAAAAAAGAAAAAATGACAAAACATGACATATTGTAGCATGAAAAGCTGTTATACCTCTTTTTATCACCTTCAATTTACTATTAATAACACACGATCATTACTTTCAATTTACCATTTTCACTTCCTTTGGAACTTCAGAAGCTTTCTAGAAAAACAGAATGTCTTTATCATGTTAACCAAGAAAAATTTGCTGTTTCACCCTCAAGCTACTTCTTCCATTACTTCATTTAGATATCTGTGTTTTCCYTTCCATTGAAATCTTAAAAATAAACTTGATTTCCTCCAAGTCTTTCAGCATTTTCACAATTAATTACATAAACCTCTTATAGATTACAAAGCTCATGCAACAGTTTGCAAAACAGTTCTAAGAACAGCATGGATGTCCAATCTTTAAGTTGGCCACTTTAAGTCTTTACCAATTCCTCTAAATTGTCATATGTTAATTACTGACATGTTTTCCTGTTGAAGACAGGTTGATCATTAAATAAAATTCCTAGTGTTGGCACCTTGTAGCATACCACGCAGCATACTAAGCCATTATCCAAACAGCTCTCACCTTTTCTGAAACAGGAGGCTGCAGGGATATTCTGCCCCGCCTCCGAGCTCCGTGTGCTCTATTCTTGACCTGTATGTAGGATGCAACTTTACACAGGGCTTCAGTGTTTGATTTTGTGTACATAAAATGCAAACAGTAATAACAGTAATGAGACTGACAGCAGATGGGAGGTTTGATTTAAATTAGCTTTTTAGGCTATTATTCAGCTAATGAAAAGTCCTATAGATCAGTGTGATTTCATATGCCAAAAAACTACAAACTGGGGAGAGACAAGTCTGAAAGTGAAAGATTTTTTCTAGCATAAAACCATTAAACATCTGAGCTATACAATGGGGATGAAGATGCCCACATGCAACACAGACACAGAGCAACCTGTCTGTACTCATGAATAAATGAGTTGTGTATGACAGCTCATCCTTAAGCTCAAATAGTCCAGTAAGTTTAAATTGATTAACATTTGCCATTTTCTGACTCCAAGGTTGTCTGAAGACCTGGTCAGAAAGAGGAAACCTTTGTAATGTAATTGTCTCCAGGCAACTGGAGTACAACTTATATCTCCAGGCCACTGGATGGAGACACAATATGGCAACCAGAGCCTGTGAATGCATTTCACACAGCTAAGGCCACTATCTATTCTGCAACTCTTCGTTAAATCTAAGCAGAGTCTGACAGGTGTGGGAAGAACACAGAGAAGCCAAGGTTTAATGAGAAATCTGTATAAAAATGGGCAGTTGAGAAAGATAGATTAACTATTTGTTTTTATCAGTTCTGCAACTCCAGATCATGCCAACATTTTTGGTATCAATTGCATATGAAGAAACAGTCATTAGTTTAAATAAAAAAACAAATGCACACACAGAAATTCCTTACCAACACCTATGCAGATTGTCAATAATGGGGCTACATCTGGCTGGTGACCGGTCACCAGCAGTGTTCCTCAGGGCTCAATTCTAGGGCCAGTCCTGTTCAATGTTTTTATCAATGATCTGGATGCAGGAGTTGAATGCACCATTAGCAAGTTTGCTGATGATACCAAACTGGGARGTGCTGTGGACTCTCTTGAGGGACAAGATGCCTTGCAGAGGGATCTAGATGGATTGGAGCATTGGGCTATGATTAATGGGATGAAATTTAACAAGTCCAAATGTCAGATTCTGCACCTAGGACAGAGTAACACCAGGCACAAGTATAAATTGRGAGAGGAGTGGCTGGAGAGCAGCCCTGCAGAAAGGGATCTGGGGGTGCTGGTYGACAGCAGGCTCCATACGAGCCAGCAGTGTGCCCTGGCAGYCAAGAGGGCAAACCGCACCCTGGGGTGCATCACACACAGCATGACCAGCWGGTCAAAAGAGGTGATCATCCCGCTGTATTCAGCGTTGGTGCGGCCTCACCTTGAGTACTGTGTGCGGTTCTGGGCCCCACAATTTAAGAAGGATGTGAAGGTCCTTGAATGCGTCCAGAGGAGGGCAACAAAGCTGGTGAAAGGGCTGGAAGGAATGTCCTATGAGGAGCAGCTAAGGACTTTGGGCTTGTCTAGTCTGGAGAAAAGGGGGCTGGGGGGCAACCTCATTGCTCTCTACAGCTTCCTGAGGAGAGGAAGTGGAGAGGGAGGTGCTGGTCTCTTCTCCCTGGGATCCAGTGATAGAACAAGTGGGAATGGTTCAAGGCTGCACCAGGGGAGGTTCAGACTGAACATTAGGAAGCATTTCTTTACCGAGAGGGTGGTCAAACACTGGAAGAGGCTTCCTAGAGAGGTGCCCTTAACAACATGCTTTAACTTTTGGTCAGCCCTGAATTGGTCAGGCAGTTGGACTAGATGATCATTGTAGGTCCCTTCCAACTGAAATAGTCTATTCTATTCTAATAAATTAATGTATATTTCAAAACCTTAATTAAGATAGTTTTATTTAAGCATCACTGCTCATAAGCTGTAAGATTTTTAAAAATTAAATCAATTTAAATGTACCTTAAGATTACATCTATTTAAAAATAATTTTAAATTAGAACAACAAGCATTAAAGAAAAAAATTACTAAATATAAACACACAGAGAAAAAATTTAGAAATAAAAATACACCACACAGAGTATAATATGGTGTCTGTACAAGAAATGACTTGGACTCCCCAATCTATAAAAGAGGCAGCTTAGAGGTTATAGAGCAGATAGCAACATCATTAGAGTATACAGGGATTGATTAAACACATTCTGTCATAAAAAAAGAATTATAAAGCATCAAATGAATCCAGTAGGATCGGATTCAGAGTAAATAAAAGGAAATAGTTGKTTTTTTACACTGTTGAACTCTTTGGCAAATGATATTGCAGAATGTAAAAGCTCATCCAAGTTTAAGGAGAAACTGGACAAAATGGAGGAAGAAAAGCATTGACAATTACTCAGTACACAAATACATACAGCTGGAAACGACTGGAAGTTGGGAGAGCAGTATCTCAGAAAAAGAGCCTTTATATTTGCCCTATTCTTACTATTGGCTAGACTTGTAATTCTTTCCTCCGTTGGAGCCAGGATACTGTTCCAGAYGGACTTTTGATCCTCAAAATTTTACCTTTTAAAAAATATTAATTCAAAACAACCTTAAGGGTTATTTTTGCTTGTCAATGATTTCAATCATATTTGAAATATTGTTTAAGTTAGCACAGATTGGCTGCAAGTATATACTTGTAGCATGCATACCAAATATTAGCCTACAGTAGACACAGACTCTCTAAATCGCATTGTATTTTCTTTTTCAAAATCASTCTTTTGACAAGACTTGTAAACAAAAGAGTAAAACCTGGCTAAGGTAATTACTAAGAAGCAACCTTACCATCCCAGTGTTAAAAAGCTGCTGCTTCTGAGCAGACAGCAGAGGTAGGATCTTATTAATGAGTCGCTTCTGACCTGCCTGCATATGCAGAGCCCTTACAATCCCAAGATCCTAACTAAGACTTAAAACACTGGTTCCAGCAAAGTTTATCACTGATCCCAGAAACACTGCTCCAGTGATATGGGATGCAGCTGAATGCAATTTAAGCAAGTCTCAGAGGTGCAGGTATCTTCTGCACAAATGAATACACAACCACTTTCCATATTGTGTGAACATGTGAATACACTGTAAACCACAATAATGACAAACTCAGAGTATATACGATGGAGGAAAACCATTACGCCTCTCTAGACTTCCATGTTGAGGGTGCTAAATTTTTCATTAGTGTAAAACCTGTTACTTCTGGAAGGCTTAAATGGGAGAACACTTTTTCACACCCATCCCTCCAGCAGCAGGATTTGACACAGCAGATTTAGTGTGGTGCCCACACACAATGTGCACGTGTAGAAGTGAAAGATCTAATGGGGATAATTATACTAAGGAGAGGAAATCCTGACTTTTTTTTCCTTGACTTACATACCTATTTAGGTATTGGCTGAAATCTACTTTCAAGATGTAGGCATTCAAGTGGTATCTCTGATGACTAGCTCACTCCTTTAGACTGTCACGATCAATACCTTTCCCTGCTAGAGACATGCATCTTCTTCTAGAAAGTGAGAAAGAATAGAAACAGAATTGCAACAGATGCACTCTTAATTTCCATTGAAGCAGTGCTACAGCACTCTGCTTCGAACATGGCTTGTGTATTTTATCAAATGTCTCTTTAGTGCAGAATTTATAAATGGATCTGCATCCACAGATGGAAACCCACATCTCAGCAAGGTTCCCCTCAACAGGTACGGAAGTGAGGGCCAACTTGCGAGTCCTGAACTCTTTCTGCACATCTTCAGAAGGATGGGTAGGAGCCTTATCCCAGACTATTAAGTGCTGCTCTTAGAGAGGACACAGGATAAATCACTGAGGCCTCCGCAAAGTTCATGAAACCATGAATGTAATAATTTTGTGGATCTGCTCTCCAAGACCAAGGAGAGGTCAGCATCCAGTATTTCTTCTGGTTGCTAATACAGCCTACATGGACATTGTACCTGTACTTGCTATGATGCAGTGTATCTGAAAAAAAAATAATCTCTCCTGTAGTGAGAATTTCAGATAAGCAAGAGCAGGTCAGGTGGTATCTTTTGCCTAACTAAAGGGCAAGTCAGGGTCTAGGCAATTCCCTGTCAGCATTGTTTGTGCAGGTGCCTAGAGGTTCTGGTATTAGCAATAGGCAATATTTCATCCACAACTTATGCATTATAAAATCCACGCATTATGAAATAGGGATACTAATGGAAAGATAAGAGCTGCTGCTGATGTAACAGCAGAGAAGAACTGAACCTGCTATTGCCCAGAATTTTAGCTCTCCACTACTACTGGAGGTAAAAATGCTTTTCCATTTTATTCTTGAATGGAGTCTATAGCTATAGGACAAAGAAATAAGGGGAGAAGAAAATAAAGAGATATTAAAAAACCCTAGAAAACTAAACTAGAGAGATATTTTACCATAATCCTGTTAGCTTATATAAACAAAATTTAACAAGATTTCTTTTAAAAGGTAAGCCACACTAAGTGAGTAGCCATAAATGGCATAAGAAACTGAAGACAACTGGAAATTCCATTATTTCACACATTCTCTATGATTTTTCATATTACATTTTTCAATAAATCATGTTGCAAAGGTAGTCTCAGTACTTCATCATTGAAAGTATAGTATGTAAACTGAGCTAAGGTGTTATTTCAGATTAACTAAAAAAATTTGCTAGTTCTAGTTTCTATTAAAGCCTTGGCTGAAGAAGTATGTGCACTGATTATATTAACTCCCATTYGTTGGCTGTTTAAACAATGTAACTACCAACGGGTAATAGAGTACTTACTTGCTCTGTCAGAAGTATAAAAATAAGTCTTACTCTTTGAAAGATACCCAAGTGGACAGACAACACTATTGTCTGAGGGAAGACACTGTGGCTGGGGGAAGAAGAAGGAAGGAGGGATGTTTGGAGTGATGGCGTTTGTCTTCCCAAGTAACCGTTATGCGTGATGGAGCCCTGCTTTCCTGGRGATGGCTGAACACCCCCCTGCCGGTGCGAAGGAGTGAGAATTCCTTGTTCTGCTTTGMTTGTGTGCGCGGATTTTGCTTTCCCCATTAAACTGTCTTTATCTCTGTCCTGGTTCGAGCTGGGACAGAGTTAACTTTCCTCCCAGTAGCTGGAGGGGGTGCTGTGTTTTGGGTTTGGTAATGAAGGGAACGTTGATGGCCCATTGATGCTTTGGTTGTTGCTGGGTGGTGCTTGCACCAGGACTTTTCAGCCTCCCATGCTCTGCCAGGTGCAGGGGGAGCTGGGGGGAGCACAGCCGGGGCAGTTGACCCAGCTGGCCAATGGGGTATTCTATACCATGTGACATCATGCTCAGTATAAAACTAGTGTGTGGGGGGGAGGGGCTCCRGGGTTCAGGACACATGAGTTAATTCATGACATGCAGTGGGTGAGCAGTTGCATTGTGCATCGCCTGCTTTGTATATTCTGTTATTGTTGTTGTTTTCATTGTTGTTATCACTGTTCTACTTTGGTTTATTTCCACTATTAAACGGTTTTTATCCCAACCCGCGGGTTTTCCTTCRTGTGCCCTCCCAATTCTCTCCCCCATCCTACCAGAGGCGGGGGGTGAGCGAGCAGCTGCGTGGTGTTTAGTTGCCAGCTGGGGTTAAACCACGACAATCTCAACCCACGAGTTTTCTCACTTTTACCCTTCCAATTCTCTCCCCCATCCCATCAGGGGGGAGTGAGCAAGCGGCTGTGTGGGGCTTATTTGCCGGCTGGGGTTAAACCTTGACAAGCTTACACAAAGTCTGGGTTGTTTTATTACAGGCAAAAGCTACACAATTCCTAGTACCAGCACTTCAGCATCATCCTTAACTGTAAACATCCATAAAGCTGTCAGCAACATACAACAAATGGCTAACTAATACAACGTATCGGCAAACAAGTGCTGTATTTTTCTCACAGCCATGTTTGTGAGCTGTGTTAGCACTATGTCAGGGAATCAATAGCTATGATTTCCCTTTGCCAGATGTTATTTGTCCTTTTCCTGTTTAATGCAAGCAGAAATGGGCTTCCTATGAAAAATTCATTAAGAATTCTACAAAAAGCAGTAATAGTCCATATACTGTTTTTAAAAAGCAAAAAGTACACATACAAAATTATACTGAATAAACAACATTGAAATAGCTAGGCAATATATGCACTTTTAGTGCAACACCAACTAATGTAAACCTAAGAGATGCACATAAAACAAGGAGTAAGAGACACTTTCTAAACAACAAAAGAACAACTTTTAAATTTAGCATGGCACTCTTCTGTACTACTTGCTTTTCTAACACTGGCAGTGGAATGTCACATTCAAGCTACTGGATAAACTCTATGCCTGATGTAATGAAGTCAACAGTTAAATTTTCATTGACTGAAGACAAAATTTTAGACCAAAGCTAAACACTTTGAAAATTCTAGGTTATGCAGCACTCTTACAGAACTMTGTGCTCAAATGAATACTGAATTTAGAAGGAAAAATTAGGAACAGCTTATCAAGCTGCCTCCTGCATAAGAAGGCCAAAAAGAATATTATTTTAGGCATGCACAAGCGTACAAAGTGCTTTATATTAGTAAGAAGATAATATGGTTCCTGGCCCTAAAACTTAAAAATGAAGTAACCAACCTAGAGTGTGGAAAATTGAAAGCCATAGCACACTAGAAAGAAAAGGCCAGTTAAGAGAGCAATACAATTAGCAGCCATTCAGAAAGTGCTGCTGCACAGCATTGTGCTTTAAAAATAGTTAAACAAAATGTACTCGGACACAAATTCCTGCTGGCAAGCTTCAGAGCTAGTCACTTACACAGCAGCTTTCATCTGTTAACAAAAAAGTCAATTTTAAAAGGTTAACAAGAACATATAGTTGAGAAAGTGCATGCATATATATCAGATCCCCGATTGCTTTTCTACGAGATCATCTTGTTTAAAAACAGTTACAAAAAAACATTGCTTTGCAGACACAAAATCTAAAATTGCAGATGGTAAAAGGAAACTATCAGTATACGAAAGATAACCTACTATTGTTTTGGTGGTTAATATTTATACAATTATGTTTTGTGGAAAATTCAGAAAATTTGTGGTTTATTTGTATAAGGAAAAGGGTTCTTTGCTTAGAATGGCAAACTCAACTAGGAAATACTCCAAATTCATACTGAATGCTAACTGTGACATTGGAATTTTGGTGCAAGCACATGTGTATTACATATCATATGCCCTGCCACATTCCATGCAACCATTTTAAATGTTCATAGAGAACAGGTTAAAAAAGCTGGTGCTTCATCCATTTTGGTAACTAAGTCCTTTTGACGGAAAACTAGCAACATCTGAGATGGAGCCTATGCTTCCAGATCTCTGCTTCTCCGACTGGTCTTCACCGCTGTGTTCTGGAGTCCTCCTAAAGGGGAAGGAGGTAAATCCTTTCTCCAATGGATGCTATCCAATGGATGGAAAAAGAGAAAGCTTCTGGAATACAATATGCAGCATAAGAAGGAAAGACACAGCACATGAGAAGGAATAAGTGAGGAGAAGAGACTTAAGGGAGAATCCCGGGAAGARCAAGATGCAGAACATCTTTCCTAGGGAACAGAGGATGGTATGAAAGTAGGGGATAGGACTGTACCGTTTGTTGCAACCAAGGACTCTGAAAAATTTGTTGCAATTAATATAAGTAGAGCAGAGGGCCTCCCCTAGAAGGCTCCTGCAGAAACRGGGGAATGTTTGCCTATTTTGTGTGTCTCAGAAAAAAGCTATAATTTCAATCTGAAGCCCTACAAATCACGTTTTTAAAGCTTTTGTGTTTTGTGGATGCTTATTTTAAAAAGATATACACAGTTCCATTTCTGTTTCCATATGGGCAGTTTCATTTTGAAGTAGCATATGGGAAATTTACCATTAATTATTATTTTATATTTTAATACACAACCAAGAGCTCCCTAAGATATGGTGCAGAATTTGGAAATATTAGAGATGTGGTTTTCCTACCTAAATATGATAATTCTGCAAACGTTCAATGCAGTTAATGCAGCCAGACAGGAAAGCCGTTCCCTTTCATATAAAGGTCTGAGACAATACCTGCCTTCTCTTTTGTGGTAGAGTGCTAGATCGCAGACCATAGCTAACATAAAATCCAAGAAAGTCAGGTTGTACATGCACAAGTTCAATTAAGAGCTTGAGGAAGTTTTAAACCCATCTCAGTTTTTCAGAAAAAAAGATAAAAGATAATATAAAGCTTTTGTCTAGGAGACTAGCTTTCATCTTTTTAGGAGTTCCTTCTGAACTGAAAAGCAAATACACAGGAAAAAAAAGAGTAATGTAACTTTATATAACAATTGAAAAATATACAGTAATGTCTTTCTGTTCTTGTCCAAAGAAAAAAAGACAGTATTTAGGTCTTTTTCTCCAGAAACTTTGCTGCAGTATCAAATAAAACCTGTTTTGAATTGCATGAAARTTCCCAAACATACCATCTTGCATTTTAACCTTTCTACAACAAAAACAGTGGTATAACAGTTCTCCATGTATATATGAAGAGACTGCCAAGTTTGTCAGAAATAAGCTAACTCATCTGATATACTATTATCACTTAAAAAACCCCAAAAGCGCTAGAATATGAACACAGAGATCACAATCTACTTTATAAACAGAATAGTTTCTGTTCCACTACTCTGACSTAAAATAGCATACTAGATAATTTAAAGAAAGTGCTATGAGTTTTAATCACCTCAAGTATATATAGAAGATCTTACTAGCCTTGAGTTACTGCTCACTGTGGACACAATAGCTGTGGAAAATCTTAGTAACAGTAAGGGTTTCAATAGTCTCTGGTTACTATTTGAAGATAAAAGAACTAATTTATTACCTCAAACTCTGAAAGGTGGTTAATTCAACTGCTCATACCTTAGCAACAGCTGTTATCTGCTTCAGTGCCACAGCGTGAAGATCTTGATCTTTGCTTTCTACCAGCAGTTTCAGGGACGGCAGCAGGAGGGACTGGTTAAGCAGCAGCAAACATAATTCTTTTATACACTGAAAATAAAAGTAAACTCATTTGGTGAGATCTCTGGAGATACTAACGTCGTCATTCACACTAAAATTTATGAAAATTCTATGTCAAATGCAAAATGAAAACAAACTTTTAAAACAAATGAACTCCCTATTGGAAATAACTCTTCAGAAACTTGAAAGGACAAATTTAAAAAAAAATGTGGAATACTGGGTTGTAAATGCAATGTTTGTTATATTAAGACAAGGCAGGTACTGAATCACCATTACAACCTGGAGTTTTACTGAAAGAACAACAGAGCCATCACAGCTCTCTGTGGGACTAATATTCCACTAAGCTGGAATACTGCAATACTGGAATACTGCAAAGCACAGGAAGAAACTTAACAGACACCTGTGATATTTCTGTAACTCAGTTATGCAATCATAAAAGTGGAACAAAATAAAGAGCAAATAACAGTACATACCAGTGTTCAACACTATAAAGCTCTGTTGCAAAATCTTTTCAAATTTTATACAAATTTTTATACACAGTTAAAGCTTTTATATTTATAAAATTTTTATACACAGTCTAGCACAAATTTAGCATCATAAACCTTCTGTAAGAAGAAATCGGCCAGAGAAATATCTTAAAAACAAACAAACAACCYACCATGCACTTCCAAATCTTTACCTTGGCCTTTAGTTAAAAATAAATAAATAAATAAATAAAAATCTCCTACACGTAACTTGTGGTTTTGTTTTTCCTCAACATTGCAATGATTTATTCATATATACTTCAAAAAGCATTTCAACTAACAAATTATGTTAAAAATCAAATTATAACTTCCCTTTCCCTTTTTGTCATTTCCAAGAATTTTGGTCATTTGCCACAACCACTTCCCAATGATGCCCGTCAAAGATGTCCCATATTCCAGGACAACTGGGTATTGTATGATAGTCACCTTTAAAATGGTATCCAACTCTTAGAGGTGCTTTCTGTTTCACTCCAACATTCAGAGAGCAATTGTCAAAGCTCATCAGCTACATATTGAGAGAATGCAAATCATATATTTTTTATATCTTTTGAAGTTTAGTGACAAGTGTAACAATTTGATGACCAAAATGCAACCGCACTTTTAGCAGTATGGTTTTAGTAGCTGTAAACCTAAAAGCCTAAAAATTATTTGAAGATGAAGAAATGTTAAATCCTCCAACTGTAACGTACTGCAGAGACACCTGGCCTTTCTTGGCACAGGGAGCTCTCTGGCTGCATGTTGCTCAGTCTTTTCTAAATTTATACCCTCAAGAAACACTGCCTAGAAGGATATATTCTATCATACTGAGCTCTGAGTCATGGACACAAGGCTTGTTCCATTAGCCAGACTTGCTCCTCTAAATTTGTATTCTGTGTTGCTACTGATGWTGTTTTCGGTGAAGGATATGATATAGGATCAAGGAATAAGAAGATTAAATAAATATGTTAAGCTTTGTCTGATCAGTTGTATGCTTATTAAACTTCTGATAATTTCATATTCCATTGTATTTCTTTTGAGCAGTATGCCTGCCATACCAGTAAACTTACTGATTGCAAAGTTATTCACACTACAGGTCTCCTTTTCTGGAAAAGGTGTATCCATGGCAATAAATGCAGCTTATGTTCAGAAAAATAAATTCTGAATCATAAGATACATAACATGAACAAAACAGTAATTTTACCACACTTGCTTTTTCTGTCTGAAAGCCTCTCAAAACTAAACGGAGAAGTGTCATAAGAAATAAGCCATATTATAAAAAGGCTCTCTGGAAGAACCTCAAATTACATTTTGGGGTTGTGAGAGGAAGAAAAGGAAGCTAAGCAAATTGTAAAATGTAACTAGGTACTGCACATTTTTAAAGCAACAGGGCAGAGAGAGAAAAGATGCAGATGTTGAATCAATTTGCTGTCTCAATGARCCGCTTTAAAATGAAGAAAAATTTTATCGCTCAGCAAGCAAATGCAGTAATACAGATATTAATATTGCTATTTTCAAAGCAATAACATTTAACTCARATGATATGTCAGCATTCTGTTTTCTTCTTAGATGCTTCACAATTATACTCTAGTTCTGGTTACACATTCTAATGGGACGTGTTCTAACACAATCTGCTTTGTTCATCACAAGGGCATACAGGCCTCCACATAAGAAAACACATGCTTAGCTATCCAATTAACTTCTGTTTATCTTACACTAGCAGATTTTGAAGCCAAATGTCATTAGATTTCARGTAGGTACCAGTCAGATGACTTGATTAACTTTGGCCTGATTATAACACGTCTAGCAGACATATCCAGTCTTACGTACAAAATCCATCATCTCTCTTGAAGGAAAAGTATACATTCCAACAATTAATTTTACTTACTGTCAAAATATYATGCATTATGCTAAAAATTTAAATAGTACCAATTAAACTCAATTGGTTCTTGTACAGAAATATGTTCCTAAAGGCCCCTGCAACAGGTTCTGTAGTTAAGAATAAGGCCACCACTATGGTATATTTTAAGTTTAGCAACACTTTGCAAATGTGACATGAAACACTGTCAGAGGCACCAGGGAAATAAGGTGTAGGATAGCGTGGTCCAACTTGCAAACCCTTGGAGTCCAACTTGCAAACCCTTCCTTTTCCCACAGGAAGGGACTGGACAACTTGCCAAGCAGACTGCCCAAACAGTACAGACACCCCCTCCTACGTCTGCCACAAACGCTGGCGCTGCTGCCCTGGACAGCAGTTGGAAATCCAACCCTAAGCACAAGCCACCACTCACAGCGCTCCTGAGCCACACAAGTGGCTTGCTTTCCTGCAGTAAGCACTCGACAGCATTTGAGTGTCTGCCTGCCTGCGCCGAGGGCCTGCCCTTAGAGGGGGTATGATGTTATCTGTGGGAGGTAATCAAAATCTGGACTTCGCTGAAACTTTTGTAAAGTAACTTTTGTCTTCTATCTAGTTATGCAGCTATCAATGGTTCACTGTAACACCAGTGAGGCATATAAAATGGATTTCAYAGGAGTCTGTTTTGTGTCCAGTATTATTCAGTATTTTCATGGATGGCTTGAAGGGCTGGATAATGAGTACAAACAGTATTGTGTCTGGAGAKGCTGAAAGCAGACCAAAGGGCAGCATTTAAATTCAAAATTATCTGAACAAAACGATCAGAGACAACCGTGAATGAAGAAAAACATACAATGTAAACTCACATATAAAAACCAGGAAAACTAGCTACAGAAATAGAAAAAAAGGAGACCAACTGGCTGCTATATTATTCCAGGAGATAAGCATCTTATGGCCACTAGGACCCCAGGGTGATTACTGATAAAAGACTAGATGCATTCTCCCATTTAGGTGTTTATGTTAACTGACACATGACCCATAGTTTGATAGAAAAACATGAGATATTCAGAGGAGTCACACTTGGACACTTACTGGGGGGAGAAGGATTTGCCCCTTTCTAAAGAGATTAATCAGGCAGTGCAGGAGATGTCAGATAGCCCAAACACATGTGCATTCCAAGCAAATAAAACAACGTTTATTTCAGCTAAGAGGAATGGAAAAATCTATCCACTGAATGATGCAAATAAAAAACCCCACACCCACACATACAGATAAAAGATTAAAKCTATGCAACTCCCCAAAAAACATTAAAAAAAGAACTTGGCTGCAAAAAACTAGAAAGACCAGCAGGAGGTGGAATAAAAGAAGAGAGAAACCTTTCTGATTACATCGAAAGAAACAGTTTTTCTAACTTCTAGACCATCACGACTTGAAGTTAAATGTTTTTTCCATCACAACCTTTGGACTTTGGCAAACGTTATTCATGGTGATAAATTGATCTCTCAGTTTTTAGAATCCCATCATTCTAGTTCTGTCTTGTTAATCAGTGTATTTATTGAAATGTGAAGTCATCTAAACAGGTTAATTGTCAGTAATCAGATGTTCAGCTTATTCAGCCACGCGATCTCAACTCTCTAATTTGTGCACTTAAGTACCGTAGCCATGCATACAAATAGGTTACTTAAATTTACCCATGTCATTCCCCCTCTTCCCAAGTAGAGACTTAAAGCAATAACCTGTGTTTGTAGGTAACTGTACAATTACACATTTTAGTGCAACTCCTGTTGCTGTACAGCATTCGAGTCATAAAAAAGGTATTTTACATTGGTAAAGCTATTTTATGCTTGAGGACCAGAATATCTTCATACTGTATGTGTATATTCACTCCTACAGAGAGGGCTCTTCCAACATCCTGTACCATTACAAAAGGCAGGCACCTCCAACCGAAGCTGCCAACCAATACCAAAACTGTGTATAAATAAGGACTTGTTATGGAATTTAAGAAAAAGTTTRCCCAATTAAGAGAACTGAACAAACCATGACCCATTCTTGAGCAGAACTCTTGGTGAACTGCCTGCTGTACAACAGTGACCCTCGGTGGGATTTGTCTTCCTGATCTACTGAGGCAAGTTAGAAAATTCTACTCTGACAAAATTTGATTACTCCTGTGCATGAGCAAGATCATGAGTTTACAAGCTATGATGCGCCATTCAACGCCTTGTAAAGAAAAGCTACATATACTTAGGCCAGTCCCAGGAATAGGGAGACCTGCCTTCCACCAAAAATTCTGGTGGAAGGAATGAATTGATGAATGTATTTATCATTTCAGCTTACTGACACCTTCTGGAATCACGTTTTACATAATTTTGAACTTGACTCAAATCAGTCTGTTTGAATAAAAAAAAAAAAAAAAGAAGAAAAACAACCAACACACTCCACCTGCCTGTATTTTAAGCAGAATGTGTTGTTTCTATTCTGCTCCTAGTCTTAACATCAGCTGTTTTCTATAATAAACTGTGATTGCATGAAGATGATTATAAGGGATTAATCAGCCTGCTAAAAATATGCACATGACTACGCTAAAGTTGTGTGAAGTTTATTAAACATTTCTCAAATTTGTCTTCATTAGTATACAATGTTTACGTACAAAACACTTCAATAATTTTACACTTAAGAGATGTTTGCATTGAAATAGGCATACATAGTTAAGTAAGACAGAACACCATGATTATTACAAAGCAATTACTTGTCTATTAATTTCTTTCATCAACACATTTTTCAAGGATTCCTCACTAAATCTTTATGCATTTATTAGTGAGAAATACTGATTATTTAATTAACAGCTTTTGCCACACTAACGTCAATGACAATGTACTATTAAAGTCTTTCTATAAATACTTCAAAGAATAATTTACACTGCAACAGACCTCTAAAGGTCAGCTAGTCCAACTAGCCCCCACTCAAAGCAAATCCAAAAAGATCAAATTGCCCATGATGTGATCCAGTCAAGTTCTGAATACCTCCAAGGACAGAGCCTCAATGTCTTTTCTAGGCATCCACCTATTCTAATGTTTCACCACTTTAATGGTGAAAAACATTTTCCTTGTACGTAATGAGAGTTTTTGATGATGTAACTTGTCTCTTGCTTCTTGTCCTACCACTGAGCATCTCTGAGAAAAGGCTGGCTCCATCTCCTCTACATGCTTCCTCATCCATGTATTTAAAGACAGGAATATGATCTCCCTCAGCCATCTCTTCTTAAGACAGAATGAACCCAATTCTCTCAGCCTCTCTGCATGTATTCTGCTCCAACCCCCTAATCACCTTAATAAGCTCTCCACTGGACTTGATCCAATATGGCAACATCTTTCTTGTAGTTGGGACCTCAAAACAAGGCTCATATCCATGATATCCAAAGTTAAAACTTACCTCAACAGGAAGCATGTGCTTTGTCTCATACAAGGAACGGCAGATTTTCAAAATTTCATTTCCTGTGTTCTCCTTTTCCTCAGGTGGGCATCTCTGTAGCATAACAGTCCCCAGTTTCACCCAGGGATTATCATCTGTGCATGATCTGCCCATAAAAAACAGAGATGTATATAGAATATAAATAGACACACCCCTACCATTTTCTGTACGTGGTTTTCTTTTTTTTTTGTGAAGTAAAGTACAATTTCATGAGAGAGAGAGTAAAAAGCTTTGAGACAAGTTACTATCCTGATGCCATCATTCTTCCAATGCAACAAAGAAGCTTAAAGTATTTTGAATTATGACATGCTGTTATAATCCCTGAGGAATCACACACCAGATAAAGATCAATCAAATTGGAATAGCATAGGAATAGCTTCTCCTGGCTTTATACCAGCTATTTCCCAAGCAGAATGGTATCGAGGGAGGGGTGACAGGAATCCAGCATTCCTAATTTTGTTTGCTTTGATGACATTCTAACAGCATCTGTCTCTCAAGTATGTGTCTCTTGCTTCTGAGTGGAGAAAATATTTCCAAGATTCATATTTTAATTTTCAGGTCCAACAAGTACAAACAAAAATAACCTTTTTTTATAGCCCATCCAAACAGGGTAGGAGAGTGAAAGTACATGCATCTGTACTTGTCTGTTAGTAGATATGGATGCAGATACATTTGCTTTACATATTTAAATATTTTTTCCATTCCACACASAACTTCATGCAGTGCCACCATTACACAGTCAGACTTAAGCAGACAGTAGATACAAGTAAATTTTATCACGCATGATGGCAAAGGCAATGTTTACTATAAAGTTTTGTTGCTGGAACATTTCTTGGCCTAAAGCCGCTATTTGCTAGATCATGGAGGTGCTTGGCTACTTTCATTAGTGATAAGTGTACTTGYGAGGACTGGATGTACTGACAGAAATGGGTAGCAGACCAGAGCTTTCAAATGATAGCATGAAGTGTAACACTGGAACACATCCACACTGCCGTTTTCCTAATGTGAATTAAGTTAATGCATTTCAATTCCCACCTACAATGGGCTAAAATCATGCACAATCACAGCTTAGATCATGATCGTATTAAGCCACAGTAACGCAACCACTATGTTCAACTGTGCATAAACGTAGGAAGGCACAAAAGGTAGTTTAAATATCACCCAGCAATCTCTTTGGCCATTAATCAGCATCCCAAAGATATGAGAAGCTTTTCATTTTGGTTTGAAGGAAAAAAAGAAAAAAAATATCACAGCAAGACCAAATCTGGCAGGTTGGTCTTACAATTTAGTGTAAATTAAGATGCTCATCCAGCACACGTTGGAAGGAGTAGTAAAAAGTGCTGTCAAAGTGCTGCTTTTCAAAGATATTATTTAGCAGCAATTGTTGAAAGTAACACTTAATATCACTGCAAATGGAGCCCGTTAAGACAGTCTGTTGCATTGACATATACCAAGGAATAGGTCTGACAACTGTATAGGACAACGACAACGACCAATAGCTACTATTTCATATATGAAAGCTCTCTCCTGCTCATCTTCCACTTCCGAAAGTACATACTGTAAACAAATAAAACCAGCTCCGTATGAAGCTGACACTATATCCTAACATGAAAACCAGACAGAGATGCTAGGAGTGGGTAACTTTGAATGCAAACTAAAGAGAAGTCATTATCTTTATTCCTTCTGACAACKTAATTGAGCCTTTCCATCAGTCGCAGTCACTGAGCACAGAGCTGCCACAAGTCTGGCTGGGAACAGCAGCCCTCCTCCTCTCCTCTCCTTCCAACCCGATGGGTCGAACCCAAAGATGCCAGCTTATTCAACAAGCAGAACATGATGCACTTAATCTATGAACCCCCAGTAAGGTCAGGAGAAGAAAAAAACCCTGCAACTCCATCTTTGCCACTGGTTAAACTGAYAGCTCCTGCTATGTGATCCCTCTCCTGCTTAGAGGCACAGAGAGTCATAATGAATTTCCATTTTTATAGCTGCTGCCTCCAGAGTACATTAAGAAAACCTGTAAGAACTTCCCATTAGAAAAAGAAAACAAAAATCACACTACAAAACACTGAAGTTAGAAATAATCAGAAAGATGCAAAAAATTATAAAAGTATATGGTTTTGAGTGCTGACTGAAACAATCAAGTTACCTCCTCTCTTTCCTCACAGTCAACATGGCATACTGTGATATGAAGAGAATCATATTTGCAGGTGAATAACGAGCATTATTTTAGCTGCAGTGTTTTAAAATACAAGAACTCAAAAAAAACGTTAAAAAGCACAGACTTATTAACAGAGAGGTCACCAAAATTCTTTAAAAAAAATAAAAGGCTACTGAAAACAACCCCAAACTTCAGTTCTTTTACTTCTCCTTCCTTTTGAGCCTTTATAGAATGTAAATTGTATTCTCTAGCTTTGTATTCAATTATAAGTATTAGATATTTACTGTTAGGCTGAAAACCAAAATTCTAAGATGACTCAGACTTAAAYTCCCCAGATCCTGCACATGTCATTACATTGGCAGTAAACAATCAGTTAGCAACAACGACCCTTTTCTGAAGCAGAGGAGGAAAAAATAAGTAAAGATTAAACAAAAATCTTAATACATATGGCTAAACAGTTGGCTTAACTGCTTGCAGTTTTCCTCCTTGCTCAAGAATTTCTTAATACAACTTTCTTTAAAATGAGATTGTTGCAAACGTCACTAACAAAAGAGTTTCTGCTCCTCACTCCAACCCAGCCATCAAGGTAGGTTTTTCAGAAACCCGATTTCAGGAACATATATATAAAAAACCTCTAGGCTGGTAAGCATAATTGAATGCTGTTAACATACAAGTATGCAACAGAGGCAGAAGAGAGAAGACTAAACAATGCAAGAAGAGGAGACGACCCCAGAGCAGAGCAGAGCAYGCTTGCAGTAGCCTTCCCAAAGATGCAGAGATGGGCGTATGACAGCGACCGTCAATGACAACRGGGAGAGAGAGGAGAGGAGGTTCAGATAAAGAAGGCAGAAAGTACCAAAGGTATTAAAAGATTGGTGCTGGCCCTCCTACTTAGAMCACAGCCTCTGCTTCCTGGCTGGCATGAATAATTCCAGGATTTACGAAGTCAAATAACAAAAATTCATAAAATAAATAATAATAAAAAAGACATGTAAACTATTCCCAGCACACTACAATGAGAGGCAGTTAAAAAAAAGTATCTATCTACTTGACAAGAGTTTATTAAATTAATCCTGTCTGATATCAAGGAATACTAAAGAGAGCTGTACCTGACTTTTTAAACCAATCGTACTTGAGGTGGTGGGATTGAGGGTAGAATGAGGACAGAACTTCATTCAGGAGTGCTATTAGCTGTTAAGACAGATGGTTTTAGTTCACTTAAATTCATTTTAATGACAGCACACTGATTATAAAAGTCAAAATTTGAGAACATTTCTGCACACCAAATGTATTATTTCTGTAGACAAAAGTAAGAAATACACATCTTAATTTTATATAAAATGTGTAATTACATGACCTAGATTTAAATTTAGGTTAAGTCCTTACAACAGGTACTTAATGTTTGTCCTTTAGACTTGTTAAAAAACAGAACAAAAAAACCAGAAGCACCCCAAAAAAATGCCCAGAACTCCAAAATACAGTTAACTAAGCCAATACAGCTAAGTGGAGGAAAAGATKATTTACAAAAAGAACTCATAACTATGACCATGCTGTCTACTATTAAAATATCATGTATGTTTTTTGAAAGCACTAGAAGTGAGCTACAAAGAAGGACTTTCAAGGCACAATGAGTATTCCTGCTGACACAGGATTTATAAAGTATACTTCATCAGTCTTACAAGTGTTGTTAGTAACAGAAACAAAAGCAGTAATAAAAGGAAAGCAATGGGAATATAAACAGAGAAAGACCCCAGGGAGTGAAAATGCCCACTTTTGATATATTTTTCTATCGGGACAACTCTTAGTAGGGAAGGGAAAACGGAACCATCATAGACTTACTCAAATAAATAAATAATAAAAGAAACCAGAGATGCAACATTCCTACTGAGAAAAGAACCAAGAAAAAAGGAGGGAAGGAGGCAGAAGGAGAACTACATCTCTGTCACTTCTTTCAAGATGCAGCCTCAATCGTCTTCTCCCCAGGCAAAACACTGCTAAGGCAGGGAACAGAACGGACTGAACAGATGATTTTCCCACCCTTCAAGCTAGCAGAGAGAACTAAAGAATGAAAGAATGCCGTGTGCCCACCACTCTTCAAAAAAAAAAAAAAAAAAGCCCAAAACAAATAAATTGTTTTCTATAGCATGAACACAATTGCTTGCTCTGCTAATTTTTTTTTTTTTTTTTTTTTTTTTCATTTTTTTGGTTGTCTAGAGTTTCAGGCAAACTCAAAAAGATCTGGCAAATCTGAACCACTCTTTATTTCCCTGGACATAATGATTGTCAATTTCGCGCTGAGCTTCAGAAAACTAGCTGGGAGTCTGCACTGTAGATCACATTTGGGAATCATAAGAGTCAGAGGTTCTCTGTGAAACCAGTATAAGTGGCTATTACTAGTGAAAGAGAAGGGGGCAATTTTCTCCTGAAGGCTTTCCAGAGCCTCCCGGCAAAGTCAAAGCAGTGAAGAGACACACTGAAGTTTTAGTAACAACAGAAATTATTAAATAAAAAAAAAAAAAATCTAATCACAGGATAAAATTTGCAGTTTGTTCTTAGGATAAATTCTCAAGACACAGGCTAGTCAGCCTCACCTTAGTTCCTGGGAAGATGAAGCAAATCCTCCTGGAAACATTTCCAAGCAAATGAGGGACAAGAAGTAAACTGAGAATAATCATCACGGACTTAAAAAGAGGAAATCACGCCTCACCAACCTGATAACTCTTCTATGATGAAATGACTGGCTTGGTGGATGATATTAAGTACCTTGAATTCATTCAGCAAGGCTTCCGACACTGTCTCCCACAACATCCTCATTGACAAACTGATGAATTATGGGCTAGGTAAGTGGACAGTGAGGCAGACTGAAAATTGGTTGAACTGCCAAGCTCAATTGGTTGTGATTAGTAGCACAAAGTCCATCTGGAGACCAGTGACCACTGGTGGACCCCAGGGTTCTATAATGAGGCCAATACTCTAACATCTTCATTGAGGACCAGGATGAACATCAAACAGAGTGCGCTCTCAGGAAGTTTGCAGATGATACAAAACTTGGAGAGAGAGAGGCTGATACACCAGATGGTTGTGCTGCCATTCAGTGGTACCTTAAGAGGCTGGAGGAATGGACAGAGATCAACCACATGACACTCAGCAAAGGGAAATCCGAAGTCCACCCTCTACCTGGGAAGGAACAGACTGGGAGCCAACCAGCTGGAAAGGAGCTTGGCGGAGAAGAACGTGGGGTCCTGACGGACAACACATGAGTAAGCAATGCACCCTCGCAGCAAAGAAAGGCAACAGCAGCTGGGTTGCATCAGGAAGAGTGTTGCCAGTAGGGTGAGGGAGGTGATCCTTCCCCTCTACTCAGCACTGGTGAGAYATCTGGAGTGCTGAGTCCAGTTCTGGGCTCCCCAGTACAAAAGTGACATGGACATACTGAAGTGAGGCCAGCAAAGTGCCACAAAGATGATGAAGGGATTGGAGTATCTGTCCCATGAGCAGAGGCTGAGAGAGACGAGGGAGTTGGGACTAGTTCAGCCTGGAAAAGACAAGGCTTGGGGGAATTTTATCAATTGTATAAATACCTGATGGGGAAACTAAAGAAAAGGGAGTGCGACTCTTCTCAGTGATGCCCAATAATAGTACAAGAGGCAATGGGCACAAATAGAAACACAGTACATTTTACTAAAACGTAAGAGAAACCTCTTCATTGTAGTTGTTGTGGAGTCTCCAATCTTGGAGATACTAAAAATTCAAGGCAATGGCCTTGAGCAGCCTGCTCTAGCTGACCTTGCTTTGAGCAGGGGAGGATGGAGCAGACATCTCCAGAGATCCTTTCTGACTTCAACTATTGCTGAATACATGAAAATCACAGAATCAYGTATAAGGTTGTGAATTAATTTACCCTGTTCTCTTGCCTCTTATCTTAGCCAAATTGATTTCTTTATGTCAAAATTGTGACTATGTAAATACCAAGGAGCTATACTAACTACTTTAGACCCTAAATGAGTCATGATACAGGTGATCGAAGTATTTTGCACAAATTTTCAGACTTCACCAATCTTGGAACTAAGAGGTATCCCACCTCTGAAATTTAATCCATAGAATCATAGAATCATTAAGGTTGGAAAAGACCTTTAAGATCATCAAGTCCAACCATCAACCCAGCACCCATGCCCACTAAACCATGTCCTGAAGTACCACATCCACACGTTTTTTGAAACCCTCCAGGGATGGTGATTCCACCACTTCCCTGGGCAGCCTGTTCCAATGCCTGACTACCCTTTCAGTGAAGAAATTTTTCCTAATATCCAACCTAAACCTCCCCTGGCACAACTTGAGGCCATTTCCTCTYGTCCTATCACTTGTTACTTGGGAGAAGAGACCAACACCCACCTCAATACAACCTCCTTTCAGGCAGTTGTAGAGAGCAATAAGGTCTCCCCTCAGCCTCCTCTTCTCCAGGCTAAACAACCCCAGCTCCCTCAGCCRCTCCTCATAAGACCTGTGCTCCAGACCTTTCACCAGCCTTGTTGCCCTTCTCTGGACACGCTCCAGCAYCTCAATGTCCTTCTTGTAGTGAGGGGCCCAAAACTGAACACAGTATTTGAAGTGCGGCCTCACCAATGCTGAGTACAGGGGCACGATCACCTCCACTGTTAGTTGTGACTAAAAATCACATTTAATCATTAATTTGTTTTCTCTTCTTCATTTTAAGAAGTCAGCCTGAAGAAACAGAATGCCCAGTGGGAGATAAAATTAAACAATTTTACAGAGCAGTAGACAAGAACTGTCTATATACAAGAAGTGTTCTCCTTTCACAAAATCTTCAGTCTTTCTGTTCAACTCAAGGAAAAAGAATTTTGCTAATTGCAGTAGTATTTCACTTGACCATAAGTTTAAAACTTGATTTTTTTTTAATCTAAACACTACCTTAAACAAAGTTTGACAGTTCCCACACACTGTGAAGCATCCAATTTTCAATTACAATTAAAACACAACTAAAAAGGAAAGTTGAATGTGAAATTGTGACAGATCACACAGCAGTCCTTGTACTCCTTAATGCACTGAAGACAATTTTTGGCTCATAAAACTGCCATAAAGAATTTAGGTTAATGCTCATCCAGAAAGTACAAACTAACTGCAGGCTTGAAGGTGAGTAACCCTTACAGATTACCTTGTAATGGACCAGTTCTCTACAAGTACACAAAAGAGTTACTTTTCCTCAAAAGATGAGCCTTAACTTTTCTGACAAATCAATACACATAAACACTTTGGGGAKTGTAGTCCCCAAGTTAAAACTGGTTGTAATCAATACCCCAAAGTAAATCAATGGAAGCATCATTTAATGTCTCTAACCCAACTACCATCAGATAAAACATGGCACATGGTACTCGCTGGCCAAAAATTTATTAATATTATTGCTCTCCTTGAAAGGTATGTGACTTTTGCCTCATAACAGAAGATTATATGAATCCTTATATTTTAGAAGTGATCATCAGTTATCAAATAGAACAGCTAAAATTTTTACCTTTAAATGTGTTGAGAAAGTCATAGACAAAAAATAAAGAAATGATAAAAAAATAATGTAGTTAACATGTTCCAAATTAACACTTTCGATAAATACCTATTCTGATGGGTGCAATGCTGAAGTTTTAAATAATTATTTTCMTTTTAAATTCTTGGGCTAGGATATGTCTTCCCTACTATATATTCTTTACTTTTGGATACTTTATTCAGAGACAGAAATAATGGGTATTGGATCTAGAAAAGAGAAGCACCATTGCTTTGTACCATTACCCTCACAGACCTCCTGCAGACTGTCTGCCACAGCCATCTGACCATTAACTCTAAAGAGTTTTTCTGCAAAGTGTACTTCGAATGGAAAAAACAGTCAGAACTTTCTATTCCTTTGTATGGATTTTGTACATACTGCTAAAAATAAGAGCAAAATACAGAATTTTAAATTCAAGTAGATAGAAAACCATCTTATKCAACAGTTCAGGCAATAAAATGGTTTTCTGCTTCCTCCATGATGCATACTACATATGTATATATAGTTTTTACAGGAAACTGATTCAATTCTGCTTTAAATAAACCATTTATTTTTCCCAGTATGACCCTTTCCAAAGGTCATACTCCTCCTAGCCATGTTTGAATTCTTTGACTGAAAACTACATGATATTATCAAGCAAGAAAACTTAGAACTCTTTTGTTACATGATTGATTGAAGAAATGCTCACCTGTTACTCATGTCCATCGGTGGCCAAGCTTGAAGGAGTAAAACCAAGTGCTGAAACTCAGACAGACTGTGACTAGACTCCAGAAGTCCCAGGAAGAGATCATACCTTTTTTCTTCATTTTCAACATCTGCTATCTCTACCTGGAAAAAAAAAAAAAAAAAAACAAAAACCAACAGTAGTTTTTTTTTTAAGAAATCGATGATTTAAAAGCAATCAACAAACTATCTGTGAAGGATATCATTGTTATAAAACAATGCAGGAACACTGAGCTTAATTTTCCCAGAAACCCATTTTCTTACCTCTCATTTTCAAATACACGCAAACAAAATAGGAGAGCACATAGACKTTGGGGAATGACTTAGGTGTACGTTCCTAAAACAATGTAACCCCACGCAAGTACATTCATTGATTAGTTCAGAGGATCTCATCTCTGTGTTCTTCAAACAACCAAAAATTCGTTAAATTTCCTTTTCTCGATATATAGACGTATATACACACACACATAYACGTATTTTTAAAGAATGGGTATGTCTAGTGCTTCCCTCAATATATATTACTCTCACTCATCTATGAAAATTCAATAGGTTTATCTGAATTTACAGCATCTAATCTTTTCTCCCACAGGAAAGAGCCCTGAAACATGATTCTAAATTAATTTACCCAGTGAAGAACACTTGCTGACAAGTACTGTAATATTTCTCTGTATGGGTGCTTGAACCTAAGAAAACAAAACCCCACACCCCATCAGCCAGCCACCAGACAACTCYATCTCAGGAAAAGTGTCCATCTAAGTTTAAAACCTGCAGCTTCTGCCAGGACTTGAATTCACTTCAGTTGATGACAGGTTCTTTTACAGATAATTACTGCCTGCAGTTTGCATGGTAAAAAAGTACAAGGTAAAAGGTCTGACTGTTGAAGGAAGGTTGCTATAAATGAGAACCTACTTGCTGCTAAATGAGAAGCAGCTTCTGTTTAAAAGTTTGGCTATCGCATTAGGAGGGCTTTCATAAATGGAATAGCTATTCACTGTCTACCTTGACATACAAAAGTTCTTGGGGTTTAAAAATAATTTGTTACAATAACAAGGTAGCTTCCTCTGTGTTATTAACACATTCTAACACTGAATATTTTCTTCCAAAGTTCGAAAAGTTCCAGGATATCAAACACCTCAGTTTCATCTTATAATTCTGCTGAAGATACACAGCATTAACTGTTAACTTTTCTGTTTCAGCCCAAGTAGTTCTAAGACATCTACAGCTACTCTAAAAGATTAAAGGTCGCATTCACATCTTTTGAAAGCGACTCTGATACATCAAGGGCAAATTTTTCAAAAGAGGTTGGAAAACAAAGATTACTGATGCATTTATTGAGTTGCCTACATAATTTGTGACTTTAAAATATTTAGTGTTGAAAAACTGTTCGCTTCTGTCTCCAGGGTACATGTGAAAGCACCGCATACTAAAACATTTTAGATAGTGAAGTGTTTCTGAGATCTGTCCATTTAAAATACTTTTCTGTACTGCAAATATCACACAGCAGACATCAGTTACCCACTTGTAATATACCTAAATTCCATCTATACTTGTTAATATAAAATATTTTAATGTTCAATACTTAAATCACAAGGCTGAAAAGAGAAGGGAGAAGAACAGGGAAGGGTAAAAGGGATGTAAGACATGCTAATCTCTAAGGATCAAAAATATTTAGCAATTTAGCAAATTATGTACTATCTAGACAACAGAAGCTCTCACATAGCTTCATCTGTTCCCAAACTCCTTTTTCAGACAACTAACTGTTTAAACATTTAAACAAAGTAAGTAGCATTCTGGATGGTGCATTGAGTACATTTCAGTATATTTGCACAAACAGCATGTTACTTCAAAACACAGGCTAAATGTTCACATCTCTCTAATGACAACCGTAAAAATGGCAAGAAATGGCACAGATAATATTAACAGATGAGAAAAGCTGTCACAGAAATTGAGCCATTAGTACCAGAGAGTAGATGAGAGTAAATCAGACATCCTATTCTGGCTTAGATTGGATATTAGGAAAAATTTCTTCACAGAAAGGGTTGTCAAGCATTGGAACAGGCTGCCCAGGGAATTGGTGGAGTCACCATCCCTGGAGATATTTAAAAGACCTGTAGATGTGGTGCTTCAGGACATGGTTTAGTGGTGGGCTTGGCAGTGCTAGGTTTACAGTTGGAGTTGATGATCTTAAAGGTCCTTTCCAACCTAAATGATTCTATGGTTCTATGATTCTACTTAACATGAACTGAATTCCAATAATTCTGTCTAATAATGCATCTTTACAGACTCGGGTGTACATTTTTTAATGAGGTTAATTAATCTAACATTATGTGTTTTGAACAGCTGGATCCTTGCAACATGATTGCTCATAACAAAACACGTATTAATACGATCAAAGTAAATCACAAGAATTAACTTTCTATTCTTAAATATGGTATGCATTTCTGCAATATTTCTTTCTACAATGGCCTTTTTCTTCAAGTCACCTATATTTCCCACTAAGAGTAATAAAAAAAAAAGTGAACTTCCTACAGTTATTTATTTATAGTTTTTAAGACAACTATTGAAAATTCACTTTTTAGATGACATTTTAAATGCATGTCACTTCAGTTCCTGTGRAAGAGGTGAGATTAAAAAGTAGCGACATAGTGTATAAGTATGCATACCTTTAAGAGTGCATGTGGTGATCTAAAAATGCAGCACGAAGGACAGAGGAAATAGAAGGTTAATGAAAGAGCAACAAATGGAAAATACCTAAATATTGATGGGTAGGTGACAAGTACGATTACGTTCCAAAAAAATGACTAGTGTTATCCTACCTTAAACTCCCCATCCCTCCATCTTTTAAGTCCTAGCTRTTTTCTCTTCTTCAGTGTATCTTATGCTTCTGCTGCATCTATCAATCGTCCCTATGCTCCACATAGACCTGTGTTTCAAGTATGTTTTAAGCATTATTTTACTCCTGTGACAACGTGGTTAATAACTTTTTTTTGAAAAAGAAAAGCCAAGATTCAGATGTAAACCCATGCTTTAACACCAAGAATGCCTGACTGTGTGTGACAATGATCACACAGTCAACTGTATCAGGAATATTTTTCGAAAGTATTCCTGAGTTGAAAGCATCATCAAATACACGCTGATTCTGCAAAGATTGTGTCTACACTTCACATTACATGTTGATAAGTAGTCCCACTGGTTTAAATAAGATTGCACAATGTCTAAAATTGTACCTTCCGAGAAGCAGCCGTATTTAACTTGTGTGTATATGCCCTTATACAATCAAGATGATTGAAATCTATGCACAATTTCCCCACTAGCATTACTAGAAAAATCTTAACGAGCAGAAGATCAACACTATGTGCCAGAAACACAGACAACAATAAAACATTTAAAATCTTCATTTCAAGGTACTATTATTCCTATAAAACAAAGAGACCATTTTAAATTAAATATCAGTAAAGYAGCAGTATTATCTGCTATGAAGTAAATCAAGCCACTTGCCTTAAATAGCTTCCGCACTGCTTTAGAGTTTGAATGACAAGATACCTTGCCCTCTCTCTAATTCTTTCCTTATAATTTTCCAGAAATAGMAGTTACAACCAAACCAGGAAAAAAGGGATATTTCTGCTACAAGAAACCAATACTTTGAAGCAGCACACTGGAATGAGGCTTTTTTTAATTTATATTTACTATACATATATATGTATGTGTGCGTGTGTGTGTGTATATATATACATATATACAAACAGAACATAGGTTTTCCTCTATACTGTCTCCTCTTTCCAAAGTCGAGGGAGAGCATGGTGAGGAAGCAGCCACCTCACACAGCAGAAACAGAGCACGTTCTGTGTTAAAAGGCAGAACTTTCATCTTAACAGAGGTGAAAGCTAGCTGAGATGAAGTTACCATGGTTAGTTAAGCCTGTTGTTTTGTTGTAGTAACACAGCAAAAAGATTAGAAATTCCACTTTTAACTGAACACTGTCTTTGTAGCGACTCTGAATGATCTATTGAGATGACTCTTGAATGTTGTAACGCAACAAGGCACTGTGTTTTTACCAGTATGATAATCTTCAAACCATGGTAATGGGATACTATAACTCAGCTTTCCCCCCCTTCTTTTTTTTTTTTTTTTTTTTAACAAAAACCAAAAACATCCTTCTAAAATACTCAAAGGCTATGCAAAGATAACCTGCCATGAACAGCTCAGAGCCCTGATAGCACAAGTGCCTGTAAAGAAGAATCTGTCACTAAACAGAAAAATGAGACCTATAGCATGGTAGTAAGGAGTATGCTTGAACTTCAGATGATCCCAAAGGAATATGAAAAAAGAAAAAAAAAAACAAAAGCAATGAAAGGGAAAGCAAGGACTTTGTTTTAACAACAGATTTGCTCTATTCTGTTTTGATTTTCCCTTGTTTCATGCTTTCTCTTTGGCAGTAGAACACAGCTGGCTTCATGTTTTTCATTAAAATAAAAAGCTGCACAAATATTTACCACAATGGGAAAGTCAATTAGGGGAATTAATTTTATAAATGATACTCATGATAGATTATAAAATGAAATACAAATTAAGTAAAACCAAATCTTATGTTAAACTGTTAAAATACACAATTTCATTATCAACGAGGGACTACATATGTTTAAAATCAAGAATAAGCAAACATCTGCATATGCTAATGTTCCTTAAAAAAATATAGAGGAAATTAACAAAGCAAAATACAGGCTACACAAACAGCACTGAGTGTTGCTTAAAACTGCATTAGATACTACCAGCTGTCTGAACCAGTGCAAACTCCTCTTAATCGTATGTTCTCCTCCTRAGCACTTGGCTTTTACATCTTTTCCCAGTTTCTCCTGTTATTAATTAGCAGTGCTTAGAATGGCCCATAAAGGAGTTCTGACTCATCCCATACTATCGCTGCTTAATAAAGGCAAAAATCAGTCCACCTTCCTCAAATATTGACCAAGACAGAAAATTAACCACATTTCTGAATGGGAGTGCAAACTGCAGCTACAGCGCGTAGCAGCTATGCTATGCCAGAGGACAAAAGTCAGATTTTCTTTTCATCTGAGATATATTCTTTTGTGTGTCTTTGAGCATGGCCACTCAATACACCTCATTGAATTACATGATTTCAGCCATCAAAACAGCTATTTTTCCTCAAGTAGTTATGGTCTACTTACCAGTAGCAGAGACTTAACATAGCATATGTTCAATCATCCATCCTCTTAAAGGGAGAGTTGTGAACTTGCTGTAACTTGCAGATCTTAAGAAAACTAAAACACTGCTGAAAAATTTACTGCTGGAGTCCACTTATTTATCAAACAATCAGCCAAAATATCTCAGTTCTGACATCATTTTGCTAGTAGGAAGTTACACCAGACAAGATTCCTACAAACTTTTTAAAATATTTGGTTTTATATAAAAGACACATGAACTATACGGGTATGGGTGCTTCTACTGCTGAAGCATAAATGATAAGAGGAACCTGGCAGTTGGTTGAGATACTTGTAATCTCTTCAACAGTACATTATCTGAGCACAAACATACTCTTTTTCTGACTTTGGCCATCCTGAGCAAACTCGGAAGGCATGTTCTTTATACTCCCTGCTGAAATAAAAACTTAATGCACTTAGAATCTCTTCTCAAATAAAACCCCAAACTATTCTGCCTGATGATAAAATCTTTCAAAGATTTATATAATTCTCTTCCCTCACATATTAGATCCTATTAGATGCCCAAAATGTTGAAACCACTTAACATGCTTTATCCACTTTCAATGCACAGTTTTGACTCATCATCTCATTCCATAGATTTGTTATTGCTTTATAGATACTCATCACATGTGACACACATGAAGGAGTCCAAATCTGAAAAGTTCCCTCAAAAGTTTGTTCTGTAGCTTTTAGAAACCTAGTATTTTATAAAAACTGTAAGATGATACACTTGAAGAATGAGAAGGCTAAATAAAGCTGTGGACATCATACATGACTGATAAAGAAAACTTTTTTCATGGTAGTCCACAGGATCAGTTGTTTAGTTCAGTACYTTATCTCACTCTTGAAAGTGAAGTTAGTTTAAAATCACTATTGACAGCAACAGTGGAATGTTTATGTATCTAAATCATGTCCCTGAGGCATCAATATCCACTAATGTTCTCCTAATCCTAAAGGACAGAGACACCTGACAGTTGTAAATTCTTTATTGCTAAAGCTATATAATTTGAGAATCTGGCGCTGACCAACATGGCTGATAACCTAGAAAGAGTTTTGTTTAAGAAATGGAAATGCCAATAAAAAGATTCAGCCAATCCARTCCTCTCCTTCCCCTAAGATAAAATACAAATTGCTGCCTATTTACATACGAGAATGGTGAGCAGGAAAAATAATGCAGACAGACCTCTACCTCCTTCTGCTCAATGAAGTCAGTTCTGCAAATTACATTTTTAGTCCCTGTGAGCATGGCAGAGCCATGGTTTTCATCAACAGACTTWGTTCACCACTGATGTTCTAAGGAAATAATTGATAAGGGTGTTTGTAGCCAAAGAATCGAGATGTAGAAATCAGAAGAATATTTTCCTTCATTATAATTGCTTGTTTATTGAGAAAAGCTGCATCTGTGCTTAAAACCAACTCCCTATATTAAAGGCAGAGACATTTGTGGTTTCCAAGAGCTGCAATCAAAAACCTACTGACTTACGTGATTATAAATTTCATTTTATTATGTCCACCAGATTGTAAATATTTCAAAATATGTTCATGTTCCTCATTGCAGCATAAATTTGAATTAATATAGCATAATAATAATAATAGAAACACTAAGCAGGCATTTGAGTAGTCCCTTATTGCTATAATACATTCTCAGTTCATCAGGACTCCCTTGTAAAATGCACTATGTTTTTATTTCTTTTCCCCACCCCCCTCACCCCACCCCCAAGCTCTAGTAGTAGAGAATTCATCTATGCTGCATTTTAAAATAACAGGCAGATCTGACATGAAAGATTTTATTCAGATTCATGATAGGGAATGCTGATGCTAAAAGTTGCATCCAATCATTAGACAGGGCTTAACATGGTTTATAAGCAACGACTGAAAAGATTGATAACAATTTGATAGAATTTCTGTAAATGCCATCTTGGTGTGCTGTTCACGGCACAAAAATCCAACAGTCTTGTCTTAAGGAGTTTACAATCTAATTGGGTAAGTCAGCAAAGAAAATACTGTCCTTCCTACACAAACAGGCGAGACAAACTGAAGAATTTAATCTTCTCATCTTGTGGGTCAACCTATAGTCCATCGTTCCCTATTCTGCTGGTATCTGTGCAGCTACTGAAAAGTCTGCACAAACATAAGCTACTGAAACCCACTTCCAGTACAAGGCTGCAAAGCTGAAGGCTTGTTACAAAGGATATATAAAATTACAAACTAAGTTAAATAGATATTTAAAAGTTAATTACTCACAATATGAACACAAATGTGAAAAATCACCAGTAAAAACAAACCGCAAAAGTGTACAGCTTTTTCTGAAAATGTATAGCTACTGACCATGCAAAGATAAGATTAGGAGCTTTTAAAGGATATTATTTATTTCATTCTCTTCAAACTGTTTCAAGATGCTAGACATTCCATCAACCTTGWTGTTATACACATTACATACTTGTAAAACAAAGCAAAACCACAAGCACATATTGAAACATCTTATGGAGGAGGCCACTATTGATAATCTACATATCTCTATGTACAATTTTATGAAATAATTTTGCACTAAAATCATAACTTCTGCTTGAGCTAGAATGCTTCCCAATAGAAGTAGTTTTTTCACTTAAGTAAACAAGTTTAAGGTGTAACCAAGTAAACAAGTTTAATATCTTTCTGGTAAATTAGTCCCACCTATCACTCAAAAGGTAACTCTTCCTAATTTGACTTTATCAAGACTCCACTTACTAGATCTTGCCATGGTAACACCTGATTTTACAGCTTGTCTACACCGAGTTGTTGCCAGTTCCTATTCCTAATTAAACCCCTCTGACTACTCAGAGATGAGGACAATAGTGGAGTAAATTTCATATATACTTTTCCTATCCTTCGTTCCATGTCTGTTTTTTGGCCACTGTTGGACACAGAATACTGGGCTGGATTGGACCTTGATTTGAAGCAGCATTGACATTTTTATATACTGACATAATAATTCAAATTTACATTACGAAAACACACTGGGCCCACAGTATTTTGTTATGTGCAGTTTCCAAGTGGAATTGAGGGAACACAGGGACTCAAGCAAGCTCACCATTTTCAATATGTGAAACATGTACTCTCACAGGGCAGCTGAACAGGAGTCAATGAGGTCAAGTGAAGGTTGCTTCTCAAAGATATATTTTACAGACTTCACCTCAAACTTAATTTCTCCTTAAAGTTCTTTCCCCAGTATTTATCAAAATTTTGAAGTTTAAACAATAATGTGATACAGTACTTTTCACTCATGTCCTAGCACCATATTGCCATGTACAGAGTTAAAGGCAATTAAGAAATGTAACTTAAAGAACACATTTGCACAGCACTAATTTTTATATTCTTTAAACATTCACATTCTACTTCTAAATATTCACAATATTTTAGAATTAAATTWAAAAGGTTTCCTAGAAAAAGGAATACTGCTAAATGACTGCTGCGAGGCACTGACATATACTGCCTCAGCTTCCTTACTCAGCATTCAGTCTTAGTACTGCACTTACTTCCTATTTTTTGGAAAGCCAATAAGAACTTTTACTTTTGAGGAAACCCATGGAAAGCTGTGGTTTAGATTATAAAAGTATGTTTACTCACACCACTGTTGGAAAGAAAAGTGCAATTTGAAGAGCACATACATACAACTAAATTGTAAACCTGACAAGTTCAAAGCTTTCCTTTGAACTAAGTTACATTAAAAAAAAATTGTATGCCAATGTGTGTAATTTGAGAAATCCATCCTTCCTTTAGCACAGATCAGTTTTACCTTCTCAGAAATATATTCCAAATATATTCCCCTCATGGCAGAGGAACCCGTCAGCTTTAAATGAGACTTTTTCATCTTACTTTTTCTATCTGTCCAAGTTCATATGTGGATAATCCTACTTTCAATGCATTCTGGATCTTGGTAAATGGAAATATATTACACGGTAGTAAGTCAAAGCTGAGAGATGGTAACTTTTTAAAAACTGTTCTACTGGGCTCACAAATGCCCCTGTACAGTGATGGAATTTAGTTCTATTTCATGAAAAAACATTATAAGAAAAACACAGTCTGGTTTGGAGCCTGGACCAATGTTGCAGATTAAATTCCCTTGGTTGAAAGAAGCATTTCTGAAGGTATGCCTATGGATTTATCCCAAATAATAAAAAGCAACAACTTTATTAAGGAATATCAGTAAATTTGTACGTTACGATGCAGTTCAGCCCATGTTCTCCACTTAAAAAAAGAACAACAAACCAAACCCAACAAAAGCCCCAACAAAAGCCCCAACAAAAGCCCCACCGCATTCAAAATATTGTTGATTTCCATTACCAGGGGGAATATAACCTGAGACAGCAATGGAAAGGCCTACCTCACATCTCCCCTCCGAGTTTAAGACCAACAAGCAGACAGGAGTTCTTGGTGGACCATATTCCAAGTCTTGAACTCACAGAGAACATGGACTGTTATGACCTAGACTTTGGAAAAACAGCCACTGCCTGACAGACCAGAAAGAAGTGTCTGCTATCAAAACAGCAATCTTAGAGCAATCAATACAAAATTAAAACTGAAGTCAAGAGTTTTGCATGAAAAACTGTGTTCACAACCCATACCTTCTACCCCAAGGGAGGGAGAACTCCGAGRCCAGGCTTTCTTGCACTTTCCCCCAAAGCTGGGCTTCACATATTAAAAATTATTATGAATACGAGCGCTGACCACATATGAAAGCCTGCTGCACACAGATACTGAAGGGATGTGAATAATCTCACAGGTCAAATCCTGCTGAAGCTGAAGCCAGTGAACAGGATAAGCAAGTTATGGGATTCAAGTTTAAAAACAAATCAACCAGAAGCCTCCTGGTGATGAATTAAACAAAGGCTCAGCCACATGTTGAGTTGCCTGTCTTGTAGAAGTACCTAAAAACTTTTTTCTTCTGAACTGATTTATATATTGTTTAATTCCTTATCTACTTGATATGCAGCTCACTAACACTAAGAAATGCATATAGATTCAGTAAATGCAAATGCATGGCCTAATACATAAAAATGCATAAATCGTGCAGAAAATAAAATCCATTCATTTGTATTCTGCAGGAGACTATGTCCTAATCTGCAAATACATTTCAGCACAGAGAAAACCTCTGAAGACTGTACATAGATACTGATAGAGGGATAACGGCAAATAAAGAAAAAAAATGCATTTGAAAGATTTATATAACTAGCTAGCTAAAACTGAAAGAGGATTAACATACATGTAATTTGAAATGTATATTGACTAGGTGTCAGTTAATAGGTAAAAATTTGGATCTATGTAAATCATGGCTAAAACTCAACATCTGTGCAACACAAGTGACTTAAAAACACCTAAGTCATTTTACTTGTATGTGCCACCTACTAATAACTTTTTCATATTTCATAATCTATGTATAATACAGATACCCTACATTTAGAACAGAAAAGGGTGTTGGAAGATGCAGTCTGGAAATGACAAGATTTTAATCCTTAAATATTACTTKTAACTTTGAACTGTTAAATAAGCACCAGCCATTTCTCCCCATACCTTGTACAAGTGACTCTTCAATTTACCTTTTCTGATCATCACTACCATCAAGAAGTAGTGTGTGCACAAGCTCCCAGTATTCAACTGTATGTACAACTGGTGTCTTGATAATCAAAGTCTGCAATTCTYGCTAATAGAGGAAAAATGACTTTAGCAAATGAAAACTTGTCAAAATTAATCTTTCCAAAATGTCACCCTGCAGATAGGCTAAACTGACAAAAGATGCAAAAACCCACAATGAACTAAGATACACTCTTTTAGGAACAACAGGTSGTTGATGTTGACTCCAATTTTAAGTAATATTTATCTAAGCTGTAAAAATTGAAATAAATGAGTAGCTCTGTTGCGGCCATAAAAATAATCAGAAGGTGGTCGGCAGCATCATGCAACGGTCATACTAAATGGCATTATGTAAGTACTGCAATCRATGGTTTTCTTTTTGATTTGATGTAGTCAAAGTCCTAGCAGTCACAGTCATGATAGCTGAGTCCCTATGTAAAAACAACAATGTGGAAAAAAACCCTCACTCTCGCAATCAACACAAACTATCAGAAATTACTGTAAGAACTATTTTAAGAATAACTGAGAGGGGCTCCTCAGATGACACAGAGTTTACAGACCTCTAAATGAAAAGTGTCAGCTAGCAAGATGGCTTATAGAATAAGATAAGACTGTTTGAAAAAAAGCATGGCATCAACTGAATGTCACAGTTCTTAATACAAAATACTCATTTAAAATATTAACAAAATAATTCCTGAACAGTTTACTTATTTTCAAAAGGCTTTTAACAACATCTCTGACTAGAAACCACCAAAGAACTTGATCTGCTAACAGGAACAAAAACAAAAAMCACAAACAAAAAATGAGTTTATGATCAAATGGTAAAGGTAAAAAGTAGGACTTCTCATGATTTTATGACTGCTTCTTTGCTTATATAAATTAAATGATGTTTTTGGAGGACTGCAAGCATTGAATAGATAATCCTGCACACAAATGAGCTAGCTTATGTTCGTCAAGGACACTGTAGAAAGAAACTTCCAACTGACTTAAAAAAAAAGAAATCTAGGCTAAGTAAATGACCATATGATGGCAAATAAAATGGTAAAGCCGCCACGTTTTAAAATATGCTAAATTAGCCTCATCAAGTCAAAACAGGCACCTGAGCCCCACTGAATGAAATTCAAAGACCTCTGGTTAATGTACCGCTGAAGTCGAGAGAGCAATCAAGGTGTTGGGATGCATAAGCACAGACTGTTAATTTCCACAAGGACATCACATTCACTTCTCCAATTATCTCCTTTCAGGAGGTGTACTGCATATCACAATGGGCTCTGAGATAGAGGGGAGAATAGTTACAGACATAGATAACACTGTGGATGAGGTAACATGACTGGAATTGTTTACTTAGATTGAGTAAACAACAGAACAAGGAAAGAAGTGATGAAGTACGTAAAACAGGGACTTTGATTTTCTGGATTTTCCTATCCTGTAAAACACAGAACACCGTCACATACCAAATCACATAAAGAGGTTAAAAAAAAAATCCTTCTACAAAGTTTCAACACGTTGTGCACTCAATGCTGTATGGTGTACCAATGCCAAGCACTTAGCAAGAGACACCCAAGGTTGAATCACAGTTCATCCACCAATTGCTTTGCAAYGTAATAATAGAACTCTGAATACATCAGTAATGAGCTCTTAATTTTTCTGAAACTGAGAYAGAAGCAGAATATGCAAGGTTTAAGCCATTCTCTGCTTATACTGTCATTAAAAAAGACCTCTTACACAAAGTGAATTATCCCCCATGAATCCACTCCAGAGCACTCTTATCTTCCTCTGAAGCAACTGCTGCTAACCACAAAATACTGCAGTATGCAGTACAGTCGTGTTYACTCAAGCTATACTGCTTTTCCCTCCATTTTGTCTTATCCGTTTTACTTGTGTAGTTAATGGAAAATATTTCATTTGCATCTTAAAGTATTTAATTAATCATACATGCTACAATTTATGTTCCCAGAAAAAACACATTTCACACGTTCTCATATGGATAAATTGCATCTTCAAGGAACGGAAATCAGTGTTTCAAAATATTAATTAAAATTTAAATTAAATTTCTTAAACTTAATTTTTATGCATTACTGGTAGAGAAACAATGTCTCTAGAATTATAAACAACATTGTAACAAATTTACTCAAAGTTGATAGGACCATAAATCTTTCTTCTAATTAAGTATGTTTCACAGATAAAAAATGTCTGAGGATTAAACAGATACAGCTCCTTCACCTATATTTTGCCAGATCAAGCTAAATACAGGTCATTGTTACCTGATAAGTTACTTCAGCAAAATGACTTGGGAATTCTTAAATCTCATTCTGCTTTCCAAACACTGAGGTTTAAATGTAGCTGACACAAATACGGGCAATGCGAAAAAGTTGAAAATCACAAGACACTGAATTATTCCTATTGAGACCTTTCTTTATGAAGTCATATGAAGAAATACCATGTAAACAGATATACATTTTTCATATACTGGGGGAAGAGGGATAAAAGAGCAACGGAGGCTTGACAGCCATAGCCAAGTTCTCAGACAGTCATTATGTTAATATCAACATTACTAAGGTTGCTGAGACACATAAAACTTGCATATGGCATACATAAATTGCCTATATGAAGGAAGGGCAAATAGGTGGGGGATGTACACAACACAAATACAAATTAATCTGGCAATTTTTCAAAGCTAAACCTCAAGGAAAAGAACCCCAGATAAAATAAGAAAGGTACCTAAATTTACAATCTTAAATTCACATTAGATATCCCTTCCAATTTTCAAAAATGCTTACCCSTCAGCAGCTCTGTATACCTCAAGATCATGAAAAAAACATAACAATATGAGGGGAAAGGCTAAATGAGATTATCTTCTCTAAATGACAAAGCTATTTGCATTTAAGTGGCATGCAAGCAGTAATTACATTTTGCATTTGCATAATAATTAAACAATCCTTTTAAGACAAGGTGCGTCTTACAGAAGCTTCACAATTATTAACTTAYCTTAAACTAACCCTTGGTTTACCTACAGAAGCTTTGTTAGTGGTGCTGTAACTTCCTGGGGCAAAACCCTAACTCTTATTACTGTAACTTATGCCTTGTAACTGGTCACTGAACTGAACGACTATGTACGCACGCATAACCTGCTAGTTGATACCTTACATATGTTAGACAGTGCTGTGAGTCATTACAGACTATATTTTTATATATTATATGAAAACAAATGAATTTCCCATCTTAGATGGATAAAGTTAAAATTTGATACGAACATTCTAAACCATGTTTTTCTCACCCCCCAATATTTTTTATATATAAAGAAGTCAGTATTTTGACCCCCATTTTTCATGCACTAGTTAACTAGAAAATTACAGAACCTGAAGAGCTCAGATAAAATTCATCAAGGGGATTAAAACAACGCATGCCTCCTCCCTCCAGTGGCGTGGGATGCTACTGGAATGTGAATTAAAGACTCCCAAGCCTTTGAAAAATGAGGACCCCTAAATTTTTAATTTTGTTAACTAATCATTAGAGAACTGGAAATTGCTGTGTTTCTGACTGTTTGATAGGTAGCTGCTTCCATAAGGTACATTTTTAATTTTGTAAGAGCTGGCCTGTTTCCCAGCAGCACACTGATTTGTGGGACACTACTTACAGCACCTACAGCATAATTAAATATTAAGTCCCTCCTTGATGTATGCAAAGTCTGACTAAGAGGATTAGTAGACACACTGAGGGTGGCTTTCACACATTTTCTGGTAATTGAACACTGCAATATCATTAAACTTATCTTTACTCAATAGAAATCCACATTCATCCTTTACAATATCTGCTGTCCCTTTTTGTACCAAGGAATGGTAAAGGAAAAGAGAGATCCCCTAGAGTCATGTAAGAAATGTCAAGCAAAAAAAGATAAAGCAATTTGGAAGATAATGAATACATTTTTGAAATATTTACAAGTTAAAGTTCATTAAAAAAGAAAACAAACCACAAACCCAAACCAAATCTTTAAATACATTCCACTACAAGCTAAAAATAGCATTTGATACACCCCCCCCCCCTTTTTTTTTGTAACGTGATTAAGGGTTTTACTACTTCACTGGATGAGAAAGGATGACCAAATTAATGAAGGTGTAATAATGTTAGAGAAATTGATACCTACAGACAAGGCAGACAGACACATAGCAGTCTGAGCACACATTTGGAAGATGTAATTCCTCATGTCTACTTTTTGACCCTGCTTCACACCCAGGATTACSCAGCAACCTAATAAAACTTTTAAATTGTGCTTCAACATCCCCTTCTGTAGAAAGGGGTTGCTTTTGAAGTTCTTTGCACCCGAAGCATTAACTTTCACGAGAAACTTGCTTAATTAATGCTTTGCCAGAAGCTCATATACAAATCTCTCCGMTTTTCAGCAGACATGTAACTACTGAATTCTGCACTGTTCTTGTTTCACTAACATACCATGAAGGATTGTGAAATGTACAGTTTTCAATATGCTATTTTATTATGCTATTTTCCCTGTTTGTTAATACACAAAATAAGCAAACTTMGTCATCAAATAAGGTCATCACTTGCTTTTTCTAATATCAACTTGCAGACTAGCATTTGACATCAGCTGACTAGAAGAAAAAAAAAAAGAAAAAAATTGTCTAAGTARTGGATCACTCATTTGTTTTCTTGGACATTTGCGAAGAACTCTGAATTTCAACGACTGGTACCTAACAAACAAACCAATATGACTCTTCTGTCTAAATCACACATTAGTTACCTAGCACAAAATAAGAAAAACAAAACAAAAAAATATTGAAAACAAAGGGTTCTCAWCTATCACATTTAGCTTGAACTGACATGAAAATTAGAATAATTTTTAAGTATGTTCCAACAGGACTCTTATGGCATGTTTTCCTGCTCAAAACTAGCAGTACTCTAAAAATCCACCACTTCAKGAAACAGAAATTATTAACAGATTATATGGAGAGACCTAAACAGGCTGGAAGACTGGACCAACAAGAATCGCACGAGGTTTAACAGCCATGCTGCACCCAGGACAGCACAGGTGGGGACAAGCTCTGCTGAGAGGGCCTTGGGGGTCCTGGTGGGCAGTGAGCTACACGTGAGCCAGCAGCATATGCAATGTATTCAATTAATTCCTAAAACATCACRAGACAAAAGCAAATGGATGCGAGTTTCATGTTGTAAAGTTATATACMTTTTGCCTTACCAGATTATGGGAGAAAATAAAAGTGATCTTATATATTTCWCAAAAAAAGTGTAATGAGTCTTACAAGGTTTCTGTCAAATACAGGTTCTTTTTCTGTCTTCTACAGACATGGCTGAAAGCTATTATCTACCTGTAGCTTTATCCTTAAAACATACTCTAGTTGAATCTTTCAGACTTGAAATGCTTTTGGATTGGAAAGCAGGTCACAGGCAACACAAATATTGACAAAGGACTGAACTGAAGATGAAGAATCCCATCACAGACAGACACCTGAAGAGCAATTGAGGAGTTAAGCACTGGTATTATTGTGAATGCAAGAGAAAAAGTAATTTCTAAAGAAARCAAGATATTTCTTTTTCTTTTAAGATTTTTATTATGATTATTCCCTTGGATRATCTTAGCACAGTGATTCAAGACTGAGATACTGCTTTTGTTTTATATGAATATAAAAAGTTTTTATGCATAGATTTTTTGAGGAACTATTAGAAATATTCTATTTTAGTTCATAARCTCTTGGCATTTAGAAAATGGATGAAAAGTAACTCTGCTTCTGAACAATTCTACATGCAGCAAGTGATACTCATCTGATTTCAAAATGGCACAATCTTCAAAGACAAGACTACTTCTTCCTGTTAAGCCTTTAGTATATTTTCATTGTACTTAGAAATATAGATCCTCTAAAAATACGTACGTTGATATTAAGTACGTCACCAAAATGAGTCATGACATAAAGCAGTTAAAATATTAATGAATAACCAGTAAGAGCCTTTTTGCATAYATGGAATTTTTAATATTCTACTTGACAAACTCGAGCGTTTTCACTTCTGAGAACATTCACTAGAAGACCCTTACTAGTCTTAGATCACCTTTTACATACACTTAAAAAAAGAAAGTTAGGCATTTTGTAACCCTTTAATTCAGAAGGAAAGTTAATCTGGTTTAGACTTGAAAACTTGAACTAGAAGCACTCTGTCTCTCTTAGTTGGAAACAAATAAATATAGCTAAGAGTAACTTCTTTCAGCAATGATTTTACCTTATTTTTTTCCTGATTTTACACTGAAAAAAGCCTTAAAATTATCACTTGGGCAGTTAAAGGTATGAACTCTTTATAAGCAGCTACTGTCTTTCAGTTGTTAGGTGCTGCCTCTTAAGAGACAACAGCACATTAACCATGACCGAACACATTCCCTATCTATTAAGTCTTTCCATTTGAAAAGAAAGAATTTACAAAAACTTCACAGTAAATGCTTGACATGGAYGAAAATCATTTGTGTTTAATCAAGTTCAGTATTATGTACTCCTGATCCCAAACAAAAGCTGAGAAGTCCATTAACTTTACATAAYTTTGTTTTTCAAAGAATCATAATGTATTAGAAACCCGATTCAAAAGGAAGGTAGGATTAGTTCCCATACCAACAGGATGCATTGCAACCATATATTGCAAAACAGCATTTCATCACATAATCCATGTATAAAAACCAGTCTTATGCTACCATTTATAGCAGTCAACATTAATACCTTTGTTTCAGGCCAGCAAGCTCTGAGAACAGCTTGCGTCCTGAAGTACACAAGTAGCTTGCTGTCCTCATCGCTGAGATGGAAGGCTTGCTCCAGAATTTGCAATACTCTAATGCGAGGCTTCACTGCTAAAGAGTCATCACCACAGAAAGGTCTCAACCACTCCAGAAGGTCATCTGAAGAAACTACTTTCTCCCTGTAATTAAACAATGCTGTGTTAAACAGTCTTCAGTAATCCTAATGAAAGCACTACATGTATTTTCAAAGCTGTTAACAAGTACATTCAATACGTAACAAATACATAACACTGGAAATGGAAGAGCTCACCTCTGTGAGGCTGCAGAGAAACTAGCCCTCGTAAATGAGGTGCCTAAAGCTAAGTAGTGTAAGAACTTTTTTTGAACTTCAAATAACTGTGTARTACCATAGAAATCCATCTGTAGAGTTACATATTCTCCCACATACTACCTTGACTGCCAATTGTATYGTAATGGTGCTGGATTTCAGCATCTGAAAATCCAAGCCTTTTTATGGTGTCTGGTCCTGACTGATGCCTGTACTTCCACCCTATATGACTTTATGGAAAAGCAGCTTGACGACTTGCATTTTAAGAATGACATTTTTATATCTGACGTTTATTCATATTGTCCTWTATTCTCTTTCTTTCCTTAAAAATCCCTTCTTTATGCTCCACATACACAAATTAGTTTCTCCTGATTGTAGCTCTAGCCATTTCTTATTTTTTKCTGGACCATCTCTAGCAAGCTTGATTATTGCATGTTCTAGTATGATAGTGATTACAGAATGCCCATAATCCCTAGAAAGAAAAAAAGAGATGTTAAAAACCCTAAGTTTTTGGGTTTTCCTGACTTGGCTAATTAGAAAAACTCTTAAATAAATCATTTGATTCAAAAAATGTATTCTACTGAATACATTCTAACTGAAAGCATTTACAGTACACAGATTACCACAAACTCAACTAACCAGCTAGCAGTTACAGACAGAATAATCTGTTATGTCCCTTAGAGGCTATAAACTAGCATGTAACAAATCAGTAAATGCTATTCTACTATCTTTCAGTATTAATTTAAACTAAAGCTATTTTTTTCCCCTTTACAAAAAAAAAGAAAAAAAAAAAAATCAAGAAAGTGGTTCCAGGTGGAGGTGGAGTGTGATTTATAACTAATGTTCCCTTATTTATCTTAACAAGACAGACAGGAAAGTAATATCAGACAGAAAACATTAATTTAGCCTGTCTTGCAGCTCTGAAATAATACACATTGACAAGTTAGGTTTTCATATTACAAGGATTTCAGTTTTACTTAGGCTTTATAGTGTCTGAATGATGCTGTTAGCTCGGAACTTCAGCTAAATTAGACATGCCTCTGTCGAACAGGTGGCATTCAAACTGTAAATTAAAAGTTTGGGAATTAAGAGGACCTGATGGAATATTTCAAGAGTTTTGTAGAGCTCACACCTGATGTCTATATGTTTTCCTGAGGGAAAGATTTATATTTTGTAAGTTGAATAGCTGAGATTTAAGGAGATAAATAAGAACAAGTATTTAAGTGAATGTAAACAATCTCCTGTAAWCACAATGACTTTCACTCCAGTTTATTGTTTCAGCAGTTAAATGTTGATGAAGTATACAAATAAAAGACTCCAGAAAGCACATCTCAGAATATTACCGACTCTCCCATTCTATCTTATAATATTGCAAATGAGATTTACTGTAGATTTTTCCATCAATTCCGTCTACTTCAGTATCCAGTATTTAACGTAATTTAATGTCAGTGGAGAAGCCTCCACAAAACAGTGTAATTGGTTTTGTTGGCTACCAGAGAGTATGGGGTTTTATTATTATCATACATGAGTTCTTAGTTTGTACATCTAGAAAGAACTGTTTGGTTTTTTTTCCTTGTCTTTACTAGAAATGCAATGGAAAATGCCAGTGAGACGTACAGACCACTGTGACCTGAAATAAGGACATTCCCAAAAGAGGTGAAAAAAATTATACAGCATTTGTGAATTGTTTCTGCACTATACCTTACAAATATTGACAAATTTAGATATCTAAATTCAGACATCTGAAAGTGAGTCATTGTTATTTGTAATTTATCTACTAAACTGAAATAAAAGCAGTGAAGTACTCCTGGCAGATATACAATCTGCAGTAGTCACAGCAGAAAAACCATTTTCTCAAATCACCATAATACACAGTTATCTAAATTTTCAGTTCAGTGACTTGCTTTCTTCCAAATGATCAAGTAAAGACTTCTGTCAGGACTCAGATTTTGAACCTGATAAATGATAGACTGTTCCAGAATAAAGTCTTAGAAAATTAAGTGCAAACCCATTATATATATCCATGAAGAAAAATCATCCATATTCAGTATCGTACCTTCAATGCTTTAATGAGACGTATCTTTCAAAGTCTTAACCAAAGAATCCATACAGTAAGTTCTTACCCTTTCTCAACACTTGCATGCACTGCAGAAACGATGCCTTCTAGGATTCCAAGTGGATCTTTCACCGATGTAGATGAGCCACCATTTCCACTGTTAAGGGAAGACATAAAATTACCATAAAACCGGTCCTTAATATCGTATCTAATTCTATCCACCTGTAGGATTTACATGCATTGTTCAATAACATAGCAATTTTCCATTTTCCCTGCTTAAGTAGTACCTTTATTTTTATGTCAAAGTAATGCAAGGAGCAACAAGAAAAGAGTGGGAAAGAGAAATACTAAAATACTTGAGTGAAACTTGAAAGAAAAAGAATAATTAAAATGTAGCACTTCTAACACAAATTTAGTCAGCAAAATATCCACATGTAATCTCATTACCTTAAAGATCTCATCAATATGAATAAACAGATTAAAGGTTTCACATAAATGTCATGATCTTTTCTTTTCAAATGTCATCGTGCAGTATCACTATTGGTTTAAACAAACTTGACTGTAACCTGATTCAAGAGAGTCCTATCTGCTGATTCAGCAGGTTTCTTTTCCCACCTCCCCCAAGATTCATTTTCAGTTGGCTCAACCAGGTTGATGCTTACCAGAACCAACAAAATTAAAAAGGAGGGAACATGTGGTCAAGAACAGCACGTGGGAAAGGGGAGGATTAAGCCACACATCAAATGACATCCGCTATACATGTGTAGGAATAGAAAAATGTGAATCACACTGCCCATCAGATGTCCCAGTTACACAGTAATGTTCTTCCACAGGTAGTAAATATTGTGGGAGGGGGAATCACTCTAGTAGGAAAAAAGCTTTACTCTAATGCAATGAAAGTGACATTTTCTGCTAAGATTTTCAGCAAAACAAACCTAAGATGTGAGTCGATGCTGAAAGAAGGAGGGATTTTGCAATGGTACTCTGATAAAGCACACAGTGTCTCTTCACAGAAACCACTGCAGTGGCAATGATGCCTGGATGAACTAGAAAAAACAACAGTTTTACCAATCTTAAGGGTTTGGCAATGCTGCATTAAAGAAAGAGAAAGAAAGGCAAATAGTTCCAAAGTTAGTTTACTAAAGAGCACTCAAAAATCCAGAGATAAAGTGTATTTTCTCTACAGTTCATCAGCATATCAACGCTCTTCTGATACTAAAAATGCCAGCCTCTTCCTAGATATCTCTTAATAAAAATGAATACATGCCCAGACTACCCCGACTGTTCTGTTTAAAGCCAAAATACACTGTATAGCTGACTGTAATGTGTAAAAATAACTGCAATATTTCATAMATTTTTTGTCAAGAGTTATGAGAGTGTTTATAGTTTTCATTTATTACTTCAGTAAGATAAATATATTGCCTAAAAAATGATTATACTATATGGCATAGAGACCTGAACTTTTACAACCTTTAATGTCTTCTTGCATTCAGAACTTTCATCTTTTCTTTTTTTATTTTTATCTTAATAGRTGACCAGCACTTCAGTGAACAACACTAGATTTAAAAACAACATGACTCCATTCAGAACAGATGCAAGATAATTTATTGCATGATGTAATCTCAGTTTACCTTAGTATACGCATTTTATATTGCTATACTGCGCTCATAAGTTCGCATTAGGAGTAGAAAGCTCGTAACACTGGCCTTTTTCTCAAAAAATACTGTTACATATGACTATGATAGAAATGACATTGTTAATAACAATCCTACCATATGGCAGCTGAACAAATTTTAGAAGAGTAAAGTTTAAATCTAGATATTTGCCTAAACATCTTCAGAATATTTGGGAACAATCAAATTATAATTTATAGTACAGAAATATCCAGGGTTTTCGACTCCCGAAGAGAGATAATGTCTGTCCAAAAGATAAAATCTGTTTTCACCAAAAAACACATCAAAAATTTCAGTCTCAGAAAAAAAAGAATGTGTATTTTTTACAGAAAAGGAGACACAACAGTACCGAATGGTCTATTAAGGAAAAAAAAAAAAAAAAAAAAAAAAAAAAAACAAAAAAAAAAAAAAAAAAAAAAAAAACAAAAAAAAAACCCAAAAAACCAAACAAACCCAATTACATTTAGATTAAACCAGTACTGCAGAAGTATGGAAATGGTAAAAAGAACAGCAGTATTAAAGTAATCATTTTACGCAAGCAGCTACCATTAGGAGATGGTTTCAAATTTGTTAAGACAAAAAAGCTAAGAAAATTTAAGATATGTTCTCAGAGTGAAGACAGATATAAGCCACTTCATTAATGTTCTGTTTACAGGCCAGATTTAAATTTTCCTGTATCATTATGCTTTTTGTGKTTTTTTTTCAGTTGAGTTTATAATAAAAAGACATCAACAAAGGGCGTTAACATGGCATATCTAAAGAAAACTACAAGAAYGCTTATAAAGCTTACAGACTAAGAAGAGAACGATGATTGTCTGAAATAGAAAAGAACAGGACATGGACTACAGAAATGGASAGCTTAATAGCTCTACTTACCCTAAATTATCTTTAGTGTATATAAGCAACTTTCATATCAAAGGAGAATGACCAACAAACCTTGGATCTTTGGGTACCCTCAATTTTGGGGATTGGTTCTGAACAGTCCTAGCACTTGCTCTTCAAAAACCCTTCACGCCTCTAATTAGAAATGAAAGTCTTCAGCTCCTATCACAACCAGCCTCTGAGCACCTCAAAAAAATCGGGTCAAAAGAAACATATACCCAAAAGTTAATGGGCACTTCTGAAAACAGAAAACCACTGTTTTAGACAAAACATCTGTGAAGCGAGTTCTCAAGTAYAATAGGTGGATGAACATTTATAGAACGCTTCGAGTTTGTCATACACAGACAGGTGCTATTCTACTAAGCAGGAGAAAAGTTGAATCTAAGCAGTAAGTTTCAGTTATCTAGAATAAGAAAGTATTTTAAAAAGAAATCTAGAAAGATTGAAAGCTAGCATTTTTTTAAGCTTAATATTGCCTTTATTGCCTAATGGTTAGAGAAACTAAAAAGAGATTACAGCTCATGAGATAAATAATCGTGTCAAGTTTCCACAGATTATTGCCTGGTTCCTTTCTTAATAATTAATGATTAAAAATAAGCAGCTACTAAYAGAAACAAATATAATTAATGAAGGATTAGTCTTCCACACAGATTATATGCTATTTTATGCATATTTTAAACAACATAACAGGATTCAATGTTCACCTCAAAACTCCTGCGTATGAGCCTGGTGTAATTACACTGATAAAGGCTTATTTTGATTTTAGCTCAGCTTCAGAAAAAGTAATGCATCTTTAATCAAGTCCCTCAAACACAATAAAGTACAAAGAATGCTTGAAAGGCGAATAAATTAAYTTCACCTAAAACTTTTAACCTAATTATGGTATTCATTGAAAATACCTGATACTGTCTTATTTCTCCAGTCTTATTTCCCTCTTTCTGTTTGTGCTTCCTCTAAATATCAGGAAAACAAGAAAATATATTGTTGGTGTGATCATTCAAAGCTGGGGAAAAAAGTCATAATGCCAAACCATTGTTTCCATCAGAAATACCATGAAATTATGATATCCAAGTTACAAAATTACTCTGTATGACCCCTGCTCAAGTGCGACAASATAGTAAAAAATCTGTTGKTTTTTTTTTTTTTCTTTGAAGTTAGCTACTCAGTCTAATAAAGCTGGTTTTACCTTCTTCACAAAACACTGGCCATTAAACAAGAACTCAAAATTTCACCAAACCTTTCCTGCTCATTGCCTGCTGAATACTTCCAAAATTTCATGAAATGCTACATCCATCTGGAGACCTAAGATAAGAAATTTAGGAGCTGCAAATGGAGGAGGCCATAATGTCTTCAATAGACAAACTGCCTTCCCTGGCTAACCATCCACAAATATGCCTACAGTCATGAATCATGGAAAGTCTCCAGTATATCATGTGAGTGATCTTAGGTAATGTTTAAATCGAGTCTTGGATAAGTCTAATCAGACTACCATCATTACCAAAACCTTTTGGTTTTTTTTCAGAAGTTCATGATTTCTACTGAAGAGGCAACTGATTTTTATTTATAGTAGCTGTTTCCATAGGCAAACAAGGAAGCGCCCAATACAAATGTTGTATAAAGTAGGCAGATATGCTCTGCTGGAAAGATTTTATACATACCAGTGTAAGAGTTTCTACTTTGAATTTTGTGTGCCAGAACTAGAGAGTCAAGGGAGATAAAAGTACTGGACAATACTGCTCTTGAAATTACAATATAGGTACCTGATATTAGRCAAATAATTGTATGTTATATTTAACAAGAAGTCTGTTTCTGAGGTGTGAGAGTTTTTAAGCCTGTGATACTGTACGTTGTTGAAAAATGAAGCCAAAAAGTAACTTAACTAATCTTTCAGAAAGGCAGTACTTTCTAGAAGGTTCTTCTGCAATAGTCAGTAAATACACTAATAACAAAAGATATTTTACTGTGTTTGAAGGGGGGCTCTAGTTTTGAAACTGAAAGAAAGGATGCATATTTTCAATCACAGAAGTGGTGGACTGATGCTTAACTTTCAGGTAAATCACCAACACTACCATAATTTTTCACATCCATACAGGCATGTTTCACTTATGATTACAATACCTTAATTAYATTCCATCTCACCATAGACACAGAAAATCCAAGTTCAATGTTATAACCTTACAACTGCCACTCTGAAGGCTAATTGTCAAAGAAGTAATTTTCTAACATGATCTGTCAAAACTATTGTATAAAATAACTACACTGTATAACACATCAAAGCTCCAATAAATAAACCTGAAGAGTTTTCCCTTGAAATATTACATTTATTGAATAGTAGTTTGTCATTCGAGGTACAGAGCCAAGACTACTTCTTTAATTGTAGTTTTTGCCCATTAACCCTGAAATRCAAGTATTGCACCTTAACAGAGGGTGTTACGGATGGCAAGCTGAGCTAGAACTGAACATCAAACAAAATCAAGGAAAAGCACCTTATTTCATTGAAAGGCTTTTCAAACAGCATACTTAGCTTTCCCTCATCTGTGTCCACACCCTCACCATTGTCTGTAAACATGTCCATAAGCAGGTATTTTTAACATTTCTATATACCCAGAGTTGACTACATTCTCCCAAATGCCAAACAAACTAAAAGAGTTTCAGCCTCAAACTTGCGAAGAAAAGCCATGTCCCTTCTGGGCTATAAGACGTGAAGTACAGTGGCTGCAGCTAACCCAACAGGCAGGACTTCAATGCAGGACTCTTCTCTTCTCCCTTGCCCAAGACATGACTAGTACTGAAGAAACGCACCATGACTACAGTATTTTTAGACTGTTTCTCACAAGTGTTAGAACTATGATTTGGAAGCAAGACGATAAAGAATATATTCAACTAAAAGCTCATCACATTGAAGTTAATGCAAACTTTAAACTCAACAAGATTAAGATAGTCAGCACCAACTGTATTTCATGTTCCTTTGTATCATCCAGGCCTTGCCCAGATCTCAACAGAATTATTCAGGGATGTGTAGGTATAAACTGTGTGGAAGCTAGTTATTTTGCATTTTCTGTTCTCCTAGCCTATTTCTCCAGTTTGCTGGGGTTGCATGAATAGGCTGGTTATTTGGTTTGTGTCATGCCATGGAAAAGACAATTGTTGAGGTTTGGGGCTGTGAATCCCAGAAAAAGATGGAGACAAAGCCTTGCTTCTGGCAAGTGTGTGGGATTCCTCATAGCATGATGACACTAACAACAGCAAAAAACAGTAACAATGACAACACTGAAAGAGTTGAGCAAAACAATCCCCTTCCTCACATTAGAAACCTGTTTCTCTCCAAGAAGTTAGCAGGTCGGGGTTTTTTTAGGGTATTATTGTGGGTTYTAAGTGCTGTAGGAAGCATAAAGCACTCACACTTGCTCTTTAATTTGGAGGTAGGGTGTGACACAAAGGCAGATGGAAGAAGAAGAGCAAAAACTCTAATAAGCATTCTTTACGAGAACAAAGAACAAAAACATATAGCCTATATTTTAATGACAAACACATTTTTCAAAACCTTGCAAATAAAAAAAAACAAAACCAAACAAACCCAGAAAACAGCTCCCAGAAATACCCCAGCAAGTTATTCCAAAGATGGAAATTGTATTTCTTCCTGTAGGACTACCTGTTGTGGCAACAGCCATAGCTAGGCCTCTACTGTCCAAATACCTGCATGAGCTCTTTTTGTACCCACTATTTCCAACRAACATGCCTTTTGACTCTGTTTAAGAGGGAATAATTATGTGCAATTGTAAATTTGCCAAAAATTCACAAGTGCACACACACATAATGGAACAATATTGTAAAGACAAGGTTTTTAACTGAAAAGCACCCTCCAGTGAATAGGATGAGTTCTGTGGCTTGCTTTGTTCAGATTGCCCAGGCTTCCCAAACTCAGAAAAATGTGTCTTATCTGAATATGAAATTATAGGTAAACAGGACTACCAATGATCCAGTTTCTTGTAACTGCCCACTTTTCTGCAAAATACATTCAAAGCAAACAAGTACCCACTACAAAAAAAAAAAGAAAAAAAAAAAAAATCATCAAACATACAAAAAATCCCAACCCAAAACAACAACCAGCCAAAAAAGAAAGACCACCCAGAAGAAAGGTTTTTGGGCTTAACTATGGCAGTGTACTTACCTTAATGTACATACAATTTTTTTAATAGCACATTGGACAATATCTTTGGGAGAAAGACGTAGATCTGCAACAGCCACTTCTAACAACTGTTGTATCATGTCCAGGGGTTGACCATCTATACACATAGCTACTGCTTGTTCATGGATTTTTTCTTTCTCTGACCTTGACAAATCATATAAATAGCCATACTTCTGTAGTGTATCCTGTGAACAGATAATTTTTGAACACGAATCAGTGTACTCTATTTTCAGGGATGTATSATACAGAGTCTTTCTTTCTACCAAGATTTAACATATACTATGAAAAAGATTGATGGAAGTGATTTTTCAAAAACCAGGTCAACAAAAACAAAGGTACAAAACATTAACAAAATATGAGAGAAGATTAATGTCCATCACTGCTAGTCATGGTAACACTCAAAAGAAATTACCAGTAATCATTACCTGTTTGCTGTTTTTCAAGTACGTGATAAAACTATGAGTGAGTGTTTCCAGATGAGCAAGAGATTGCTGCAAGTGATTCAAAGTTTCTTCATAAGCAACAGATGGATTTTCAGCACCTTCCATGTCATTCTCAGAAGTTTTTTTTCTTGATTTCTCAGAAAGATGTTTGACTGCCTTAATAGTCTTCTTAGTCACTTCTATCCTGGCTTCAACTGGCAGCTGAAAAAGATTACTCGATATTTAATCATTCATCATCTGTACACTACTATTTGTATTACAGTAGTGCCTAGAGGTCAGGTGGCTCCACTGCAGTACAGCACAGCATAAAACTAAATGAAGTATTTTACGAGAAACAGCTTTATTTCTTATTAGTCATTTATTTTAAAAGGATCAGTATTCCATTACTTTCGTCTGTTGTCCTTCCTTTTATTGATGTTGAATCTGGCTCATTTTAAACCATATGAAACTTCTTTTCCCTAATAATATTTATGATTTTTGTAGACTACCACCTTAAAACTTTTTTTTTTTTAATTCTGCATTGAGAGATGTCTGGGGATTGTTTTACAAGAGTAACTAAAAATTCCAAATACTGAAAATTAAGATTAGTTTTGTCAGGTTTACATCACTGTTTAAAATACATCCCTAAGACCATAATCGTAAGCAAAAAAACAGTAGGAGGTCTACAACTTTTAAACCAATCTATTTAAAGCACAAGTTATACAAAACAGAAAGTTACTATTTTGAAAGACCTAGATGTATCTAGCCATTAAACTGAAACAAGGAAGTCTGGGGTTTTTTTTTCTCATTACACTTCTTATAGAGTTTGAATTTTCAAAGAGTTGTGCATATACCGAATGAAGTTTTCCCCTACCCCTCCATCTAGCATGAAAGGGTGATTCCAGTGCGTCAGAATGGAATTTAGGACTTCAGAATGGAGCAATGGGCACAGATTCCCAAGCTTCCAGAAATCAAGAGTATGTTGGAAAAGGATATAGATGGAAATACTCTTTATATAGACACTAATTGCAGCAAACTGTTGTGCTTTTAAGTCAGGAAAGACACAGCTTCAGCTATAAGTCCAAAACAAACTCTGAATATTATTCTAAAAATTCATGTATAATTTGTTAGTTTATAACTTCAAACACAGTTTTAAGGATGCTTGCAATATACTTTCTAATGGGTGAGAGTCTCCTCTGCCTAAACCCACAGCATTATGTACTTTTAACATCAGGTGTTTTAGTTACTAAAATACTGGACAAAGACATACAAACAATTTTAATCTTCAAGTTCAAACACACAAGAAAGAAAAAAAAGCTTGAATCTGTATGATGTATTGAATAGGGAAGAGGCTCACAGAAAGAGGAAAATTAAACTGCTATAGCATTCTTCATAAGAAAGTCAAATTGATGTTTACATCATGAGTTAAACTATGTACTTGTAAAGACACAGAAAGTTTGATAAGGATTAGTTAGTAGAAAGCTTTACAGCTTATATGTTTAAATTATCGCCCCTCCCTAAAAACACAGAGTGAAAGATGTAGGGGTTACTCCTGTTTTTTAGTGTTATTGCTATGAACCACAGTAATGGTCTACTGGACATTTTTAATGATAAAAGCAAAATGAGTGGACATTATTGTAAAAGTTAAGAAAACTTGCCAGCATTAACAGGGCAAATACAAAGGGTATTTTACCATTCAGTTCCAAACTCGACTCAGTTCCATTCCCATCAAAAGAAATTAAGTATGATTTTGTTACTTTGAACAAGGTCTCAATATCAGGTTTTACTATAAGCAGGAAAAAGGTGAAACACTTCATATCACATTAAAATTTAATGACCACAGATGGATTTATATATCCATTTTGTAAACCTGATAAAAGATGAAAACAACTACAGCTTTTATTTTTCCCGTTCAACTGTACATTCTAATGTTCAAAATGCAATTAAGAGAGACGCAAAAGGCAAACAATTTAAGTATTTCATCTAACTGTTATATCTTAGAGAACAGTGTGAATATACTGCCAGTTTAGAAGTCATGATGCCATAAGCATATATAGAATAGAGAATTAAAAAAAAGCATAGATTCTTCCCAAGACTATTTTAATTTTGCATTCATAGTTGCATAGTGCCAAAATGCAGCACTACCAACATATCATTTCTCTGATTATTTTATTCCAAAACATGAATGGCTACCCTCCGTACTTCTAGTCAGCTTCAGTAATGAGATTTGGTATCATACCCAGTGATAAAAAAAAGTAGCTTAGGGGCTAGTTCAATCTTTGTTTGCATGTGAAGTGAAGTTTTCTTTTTAAAAAGCTTTTACAGTTTAAAAAGATTTTTAATTCTATAGGCTATAATGTGTAATGAAAAATCCTAAAAATCTGTTTTCTTTCATTTTCAAATCAAGAAACATCACATACAAATTCAGCTCAACAGACTTCACTCCTCAGGGTAAAAACTCATCTCAGAAGCCCATTTCCTTCAGAATATGTAAGTATTTCTTAATAAAGTATTGTACAAGTAACATTCACTTGCACATGAAGACACTGATCCTGCCATTCTTATTGCCAGTGATTAGCATGCAACTTTGAGATGATGGAAACAGCTCCCCTCCTTTTAAYGGCACAGGAACCTGGGCTCCCAGCAACACTGAAACACAGAATGGTTGAGGTTGGAAGAGACYTCTGGAGGGCATCTGGTTCAAACCTTCTGCTCAAGCAGGRCCACCTACAACCAGTTGCCTAGGACCGTGTCCAGGTGGCTTTTGAGTATCTCCAATGTGGGAGACTCTGCAACCTCTCTGCACAACCTCTGCCAGTGATCAGTCACCCTCATAATGAAAAATGTTTCCTGCTGTTCAGATAGAACAGTTCGGTCCAGCGTCCGTCTCTGCCACTAAATCCCAGCTTTACATATTCCACCAACCAAATGTCACGTAGCTACAAGCCAACCACATACACTAGGAATGGAAAGCAAATTACATTAGTTAATTCAGAAGTAGGTGAAACAGTTATGGAATAACAAAAGCTGGTTCCCAATTCCTACAGGGGGAGAAAAAAAGAAGAGCAAACGCCAGAGGACTTGTGGATCAAGATAAAGATCGTTTAATACATGAAGGAGAGAGGAAAAAAAAAAAATAAGAAGCCAAAACTAAGTGATGCAAAGGCMATCACTCACCACCTCCCACAAGCAGACCAATGCCCAGCCAATCTCCAAGCAACAACCACCTCTGAAGACACCCTCCAAGCCCCTGTTTGTTACTGCTGAGCACGACATTACGTGGCACAGAACGCCCCTTCAGCCAGCCCAGGTCAGCTGTCCTGGCTGTGTCCCCTCCCCACTTTTTGCCTACCTGCAGCCTACCTACGGCTGGCRTGTTGAGAAAAAGAGAAAGCTCTGACACTGTACAAGCAGTGCTCAGGAACAGCCAAAACACTGGTGTGCCATCAACACTGTTTTAGTCACAAATCCAAAGCACAGCCCCATAGGGGCTGCTATGGAGAAAGTCAACTCCATCCCTGCCATACCCAGTACAGTTCATCTGGAGATCAGTGTAAAAGTTCTAACGCATGTAAGGAACCAGTTAAGAAAAGACATTATTCATGAAAGTTTCCTATTATGCAGTCTTGAGGCAGATTTAATTAAAATCACTATATTAATGGCAAGGCACAAGAAAGTATCTAAAAATGTACTGATATCAGAGAAGGAGGTACTGTCAATACCCATGAAGAAAACGAGATCATAGAAGACAAACTGATTGAACTGGAGCACAGTGATAAAAAGTAGCCAAGTAATTCAAAAGGTAACATCAGAATGCAGTCATGCTATGCAAGAACACTATTAACACATTTCTTGTACATCTTCAGGCAATGTCATGCCTTGTCTCTTTCCTTAGCATTTTATACAGTGTTAAGAAGTCAATCAGCCAGAAAAAAGATACTGAACATTACTTTGAGCTTTTTTTTAAACTGAGCTTTCTATATAATTATTGAAAAAGGCATTTAAAGTCATTACAATTGAAAAAGAAAATTATGTAGGTTAATATCCAGTCGTAACAGGTTCCCATTCCACACTCAGTTGGTGTGTGGTCAAAATGTAGATATCGTATTCCTGCTTAAGCAAGAAGAAAATGGTCAAAAAAGCATTACTGACTCAGAGAAAATAAAAGTCAACCTTTCAATTAAAAACATTAAGTTGCAAGCAAAGTTCCTTTGCAYCAGAACTTGGAAAAGAATTTATAAAGGATGGACCAGTAAACAAAAAATATTATCAGCCACAGTTTGAATGAATGYAGCTGAGCCTATGGAAGGCTGCAAGAAAGAGCCTGTGTAAGGAAAATTTCAACTTCTCTTTCTCTATAGAAGACCTAACTGATGATACCATTGCCTTTTATTCTACTTATGCTGTCTAAAGCTGTAGTCTTTTCTTCCTAATTGTGCTGGTTTTGGCTGGGATAGAGTTAATTTTCTTCATAGCAGCAAGTATGGGGCTATGCTTTGGATTTGTGCTGAAAACAGTGTTGATAACACAGGGATGTTTTCGTTATTGCTGAGCAGTGCTTACACAGAGCCAAGGCCTTTTCTGCTTCTCACCCCACCCCACCAGCGAGTGGGCTGGGGGTGCACAAGRAGTTGGGAGGGGACACAGCTGGGACAGCTGACCYCAACTGACYAAASGGATATTCCATACCATATGATGTCATGCTCAGCATRTAAAGCTRGGGGAAGAAGGAGGAAGGGGAGGACATTCAGAGTGATGGCGTTTGTCTTCCCAAGTAACCGTTAGGCGTGATGGAGCCCTGCTTTCCTGGGGATGGCTGAACTCCTGACTGCTGATGGGAAGCAGTGAATGAATTCCTTGTTTTGCTTTGCTTGTGTGCGCGGCTTTTGCTTTACCTATTAAACTGTCTTTATCTTGTGATAAATGGTTGTAAATAATTTGCCGGTGGGTATGATAAGCTTAGGTGGAGTACGATAACGACCTGTGAATGATAACCCACAGTATCCTGTTATCTGTTGAAATGATAATCAGAGGTGACTTAATGGMTCCAGAATGTCTAAAGAAGGAAGAGTTATATAAGCAGGCGCAGATGGGAGGGGAACTCATTTTAATACAAAGCGGGGACAGGTCATGCATATGTATAGGCGTATTGTGAAACTTTATATATATGCAACACTTTGCTGTATATGTTGGGATGAGTGCCGCACTGGGGCGCGCACGACTTTGGTGGGACTACCCCCGTGCTGCCCAGCGCTGCTTTGTTTATTGCCTTTTTACAATAAATTTTTACATTTTTATGAAGTGGATTTATTATTTATAACAATCTCAACCCACGAGTTTTCTCACTTTTACCCTTCCGATTCTCTCCCCCATCCCACCGTGGGCGGGAGTGAGTGAGCGCCTGGGTGGGGCTGAGCTGCGGGCTGGGGTTAAACCACAACACTGATCAACATATTGTGCCCATCCCCATTTGTAGTATATGTTCAATAATGAAAACACAGCGATTAAAAAAGTAATTGTTTTCAGTTGTAGTTTTGTTTTTTGGTTTTGTTGTGTTGGACTTTTCTTTCAGAGTACTGTTAATCAACAAACATCACAGCAATGACCTATGAGCTCTGAAAGAGAGAGTTCTTTGAAAACATAACTGACTATCTAGCACAATGAACAAAATGCTGGCAACAAAGCAATTAAAAAAAAAAATCCCCAAATTACCTAAAATGCTTCACACAGATCACACAAAGGGGAAATCATCAAGATAAAAAAGTTGATACGGTCATGACTATAATTAAGAATCTATGAAATCAGCATTATTTAAAAGCAAACAGAGCTGCTGGAAGAAAAGATGACAGACTCAAAATGCATGCAAAAATATAAGCAGCAGTTCCACTGAATATTTGGAATATCTCCCTTTTAGGGAGAAATCTGTTCCATACATGCAAAGAGCCTACACTTACCACGCTGGAGGCAGACTGAATTATTATTTAGTCAGAAAAACTTGAATAGTTGTTCAGAATTAAAAGCATTTCTGACTAGATGTGCCATAAGCAGGAACCCTCTCACTGCTTGCAACAGTGAAATGTTGTGGTCAAAGGATCAATACTTCAGTCCTTCAATGTGTGAGAAGGGTACTGATGAAGAGTAAAGAACTTCATCTATTTCATTTACCACAAACACAACAGGAATATTGCATCAACCTTTACCTCCTTCAGTTGAAGATGGATGCTGATATACTGGATCCAAAGAAGAGTCGTGATAATAATGGAAGAAAAAAAAAAAATGAGGGGGAAAAAAAAAAAAGACCCCCCAAAAAAAACACCACACACAAAAAAAAGAGCAGAAAACTTCCCAAGGTCAGTCCATTCCATTTCCCAAAGTCACCTTTAAAGTGGCATCCACTAAATGTCTGACTGTGGAAGCAAACTTTACCTGCAATGACTACCTCTTTAGTATAGCAGACAAAAGGTCTATTTTGTCTCAAAACTAAATAAATTCAGTTTAGCAAAGAAAGGCATTTTTACAAAATAAACAGTGAATAACTAGCCACTAGAGCAATCAAGGATTACTTTGGATTCACAAGTCACATTTAACCCCTCAAAAATTGTAAAACATTTCCTATAGGATACGCTGCAGGTCAAAAAATATTAAATTTTGGGAAGCAGTCTGATCTGTCTCATATAGAATATCCAATATATTAACCATGTTACTTTGAGTCTATGATTTATTGAAGTCCTACTAGGATGCATCTCTGCTCACATAGTTCCCACCACCCAACGTCACCACTTCTCTGAACACTTAAGTTTGGGGAACTAATCTCATCTGCCAGGTGGTAACTCATTTCTACTGATTACATGGGAGAAAAGAATCTCTGAGCTCTTAGAGCTAAGAGCACCTAAAACCTCATCACACCCTAAACTACATGTCAGCGTAACAATGTTAGTTGCCCTTTCACAAGTGCAAATGCCCCATCCGTTTCTCCAATCTAGACATTCTCTCAACTCCTTTGCCCAGTCAAGCACTGCTCACATATCCACCCTTCCATTCAGTCACTGCTGGCCCAACTGATCAGAAAGTTAGTTATCCTTCAATTTTCAATACTACCTCTTTCCTCTCAGACGTCCATTTACTAGTAGCACAGAAGGAGCAACAATGCACTTAGCAGCTACAGCATCCTCACACAATGTCAATACAAACTATTTCTCTATGTGACCAGGAGGAAGATTCTGTAATAAATCAGACCTCCAGCTGTTCTCTCCTTTACCAACCTATGCTCCATGCTGTAATTATTGTGATGTTATACACCAATGGAGTATCTCATGCTAAAACATGTTTTTAAAAAAATAAAGTAAAAAGAAGAGCAAGTGGAAAGGGACAGGTAGAAGAAGAGGGCCCCCGGCCAAAGCCCCAGCACACTCCCGTCTTTCTCACTAAGAATGAGAAGTTGCTGAAGTCAGCACTAAACCCCTGTGCTTTCATTCCCTTTGGTATAATCATGCATTCTGCTCCCAGGTTCTCTGTCATATCAAGGGACACGCAAGTAAAAGCAGCTTCCTATTGCTTTGCTGGCCCATCACCTGCCTCTCCTTACTACTGTTGATATATTGAAACAGTGGGGGATATTCTGATGTCTGCTTCCTAAGTTCCCACGTGGTGACAACAGCAGTGGTACCCTTGAAGTTCAACTCACGCAGCCTACACCGCTACGTAGCCCACCTCCCATTACCCCTCATCACTTCAGACTTCTCCTGATCGTTTTTGACCAAGAGGGGCTTTTAGATGGAGGTGCTGTTCCACAAAGATAACAATGGAGTGCATTTCATCATCTCCCTGGACTACTCTCTCTCTTCTTTCGCCCCTTCCCCTTTTGAAATTTTGAGGGTGACTGTAGGTACAGCGGTAGCTTTTTTTTTNTTAAATTTTGGGAAGCAGTCTGATCTGTCTCATATAGAATATCCAATATATTAACCATGTTACTTTGAGTCTATGATTTATTGAAGTCCTACTAGAATCATAGAATCATAGAATCATAGAATCATTAAGGTTGGAAAAGACCTCTAAGATCATCGAGTCCAACCATCAACCCAGTACAAATGCCCACTACATTTTTACTACTAGTAAAAAAACTACTTACACTATCTCACTTTAAGCTTCCTCTCAAGGTCCACTTAAAAGAACTCCACAAATTTTCTGTAGGTGAGAAAACTCAGCTGTCTCAGTGACAGCACAGATTATTTCATGGTAATAACCATGACTTTTTGCAGTCCTTTATGTATATTAAATATCAGTGCTTCCATGAAATACAGAAATGTACATCTGTTATGGGAATGGCAAACTGATATAATAAAGCTAGGCCATAGAACCGGGCTGGGAARAAAGTGCTGAATTAGAGATTAAAAGAGTGATCGCATGACCAGTGCAGCCTCAAAACAGGATAAAATTTTAAGTAAAAGGTGCAAGCCAAAAGGCAGCTTTTAGGTATGAGGCATTTTTCAGATCAAAGTTAGAGGAAAGAGATCTCTGATAAATAAGTTTTCAGGTTTTACAACAATATTTTTCATTGTACACTTTCACTTGAAAATTGGATGGGATCCTGAGGCAGAACTAGTTGCAAGCTGGTTAAACAGCTGTTTCATTCCCAAACCCAGTGCAGGGGACACACTAAATCAGCTGATTTGACCAACTGTTTCAAACACTTCTTGAGTATTTTTCATGGCCAAAAAGCTAACAGATTTCTGCTACGAAGTTGTGCTTGGCTACCAACCACAATAATCCTGCCATCAGTATTTCCTTCCTGCTACTCCTACTCAAAGAGATTAGAGAAACTGCATTAGAATCTTAAACAGAAATAAACAAATGAAAATAAACAATGTGTTTCAAAACAGATATACACAGTGGAGGCTATCCATCCTCTCCCTGCATCATTCATCTGGAATAAATGAGAAATAATCTTGAAATGTCCAAGATACATCAACAGCAAGAGTTTCAAGTAGTCACTAGCAGTGATCATACGTGACGACAGTATTTCCTTCTCATTAGACARCAGTCATCCCCATCCAGGGTCAGGTCTGGCAATTGAGATCTCAGGATGAGTGTCAGTCTTTCCTGATAAGCATGAAACACTCAGTATGTTTAYGTGATAGACAGGATCAAACCACCTAAACAAGACAGTGGTTCTGCTGAACAGGCTTAAGACAGCTAGCTGATGGGACTAGTGATAAAAAGTGTCGGTCTGTTAGTAGCATGACAGATAGATGAAAGCATAAATCTGGTGCTGACAAAGCTTTTCATTTTCCCAGGATTTGAATTAATAGCAAATTTTTTTCAACAAGTTCTGGAATAGATAGAGGCTAGATGGGTTCTAATAAATTTATACTAATATCGTGGGAACACTAAAACAATATCCAGAGAGAGACCAAATGACACCTCATTGAACGCGGTGAATAAACAACTCTGGAAAACGAGCACAATCCAGAATRGAGAAGATAAAGACACAAAAAAACCCACAAAACACCTCTTCTTCATAACCTTTTAATTTCAGATTAAGTTAGTGAAAACGTCTCAAGATCTTTTAATAAGGAAATACCTAAGAAATCTCATGTCTTTTTTATGCTTGGCAGTAAAGATACATAAGAAAGCATGGCTAAAACTTTATGTTGGAAATATCCTTATAAATAGGTTCCACTGGGCAAAAAGAAATTGCAAACCTGGTAATATATGTTATGGACATGAAAGCACGTTCTTTCAATAACAGGCTTTCAGCCAGATGGAGATTACAGGAGAGTTTATCATTTATATTATTACAGTGCCTAGAAACCATATGCGTTGGCCCAGAACGCTTCTCTGTGGAACATCCTATTCAGAATGCAAAAGCCTGGTACTAAACACAAGCCTGCGGCACAATGAATTTTAGGATGAGCACAAGTAAAATAAATAAATACCCAAGAAGAATATCTTATTCTCTGCTGAACCAGAGTTCCATCAAAAACTCTCTTATCCACAGAGCTAACTCCTCTAACTAAAGATCCTTTTTTATACTGGCAGTCATAAAAAGAAGAGGTAGGCAGAGGAAGGTAGGTTTATGAATTTATCTTTAAAAACTGTAAAATGAAAAATGTAAAAATTTGCTGAGATTTTCTCCTTGATTCAACCGCGCCTCACCTGAGGCCTGAAATTCTTAAAATATATCTGCTTACCTTTGTGACAGCTTTTGAAGAAAAGGTAATTTCATCARTAAAAGTGACAATATCATCTGGATCAAGTCTATCCAAGTACTTTGAACACATATCATATGCATGTAGCCACTCATCCATGGTTTCTGGTATTTTTTTAATGAGATGGTGATCACCATTCCAAAAAAGTTTTTGTAACCAGACAGCATAAATAGAGCTTGGTGACAGCATACTGCCATCTTTTTTAGGAATTTTGGGAGCCAGTTTGGAAACAGATAAGATATTTTGACTTGTAAGGATGGGCTCCAGTGTTTCCAGAGGGTTTTCATTTTCATCTGTTAGCTTTTTGTAATTAAGACCTATTGACAGAAGGAGAAAGAGGCAAAGAAAACAAAAGTTATTCACAGTAAATCTACTCAAACTCTTCATTTATGTGTAAAACAATCAGTACTAAACCAGTATCTGCAGAACTAGAAGGACTCTACTCCATCTCCTTTTACAATCATACATACTGACAAAACTGGGGARAAAGACACGTTTGTATACAGGTAACACTGGGCTTTTATGATGTCCTGATGCRTGTAAAATCTCTCAATCCGTGGAACATATTTTAACTTTACATACTGATACAAATTAAAAAAGCAGATTCTCAAAGAAGCAAGAATATACCCATAGYATATTAAATCGTGCTACTATTTTTTTTAATACAAATCCTAGAAAACCTCATGCACTCACCTCTTAAGTCTTCATTAATTAAAAAAGATGTATTCTGACCATGTAACAATCGGCACTTACTACCTATCTCAGCAAAAATGCAAGGCACTAACCACAGGTAAACTAAGTAAGGTCAACTAGAGACATGTAGGTCCTCTTACATGAATATCTACATAACACAAGAGTCCTGTTACCACTTTGGTTCCTACAGGGAGAAAATTCTTGCAAATTATTCTAGCAACAACAAAATATTTCTAGCAACAATACTGCTTTATTCTCTACGCATATAATTCCTAAGACAACTGACTTCTATTGCCATGTGTTTCTTCATACACCTAGGGCCTGTAACCTCTACCTCTACAAACACCCTGATGTTCCTTGCTTACTATCTATAAATTATGCTGAACACTGAGAATTTTAATTAAGGGTGTAATACAATATATTTAATTTTTTATCGTACAAACTGGCTAATTTATGTCTGATAACAATAACTTCTTGACAGATTTTTCTTCAACAAGCACTGTAGAACTTGAGTGTTTAAACACATCAATGAGAACTGAAAGTAAACTACCACCCTCCCCACCCCCCAAAAAAAAAAAAACTATTGCCTTTTTTTCTTCCTGCAATACATGAATTCATATGCACAATCTCTCCAAATTCTGCAGCAAATTTAGTGTCTGAGCTTCCAGTATTGAACAATTAATTCATCCCCACAGCAGGTAATCCCATACAGTGCCTATTTTTCATTCTGAAACTGATATGGAGTTATTCAGGTGAAATCCAAGATACTGCTAATACTTGATTAACAAGCAAATTGAAACTAGTATTCAAAATTCCAGAGTGCTTTCCAGCAGCTCACTTTTATGGACATTGTCTGATAATGTAGGAGGACAAATAATGTTGTTAACTTTTGGTTTTACAGAACTACATCAAGCATAAAACACAAGATAAAGTTACCCTATTTAAAGCAAACAAACAAACAAAATGCTTAAAGTTCCTGATATATTATGTAATTCAGACTTGTTCTTTGAGAATATTCATGTTAAACTAGCAGTGTTAAAAATTATGCTCTAGGAGGTCTGKTTTTTTTCTTTAAAAATTCACTATGAACCACTGCCAATAATTTTAAGTTGCATCACCAACAGAAACCTGTTTTTAAACATTTTTTGCTTGTTGTGATAGAGTAAACTAAATTTCCATTAACACAAAGGGAAGGAACATACTCGTATAAGACATGACTAACTTACTAAATTACTTGCATTCATCTGATATGCCCATTGAAAAAAAAATTACCTGGAGAGTATCAAGTAGATAAGCATAATCATGTCAACACTCGCATAACAGAATAATAAAAACAGCTATGAAGAAAAGGAACAGGAACTCTCCTACCTGGTGCAACTGCTTTGAATTTTTTCAGGAGTCGGATGTGAGTTTCAGGTTTAACAGCATGCTTCACCACTTCCGAGCAACCACAATTTTCAAGGAGTGTAAAATAATAAAGCAATCGCTGGTGATCTCTACCTTCAATACTTGGGTAAACATACTTAACCATGTGTTCATGTAAGGTTTCAGGATTAGATTTCAACGTCTCAAAGAGACCAAGAGTTTGTGCTCTTTCTTCTATTTCCAGTGTTGATAACCTGCATTTAGAAAGAATTTTGGCATTACAGGCCTGGATGTGCCATGAAAGACTCTTCAGCTGAACACTCTGGAGACAGGACAATACTTTCCTTTATTTAAGCAGTAAAGTTCAACTTTGTAAGACATTTTGAAAGAGTAAATACTCTTTCATAAAAATTTAGATAGCTGTTATCCTCCATAAACATAACCTAAGGAGTTCTTGTATTTCCTGATCTTGTTATCTGTTGACTTGGACATGCAGATGAAGGGTCATGAATACTTAAGTGGGATTCAAAGCAGCATTTCACATCTCTAATTATAACTATATGTAAAAGTAGACATATGTCCAGCGCTTTTTTTAAAAAACAAACAAAACAACAAAGGAAAAAAAAAAACAAACCAACCCAACCTTGTGGCTGAGAGATGCTAGAAAATCCTATTCCCCAATTAGAAGCTCTCCCAATCTACTAAATTCTATTATCTGCAGTAGATTAGCACCTGTGCATGCTTTGAGAAATATTATCACTGAAAATTGGCTCTTGCCCACTAGTTAATCTATTTGACACTATAATTCATGCTTAGCATATTTCAACTGACAGTTTTATCAAGTTGCCTCTGAAATTGTCATCCATGAAAACTTATGAAAATATCAGCAAGTCTTGGGTTGACCTCAGCCAGTCTCACTGCGTCAGGAAATTTTTGTCTYGACCCTTTTGAAAAGAATACATTAGCTCTCTCACAGCATGAATTCAGACACCTCCAGCTGARTACATAAACGATAGCTGAATGCAATCGCTCCTTTTTTCCTCACCTGGGATAAAAATGGGTGCATATCAAGGAAGTCTCATCTTAAGTTTATACCTTTCTCAACTGAAAATTTTACCTAAAATCTGAGGAAAGACGTCACCTATGGATGACTACCACCTTGACTCTCCCCAGAGTCCAATCATACACCATGTCACRTAGTACGTTTCACTTGGAATTCTGACGTCTTCTAATCCCATTTTAATTTCTTAAACACTTTGAATTGATTAAATTAGAATTTCAACATGAATTTCTCCTACGTATAAACGCCACACACAAGTTAGTGTTTCTCTTTGATATCCAAGTAAAATATGTCTCAGTTTCATGCCTAAAGATTATTTTCTTGCAACAAATACCACAAACACAACCTTCTCTCAGTTTAAAAGGAATCTCTGATTTCTGGGGGAGAATAAGTTATTCTGAGTTATTTTTACATCTAAAACCTACCCCAGTTAGGTTGTTAACCTTGTAAGCCTTATTTTAAGTCTCTAAATTCTTGTTATTTGTTAAGTGTTCTACTATATTAATGGAAATAAGTACGATATTAATGGAAATAAAGTGTCGTTCACTCTTTATATAAGACAAAACAGACATTTGGGATTGAYGTATTTTAAGTGTGTGATCTGAATACATTCTTCTGTCCACACCCAAAGTTGGAACTAAAGGCTAGATGGACATTATATTATATTGACAGAATYTACACAGGTTTGCGTGTGATTTTGGGGTGCAGGGGTGGGGTGGGGAAGGTGGAAGAGTTCATTATGCTGTTCAGAAAGATTTTGGATAACAGATTCTGTGACAGGCAAACATAACATTTCCTGTCACTGAAATATTACATGTATTGTATAGATTTTTGGTAATCAAATTGGATCGTATTCTTCAAAAGAAACAATCAAATTTCCATTGAATTAACAAAAAAAAATTCTAAACCATTTTCATCAGATTCAAAATCACAGCATAACAGAAAGACGTGATGTTTATTTGTCATCAAGTAATCAAAGAAATAGTTAATACACACTATGTAAGTGCTTCTTTTGAGCTTCTCCCTACATAAAGTGGCTTATAGAAATATTGCGTTTGGCTGAAGAGATTACGTCTTAGAATCAATTTCTTTTCAGTTCAGAATGAATGCATAACAAGGCATGTATTATTAATGCCATAATCGTAAGACTAAAATATACTGTAATGGCTTTATGCTGTCAATCAACTTTAAAATGAGATTATGATACAACAAAAACATTGTCAGCAGCATATTATCCTATTATACATAAATTTTCAAGACTTTTTTGAATTTCATTAGGGAAAAGGTTGTTACTTTGTAATTCAGTGATTTCAGAATTCTATGAATACTAACTCATGGAGGACAAGAACAAAGAAAATGATAGAAAACTGTTGCAAAATACCTTAGGTAATATTCTAGTCCCAGAGAAGTCAGCTGGCTCTTTCACATTCACCCCACTGTTGCCATGTTTATACCCTGACTGTCTGTTTTCTTTAAAGCACTAAATAATTTAGCAGCATCAAAATTTAGAGGGTATGACTTCTCTGTTTTCTGGAGGAAGCAAAGAAAATCTCAGAATGTTATTTCAYCTTCTCAGATCTTGCACCAACATCTATCAGGCTTTGGTTTTTTTATGCCTCATGTTTTATAAAACATTTTAATGCTTTTTAATTAATAGTTAATGTTAAGAGAGGTACAAATACTGCTGCAAGCTAAAGCCGCTTTCACAATTTAAAATTTGAAATAAACTAGACTAATTTGATCACGTCTGTCAGAACAGTAGATAAGAGCTGCTGTATTACACAGGGGGCTCTACATCACTGACATCCAAATGCACTACTCAGGAAAGTAGCTTAGTCTTTCATCAAATGGGTTTATTCATCTTTCAGTGGGCAAAAAGTACTTGTCTGACTGACAAGATGTCAAAGTTTAAAAAACAAAACAAAACAAAACACCACCAAAAACCAAACAAACAAAAAAAAACAAACAAGAAAAAAAAAGGCCCTGGAGCCAACTCTGGAATAGAAAAGCAAAGCATCCCTCCCCGCCACATTCCCCCCACCAATGGGGGGGGTGTGTGTGTCCGGTCTGCCATAATCTTGTAGGCTAGAACAGTTCCAAAGAAATATTGTAAAAAAGTGGTTCTRTAAAAACCTGAAACTGAGATGAAAAGATGAATGGGAAGCTCCGATATATTTATTTCCTTTGATATTATGTAGAAGACAGATCAGTAAATAGCAAAACTTTATTTTTAAACAAATAATTATTTAAAAACTATCAAGCTCCAGGACATATTCCAAGGGACTGTAAAAATAACTACAAGATAAGTTGCTATCACAAGGGAGCACTAAGCACCCAAAGCCATGGAAACCTAAATACTGAAACAAAGTCCCACGATACTTACAAGAATACTAAGACACATATGGACTTTTATCCTTGCTTGTAACACCTATTTTCGTGGCTGGTTACAAAAGCATCACATGGAAAAGACAAAAAAATTCCCAAACTATCACAACACAAGAAATATGAAAACACAAACCAAACTCTACCCCCAATATACTTCAATTTTCTCATAGGTTAGCACATATTTCTGTGTAACAGAATCCTAGATGTATTTGTAGGGGAGACAACCTACCCACTGTCGGTGAATAAAAATTCCAGATGGGTCATATAAACTTCCCAAAGTGGAACATTGTATCGCTGAGCCAAAGAAACAGCAATCTTGTAGACATTTTCTTCAAGTGTTCTTATAGAGGAGAGACATGAAAGAAAACAAGGAAAAGTTACACTAAGCCCCTAGAGACATGACATGAAAATAAATATGTACATTAGAAAAGTAATGATTTCTTTTAAATTTTTTTTTCCATAAACCAAGAAACTAGATTTTATTCACTAGTTTGAACTACAATTAAATTAAAATACACAAAGTGTGTCTTCTTGCATTTGCTTATACTTTGGATAAAAAAAAAAAAAATAGAAAAAGGAAAAAAAATTCAAACTACAGAGATATTCCAAAGACAGGCACCTGCTCCACACACACTTTCATTCTCAATGACAATTTCTGCTTAACCTTTGTGCTACAGCAAAAACCTCAGTTTTCATTTCATTTCAATTACAAAGTGATAAAGGATGTAATGTGTCACAGTTACCATTTATTTGATTTAGTTGCAACACCTACAGTCTTTTAGCAYGACTTGTACATAGGTCCTCAAAGCTCTTCCTAGCAATTCAGAGACAGAAACACTCTTATTATTTGCAGACTAAAAGAAGGTGTGAAAATGTCCAGCTCCACTCTGTAAATGTCCAAGAAGTATTAAAAGCTGGTTTTCTGTTATCGTGTATCCCTTTAACAGAACTATAGATGGAAAATCTGTTAAGTCATGAAAGCCTGAAGTTAACTTCATATTAATTTTTACTAATCCACTGAAGCTAGTATGGCTCAAATAGACACACACGTCGGTTTTGTTTTTACGCTGGTATAGGAGCAATACAAAACTATTCAGGCTGATGCTGGGTTTTTTGGGTTTTGGCTTTTGGGTTTTTTTTTTTGGTTGGTTGGTTGGTTTTTTGTTTGTTCTTATTTTTCCCCCAGGATAATTCCGAGAAAAATACTATCTGTTTATAATTACATCCTAATAGACCTGTCACAAACAACTTCTTATAAATGTATTTAATGCGAAACTGCTGACCATATTGGTTTAGATTCTTTAATTAAAAACTCATGTGGGATTAAGGAAAAAAGCCTTACACAAAATAAACTATTATAAAATACAACTGCAACTGTCTAAATTAATTTACAAAATTATATTAACATCACTTGTCTACAGACTCATGTTAACTCCATAACCTTGAGTGACCTTATCATATGTTTAACACCTTCCTTAGATTCTTTACATTGTTTTCTACAATACTGGGGGGTAGGGCAGACTTTGTGGAGCAACAATAACTTTTAGTACAACATTTTCTATACTATCATCATTACCCATGTATGACAATAAAAGGAAAGCARAAAGACACCTACAGATTAGAGTTCTTTTTTTGTCATTTACAAATGTGGATCTATATCACATCTTGATCTATGCTAAACAAGGCTTACAGCTGGAGTCTATCATTTTCCCTCCAGCCTAGGTGAACAGCTGACACATCCATACACCTTAATTCTGATTATTAGATGCTCAGTCCAACATATCATTACATTCCACTCTGAGAGTTGCTACAGATATTGTAGAATTAAAATAATATATAGGATGCAGAGTAGAAAAGTAAAATGCCAAGAAAAAACATCATGCTAAAAAAATCTTCACAACCAGCTATCAGAATAGCCTTTGCATTATAACTATTGCTCTAATAGTTAAAAAAAAACAAAACCAAAAAAGGTAAAAACCCCACAACCCTCTTGTAATGACTCGTAGTCACCACAATCCCTGAAAAATATTTACACTAACATGTATGCAAATTAAAGGAGGCAAAACACAAGCATTAAAATGAAAAGAAATATAATTTAAGAGAAATGAAGTATTTATTGAAATACATTTAAGAAAGAAAAAAAAGAAAAAAAAAATCCCACACACTATCCTGTCTCTTCTGTTCCAATGGCCACAGCACCTCCCCTCTGATTTTCCAGCACAGCAAGGCCACCTGTACCCAGCCTCTTGAAACGAGACTCAATACTTCAATACAAACAGAAGAACACTTTTTAACCCAGCAAGCAAAGATGTATATACAAGAGGATGATGATCTAAACTTTTTCAAAAATATTCAATAAAAGTCATCTAATCTTTAAARGTGCTCTATTCTATTTTTCGACATTAAGGAGAAGTACCATAACAACACTACATTGTGAATTCCAGATCAGTAGCCACAGTTTGTGCATGTTGTCATTCAGTACATAAAAGCAGATCTTTTTTTAACCAGGGATACACAACAGCTGTTGCCAAATCACAACACACGTAAACGTACATTCCTCTGCCTTTTTCCGAAATGATTTGATGTAGCGTCAACAAGGGGATTACCAGTTAAAGTGAAGATTGATGCAAGAACTGCACAATGAGTATGCCACTGGCTAAGGGGAAGATAACAGAATATTCAGGAAAAGGTCYACTGGAGGTAATGAGGTTAACAGCACTATTCTGCAGGCTAGTCCTCAACACTGATCTCAATACTTTCATTAATTAAAAAAAAAAAGTACAATATATTACTTTCCTTGTATCATCAATTCAGATGCAGAATATCTGAACAGAAGGAAAAGATGATCTTTAGGAATGATCTAATAACCCTCTACTTAAAAAGTAAATACTGAAACAACTTCTGAAATGAACTGAGCAGTTCTGAAATGAATGATGGAGCTACTGGAGAGAGTCCAGTGAAGGGCCACAAAGATGATGAAGGGACTGGAGCACTGCTCCTATGAGGAAAGGCYGAGAGATGTGGGACTGTTCAGCCTGGAGAAGAGAAGGCTCAGGGAGGATCTCATCAGTGTATATAAATATCTGAAGGGAGGGTGCAAAGAAGACAGAGCCAGGCTCTTCTCAGTGGTGCCCAGTGACAGGACCAGAGGCAATGGGCACAAACTGAAACAYAGGAGGTTCCTTCTGAACATCAGGAAACACTTYGTTACTGGGAGGGTGACCGAGCACTTGCACAAGTTGTCCAGGAGGCTGTGGAGTCTGCATCCTTGGAGGTATTCCAAAGCCATCCGGACACAGTCCTGGGTAACTGGCTCTAGGTGGCCCTGCCTGAGCAGAGAGGTTGGACTGTGTGATCTCCACACGTCCCTCCCAACCTCAACCATTCTGTGATTCTGTGATTCAGTGAAAGAGGAAGATGATACAAATGCTTTAGTTGCACAGTAACTCAGTCAATCATACAAATCAGGAGTAGCTCTTGGAGCTAGTGGGATCCRTTTCCCCTAGAACTTTATAAACCTTACTAAAATCCCATCTTTCTGTCTTAAGAGTGGCATGCAGTGGCAGCATAAGGCAATGGAGGTTTATGGAAATGATACTGTATAAATTAAGAACAGTAACAAGCTATTCATTGTCAAGATAATACTGACATGACAAGTAGTTGCTGCACAATGAAAAGCTGAAAAAATGGCCATTACCTTGTAAAGGACCTTTTAACTTTCTTTTACACAGTGCTTTTCATGCCCAGCCCTACCTGCCTGCCTCTGTGAGCCTGAGGACTGCCAGAGAAATCCCCACTGAAGGCTCCGGCGCAGGCGCAGTTTGGATGTCCTTCCTGGGTGTTGCTGCACCAAGGTTGGTGCAAAACCAAAATCAGAAGCAGTTCTTGTGGATGGTTCTTAGCCACTCTGCCTGTGTGCTAGCACGTGTTTCCAAATTATCAAAAATATGCCTGTGAAAGTATCAAAAAATACGCCTGTGCAGTAGCATTCAGCTTGGATTTTGCTGACTATCTTCAAGCTCACAGAAATAAATATTTGGCAGCTCAGAGCAATATTTTTTTCTTATCTTGTTCTCTAAAACCTCTGTTGTATCATACACGTGCATGTGTTTGCTCACAATCACTGTCTTCAACATTTTCTGTTGGCATCAATCAGCTACAAAGCATTAGAACCACCACTGGATTCAATCATAATAAACGGAAATAAGATCCACTTTTCCAGTTGCCTGTCCACAAAAAAATGTTTTAAAAAAAAAYCCAACTTGGAGAAGTGAAGTGAAGATTTAAGCCAAGAGCCTTTAGTTTCCTCTCATGTTTGAGGCAGGAAAATGAGATGGAAGGCTACGGCTGTTTGTTAAGTTCAGTAGCAGCAACGCCTCAGGGAGAAAAGGCTGTGTCTACACTGGCAACAGAGCAGAGCAGTACAGCAAAAGCTTACACCATGATTCAGAAGCTAATGTCACTAATAAGAGCTGAAGTACATTCGAAGCGGTTTTACACAGGACCTTCTGGTTTAGTCTTCTGGAAAGGGACCTAGTTCATATGCACCAAAATCATTCTGAGAACCCCATAAGCATAAGCTAAGCTATGAAATTCAGATTGCTTGACACTAGCACAATTTTTCTAAAAATCTAAAATAAGAATTTCAGATCAGTGACAGAAGACAAGGAAGAAATTGGTATTAAATAACTAAAATCAACTTCTGATTTCAACATTTTAAGAGAAGCAGTGAAGGGCCGAAGACCTCAGAGCAAGTAAATGGGAAGAAAAAAAAAAAAAAAAAAGCACCACCCAAAAGCTGGCCTCAAGTAAAAGAATAATTTAGAAACCTTATACACCATAGTTAGCCTGACACTACATGGGACTTCACCTGATTACTCAAGAATTACCATTCAGTCTTGCTTTACTTTCCCTAATYCCTTTCTAGATACATTCTGGTTCTATTTTGTCCAAGTAAATTGTTAAATGCTTGAGAACAAACCTTGATTAAATCTGTGAGGCACCCGGATCTTTAAATATTTGATAAATAATGCATAATAAGCTCTAATGACAATACACCAAATATGGAAGATAAAATTGACAGCTATTTGCTAGGTAGTTTTAGCAAATTGCTCATTCTAGTACAAAGCTGTTTTGTAAATAAGATACCATCTCTTCCAGGTGCTGTTCCTGTAAACAGCACTTAATAAAAGATTAAAAACATGAGACACTTAATGATAATTCAAAAATAAGAAAAAATATGCTACACAATTATACTGAATTTGCACATTGCTTTCATTAGAAAATGCAGATTAAGAGCCAACTGAGAAGATTAAAGCAAGGAAGCTGCAAGCTGAACAAATAATTAATTGGATCTTTGTAACTGCCTAATACGGAAGTACCACGCTCATCCACATGCTATGAAGCCTTATTTTTACTAACCCTTTCATATTGTGTTTTGATCTCTACTTACTGTAAGGAACTTTCTCTTCATATTTATTTTTATGACAGTATCTAAAGGACTCTTACATGGGAATGTAAGTAAGCATGCTGCATCCAAAATAAGTATCTGTAATCACAGAAGGATTTCTGTATTGAAGTTATTGTAGAATCATAGAACAGTTTGGGTTGGAAGGGACCTTTAAAGGTCATCTAGTCCAAACCCCCTGCCGTGGGCAGGGATGCCTTCAACTCGATCAGGTTGCTCAGAGCCCAGTCCAACCTGATCTTGAATGTTCCCAGGGATGGGGCATCTACCACTTCYCTGGGCAACCTGTGTCAGTGTTTCACCACCCTCATTGTAAAAAATGTCTTCCTTCTATCTAGTCTAAATCTACCCTCTTTTAGTTTAAAACCATTACCCCTTTTCCTGTCGCAACAGGACCTGCTAAAAAGTCTGTCCCCATCTTTCTTATAAGCCCCCTTTAAGTACTGAAAGGCTGCAATCAGGTCTCCCCGAAGCCTTCTCTTCTCCAGGCTGAACAACCCCAACTCTCTCAGCCTGTCTTCATAGGAGAGGCATTCCATCCCCCTGACCATTTCTGTGGCCCTCCTCTGGACCCGCTCCAACAGGTCAATGTCTTTCCTGTGCTGAGGGCTCCAGAGCAGAGCAGAGGGGCAGAATCACCTCCCTTGACCTGCTGGCCACGCTGCTTTTGATGCAGCCCAGGATRSGGTTGGCCTTCTGGGCTGCGAGCGCACATTGCTGGCTCATGTCCATCTTTTYGTCCACCARTACCCCCAAGTCCTTCTCGGCAGGGCTGCTCTCAATCCCTTCATCCCCCAGCCTGCATTGATACYGGGGGTTGCCCYGACCCAGGTGCAGGACCTTGCACTTGGCCTTGTTGAACCTCATGAGGTTCACACAGGCCCACTTCTCAAGCTTGTCCAGGTCCCTCTGGATGGCATCCTGTCCCTCAGGCGTGTCGACTGCACCACTCAGCTTGGTGGCATCTGCAAACTTGCTGAGGGTGCACTCGATCCCGCTGCCTATGTCACTGATGAAAATATTAAACAGTACTGGTCCCAGTATGGACCTCTGCAGGACACCACACGTCACCGATCTCCATCAGGACATTGAACCGTTGACCACTACCCTCTGGATGCATCCATCCAACCAATTCCTCACCCACCAGATAGTCTACCCATCAAATCCATACCTCTCCAGTTTAGAGAGAAGGATGTTGTGGGGGACCATGTCAAAGGCCTTACAGAGGTCCAGACAGACAACATCTGTAGCTCTTCCCATGTCCACAGATGTAGTCACTCCATCATAGAAGGCTACTAGGTGGGTCAGGCAGAACTTGCCCTTGGTGAAGCCATGCTGGCTGTCTCAAATCACCTCCCTRTCCTCCTTAGCATAGCTTCCAGGAGGATCTGCTCCATGAYCTTCCCAGGCACAGAGGTGAGACTGACTGGCCTGTAGTTCCCCATGTCTTCTTTTTTCCCTTTTTAAAAAAGGGGGTTATGTTTACCCTTTTCCAGTCAGCAGGAACTTCACTGGACTACCACGACTTCTCAAATATGATGGATAGTGGCTTAGCAACTTCATCCGCCAGTTCCTTCAGGACCCACGGATGGATCTCATCGGGTCCCATGGACTTGTGCACCTCACAATAGATAATCATCAAGGTGTAACATTCAACTAGTGACATACTACTGATATGATATGCGCTCAGTAAACAATATATACAAAACAGGTAACTCCAACAGAAACATTAAAAGATGCTTACAAGCTATTTTTATGAATGCAGTGCCAAAATCTATGCAAGCAGCTGCTTAGTTAGTGTTCAAAACCTGAGGTTATACTGCTATTCTTATTCAGCATTTCATATCAATGTTTTTTTCTAACAAATTTCTATTGGCATGGTAGCCCTGAGTAGCTACATAGGTAGTTGACTGTAAACATCTAAATATGCTCTTCAAAAGCTTTATGCACAGCGTAGTTTAAAATTAGGTTAAAAATTATATTAAAAGTTTCTTAATGCACAGAACTCTTCCTTTGACAGTTGTTGTGGTTTAACCCAGCAGGCAGCTAAACACCACAGAGCTGTTCACTCAGGCCTGCTCCCCACCCCCGAGTGGGATGGGGGAAAGAATTGAACAAAAGAAAGTAAAATTCATGGGTTGAAATAAAGACAATTTAATATGACAGAAAAGGAAGGAATAATAATAGAATATACAAAATAAGTGATGGACAATGCAATTTCTCACCACCCGCCGACCGATGCCCAGCCAGTTCCCAAGCAGCATTCCCCCCCCCTCCCCAGCCAACTCCCCCCAGCTTATACACTGAGCATGTCATCATATGGTATGGAATATCCCTTTGGTCAGTTTGGGTCAGCTGTCCTGGCTGTGCCCCCTCTCAGCTTCTCACTGGCAGGGCATGAGAAGCTGAAAAGTCCTTGACTAGTGTAAGCACTACTTAGCAACAACTAAAACATCAGTGTGTTATCAACATTCTTCTCATACCAAATCCAAAACACAGCACTATACCAGATATTAGGAAGAAAATTAACTCTATCCCAACTGAAATCAGGACAACAGACTAGCAGCTATTCAACTGTGATTGTGTTCAAAACATAAAAAGTTCAAGTATATATTCATGACTTGTACACAGCTTAAAGTACCTGCATGCAGATGTTAATTAAAGTTTTTATTAMAAAGAAAAGACAGTACTATCCTATAGCTTTCCTTTTTTTTCTATTCTGTATAACTGAAAGGTGAGACAAAAGCATTCTAAATATCAGGACATGTGCAGTGAAGGCTTCAGTACTTCCAAATGACTACAGGGGCAAAATATTGTAATATACAGTAGCTTTAACTAAATTATTAAAAAGAAAATACAGTTTATTAACTCTGTTTTTCGCATCAACTATAGTTCATTACAAACTTTGATGCTTGCGCATACCCTAACAGATTGCTAGGGCAGATTTACAGGAGATGAAAGGAAGAGATCAGATCTCCATCTATGCTCTGATTTCATTCATCCCTGATTAACTTTAATTTAGCAGTTAATAAGCAAAGACTTATAGCTTCCATTAAAAGTTAGCAATCCATTTATTTGAGCAACATTTCATTTAAGTGAAGTAGTTGAACAGAAAAGTCTCCAATTGTAGCAGCATTACAGTGTAAATATATAAAGCAACTGGTAACTTATCCCTTCTAAAGGCCAGCATTACTTTCAATTTACTTTCCTGATTTAAAGCTTAAAGTAATTCCATTTTAAAATCAAGAAAAAAACATAATAGACATTACTTACTCTGCCAATCCTAGTATTGTTTCTCTCTTGTACTGTCCATCTGCTGTAAACCTTTGCACATCCACTCCTTTGCCAAGTCCTTGCAGAACCTGAGCTTGAGTGAAATCCAGTAGTCGTTCATTGTAGTAATGCAGCTGATTTATCAAAGTTGCAATTTCTTCAGGCCAGTCTGTATAGCAATACTGAGTAACATGCTTTGTGACCATCTGAATCAGCTCTTTTGGATCAGCCTGTGAAAATAATTGAAAACAAACTAAAAAAAAGGCACTGTAAATATCTGTGAAAAATCTACCGTTTTGTAATTGATGCCTGTGTTCAGAACTGAAATATTTTTTCCATTTTTTAGAAGTTTTAAGTACAACAGAATTCCAAATTTTCTGTAAGGGCTATTTGCTACAACTTTAAAATTTGTTCTTTTGTGAAGTTTGAGACTATTCCATGCGCTACAAAAATTTCACACAAACTTACCTAACCAAATTAATACTAACAAGTACTTAGAATAGAATCATAGAATCACAGAATCATTAAGATTGGAAAAGACCTTTAAGATCATCGAGTCCAACCGTCAACCCAGCACCCATGCCCACTAAACCATGTCCCGAAGCGCCACTATGACTGAATTCATTTGGTTTGAAAACCCTCATTTTAATTAATGTTGAACTAGGCAAATGATTGGTAAAACACTTCAAGAAATTGAGGAGAGATTTGGTAAGTTTTCTTCAATTACAAACACTACAAGTAAGTTTACTCTAAAACAGAGATTGTATCTCAAAAATAAGAATGAAAGCAATATCGTGAACTGTGGTTTTTTGTTCTGATACACTTCTATTATACAGACTTGATAAAAGGAATAGCTTAGCATTTTAAGTGTTGAGCACTGATACTTTCAAAGAATGAGAAGCATTGCAGGATCTGCAAATTACACACAAGGCATTGCCTACACCCTGAAACCTTCAGATAATTAAATATTGATCATCCATGGATTAGGACAACCTTTATTTTCAAAATACCTTCGTCACAAATAAAACTTACTTTTCTGTGTTAGAAATTATGCATCAAGTGCATATTTAATCAACCACTAACTTCTGTAGTCAAAAACCCACACAGCAAAGCAACAATTTAGAACATGAAACAAAYACAGTCTGCGCGTTTGAAATGAAAAAGGAACGCGTGTACTATAGAGAGTTCCTAACTATCTCAAGATCTGGACAGTGGCTAGGCACCTCCACTGGAACACAGCTGTGTGCAATGTGTAATCACTCAGCACACTCAATACCTTGATTTCTCTCTTCCATGAAAAACGAGGCCACCAGCAGCACAATGCCCGTAAGGAAGCACCGTGACTTCTGTGTAGCACCCGCTGAGAAAGGAGCGCTGCCAAAAGAGCCACCAAAAAATACCTGGGGATGCCAACTGTAATTGAAATATTTTCTAAAAAAACCAGCCGATTTAACTGCTGTGATCTCAAGAATGTTGAGTGTACTGGACAAATATACTTTGTTTTTATTACAGAATGATTCTGCTAAATTAGAAGCTAAACTTATGAACATTAACTAGAGGGCACAGCAGGGTAAAACACGCACCAAATGTTTCAACCTTGAGGCATGCTTGAAATTTTCTATGACTTGCTGGTCATTCTAAASTGATTTTTTTTTTCTTTTTTTCTTTTCAAGTCTTGGCTGACAGGCTGCTCACCAAGTCATATTAAATGCTACAGGGCATCCTTTTTCCTCTCCACATGATATTTTTCTGAAGTCCTCTAAACATTGAAAACTCATTGCTTTTATAAACAACATCAGTAGTTCTTTCAACGTTGCTTAGGAGATTGGTAACAGAATAAAAAAACCTCAGAAAAGAGACAGGCAAGCAGAGCAGTGCCTCTACAATACAATTATATCAGCTAGAAACCAATCCACTGCTTATTACATACCCTGATGTCTCATTTTAGGTGAGACACTAGAATGTGAGCATGGAGACAGGGAAAGTCTCCAGATGAGGAAACCTGTTTAACATAATTGCCTAAATCCTCTGTATAGTCCACTGAGAAAGGCAGGTCCCTCTGACAACCTATGAGGGCAAATTTGCTCTCTTTTGCTAGGTTTCCCCTCTCTCCAATAAGAAGAGTAGAACCCAATGTCAGCACTCTTCTTCCAGTGCACAGCCCACCGGATTGTTCATAAAGTACACAACGACAATCYTGGAGTATTTTCAAACAAATACACCAGAACTCTTCCTTGAGAAATGGCTTCTGAAGATGAACAGATAACACTTTTAATAAGTTTCCTGAATAGTGCATAATTTTTCACGTTGAGGTAGAACTAAACTTGAGTACTTACAACAATAACTTAAAATAATACTAAGACAGATAGATTAAAACCATTTTATTTTTGGTCCACCCTTGTCTTCAATACACTGGCAATCATTGTCTTTAAATATGAAATTCCTTTTCTTAAAAAAAAAAAAAAAAACACCAAACAAAAACCTGCCACTTTACTTCCAACCATAACATTCTGACCAAGTTGTCACCCTCTCAAATGACATCTATCACTAGCGCCAACCTTTATTCCCCGTTTGTTACATTTCCCCAAGAGCATCTGAGTGCAATCTTCCATGCTGCCTGTTGATGCTTCAAAGAAATACCTTAAGGCTATCTAATCAGCTTAATCATTTTCCTGCTAATACTTTTGCCAAATAATACCTACAAAGATGTAGTAAGTCTGCAGTTCTGCTGGGACTACTCTCTATCAAATTGGTCAGTATTGCTTCACTGCTTTTCTCATCTGACCCTCTTCTACCTGTTATTTCAATACCAGGTWGTAATAAAAATAAAATAAAAAAAAMACCTGGATCAAGGACCACTGTGTGATACAGTAGTACCACAACAAATAATAACAATAACAAACTGTTAGAAGGAGGGAAAGAGAAGGAAGTGGAAGATAATCTGATGTACATGTTTAAAAGATCGATATGATCCTTGAATGTACATATGAGGAACGAGGAACAAAAAAATTAGAGAAATCTCACAGCTAGCTTTATGCAAGAGCCTATATTGATATCTGATGTGAGACTTCCTAGGTTTTTTTAATCTATAAAAAACAATCTTTCCCAAGTTACTGTTGTTTGCAGAACTCATTTACTGGAAACACACACCGTTTTCCTTCTCTCAGATTTGTCATCCTTTTATAGATTTAAAATGTTTTCTTAAATAACAATGTTGTTTGCAKAGTATTTATTAGGAATTCAACACAATCTCAATGAGAAAACATAAAGACCTAAACTGTTTGGTATCAAGCTGCGTAGAATTTGTATTTCTTAATTTTAATTATTCACTCTTTCACACCTTCACATTTTTAATAATATATCTTTTTTAAAAGATAAGCACAAATATTTCTACATCCATTAGATACCTAGTTCAATTAGACACAATGCCTGTTCTAACAAACACTAATATGGAAAAATCATTATAGCTGTATTGCCAGTATTCAAAAAAGTCTTAACAGTTTTTAATTGAAAAGACCATAATAACTAGCTAGTAATAGTAGCTAGCCATAAAGGAAATCGGTAAAGGCTGACTCTTACTGCAGCATTCATAGGGYTTACAAATTCTTTGATATTCTTAAAATTGTAACAGGCACTTAAAAAAAAAATCCCTAKAGCAATTTGTGTAAATACAAATGAAGTTTGACAGGTAAGACAGATAAGAAGTCATATTCAACTTGTTCTCTTTCTAATGTTATCTGTCAAAAAACAAACAAACAAAAACCAAACCTCTATTACACAGTTATCTCTGTTGCTAGGTATCCAACTCCCCACTTTGCCAGGTTTATCTCCTCCAGTCCTTCTAGACAGACATTTAAACAACACAGCATCCCCTCCCTGATCATTCAGGAAGTGTATTTTACACACGAACACAGCAGCAAACAGGGTAAGTTTCCAGAGAAGCCATAAGAGGTGACCCAAATATATTACACCCTTAACTCATGAGCTGCGCTAGCATTGCCAAAGGAAATGTACCCGCCAATATATTTTACTTGTCTATTGGACTAGCACTATGTTTTGTGCTGTAACAGTGTTGTCTTGGCAATAGTGAAACGATCTGGCATAGGCTTTGCTTAGGAATTAAAAAAAAAAAACAAAAGGAGAGAAAAGAAAAAAGCACCCATCACTTCAGCATAAAGCTGATTTAATTTCACGCTATTACATGTGATTTACTCAGCACAGATCAAGACAAGTTATTGTCAATATTGCACCACCAGCCATTACCAGTAAGCCTCAGCTGGGGATCAGGATCCACCTGACTAGATGTTCTAAAGCAGTATTTCTCTTTGACCACCCTCTGGGAGTCACACCTGTGAAGCCCTTCAGAATCTGTATGTCACTGTGATATTAGAAAAGCAACACTGGTTTTAAAAAGAGATGAGGTTCTTATTTTGGAATTTCTTCACCTTGATACCTAAAACAATCTTTGATTTGATTTTTTTTCCCCTGGCAAATTCCTATTTCTTTTTTCTTTCAAATCTCTTTAAAATGCTTAATTCAGCCATACACATCAGTCACGAGTCAGTTTTTCTTCTGTTGTTCTCCTGCTCAGTAAGTGGCAACAATTTTACAGCTATGGTAAGAGATAAATACTAAAAAGCTCTAATGTAAACATGTCATTGAGATAACATTAGATCATTGTAAGGCTATTTAGCTTGTTTACTTATTTTAAGACCAAGAATATTTCAAAGTGTTCTAAAAAGGAGTATCATTCTTTTGGGTTTGTTTTCAATGTAAATGATCTTCAGACTGTAATACAGAAATGTCTAGGAACACTGATGAGAAAAGCTGCTCAGATCATCAAGGCTAATCTGCCCATAATAACCCTGAACACGTAACTGATGTTGTGGACCTTTCTGGATTAAAGTTGCAAAATATCTCCATCACCTTTTGAAATGTAACCTTTTGGTAATGGTCAAAAGCTGCAACCGCAGTGAGCCACAAGAATCTGAATGGGAAGGCAAGAGGACACGTCAGTAGTGCCCAGATCCTTGTAACACTAGACTTGTTCTAAACCATTTTAAGTGATCCTAAAAAAGTGATCATGCTACAGAGGAAGACACATACACCACRCAAAACCCTAGTGGTTAGCAAAACTAGGAGATTATTAATACTCATATTAATACTAATATTCCATATTGGGACCGGTACTGTTTAATATCTTCATCAATGACATAGACAGCGGGATCGAGTGCATCCTCAGCAAGTTTGCAGATGCCACCAAGCTGAGTGGTGCAGTCGACACGCCTGAGGGACAGGATGCCATCCAGAGGGACCTRGACAAGCTTGAGAAGTGGGCCTGTGTGAACCTCATGAGGTTCAACAAGGCCAAGTGCAAGGTCCTGCACCTGGGTCAGGGCAAYCCCYRGTATCAATRCAGGCTGGGGGATGAAGGGATTGAGAGCAGCCCTGCCGAGAAGGACTTGGGGGTATTGGTGGATGAAAAGCTGGACATGAACCGACAATGTGCGCTCGCAGCCCAGAAGGCCAACCCTATCCTGGGCTGCATCAAAAGCAGCGTGGCCAGCAGGTCGAGGGAGGTGATTCTGCCCCTCTACTCTGCTCTGGTGAGACCCCACCTGCAGTCCTGCATCCAGCTCTGGAGCCCTCAGCACAAGAAAGACATGGACCTGTTGGAGCGGGTCCAGAGGAGGGACACGAAAATGGTCAGGGGGACGGAACACCTCTCCTATGAAGACAGGCTGAGAGAGTTGGGGTTGTTCAGCCTGGAGAAGAGAAGGCTCCGGGGAGACCTGATTGCAGCCTTTCAGTACTTAAAGGGGGCTTATAAGAAAGATGGTGGCAGACTTTTTAGCAGGGCCTGTTGCAACAGGACAAGGAGTAATGTGTTTACACTAAAAGAGGAACGCTGTACCAGGTTGCCCAGAGAGGTGGTAGATGCCCCATCCCTGGGAACATTCAAGGTCAGGCTGGACGGGGCTCTGAGCAACCTGATCGAGTTGAAGACGTCCCTGCCCACGGCAGGGGGTTTGGACTAGATGACCTTTAAARGTCCCTTCCAAYCCAAACTGTTCTATGATTCTATGACAGCATGTGAGCAAAGCAACACCAGGGAGCAGAGTGTAAAATTCCTGCTGCAGACACAGCTGCACTTTGATCACTATTCTGTCTCGAGTTGTTGCCCATCTCCAGTGCTTCTAAGGAAAGCAAACTACATGTCTGGAAAGGTGTAGGGAGAAGAAGAGAGCTCTCCCTAACCCTTGCAGCAGCTGTCACAATCCCTGTAGCAAGAGATTCAATGTGCTATGATTTTGATGGAAGGAGAGGTGAGAAAAAAAGAGAAAAAGAACAAAGAGAAACACRTATAGGCTATACTTTTCCTGATGTACCAAGCAAGAAGAAAGATTTACAGGAAAGAAATAGTTCACTCAAGAAGTAAAATCCTGAACGTGCCTGTTCACTCAAGACATAAAATCCATCCCTCCATAGGACACGTTTTCATTAATTAAACCAATGACACTTGTCCTCAACTGAATCTCTTGTCACACTGTGAATCAAGAGTAGAATCATAGAATCATAGAATCATTAAGGTTGGAAAAGACCTCTAAGATCGAGTCCAACCATCAGCCCAGTACCCATGCCCACTAAACCATGTCCCAAAGTGCCACATCCATACGTTTTTTGAACATCTCCAGGGATGGTGACTCCACCACTTCCCTGGGCAGCCTGTTCCAATGCCTGACTACCCTTTCAGTGAAGAAATTTTTCCTAATATCCAATCTAAACCTCCCCTGGCGCAACTTGAGGCCATTTCCTCTCATCCTATCACTTGTTACTTGGGAGAAGAGATCAGTACCCATCTCTCTACAGCCTCCTTTCAGGTAGTTGTAGAGAGCGATAAGGTCTCCCTCAGCCTCCTCTTCTCCAGGCTAAACAACCCCAGCTCCCTCAGCCGCTCCTCATACGACCTGTTCTCCAGACCCTTCACCAGCCTCGTTGCCCTCCTCTGGACACATTAACTTAGGCACAGCACCATATGAATTTGGGGTGGCCTACCTTTCAGATCACAGCTGTCTCACGTCTGATCTGCTCAAAGCAAAAGATAAAGCGTATGGCTGAGATGGAAGACCAGAACATCTCAGAAATAAAACCTGTACTGTCATATCACTCAAGTGCAAGGATACCTCAACTTTCTTTGTCCCCCAATGCTGCAGCTACGTATATTGTTGGGTGACAACACTGATTTGTTCAGGATCAGCTTTCACAACCATTTTTTAAATGGATACAGGAAGCAGCAAATCCCATCACCCACCAGTGAAACCACACCAAGTCAACATATAAGGATACCTACTAGAATACCTTTATAAGGTACAAGATGTGTCAGAATGAAGTTGCACAAACTAACAAAAAAATGAAGTAGAGAGGAGCTGAGCAATAAATCTTCAATTATGAAACCTCTAGGTAGGTCTTATACATTCAGACAATATTAAAACAATTTTCTATTTCAGATTTTTAATCTTAAATGATCCATCAGAAGTTTTTATAACATACTCTAATGTCTCAGGTATATTTAAGTATAATGATTTTAAAGCCTGTTCATACTCTTAAAAATGCTTATCACCACAGTACTGTACATGGGTGATGCAAACAAGCAATTTCATGCTGTACTCAAAAATGTAGATCTGGATTTTGTAGATCCAGGAATGCAGCTGTGGACTCCAATTCCCTAGCTTCCTTTCTCACCTTCACCACAGATTTCATCCGATTTCTCTTTTTCCCAAGAACTGAAACTGGATGTTTTAAAACTTAATTCCAGATGAGTGGCTGTATAAATCAAATGTTCCTGGATCACATTTTAAAAGCCAGTAGCATTAGGTCTCACTTAAAATGGGCAAGTTTAAAATACTCCCAAACTTATGTGTTATACAGATACAATTTACAACATGCTATACAAAATGCAGATTACACAGGTGACTGAGGGCTTCACAGTCCTAGTCTGCTGAGGGGTTTAAGGCTAGTACTAACTTCAAAGGGTTATTGGAATTTCCGGGGAAACTGGTGAAAAGAAAATGTGTACATATGCAGTGAAATTAGAATAAACTAATTCATGACAAAAAAAMCAGCCAAAACCAAGAGAGTTGGTGAATTACGAGCGGAACACAAAAACACATGTAAACAGTTTGTAAATAAGCACAATAAGCACTCACAATTTCAATGAAATTGGAACAAATTAATTTTATTTCCAAAGTCCTGCTTTCTTCCAGGCAATAAGAACCTATGATAACAATTCAAACTGCAAACATGTGATCATAAATGACATTTCATGCAAACGTGCTTTGTTGCGTTATGAATAGAAATACGTTGGGAGTACAAAATCAACAAAAGGCTGGAGAATTATATTTTAAAACTGGAGTCTGAAGACAACAAACSATCTCTTTGTGTTGGTTTTTTTTGTTTCTTTGTTTGTTTTTAAATAGAAGGAATATTATATGTTTTGAATAAGCAATGCTGAAACRTAATGGTTGAAAACTAAAACACTTGGATAGGAAGGCAGCATACTCTGCTGCTGCTTCAAGATCACTATGTTGGGAAACTAAGTGGATCTTATAAGGAGAGAAGGTTGCCCAAGGTGCTGGTATGATTACAGATGTGACCTAAGTGCAATCCCAGGAATATTTTCTGCCAACAAAGCCCCCAGAAGAGACTGAATAAGAAAGGATTGAGAGTTAAGCTGTTAGTTTTGAATTATGAATCAGATGTTGCTAGCACACAACCTTAAAATAATATTACCTGTTGTTTTTACTTCTGCTTCAGAAATTACATTAAAGATAGTATTAGAATTGGGCTATACAGTGTACAGCACCTATCATACAAAACCACGTTCTGCAGGATTTTTTAACTCTATCTGCAGGGGTACCACAAACACTGGCTAGAATTATCAGAATACTCCAAACTGGGAAAAAAACGCAGTTAAATTTAATTTCATCTATACATTTTGTTTTAATGTCAAACAAAATCCATCACAAAATTAAATCACCAAGTTAACCAGGATATCTACAGTATTTGTAAACGACTGAATGTTAGTATCTGCATATTCTAGAAATTGCCTTGAATTTGTACTGAAGATATTTTAAGGTAAATTCCTAGCAGATGAAACTTGGTTACAAAAGTAGCACATGATCTTTTAATAGCCAGCAGCAGAAGAAACAATGACAACAAACTGACTTTAGCCCAAACAAAACCACTAGGTATAAGTTAAATCAATATAGTTTCCAATACAGAAGTCAGTACTCCTGCAGGAAAAAAAAAATGCAAGAGGCTGCTGTTAAGTAATAAAACATAAGAATAATTTGAAAGGTTGTCCAGGCAGTTGTTTCCACAGTTATGTTAAATGACTTGTGTCTGAAGAGTTGAACCAATTGCTCTAGTGCTCTGTTTTAAATGCTTTTTTGCTTTGTTTTTAATCAGCTCTTCCAGCAAGAGTGAGGAATAATTTGTCCCAAGAGAAAATATTTTGATAGTTTCTTTTCTACTTTGTGTTCTCTTACAGACTCTTATTAGGTAAGCTATTGAAAAGTCAGATTTAGGTAGAAAAATCTCATCTCATCATTTCACCTGAAAGTTGTTTTAGTGGAACTAACACATGATATATAAAAGGTTAAAATGTCAACTGAAAGAACACCTCTGAAAATAGAAAATTACTACATAATTTTGAGTAAAGTGCCTACTGAATTCAYAGTACATAATTCATTTCCCATTTGCAGTCAGCATTACTCTCAGTAAATAAGGTCACAGGTTTAGGTAATTATCCTAACCTTCTCTCATTTCCCTTTTACCTAAAAAAATCATTGTGTTTTGGTTTTGAATAAATTATGTTAATGATTATTCTTTTGGAATATGTCTTTAATCTTGACCTATATGGCAGCAGCTGTAGTCATATATAGACTTTGGGACAAGCATACATTCCTACTGTAAAACATCAGTACAATATGTTTTAGTTTCCTAAGTAAAATATGCTATCCTTTTAATTTGTACAGTTACTTGACTGGATACATGTAAATATTTCCATATCTTATTAATTTRAAGCTTGAAAACTAAATATTCTATGAGCTACATGATGAAATAAAACACCTAATTTCCTCTTCCCTGACAGTTACTAAAACGCCAGAAGTCAATCTGGCAATTCACCCTAATCCAGGGGCACTGCTAGCACTTCTGAGTAGAAGCATGAGTTTCTCAGTGACCACCTTCTCTTGTTGTGATACATATTTTCATGAATAGCTTCTCAGACTGAATTTATTCAGGCCAATCTAGCATTTGTCCTCAACTCTCCAAGATAGAAAAAAGAAAAACAAACAAACAAAAAACCCAAACAAACAAAAAACCCAACCAAAAAAACCTCCACCAAAATCCAAAGAGATGGAGGTCACTCTCTCACTCAGTGGGAATTCAGCATTGTCTGATAAGTTACCTATATTGCCAACCCAGATGAATAAAGATTTGCTAAAATATTTTGTGTTCCAAGATGAAATATGTTACAGCAAATTTCAGACTGCTTGCAAAATTAAAGATGCTCACTGTCTGGAGAAAATAGTTACAGAAGCACAGAAAAGGAAAGTAAAAGAAAGATAAAGCCGATTAACTAGGGGAAGACTGCTTCAAAAAGCCATTGGTCACCTTTATACTGTCTCTCCTCTCCCAGAGAGGAACAAAACCCTTTGCAAGAAGGAAAGCATTAGTACTTACCCCAGCTACCTCCCTTATATGTGTGGCTTTTCATGTGTCTCCAGAAGAACACAGGCAAGCTAGACCTCAAACCTCTCCTGAAATGAAAGGCTGGTTTGAAAATCCTCTTTTCTAAAAAAGTATTTCTGAACAGCTGGCTCAAGAAGAACACTTGCTCTGCTTTCAGAAGTAAGATTTAATATAATAGCTTATATAACCCTTGAGAAATAAAAATAAGGAACACTGTAACCATCTCTTTTTCTTAAGCACAATTTATCTTGAAGAAATAAAATGGGGGGGGAACAACAAAACACAAACAACTATTTAACAATAGCTCTTTTCTGAGTCACCGAAATATTATTTGGTCCCAACTAAGAATGATGCTTTGTAGTGGTGTGTGCTTAACAAAGAAGCATGAGGCTCTGGCTTATCTGTATCAAACACACCTCAACCAAAGGAACATAGTTGTCATAATCTGACTGCAGTGTCACTAATTGCTGGATTACTAATTCAGGGATCACACTGGAAGATGATCAAAAACGTCCACAATGACTGCTAGTTCAGGAGAGCTTACTTGAGTTTTAAGCTTTTGAACACAATAGCATTTAGTGATCTCTCAATTTTTGTTAGCTTAGATATTCATTCATTTAAAAAAAAAAATGTGAGTTTATTCATTGAGATCTCACTGAGGAATAAGTATATCAATGACAGAAAYTCACAAAATGTGATAGGCCAAAGAGGAAACTAAAAGGGTTAAAAAAGTACCTGGAAAGTGTCTTCTAAAGAACAGTGAAGTTGATAGCAAAGTTCTGAAAAGTCACTGTCCTGGTTCCGGCTGGGACAGAGTTAACTGTCTCCCCAGTAGCTGGAGGGGGTGCTGTGTTTTGGGTTTGGTAATGAATGGAACATTGATGGCCCATTGATGCTTTGGTTGTTGCTGGGTGGTGCTTGCATGAGGACTTTTCAGCCTCCCATGCTCTGCCAGGTGCAGGGGGAGCTGGCGGGGAGCAGAGCTGGGGGGGAGCAGAGCCGGGGCGGTTGTCCCAGCTGGCCAGTGGGGTAGTCTATACCATGTGACATCATGCTCAGTATAAAACGGGAGCGGGGGGGGGCTCTGGGGTTCGTCATACGTGGTTCTTTTGGGATGTGCAGTGGGTGAGCAGTTGCATTGTATATTCTGTTATTGTTGTTATCATTGTTGTTATCACTGTTCTACTTTGTTTTATTTCCATTATTAAACTGTTTTTACGTCAACCCGTGAGTTTTCCTACTTGTGCCCTCTTGATTCTCTCCCCTACCCTACCGGAGGCAGGGGTGAGCGAGCGGCTGCGTGATGTTTAGTTGCTGGCTGGGGTTAAACCATGACAGTCACTCAAAATTGGGAAGCCAGCTAGGGAAGTGGTAGGATCACTCGGTGACAAGGTGTGAAAGGGACACTCATAGGTAAGTCCATAGCAGAGGAAATCAATGAGAACTTTGTGTCAGCCCTCACTGCTGAAGATGGAGGAGAGAGCTCAGAAGAGCTAGATGAGTTAGAAGAAAACACCTGGGAAGTGTCAGGCCAATTAGGTAAGTTATGTGCTTGCACACCACCATGACCATGAGAGGTCTTTCACCTCTCAGTTCTCAAGGAATGCAAACGTGAAATTATGTTAAATGGCAGGTTAAGGTGCATCAATGWACATTATAAAAACCCACTGTGCCAGAGTGAAAGACCCATCTAAAAAAAGGATCTGAAGGGGWTCCTCACAGGGACTACAAACCAGCGAGTCTGATTTCCACCCCTGGTAAGATGGCAGACTCTATAACAAAGAATAAAACCACTGAGCACATGCCTTAAGAGAGCTTGGTGGGAAAGAGTCTGCATGGCCTCTGTAAAGGGAAATCCACTTTATTAGTTTGCTGGAGGGCTATGAGGGTATCAGTGAGCACATGGATAAAGGGAATCCTGTGGCAAAATATACGCAGATCTTCCAAAACTCTTTGACAAGTTTCCCCACCAAAGCCCAGTCAGGAAACTTAAGTTGCCATGGGACTGGAAGAAAGGTGCTTTTATGAACTGAAACTTGGTGAAAGGAGAGATGAGAGCTTAGTGATCACTTTTCAGACAGGGGAGAGCCAGCAGCAAGTCCTCTAGGGGCAGGTTTTGAGACGACTTTTATTCAAAATCTCTTATCAATGACATGGAGAAGGGATAAGCACTAAATATCTAAGTTTTCTGATGATACTGAGCTCTTTGAATTATTCAAATGTTATGCTACATATCAAGACTACAGTGTCTGGCCTACTTCAGTATTTTAGAAAAAGAAAAAAAAACGAAGAAAACTTCTCCCAAGATCAGTTCTTAGTCTGCCAGTTAATGTCTCATTCATGGTGCCTTCCCCCTGRTCACTGCCTTCCCTCTCAGTCACAGACACCACAAACATGCAGGAAGGCCAAAGGAAGACAAAATAGCGCAGCATAGATTCAGGGAGTTATACTCTCATCTCTCCCAGTTTTCCTTTTGGAACCATCAGATATGCACTGGACTTAGAAATAGAGGCATATACCAAATGAGATAGATTCCTCCCCCCTCCAAGTATTAATGAGTAATAGTATCTGAACACATACAGGCAAACAGCCTGGTATATAAAAAGATAAGAAGTGCTAGGCGTAAGAAGCAGCATGAAAAGTAAGTGGAGCAACCTAAAGACCAGCAAAGAAACTTGAACTTGATGCAGAACATACAACAGAAAATTTGAACAGTGAAGCAAAGGGGAGAAATTACACTGTCAAAGGAAATTTGCTAGTTTTCAGCATCACTAACCAAACAGAAAGAAGGGCCAAAGAGGAGCCAATAGGTTGAATCAGCACTCAAAACAGTAATAAAAGTAAAGAAGGTCGTGTTTTAAGTCCATTATAAGCCAATAAAGAGCACTACCATTTCACCATCTACAGCAGACTTAGTGCTAGCCATTGAGTTTATGGCTAAAAAGTTGAATGTCGAGACAGAATGAAACAAGACTGTCTGACACAGTTTGTCAGTATTGCAGTCAATGTTAATAGACTCCAGTAAAACGTCATGTACACAAATCCAATTTGAGATTAAAAATATATATATTATTTCTAGTGAGCTAAGTTCGTAATTTAGGAATCTRACAGGATATTATTAATATTATTAAACACAAACCAACATGCAACCATTTAATGAGCATTTGATTTCCAATGAGAGATTACCTCATGTGTATAGACTTAACTTGTAGCTGCACTACAGTGCCATGTAATAAGGTTAAAGCCATTAGACCTCATACAACATGGGTAATACATCAGGTTGCACATAAAATCTGCCTCTCTCCCTCCTCCTGTATACAGCCTTCTTATACAGGATTTATTTCCAGTTCAAATGAAGTCTTTATTTTCAACAGCCTACACTCAGAATATTACCTAAAGCTGTAGCATAATGACCATGGCTGAGAGTTCTGCTTCTCTGGCTTAATATAACTMTATTTATAATTAAGGTCAACCTTATAGAAATAAGCAACAGAACTGCCTTGGGAGCCAGGTCAAGCCTGCAAAATGAACTCCTGTAAGATCAATGCAAACTTCTACATATTCAGTCCCAAGTTCAAAGCACTCTTCCTGTGACCTGGCTTTCATTAATGCAAAAAAAGGTAAACACATATCAGCATGTAACAATTTAAAAACATGYTGGTTCCACATGCTGGTTTCCCCCTATGGGAAAGGAGATGAGAGAAAGACACACATGACATATTTGTCACAGACACTTAATGCACTTAAAGCCTACAGATGCCATTGCAATGACGGCAGTACAGAGAGTCTAAATACGGTCCTGAGAAGGAAGATGTGAATAGACAGAAACAATGGTCTAACAATGACAGGAATAAAGAGAAACAGCACAGGAACTAAAATACACAGCAGTTGTGATACAAACAGAGAGAGAAAACAAAATCAAAACCAGAAAAAAACCCTGCCTTGTAGACAGTGAACTGATGTGAGGTGAAAGCAGACCTAATTCTGCCTCTCACAGAGAGATTGATAGAGGCTTCCCTGAGCAGCAAGCAACAGAAAAGGGAAGCAGGTTAAGTGCACAGAGCACAAGTTCATTGTATAAACACACCCTTTCACATAGTGACTCAAAAGCCAGTTATATCAGGCTACTTAACTTGTGGAACTGAACTCCCAGCTTCTTCACCAACTCTAGGCTGCATCAAAAGTATCACTAAGAAGAATCGCTGAGGTTACCACTTCAACATTTTGCCAGTTACAATGCACAAAAGGACAGGAATCAAATTCATTTTCTTGAATGAAAATCACAGGTAAGAAATAAAAACCTAAGATTTTTCTGCTAACAGCAACTTTCCTCATCTGATATTAATTGCAGAATTCCCATTCCCCTCTGCCCCTTAGTAGTATTTCTTAGAACTGTTGCTTGATGCTCCAAGAAAACGTTTGCCCCCAGCTAAAGCCAGTCAAATACTCCTCTCCAAAACCACAGAAACACCTCAGCACTAGCTTATTAGCATGAGGACAGGAACACAACATATTAATTAACCTTAGGGTAATTAAACTTTTTCACTCCTCTCGAGAGTAAACAATCCCCCAGATATATCTATTCTGGTCAYTTATCAGACCACCAGGATAGGACAAATGAGGAGATAAGCTGTTAACAGCAACAGTTGTCCAGCAAATTTCTTGCTCAGCTGTACGGATTTCTTCTCATTCATCAAGACTGGGAAGYAGAGTGGTGAATCAGAGCGGCAGTGGGGAGACAGCCTTGACTGCAAGCAGGGTTCAGCAACAGCCAAAACACTGGTGCGTTATCGACACTGTAGCCACAAGTGCAAAGCACAGCACCATAGGGGCTGCTATGAAGAATGTTAACCCCATCCCTGTCAGGCCCAGTACAGACCTAAACCAAAAATAAATATAGCTTCTCCAAGGGCAATGAAGAATGCTTTCCACAGCCATTCCATTTCTGGAAATTTTGTTCTCTCCTGTCTGGCATTATTCTTACAGACCTTCATCTGTGGTTTTATTTTGTTGTAGAGCTCCTTTAACATTTTCCTCAGGATAAGAAACTAATATAGCTCAGATGCCCTAACCTACAACTATTATGTTTATATTATTATAACAACTAAAATTCAAAATTGTCTTGGATACAAAACTAAAGCAGTACTTTATTACCCAAATCCCTTTGTTTCTCCTTAAAGCAAAGTAATAACTTCATCAGAAATAGAAATTATCCAGCTGATTTCCTTTTGGACGTTAACAATACAAAAAAGTTAATGAGAATTTCTGGCAATTTATATTCTGTTTTGATGTGCAGATATTTGCCCCTGCTCCCCATTATCCTTATAACACATCTGTCATTTTCATTCTGAGAACATTTCTCCTATTATGCCAGAAGTACTCATGTACTGTTTGGAAGACTTATAAAATGTTATTTTAAAGTAGACATAGGAAGTCTAGAGTTCTCCACGCTTATATACAGGTTCTTATAAATTGAGCTGGAGTTTTCAGACAGGATACTTGATTCAATGGACTAGAGACATCACACCTACTGTGACTCAGATGCTGTTAAACAGAAATATATGCTCTATGATCGTGAGGATCCATTTTCTAAGCATGTGGCTGAAGTGCCCAGATTGAGATCTTTACTGAATATGTAAAGGTTTAGAACAGGGGGGAAAAAGGGTTGGGTTTCACCCACAAAAACACACTCAGTTATATTCTAAGAATAATGCGTAGCTTTGAATTATACAGTCAAAGGACCTAGGGATGCATTTCTGTTCTGAGAAACAGTCAGAAGATAAAGGTGATGCAAGACACCAGTGGAAGACAATCTACTGTGGAATGACATCTACAACTGAGTTTATCATCTTCATAAAAGTCTGTACCATAAAAGTTTAAGATCAATTTTTTTCCCCCCACAGGGCTCTTAGGAAACACAAAAATAAAAACTATGGCTAGATCYGTTCCCGTGGATAGCAACTGGTATGGCATTGAGGAAAGCAACTTGGAAGCGGAGCCGTTCTTTATTACCAGCATCTAAGATGTACATTTAAACAAATGGCTGATTTGCCGTGGAAACTGAGCATTTAACCCTGGGTTGGTTTTTTGTGGCAAAAGAAGAAAAAAAAAGTACTAATTTTGCTCAAAAGCATCTGTTTCTATTTCTCCTTTTCTACTTCAGTGACACCCCCTCACTGGATACCCTTGGAATTAATAACAATGAATGTATTCTCCTGTGTTGTTTTCTTGCTGGGCATTCAGGCCTCTTTTTTTTTTTCTTCTCTTTTTCTTGGTGTGCTCTTCTCATACAGTTGTTTTCAAAAGCTTCTGTTTAAGAATAGTACTTAAACATAGCACATACTCTTTTTATCAAACAGCTTAGAATCCACTGCTTATCAGCGTCACATACAGTATTTTACCAAGATGGAACAAAAGACTTAGCCAAAGATCGTATCAGTAAGAGATAAACTACATGGTGCTATTGATAAGACTTTGCTTATTAAATAGCAATTGGAGTAGAAATAGTTCAATCTTTAATATCTCTGTCCTCATTCTTATGACTTACTCTTTCAAAAGGCTTCATAGCTCTTTCTATAAAATAAGACTGTCTAAAAAAGCTAAACAAAAAAAAGAAAAAAAATCTTTTTTTCATCAAAGGTGTCTTGCAGCAGGTGGATCTAGGCTCAAGGAAAGCTATTTAATAAACATGAATGAATTCCTCACAACCAACGTACTTTGCAAGCCCCACAAATTTCAGTTCTGGGCTAAGTTTTCCTTTAGCTTCTAAACAAAAGATAGCAGAATGCAAATCTCAGCAGGAACATGAAAGGGTGCCTAATTGCAGAACTGGGCGAATAGCAAAACAGGCTTTCCTCTGTAAACCAGGAGTCATTCTGAACATGGAACAAAAAAATCTCCTCTCATGCCACAGTGGTGATTAGTGGTCTTTCTTTTCAGAAAACTCGTGACCAGAAGTGTTCTTTTAGCTGTAATGCAGAGCTAGGCTGAAAACCGAACAGTCCAGAGAGCTCTTCTGTACAGGAGGAAACAACTGGTGTAAATTCAGAAAGGCTCTCTTGGAGTGGCAAAGAAGAGTTTTTACTCAGGTATCTTAGTAGGAATGGCAAGTGGTGCCTTACTAAACTTTGGTATRTCACCTCTTTGATTTAGTTCAGTTTACCATGTAACTGCTTTAATCACAGGTGATGAATAAGAAGCAAAGCTGTGCCATTTCAAAAAGAGATGCTTGTCAAAGGAAATAAAAAAATTCATCAATGAATGAGGATGAATTTTCAAAACACCCTATGTAAACTAAAATAAAAAACAACATACCTCAAGGAAGGCTATAGAAACTTTTTGAATAGCACCGTTCTTGTTTAAATGGACACTTGACTCCTCCTAGGAAGTACTATATTGTATCAGTATTGCAAGATGACAGCATAGGCTATGCTCATTATTGATCAGTGTTTATAAGCTACTTTGAAGACTGATAGTGCTATTACCTATAAAGGACACTTGATACTGTGTTTCAAAAACTCTTCCACAAATTGTGAAGTACTTGTCTGTTTACAGCACTGTAGAAGAATAATTATGCATAACTTCACAGGCTGCTCACAGTATACGTCAGATCAGCTCCTTAACAGGCTTAACTSATGTACTGGCTTTTTAGAATAGCTTTAATGCTGCACATTAATAAATATGGTTTTAAAAAGAAAGAGTACTAACCCTGTAGAGAGGGTGGCATTTGTCCTTGAAACATGGTGCCAAACGAGCATAGATCTGCAGGCTATAGTAATAACTTGCCAGCTGGAGAGATAACGCAGAATGTAATTGCTTTTCAAAGCATTTGTTGGCATCTACCACCTAGGAGAAAGAGAGCATTAATTTAGATGAAAGAATTAGCAAGCATACAACATTAAGTGCACAAACCTTCTAAAAGCTACTTGCTGTGATTTAGAAATAGCTCTGACTATGTTTTTCTGGCACAGAAGTAAATCAGTAACCTACACACACACATAAAGATAATTCTACATTATGATGTTTTTCCCCCCTTGCACAAACACCTAACCAAAATTATTTTCCAACTACAGTTTTGCTGCTTCTATACCACAAAGTTATTACCCATATTTCTGAGCTACATTAGTACTGTCAGTCAGGGGGCCCAACTACTATTTTAAGTAAGAAAATCTGTCTTTTTCACCAGTGCCAGGCTCATAAGCCAGTCCAACAGCATTTGTTCAGAGATTCCTTTAAATGCACCAGCCCAATCTATAAGAATGTGTATTTAAATGAATTCAAAGACTTAGATTTTAAAACCTTAAGGAAATTACATTTTCTTATGGAATTCTGAAATGCTATGTATAGTCTTTCCTGGCAAAACCAAACAAAATTACTGTCAACATACCTGTGGCAGTGCAAGCAGATAGGCAAGAGATAAGGCCATATCATTTGGTAAAGCATCACTTGCCAGCTGTAGCAGAACTGCAACATAAAAGGGGCAGAAATAAAGCTTTGATTATTGACCCATCTAGTCCTGACAGTTAGCAAATGAAATGTTTTCAGTGTAACCGTATTTTATTAGACACTAGCTTGAAGCTCTCTATATATACTTAATTAAATACTTATCAGTGCAATCCAGAAACAGATAATATGTAATTAAACTGCAGCACAGCTTTACCTTGACTTCCAGGCAAAGCTTTTGATGCATTAACCAAAAGAGAATGAGACTATGCAGTAACAGATGCTAAACAAAGCCACTAAAATATCACATGTACTGATTTACGACAAGTAAATCTTTTGCTTGTAAAATCAAGGCAGTAATGTAATGTTGTAAGCATTTGAAGACACCAACCAGAGGAACAGTACAAAATGTCTTCTCTTCAAGCCTGAGCTCTAATTCGCTTATCACTGAACACAACAAGCCATATTAAAAACTTCTGTTTCAATTAAAAAAAAAAAAAAAAAAGCAAGTGTCATATGAATTTTAAATAAGATCAGTGAAACACCAAAACCAGGTCCTGCCACATACTGCAAACAGAAATATCAGCACAACAACATAGTTGAAATTAATGCATCGAAGAATAATTATTCTGATTATAAAAAGACATGCTTCTGGTATAACTGACACAAAAGTTATCTGTAATGTAGGAAAAGCAGGTATCAAACTTTTTTTTTTTGTTTAAAAAACCCACTATATTTTACATTATGCAAGTAGGAGAACCAATACACACACAATGTGAGCACCCAAGATTTGTTAATTAGTAACAGGATCTCTCCTTCATGCAGTTAGCTCCTGTACTAAAGTGAAGCATCACTCCGGTTGCTACAAAAGTTCCAACAAACAATTACAGAATAATGATTCTCGTGATACACTTAATATTCAGTTTTGGGCGTAGAGAATATAAATTATTAGTTCCAGGGACAACTTCAAAAATCTTATGAAACCTAGACCAGAAACTGCATAAGGAATTCTATGTATACCAGGAAAATAACGTTATGCTTGCCTTTTTTTATAGATGATATTTATTATTATTATTATTATTATTCCAATTAGTAGAAGTCATCTTCCAGCAACTGAGCTCTTTATTTATTTAAAGGAAGTCTCAAATACCTATATTCCCACATTACTACTCTTGAGGACACGCTGGCAAGAAGCCTGATCACTTTACACACACAGACCCCCAGTGAATTCTTTGTTCCAAAGAATGATTTATAAAAGGCTTGAATGACCAGATTTTCAGATTATCATTAATTTGCCATCAGCCTGAAGTGGATTTACATGCTGGCCCTCAGCCAGATACAAAACCCAAATTTCTATGTGACAAGTCATCACAGAGGCTGTCTACGTGGCAATACGTCACAGTTACTGCAAATACAAGCCTGTCCAACAGCACCTACGCTCTATGCTTTAAATACCTTTTACCAATAGTTTCTTGCTGCTGACAGCTTGTTTCTGTGGTTTAACCCGGCAGGCAGCTAAACACCACACAGCCGTTTCCTCACTGCCCCCCGGCCAGTGGGATGGGGGAGAGAATTRGGTGGGTGGGGGAAGTAAGATTCGTAGGTTGAGATAAAGACAGTTTAATAGGACAGAAAAGGAATAATAATCATCATCATCATAATGATAAAATAACATACAAAATGAGTGATGCACAATGCAATTGCTCACCACCTGCTGACCGATGCCCAGCCAGTTCCTGTGCAGCAGCATCCCAGCCAATTCCCCCCAGCTTATATACTGAGCATGACGTCACACGGTATGGAATATCCCTTTGGCCAGTTTGGGACAGCTGTCCTGGCTGTGCCCCCTCCTGGCTTCTTGTGCATCTCCAGCCTTCTCAGTCAGTAGAGCACGAGAAGTTGAAAAGTTCTTGACTTAGTGTAAACACTACTTAGCAACAACTAAAACATCAGTGTGTTATCAACATTATTCTCATACTAAATCCAAAACACAGCACCATACCAGCCACTAGGAAGAAAATCAACTCTATCCCAGCCGAAACCAGGACATTCTGCTACATTCAAAATAACCTGTATGCTGTCCAAGCAAAAATAATAGGACTCTAGAAATATCTAATATTAAAATCTTGATGAACTAGTTTGCAAAATTGGTATTTCCTACTCTAAGCACAAGTGAAGTTACTTTATATATTCTTACAACCACCTCCAGTTGAACACAAAAAACTGGGAGGAGGGAAAGAAGAATTTGGGCTCTGCCCTCTTCTCCCTTCTTCTGGAAAATTAATGATTGCAAAGCCTAGGGAATACATAATAAATTGCGGGTTCTCTTCCCACTTAACATCCCCAACATGACAACTGCCACACTAGCAAAAATGTATCTTCACCCTTCAGATAGCAATCATGACAAAGAACATAGCACCAATACAAGGCCAGAAAACAATATGATTTTATTCCTACTCTTGCTTGAAGCTCAACACAAAGGCATCGCAATTGCCAGAATGTACTTAAGAAGAAAGACCTGCCTCCACTGTCATCCCTTCTGAGAAAAAACCATCCCCTGTACTGATTCAATAAATTTTCTGTGTGCTTGTGTGCAGGTATGTGTTCATATATCCATGTGAACTTTACATATACACAAACACATGTGTATACACAAAGACTAATTTCATAGTTTTCTGTCTCCCAGTGAAGCCCTMCTACAGAAATTCTCTGATGTCTAACAGGGCTGACTTCAAATCGCAGACTATGGACATTAGCAGGATGCCATTCTGTCCTCTCATACATCCTCACAAAATTTACAGGAAATTAGTATCATTTCAGACCACTGCCAAATCAGATTTGCCAAAGGGATTAAACATTACAGTGTTTGCAAACCAGGGAGGACAGGCAGTGAGAAACAAAGAGCCAATGCTGCTGTCCCACAAGCAATATTTCCTTAGAAAAACAGAAAAAAAATTTTGATTTTATGAATAATTTTTACTTCCTGTGCAGGTCTTGTCTTTATGCCACAAGCCTGTTTGGAAGGCAAAGTAGGGAAGAAAATGGTTTATTTGTGAAAACTGGAATTTATCAATGCTTAGGAAGTTTCAACTCTTTCCATGTTTTTTTTCTTTGAAAAAAATGCAAGAACTGCTTGAAGCCTTCAATTGTTCATTTATCACGTGATAAAATCTCACTGAACTTAAAAGTATATATTGCAGTTAAACAGCCATATCTGCAAGCAATTACAAAATCGTGGAAAACATTAAGCTATTCTTTGTTCTAAAACTCCTGAGGATTATTAGGTATGACCAACTTTTCTGGGTTTACTTCGAGTTTAGTACCTAAGCTGGTTACAACAAAATGCAGCCATCAGTTGTAATAACTTGCCATTCAGATCTCATCTTCAACCTCCCCATCAAATCCCTAAGGGCTAYGGAGAAAGACAGCTACAATTAAAAAGAGATGCATGACGCTGCCTTGGTCACGCTAAGTCTGTGTGCACTATAATGGCACAACTGAGGAAAGGCTGTTTTACTGGACCCAAAGTGATGGGTGTTACCACTTCACTCAAAACGCTCAGTCTGCCACCTACATCCAGACAGAAAGGACAAGAAAAGTCAAAGTTCAAGGCTTGTGACCCTACCAAATCCACAAAAGAACCAGCAAATATTATCTTGAGTTTTATCATGCACACTGCCTCTGGGGAAAGCGTTTAGCCATTCCYTCACACCTGGAGCGTGACACTGCTATAGGAATAGAAACAGAGTTTGATGCATACTTCAGCTTCTCCTAAGACAATGTGCTAAGTACAACTAGGGTTTCTTTGCTGAACTTCTTCCAGGTTCGTCGATTCTTCTAACAGAGCTGAAACCTGCTGCTGTAGGTCTCCTAGAAGATAGCTAGAAGGAAACAAATGGGATTCAAACTTGCTAGCAAAATCAAATGAAATCTGCTATGTTTGTTAATTACTAGTATAGTAGCTAATAACTCATATTAGCATTCAAGTTTCATATGGTGAAATCCTCCCAAAAATCTTAGAGTAAGCCTGAAAATACGGGAAAACACACAGAATAATAAATGAGGTTCATATCTGCATGATTTTTTTATTTTAGATTTTAGTGGTGTGCTATTAATATGCACAATTCCAAGCTACACAGTCCTGAAAGTGTTAACTGATCATGAGGACTTTCATGGGAATTGACAAAGCAAAGCATTAAGAAAGGAGAAGAGGTGGGATCCAATATGGTTAATCAAGGACTAAATGCATTACAATTAGCAAATTACCAATTGATTCATTTACAGAAAACTACGTTATACTTATGTGTAAGAATGCTTTCTATTGACTACCAAAAGGTGTCATACAGCAGGACTGATGAGTACAGAATAAATATAGCTCAGTTTTCCAGAGGAACACACAGAACTCTGTTCCATAGCACAGCTGGAAAGATCCGTAAGTGAAATTCAGATTGACTACAGAATAAGAGTGGTGGAAGAGAACAGAAGTATTAAAATGGTAAAAACAGTAGTCTGCACACTTAAGAGAAGGCAGACAGAGGCTCAAAAACTAAAGCTGGAATCTAAAATTTCTTTTCTTCAAGCAAAAGTCCCCAAACCTGAAATTTCCATCTCAAAGGCAGCCACTGAATTGTAAACAACCAGTTCCACTTACTCAATTTGGAGCAGGAAGTACTACCAAAGATCTGCCAACTAACATCATTTGCCCTAAGAAAGCAATGAATACTTTTTAATCCTTGCCTCCCCCTCCTTTAATACACAAGCATCAGAGCCAGAAGCCTATGGGCTTTCAGCATGCAAGAAAAGAGATCATAAGTACCGATTTAAAACTATTTTTGCATTAAGAGAGCATGAAAGGAACAGAATGTGAATGCATTCCCATTTACACAAGCTGTTGCTGACCTTTTCCAATTCACAATGTTACTACATTACAACTGCACAGGTTATCTGTAGAAATATCACTTCTCAAACTACTGAATTGTATACTTGTAAGACAAATATGCTGGTTTTCACTAAACAGTTGAAATAAAACTGTGTGGCTTATGAAGAAAGTCTCGCTTGAAACTTTTCTCACATTGCAAGTGATTTAGTATACTCATTTTTCATGGCAGAACTTACCACGGAGTAAAATATGATACAGATATCTTCCTTCAAAAGACACTAACAGCATGTAAATATTTAAACAGTTCATTTCTTAAACCAGCAGGAGACAGCCAAAAGGAAAGACAAACAATCATAGGTGGTTTTGTGTGGTTTGTTGTTTTTTTTTTTTWAAAAAGTGAAACTTTCAGTTAACAAATTATTAAGTATAACCTATAAAACATAGGAATTTCAGAAGAATACAAAAAGTTCTAATGATTCCAGAAGCTGCAGTTAAGCATTAATTAGCAAATAAAATACTGTAATGGTCCTGCAATACTGAAAGCTGCATATACAATGGCACAGAATCTGAACAAGTGAATACATAGGCATACATACAAATAACATTAACACTGAGYTGCAAATTTCCATTTAAATATCTGTACATGGTAGTATTCAGGAAACCTCCAACAATAATTCCCCCCCACAATGTTCATATCTTTGTCAGCCCCCAAATATCAGTTTCCGCTTATTTAAAGCCACCTTTCAGATTGCCAGCCTTTACAGAGCAACTCCTTTTAAAAATACCACTTTTCTTGAAAACTCTGCAGCTACTTCTGTCAAGACTACTTACCAACATAAGATGTTGAACTGGATCAAAATTTATAAAAAATACCTAAACAATACTTCAAACCATTGTGTGCAATTCTCCGTATTTAAATCCATCCATAGATTCTCCTGTACTTACTAATACGGTAAATACCAGAGTGAATATACACGTACCCATACCTTCTGTAGTTGGAAGTAGGTCTTTTCCTTCACTCTTGGTTTCTGTCAGTTTCTCTGTTCTCAGCAATACTTCTGCAAAGCTTTCCAAAGAATTGTTCTGGTATGTGCCATAGCTGATTTCAGACTAGAAGTAAAATAAGATAACTGACACATGCGTACTACACCCTGCAGTTATATTTAGCTCACTTGCATCAGATGCAATTATCTACCTTGGTTCCTGCATTTGCTTTCCTTTCTGTTTAATTCTGGAATTTTTCCTACTATTGTGCAAAATTTCAAGTCACATAAATAATCCAAAATCCATATTATTACTTAATTATAAGATCTCAACAAAAAACTAACACTTGAGAATTCTGTAACAGAAACTTACTTCTGCAACATATGGATCAGCAATTAGAGACTCATAAAACGGATGACAGCCTTGTTTTTCCACAGTGGCATTTTCTCCAGGCCCACTTTTTAATACATCTCCAAATTCTTGGCCCTGGGAAAAGTAAGTATAGTTGAGCCTAGTCATAAAAAAAGCTCATTAAAAAGTCTGTAACTGCTGTTCAGAAGGGAAGCAACTGTAAACGAAAATATCATTGAATTCAGTGGGGAGAAAGATAGGAGTTACCTTACATAAACCAATGCTGAATAAGGTCCAGTATTCTTAAAAAAAAAGAAAGAGAATCATGCTCAAAAGTAGTATCAGAGAAACTAGTATCAAACATTATAGAAAATCCACTGAAGTAGAGAAGGTAGAAAAGAGAAACTGAAAAGGAACAGCTTTGAACATAAAATGACAGTATTTAAAGAGTGGACTTCACTGTGCTTTCTTCCCCGAAGTTCTGAAGTTCTGCCAAATTTCAACTATGCTTTCTCACACTATGCCAAAAAAAGTAGGAGAAAACGGATTAGAATACAAGAAAAGGAAACAGCTTTAGACCCCTCCTTTCATTGGGATTTGCTTGCAAGCAATCCCTTGATGTCCCTAGTTGGTTTATTGATTTGAGGTCTTCAGTTATCAGATACCTATAAAGTAGCCCTCCTTTAATAGTAATGTATCAGTGAATGTGTTAAACATCTGCAGACACATCAGCAAACCCTTACATGTAATGGTCGAAGGTAAGTTAATGATCGCTTCCACCACTGTCCATCACTGACAGCATGCAGCATGGCTTTTGTAGTCATAGTTGTGTTAGACAACACCTTCATGGTTTTTGACGTCGTCCAGTACAACAAATCAGCAGACTGGCTGGAGGAGACGTTGGTTTCATCCTGTGAGCATATCAAACACACAATGGCAAGTGTTAGACTCATGCTTTAATCAGGCTAATGACTTAAAGCCAAAGGCATTAGAGATCAGGCACACTATGTTAATAATGTATTTTAATTTAAGTAACAGCTGTTGTAAAAACAAACAAAAGACAAGTTAAAAGTGACTTAGAAGTTTCAATCTGAAGCGAGTAGTGTGATCAGAAGAACGTTTTGTCCCTTACTCAAACTATAACCTCGTTTCCACAGACACATTCTGTTTTTAATTCCAGTTTACAATGGTAATGTTTTACATAGTTGTTGAATGCTTCTGTTAAAATAATGATCTCTCTACAAATGAGGAGATTGAGCACGCTAAAATTAATCTTCAATAATTCAAGAAAGCTGATAGTAGAGACAATCTTCTATTTGTACAGAGGTAGCATTAAGTTGAATTCTCATTAGGGGAAATCGTGAGGAGATGTAAACATTCATCTCCACACCAAGTGAAAAACTATCATCAAGATTTGAAATTCTGCAGTCGGCACTTAGAAGGTACCGAATATAGCAGACCTAAAAGACTGCAAAAAAGAATAGAGATCCCAGCCTATTCTCAATACATGCACATATACATCTACACGTTATCCTGCAAAACATCTTCACTCAGTCTCAGTAAATTCACATGTAAGTSAATTCTTAAAAGTAGAAGACGTTCCACAAACGGAGCTTTCTGTACCAGCTCTTCCTCATGTAAAGCATTTAAGTAATACCCAGAACATCCATGTTGGTCGATCTGTGCTATTCCAGTCCTGAAAGGTTTGTGTTAATTGCATGCTTTACAAAGCTTACACATTAGACATAAATATGTAACTAGCATGCCAACATAAACACACAGTCTTCAGCAATAGAAAATATAAATATTTTCCTCCATATAGCAAACTTCAACAGCTTTATATCCAGTGTTTCTCCCTAATAACTCTATTATTCATTTCCCCATACACTGAAGTGCATTGAAATAGAAAAATTCTACCCATATAACTGAATGTGAGATATTAGTTTACAACTTACTAACTCATGACAAAATTTCAGACATCAGAGTAAAAGGATGCCAAGTTATGCTCAGGTGAATTATGACCTACCATAACTTCAGTGACAAAATATGTTAGCTTCAATAAGGCAGAATTTCACTGTAGACGAACTTGAGTTTAGTACCTTTTACTGTAGTATGAAGTAAATCACTGCCTCAAGATGGACCACTTCAGTGGTCAGCTTAAGTCCTTCTTTCCATTAAGGCTTTGGCATTTTTTTCTATCTTTTCTGAAATTGTATCCTGCATTTCACAGATGTGTGACTAATGAACTTACTGGCTAAACTGGAAATTTCAGCTCTTACTTCACCAAATGAAGAAAGAGCATGCCAAGTACAAGCCAGAATTTTTACTCCTGTGAAAAGTAAAAAGCAACAGAAAATCCTAGGTCTGGTGGCTTGGTGGGGTGGAGGAGTATTTCTTGTTTGTGTGTTTTTTAAATAAACCACTCTTGGTACTTAGTACAAAAGCTTTTTGTAATTTATTTTAAATGTTATATACAGAATACTAATTTCTCTCTCTGCCCCCATTTTCAAGCAGATGCTGCAGGACACCTAACTGATTCTTTATGGGAGCAAAACAAAACAAAACCAAAACAAAAGAGAACCACAAAAAAAAAAAAGTCCCCCTGCCCAAGTTCTCAACTGCTTTTGGGCAAAACACATTTTTTAAAACAAACCTCCTTCAGTAGTGTGAAAACTAACAGGCTAACTTGTATGCTGGTGTGTATGCTTCTATAACTCTACCACTATCAGATAAACTCTATTGATTTTTTCTAAAAAGAATTTCAACTTTTACAAGTAATTACAGTCTTTTCTGCACAAGTAAGAATTCTGTTTTCTGAAAAGCCATTCCTCTGTGTACCTGGAACAGCAACACTTTCAGGCTATAACTTTTTGCTATGCTGAATCACTCTCTCATAAATTAAATGATTTCTTAGAGATTGCTGAAGGTCTCATTTTAAAAAGACAACTTTAATTGTGTCCTTTAATTGTATCTTCAGAAAGAAGTTCTAGTTTGGAGGTTTTGAGGGAAATGATTTTCTTATATTATTTCTTCCTGATATCCTTCATAAAAGTAAGCATTTCTGATTAAAAACAAAATAATAACAACTTATTAATCCTAAAGTAGCAGTTTAAAAATTTGTATGAATCTAAACTGATGTAAATAAAAAAAGCCAAAAAATTCTGAATTAGTTAGATACTCTAAAATAGCAGCTAAAATATTTATATATATATCTATATGTTCATACATACACATATATGTAATTTCAAATGGTCTAATGCAAGGACAAATAACAAAGCCAATTATTTTTTAAATAAGGCACAGAAGAGAGAGTAATAAATTAGAACACCTGCAACATGGGTTTTGATTTTTTTTTTTTTTTTTTGGTCTTTAATCACAATTAGTCAAAGTGCAAAGAAAGATCAAAACGTGTAAAAACCATACAGTGTATACACTTTATGCATTAAGAGTCAAGATTCTGAAGGAAACAAAGTGAGGTGGAACAGATTCTGTTCATAAGACAGAATATCAAGTATTAGCTTTCCTTTTTCTTTTTCCCTTTTTTGTACTCCCATTGGGAAAAAGGAATTTAAAATAGTGTCTTTTACATAACTATTCACATTTATTCTACAGTTATGTTTTGTGCCTTGGAGGATTTTGTTTTGGGTGTTTAAGTGTTGTGGTTTGGTTTGTTTTGTTTTGTTTTTTCTTTTTTCTTTTTGTAGTGTATATTACAGCTAATGAACCAGTCTAATTGAAAACTCCAGTCCTGCAAAGATAAACCAGACCCTAGATGAGAGACTATGGAAAACTCAGCTCAAGATGACAACACTAAAATTCAAGTGTCACTGGATGTCTAATCTCTTATTAGGGCTATAATGACACTGGAACCGAAAAAGTAACCCAGCCTTAAGCACACACAATGCATTTGATTCTGCTTAAACATAGGCTTTAATGACTGTCTGAGATATATAGCAGTAATTAAGATACCTGCTTAACACTTGCAGATCTGACAGAGGACCTAGACTTTTTGGGTCAGTAGCTAMAGGACAGAAGGATTACTTAGGGCATCTCAAATTGTTGATATCTATGATTAAGTAACTGTATCAAGCACCTAATGGCTGATTAAATGCATTATTCTCTATGCACCATTGACTGGATCTCCACTGACTACAACAGGAGTTTAAGTAGTGCTCATATAGAGTTCCACATTGAGATTTTTCTCCTCCGCACAAGAGTTCAGTGACACTGTAAAAGAACATGATTCCTTCAGGAATTACAGATACCTCTTCCTACAAGAAGAATTCTAGTTTAGTTATTACAGAATTAAAACCAGCACATTTACTAAAGCACAAAACACAGCTCCAGTTAATCATAAAAAAAAAAATCAATTTAAAAAAAAAAATCACAACTATTTGAAACAGCAGCTGGAACATTATTTTTGCCCTGAGGTTCCAAAGACTCCAGATGGAAGAGTTCCCAGTGCATGCTACATAAATACAACATTCCCTAATCATTTCCAACCAGCAGTGATAAAAATGCATGACATACCAATTTAATGTACACAAATGCTTTAAAAGATCCTGTCTTTTCCCAGATCTAGTGCTTAGGAAAAATGCAAAAGCAAATAAGATGCTAATGCTCTGTTAATTTGAAATTTTCTTTTCTTTAAGCAACGTTTAAGAAAATCATTCCCATAATCTGAAGATACTCTCCTCTACAAATTACGTCTGCTATCCTACCAAAGAGTTTGGTTTCAAGGAAACTTGAAACTGCAAATTTCTCTTGTGCTGATGTGCCACTTTACAGTAATTAAGTTTTCACATTCAGATATGTAAAAGATGATTTTATAGACATAATGCATGTTTTAAGTATTACGCAGATTTAACAAAGTCAGAGCTCATTTACAAGGCAATTGATGGTTATTGTTTCTACTGTTTATATACAACACAGCAACTCGTGACTAAGCATTATATTTTAATCTAATGTTAGTTATAATATTCTGAAATGCTTTTCACGAATCAAGACCTTAATTTTCTCACTGAGATATTTCGTTTGAGAAGTACAAGATTAGTTGTTGTTGAATGCTACAAATGCCTCAAAGAGAAAAAAGGRTGGGATTGGGGAAACTTAGCATTTTGCTTTAAAATAATCTGCTATGTTGGAATCACTGTAGCTTCCAGAGGATAATTTCTCCAACGGATCCCATGAGTTCAMTCAACAGTGACAAGCTGGCACTAAAGTAATGAAGTACATCCTTGTGCAAATGCATTAGTTCCTACAGAATAATTATGTGCATCTTTATCATAGCAATCAGGAATTTCCTTCAGAGTAGGACCACCAAGAACCTGGGAGAAAAGTTATACTGAAGTCAATATGACAGCAATGTTAAACAACACATTTCTAAGCAATCTGTGAAAATATGTAGCCAGTTGCTATCAAGATTTCTGCAAGTTTCATGGGAAAAAAAGTTTCAAAGGAAAAACTAAAACAACGAAAATGAAATGAGTTTAGACATTTCTAGAGAGGAGTTCATCAAGAGAAGAATGATTGACAAGTATGACTAGCTGGTGATGTAGGTTGGTATAATGAAAAAAATGGTAGTGGCAACTAATGATTCAATATTAGATAAAGGTAAGAAGCGGTAGAAAAAGGTCACTAAAGCTTTGAAAGAGAAAATTGATATACTTACAGACAGGTATTTTTAATACAACAGAGAAAGGGATGCCCAAACACATGTATGCTAGAAGAAACTTAGTCAAGTCAAGGAAAATTACATTTAGAGCACCAATTTGAAAAGGTATCAGTAAGTGAGAAAGAAGAACATTTRTCAACTCCTTGAGAAAAGGGTGCTATAAGTTAATCAGGATGTAACTGAAAAAGAAAGGAGTAAAAAAAAGGGGGAGGGAATCTTATAGTTTGGAGTTTTTTTTGAAGAAACTGAAATTCTGTACAAGACAACGAAGGTAAATCACGAGGAATTAGCTGAAGTGGAACTATGGGAATTGCAGTTATGGGATTCAGTTAAATCAGAGAAACTGAGTTATTGAATATATTGCTCTTCTAACATTTCAGATGTCTGTAACAAAGGAAGGGTTATACAGTGACTAAATTCTTGGCCATGTTTCCTCCTGTGTCATTGCAAGAAATGAAAGAGGCTATAAATCCCTATTAAGCTAACTGGGAGAGGACAAAAAGACAGAATTAGCAAATATACAGAATTCATTTCGTAGTGTAACAGTCTGAAATATGACATTCCAAGAAGCTGTATTAAAACAGAAAGAAAAAAAAACTCAATGCAGCAACATACAAACTTGCCATGTCAACTGTCTGCCTACTTCCAATTCTGAACAGACAACCAACCACAACTAAGGGGAAAAAAAACCCCAAAGATATATTGGAGAAAATACAAGTGGATAATTTTCTGAATGTGAATTCCCCAGCATAATGAAAATTGCTTCAGATATCCAAACTCAATTGATAATGAAGTTAATTAGTGAGTTTACTCAACTCTGATAAACCCTTAAATAAGTTTCTGAATCATTTATATGCAAGTATAATTGTTCCGTCACAACATAGTCATTAGTACTACAGCATATGAAAGGTGATGCATGACAAATTTGTTATATACATTAAAATACTGTAAATATATGTATCCACACCCACATCAGAAGATTCCAGTTTTATTAACATCTACTTAATAATCTTCCTCTCAGAGATTCATTTACCAATTTCCAGAAAACAAGAAGTATTCGTGCCAGTGAACAGACCTGTTCTTCATATCAATGATTCTAGCAGATACATAAATTGTTTAGCTCTTTTCCTCTGAATACTGTTTTCAGTGTTATTTTACTTTCCTGCCCATTTATTTTTTTATATGCAAATACGTATATGTATGCTTACATACGCATATATGTATAGAAAGTATGTATGTATGCCTAAACATATATAAAAAACAAACATAAAATATAGACATATCCATAGAAGTTGCCTGTTCCCATTCCAACAAGGTGAAGGAGAGGTGTGGTTTTTTAAGCCACATGGAGTTAAATATACCAAAGGCAAAGACTAGCGTGTTCCATCTACAGCTGTCATTGGTAAAAACTCCCCAAGGGTATAATGACATTAAGGAGGCTGCAGTTCAGATACTTTTCTCAAAAAGTCAGACTATGAAACATGAACCACCTTTTTTCTTTCTTTCTCTATTCTTTCCTGTACTTCTTAAGGTAAAAATTTGTAGAAAGAACAGTAGACTTTTTTCCTGCTGCCCTGCCTCTATTTCCCATAAAATACTCAATGTTCCTTCTGATCTTACACACAAAAATAATTTCACATGCAATATATGAAAGTTATAAAATGGCAAAAAAGTCATAAACTTCATGATGCACAGAACAAAGCAGAAAAATAAGTTCAATTCAAGACATTTCTTAATTAAATACGCAGCTCAGGTTTATTTTCAAATGTCTTGCTTTGCAATTGGGACAGGTCAAAAATCAAACCAACATTAATGTACTTTATTGTGTTAAGTTTTGTTGCACTTTCCTCTTTGCCTCTGGGTTTATAATTTGTTTTTCTATGGTGCTAAGACTGTGTAGGAAGAAGCAATGAAAAATCAGAATAGAGTAGGTATAAATACATTAGCAAAACCTTGAACTTAAAATAATCAAAGAACAGGAACTAGTAGACGTATTTAATGTTGTGCATTTTATCTAGTAAATGGATAGATGTTGCTAAAAACTAAAATTCAGCTCTTCAGCATAATGCAGAACAAAATCATTATTCTTTAAAGCTTACCTCTGTATCCTTACTGATCAACGAAGAAGGTCCTGAGATATTTATATTCTCACCTCCTTCTGAGGGAAGAAACTGGAAATTCACAGCCTGATAAAGAATCTATAAACACAAAATAAATATAAACTCTTACCAGTCAAATAATCAAATGTAGGAATTATGACTGATGTCATAAGAAAACCAAGAAATTCTGATGTAAAAGCTTCCATGATAGAAAAACAAGAATGCATGGGAAGACAAGGAGAACATACAGGTATCTTTGACATCCTCTCACTGTCGTAGTCCCTAGACAAAATGACCTTCCCTTCTCTGTGATTTTTGTGCGATATTTTCCAAGCATTGTAAGAGTATTTTTTTTTAATTATATGCACCCTGTTGTATTATGTAGGCTAAAGAAACTCCATGAAAAACATCCACAGAGGCAAGCGTTACACAAAATAATAGTTTTGTGAGCAGAATTTCCACAGGCCATAGACTGATGAAGGTCTTATATCATGTGGTCAGCATGACCTTCTGATAAAGATTTTTTGCATATATCTACCTATCTACCTACAAAGACAAGAGTGCTTGGACTGAACATGTAGGACCATTAATGAATAGAGCTGAAAAGTTTATGCCTAGTTTATGGACAAAGTAATTGCAGAACAAACTGATTAAATGTGCTTTGACAGAAATCATGACTTGGGTTTGGCTTCCTGGGGCAAATACCAAATTAATCATCACTGCACTTCTGCCACAAATGATATTGCACTAACAAAGAAACGTTAACAACAAATTCAGTCTCAAGGTTTGTGAATGGAGAAGACAGAGAATCACTTCCCCTCGCAGAAGTAGGATGCAAGAGGGTAACCACCAGTGGCTGAGCAGCTGCACTGCACTACAACTAACAGGACATGAAGCCTTTAGAAGGAACAAGACAGTGATATAGAGGCAGTGAATTGACAGAAAGTCTAACAAATTCTGGCTTATACAGTGCCAAAATTTTGTTTGACTTCAAATTCTAATTCCAGGTATAGGCACATAAAGGGGGAAACAAGTTTTTATTTCTATACTGTACAGGTATCAATCCTGCAAAGATTCCACTTGCATTTAAGCTCATAATTGTACCTACCTCTCTCAAATCTGAGTGCTTTCATGATAAAAAAAAATAGTAAATAGCTGGCAGGAGCCAGACTTTATTTCATATCCTTTGTAGCGTTTTATTCTGATATTATCCTGTTACTGAAGCAGCACAGACTGCCTTCATACGTTGCCTGTATTTCTCATACACATTGCAATACAAGCAGTTTTGTAAAGAAGGCTATGCACTTACAGCTGCCTTAATTAGACTGCATATGTACTGTAGCTATTGCTCCCTTCTCCCCCCTTCTTCAGACACAGAATGCAAGCCCTCTAAGATGTTCCTATTACACAAAGATAAATCTACGACCATTGTGAACTCTTAGACAACTACGACAAATATGAACTCTTAAACAAGTAACAGTACATAGGCCAAGCCACAATTACACTGAATAGAAATTCAACGTTCTGACAACCTAAATTACTGCACTGCAGTTTCAAATAAAACTTTTTTCAAAAGGTGTGCTATGTCATCTTGCCATAACTTGTATTTAAATGCCACAAGTACATGTTCTCACATATATAATATGATCAGCTGAAAGATCTGATTCTATTAAGAAGTCAGTCATTGCAGAGTTAATAAAGATGGCTCAGACATAAAGCCTGTTGTAGTTGTTAAAACTATTACACGGTTGAAATCAGTGAGAAAAGAAATTCATTGTATATTGGGTAGAGATCGTAAAAATGTAAGAATAAACATTTAATAGATATTTATGTGGGCACTTAATGAAGTTGCATTACAAGGTGCAAACAGGTGGCAGAACCTGGAAAATATTGAAAAAAATTATTTAACTGCATTTGCAAATAAAATGTTTAAATCAGGCAATAAATGACGAAATTAAAAGTACTGAAGGTCGAGAATACAATTGCACTTCTACTTGAGAAGCCAACTCATCATATAAAAATGCTTATAAAGAGACCTCATTTGTTGAAATATCACAGTGAAAGTAGAAAAATACAGTAGAACAAATACAAACGTGTTGAGGGGTGGAACTTAATGGAACAAACTTAAAAATGAGCACAAGTTCCCTTTACTTTGGTAAGCATTGAACCTGCATGAAAGAAGCTTCAGAAACACCTACCTGGGTTTGCAACAAACTGCTCACTCCCAGCAACGCCTCTATGGCACTTGGGGGACAGTGTGTCAGAGCAAAAGCCATGAGCTCCTGACGCATACCCAAATCATGGTAGCCTTCTGATTGCCCAAGCTGACTGCATACTTCCCAGCTTTTAGAATAACCTACAAGGGAACATAAAATGTACTTCTGAGGCTCGTAAGCTTCACAAGCGATAGGAGGATGCTGCATAATTCTTACTGAATGAGATAAAGGAAGGCACGTGGCATTCCTGCCAACACTTATCCCCTCAGAAAGGAMCCATAAAGGCTCCATAAAACAGAGATGTAACTCAACTTTAGACTGACCAAATGCACAGAAGATTCATTGCTATGATATTGTAGATATCAGTACAATAGGCATCTGTAAGCCTACACACTATATTTTTACATATTGCAATAAGAAAATCATAATTTACTTCAGAGCACAATATTAAACACCTTACTGGAGTGACTGAAAATAAAAAAAGTAAAATATATCACCTGATATAATTAGAAGAACCTCAATTCATCTCAGATTTCCCCCCCTCAATCTCAAGGCAGAAAAAAGAGCCAAAGAAACAAATCCCATCTTCCTTAGTATCTTGACACATATATGTCATTTACCTCCACTCATTCCCTTACGTATACAAATTACATAGATACCACAAATAGTTTAAGAGTTTTGATAGAAAGGTAGACATCTAAATGACCTGCACATTCCTACKAGCTGCAGTCACATATTTTTACCTGTTTGAAAGGGGTACAGTGTAGAAAGAATGAGAACTTGTGGTTCCCAGAGGCATACAGAAAAGCTCCTTAACGTTACATGTCTAATAGTTCGGTAATTATCTTAATACACACAGTATTTGCTGCATACATCTCCATTCCATGTATTTGTGCATTACATATGGCAAAAACATTTGCATGTTTTTGTCTTGCAAAAGAAATATCACAAACAGCTAGGATCCATTTTTCCTGCATCAGGAGGAGATTACAGGAATCTGGCTGTCACCTCGCCTCATCAGCTCCTATACATCACACACATCTTTTGTCAGGAAGCCAAGTTTGGAGATATCCAGACGGACCTGGCTAATGTATCTCCAAAAGTATAGGTCCAGTTTAAAGATACCTGAACTGTCTTTTATAACGTGTACACAACTTAGTAAGAAACAAAAGTCAGCACTTATTACTACAGCCTACAATGCTGTTTTCAGATTGAAAACTAAATACAAAACCCCTACCCAGCTGGCTAACAAAATTTTATTTCTTATCATGATTTCCAGAGATGTACAAGTGGGATAGAAACTGCAGAGAAAGATTTTAGACTATGTGAATGAATTTTTGCAAACTGAAACACATCTTAAGAAAGATACTGAAATATGTTTCCATAAAGAATTTTACAGAGAAGAAACATRACTATGTATAAATGATAATGAACGTGTATGGACCAACATACATGTTTAATCTCAATAGTGTTACACATGAACGTTCATTAACAAAAACATAATACCAAAACATAGTAATTGGGATTAAACAACACGATAGATCAAAAATTTTTCCTTTKCTTTCTTACAAGAAAAAACATACTGAGGAGACAAAAATGGAATCCCTACTGAGATATATTCTGAGCTTCTGACGCAAAAAATAAAGGATTATCTGAATTACAATATGCAACTTCAGCTGAGAGATCTCAATGAACTAAACTGATTTAGAAAAAGACCAACATAACTCCAGAAGTCACCRTGGCTTAAGTATTTTGTAGTTCCATGACTACATGGAGTTCCTCCTCCATGACAACAGGATTTGTCGTATTTCATACCACCTGCCTTCTACATTTGACATGCTGATGTCAGTTGACTTCCACAAACAAAATGTAACTGATCTTTGAATGAAATGGACCAATCTGAAGTACCGTACTTCACAGTAAGCCAAGAGTCAGAATGCAGATTTCCACTACCATCACACCCCATGCCATCCCCATTTATTCACTTCACCTGTGGCCATGAGCTCCTGGCAATGCATACTAGCTGCTTTGTAGTCCTGGAAACTGAGAGCTTGTTCCACTAAAAGTATTAAAACTTGACCTTTTCTCTCCATCTGATCATCTCCTGTAAGAAAAATTCAACGTTTTTATTMATTAATTGGAATTAATGGTCAACTTAAGCTTGCTACTTTATTTCTTAGGAAAACAATATGCCACAATATGAAAAGCCTGTCTTGAAACTGAAGCAGAAATAGAATTATCCGCTTTYTCCTGAAGGAAACAATAAAAACAGTTAGGTATTTTAAAAAACATTGGCATCAAGCTGGCTAAAAAAAACTACAGTTATGTTATGTCTAGGTTAAAAAAAAAAAAAGTTTTGAAAACTGTATTTATGTGATGGCCAAGACATAAATCAAAACTGATATTTAAGGTAAGTGACATATAAATCAAAATCCTAACATTGAAAAAAAACTTCTGTGAAATGCAATAGAAGAAGAATTTCGAAATTTTTAATTGTTTTGTTACAGTATGCAAAGTCCCAGTTTAAACTCCCACTTCACAGAGCCAAATAATTCATGAGATGTGGAAGACACAGGTACATAAAAATCCCTACCCTCATAAATTAAGCAAGWAGAACTGAAACTTTTTTTCACACCATACACACATCTTGGTTACCAGACCTTCTGKACAATGCCTCTTCCCCCAGTTACTAGTCAAAAGTAACACTTCAGATACTACTGATCTCATGAAAGTTATTTACTTTACTGACACCAGTTGGTCCAGTCTTGTGCTCAAAATAGTATGTTCACTCACTATATGAGAAGGTGACTAAACATACACAGGAAAAATAAACTCATRCTATTCGTTTTAATTTAGGAAAGAAGGATGGCAAGAAGCTAATAAAAATGAGTGGATTTTTTCAATACAAGCTTCTTGCTCATGTTTCTCCCTTATTATTAAAAGCAATTTTACGCAGTCACTGCTGTTACAGTCGTTTGAAAAGGGCACTGGTTTATGAAACTGTATTACTACAACCTGTGAAATGCAAATATTTCATAAGGTTAAACAGATCCAGTTTCAAAAACCATTTAAAGAGTACACGTCCTTAAACTGCAAAGCTGTTATTTTTAACTGTACTTTGTAGGTCCATCAATGCAGGCAAAGCAAATTTCTTTTTAAAGCTTTCTCAAAAGACAAGATGTAGCAGTTGCACTAGAATGACATTCAGGGAAGTGAAGTTACCCTAATTATTGAACTCAATCAAGATTCCCCTAAACCCAGCACATCATAATTAACTCAGCTGGGAGAACAGGTTGGCTTCCCATCATTTTATCTTTTRGCCTCTTGCTCTATATGCTGCCAACACACTATGTTGCAAATTAATCACATCCAAGGCTCTTCTGTTGCAAAGTTTTGCCCTCTGGAACCTGGGAACTTCTCATCCGGGCAAAAGCAATTACAGATGACAAAGAACTGCTTCCACCTACACAAGCTAAATGTGAACTGTCATTTCTATAAGCAGGAGATCCGTACTTGCCACTCACCTTCCAATGCCCACTTCACCCTGACAGCTTTACTACTTACAGAGAAATTTGGTTAAGTAGCAGAAACAAATACAAGGCAAGAGAAATAATCTATTGTCCCTCAGATTTCAGCTAGACAAAATAATCTCTGCTGTTTATTACTACTTAAAAATCAGTGGGATTAGAGGGAAGAGGGGAGGAACATGTGGAGCAAGGAACGRTTTTCTTCTTAACCGTGCTTGAGCAGTCATATGCTGACAAGTCCCCCATGCCCAATGTTTTAGCTAACCAGTTTTGATGCAGTAGGATACATCTCCATGTTTTACAAAAGTGCAAGCATAAAATATAAGGATCTTTCTCCTTCCAGTCTATGGCTATACTTGCTCATCTTATCTCCGCTGTTCACTCATTTAAATTTCYATTGTCTTGACACATACCGTTGTGCCACAGAACAACCGTCAGCTCTGACATGACCAGTGAATCCCCCGCAACGCACAGCCCCAGCCCTTTTTCAGGTGGCTTTCATTGCCTCAACAGTGCAGTCACTTAAAATACTACCTGCTGCAGATTACTGGCAATGACTTGTTCTTCTATTCAAACATGAAAAAATTCACTGCTTCAGATTCATGAGGCCTCATTTGAAGGCATTTTAATAATAAAGTCTTATAAAAGTGAAAGTTTTGAATTCTAAATTGTTCCCCTTGCCATTCTGGCAGACATCGAAGATTTAAAACCAAGAAAGGTTTAATGAGAAAAAACATTAAAATGGTGATCTTATTATATTTCATAGTAATTCTGCATTAAGCCTTTATGTTAAGGTATTTAAAAGACGTGCAGATGTGGTGCTTAGGGACATGGTTTAGTGATGGACTTTAGGTAGTGTTAGGTTAACGGTTGGACTCGATGATCTTAAAGGTCTTTTCCAACCTAAATGATTGTATGCTTCCATTACAAATGATGAGAGGCAAAATATGGAAGCTCAGAAATAATACAAAATCATTTTTTCTTGAGAAATAAAGGATGTTCAAATACTTTTTAAAAGTTAGGATCCAATCTGGGTCCTATAAATAAAAAGCTTATTGAAACACTTTGAGTAAGATGCATGCTGTGTTTGTGAGTGGATGAAAGAACATTATCCTGAGTGAAACCATGTCATAAAAACTTAAAAGTCAAACAGTATCAAAATYGTACGTATACTCCAAAAATTCCATGTCACCTACATTTAGGAGATCAGAAACCATCTATATGGTTACTTCCACATGCGTTAAGCAAGACAGTCAGTTTTGAGGAAGGTGGATTTCAAAAATAAACTTTGACTKAGGAAATGTGAGCAAAGCTCAAAGTTACTAGCATTAGCTTGTGGATATTAAAATTAACTAAATTACCATACAAAGTTGTGAGAAAAGAGAATAATGAACAGAAAACATTTCTASAGAGCCTGACTCAAGAAATAAAGAGCAATGCTCACTAGATCTTTTTGATACACAGTAACAGTACAGAACATGCTCTTAATTTCTGATACGTAAGTATTTTTTTTACTCCTTTTTTGCTCCTCTATTTCGTAAGCAAGCAATTACGTAAAGTGAATTCTTTCACATCCTTTCTTAACCAAGAGTGTGGATTAAGTGAGGATCGTGAGACGTAGAAGAGGTCCAGCTCCCTGAGCAGGTGCAGATTTTCTGGCTGTCATGCTGAGCACATTCTCCCTTACTCACTTTGCCCATCTGTGACATTAATATAACACTTCTGTGCTTACTTTACAGARGTAGTGACTTGAGGCTTAAGTAGGGTTTACTATCATTAATCAAATACTTTAAAGCAATTAAGAAGCTAGCTGATATATCATTACCTAAGCAATATTTTAGCTTTGATAAGTATGAATATAAACTCCATTACTCACTTTCAGTGCTGCTCTCTAAACAAACTGTATTCAGAGAACACAGCTCCCAAAGCTCTTTGAGGATGACCATGTGCACTCTACCCTTGTATACATAGCAAATGCATTCTTTTAGAATTGAAATTAAAATATATATGCTTCACAGTATTTTATAGGCTGTGTATTATATATAGTATAATATAGCATATTTTATTACTCTCTATATACATATAGATATAAAATTTATATAGGTATGGATAGATGTAGCAAGCAGGTGTTTCAAAACCAGTAATCATATGGGGTGGGGCGGAAGGGGAAGCAAACAGGGGGAAACGCTGAAACAAATTCCTCCAGTTAGCACATATAGCACAAGAAAGCACGGTATTTGCAGATACACACAGTGGATCGGCAACGGAAGGGACTGCAAATTTGAGCATGCATAACCAATACCAGTAAGTATGTTCCACAAGACAAAATTAGAACTTCTTTCACAGCAAAGGTGGCTCATAAATCAGGATAATTGTATACGTAGCGAAAACCAATTAGGGACAAAAAACAATTATTTCTTCCAGCAGTGTTTTATCTAATTCTTCATTAAGCAAGTCCATAAAGTTCAATCCCTAGGTTCTTTTTCAATATCCAGACTCATCCCAATATATCTCCATAAAACCATTCCCTTTCATCGTAAGCTGTTAGAAATCAAGTTACCCTTTCCCAGTAGTTTTAAACCGGCTAACAAATACTATCTGTGCTAAAACTGCAAGGAAGGTTTTCTTTTTTTAATATTCAGTTTAAAGTAAAATATACCCTTCCACAAATCTTAAAATCTTATGTGTGACCTGCCCTTTTGGCTACAAACTAATTTGTGGAATAATATTAGCATTTGTTATCATTCTTATGGCTACCAAGTCCTAAAATAACGTTTCACCATATTAGTAATTAATTGTAACTTAAATTATGAGTCAACAGATACAGAAATACCATTTCTACATGTCTTGCTTTAATTTTTTTTTTTATACCTACTATTAAATTTTACGAGACTCTTCATTTACAGACTATGATTAAGGCTATGCCAGCATTCCACTTAAAATCTTTTTTTAAAGCTATTATTAACCTAGGTATTAAAATCATATGCAACTTTAATTTCCATGTAACGTTACCTCTTCCAGCGCTCACTGGAAGTACATACAGCAGTAATTGAGGACTAAACAGTGAAGCTCTACAGACTTTCTCTAATCTGTTCGAAAAATATTGCATTCGCATGCATGACTTAAAATAGCAATGACAATCACGTTTCCTTTGTATGCTTTTGAATATTCTTCTGGATACTCGTCAATGAGATGGAATGTCAGGCACAAAAAAAATTGCAGTAATAGTGGTATGGTGTTTATAGCTTTCAAGTCCAGAAAAACTAAAAAAGATTAAAGAAATATTGAGTTTCTTAAAATGAAAGAAACCTGCTTTCCATAGCCCATCTCCTACAACAAATAAGTTTAAATAAAATTCACAACTATGGCATTCTCATATTGAATCCATATCTTACTTATAAATTAGTATCTTGTACAGAAAATAGTACTTCTATTTAAGTAATACTAGTCATCCCTCAGTGACAGTGAAACGGTTTTTAATCACAAAAGCTTAAAACTATTTATTAAAAAAAAAAAAAAACACAACACACAACAAAAACAACAACAAAAAAAAACAAACCACAAAAAAAAAACACTGCCACATCCACCACCACAGAAAGTCACTACTGGAAATCTTCTTGCTATTTTTCCCTTTGCAATAAATGTTAATCTATAACCAAAAGATAACTTTGAAAGTGACTGAGTTGTTTATTTAGCATACAAGACAAGAAAAGCAAGTGTCAAAGTAGTGTATTCCTTACCAAAATTCACTCTTGAAATACACTTTTTACTACTAAAATTCCACAGGAACAACCATTAGCATTTCTCCCGAGGTTAACCATTAAAGTCAGAGAGCCCAACACCCTTGGAATAAATATGTAATTTGTAGTGTAAGTAGTGGTTTTTAAATCATTCACCTGCTTAAAAATTAACCACCTTGCACATTCATCTTATGGTTTTCTCCAGCCCAGTAACCACATAGAAGAGAAAAATCAGGAGGCCATTTCATCATCTGGCTTTAAATATCTCTTAAATCTCACTTTTCAGTGGTGTCTCAATAAGTGCCAATATGAGCATAACACTGGCACACAGACATTACCATATCAATAAGTTCTATATGAATTCCCTGAGGTTCTCTACCTAATATGCGTTGCCTCTCATCTTTCAATCTCTGGAGACGGGAGCTACAAGTTTGTTYCCTGTTCAAAGGTACATACCAGGGCACTGTAGATGCTGATCTACAACTAAGGCACTAGGATAACACSACTGGACAAAATACTTTGTGTTTTTAAGCTTCGTAGAATCACCGTGGATTTTGCTTTCCCTTCTCTCATACAAAGAGAATCATTTAGATTCAATAAGAAGGTARAACAAAAATCAGCAGCATTAGCCTAAAAAAAACAGAATATTAAGAAGAAAAACTGATAGATTTTAACTTGATGTGGGARGAAGCAGAGAGGAGGGAGAAAGAGCTGTACAGCAATCTTGTCTTACGAACCAATATGGAGATTTTTTTTTTTTCCCCAAAAGTCTTGCAAGCAAAGAAAAGAGAAGTTATGACTGTCATTCTAGTTTTTCTACAGAACAGGAGATTCCATGTAAAATGAACAAATACGTAGACTGRATCCAGCTACCTAACGTGGTACCATCCCCTCCTCTCTGCCATCTTTCAAGTAGCAGTGCCATGTACCAGGAGCACTGAGCTTACCAGAGTCACGATGATGTTTCCAGTGATTCCTTTCTTTAGGACCTACGCATCTCGGGAGGTCAACAACCTAACTTCTGTACCTCTGTTCATAACCTCACCCAACCCCCTTGAATATCTCCATCCCTATATATAATACTATGCAAAAAATTGCCAATACTAAGCTTCCTGAAAAGTTAAGAAAAAATTCTTGAATGTTTAACAAATATAGAGAAAAAGGAACTAGCCAGGCATGCATCGGTGACAAAGCCAGAACRCATTGATTTTATATACCATGCTGCATGAAATATGAATTTCTATTTTATATTTTATATTTCTATATTCTATTTCTACATCATAAAAGTATAGCAGTATTGTATTTGCAGTTACAATGATAAAGTATTTTTCAAAAAATCAAAAGGGTTGTCAGACACTTTAGATAGGCTATCTAAAAAAAAAAAAAAAAAGAAAAAATCTAATATCCTTAGGATTCAATCCTTGAAGATATTCAGCTCCTCAAACGAATCCTCAAGCTAACGCATTATTTTTAGTGCACAAAGGAGATACATAAAGCACAGACAAAAGTCTAACAGCTGAAGTTTATGCATTACAGATGACTTCTTTCCCCCTCTAACTTAAATGGGACTATTATTAAATCAAACTACCTAAATTTGACAGAGACAATAAGATTTACTGGAATTTCAGTACTACCAATTAACTGTAAGACAAAATATTCTCAGCCACAACTCCTCCAATCTGAAATGAGCTTTTACTCAAAACCCAAATTAGACAAGGCTGTTTTTATTTTAGGTATTAGTGGAACATCAGAGCAGCTGACAATATCAGCTGTTTTACAGATAAAATATTTCATTCATGTAAAATATTTCATTCCTCCCCGATGACTCCTCTTCCAGATGACTTTTTAGTGATATCCTTGAACACACATTCTACTCAAACCTAAAGCATAACACAAATACATGTTGCATTGCAGTTCAGTGTCTTATTAACACAGCTTACCTGCAACCCTTAGCAAATTTGCAAGTCCCAGGAGCTTAGCAGACTGCTTATAGTTTGTTGACAACTGAGCAAGACAGTCCTTGATGAGACTAAGTCGATCTGAACATAAACGCACTGTTGGAAGAAGAACTGGTGTTAGAGACTGTACAAATGAACCCATTTCTGGTTAAACAATGTAGACGCAGAAAGAGTGCCAGGGAGTATAAGAATGCAAACACAATCTGAAAACCAGCCCAATGTTACTTGCATGCAGATCCTCAATTATACCTATAAACAGAAAGTTAAAGTAACACTACAATATATCCAGCCCCACTCACTGGCAAGTCAGGCTGYGAATGGAGGAAGAAGAGGGAGACTGACCTGAATGACAACTTATTTTTGTTTCAGGTTTTCAACTCAAAGTTTTTAAATTTATATGACTAACCATATGCCTTTATACATTTTTTTTAAATATCACTTTTGTAATATTCTCAGAGACTGATAAAACAGACATTAACTTTCATTCAGATTGTTGTAAATAACTAATGTTTCATGCTACATTTTATTTTAGGGTGGACAGGATACATCACACAGACTGAAAGAACTGTCACAGGCAAAATCTTCAGGCTGTTTTAATTTACATAAGTATTTTCTAAGCAAGTGGAGGGACAGCCTGCAAGTCACCAAGTTGTGTTAACCATATCCCGAGAAGCTTATAATTAGTACAGTGTTTCAAAGAAGATTTTACCAAGAATTAAACGATTACCTTAATTGTATAATTTAATATCATGAACCGATTTCAGTGCTCTTTTTAGCTAGTTAGTGGGTGGCCAACTTCAGGCTGCTGCTTTAAAAAGGTAACATTTTCATACCATGCAAGTTCTCAGAACACAGAGGAACAGCATGCAGATCTTCCACTTAACACTCAGTAAGACATTAAAGTCTGCATGGGGGATAAACTCTGCATTAGCATATTGGGCTTAAAACATAGGTTATTAGGCCTCTCAGTAAGAGCAAAGAAGCACTCGCATAATGACTACTCTAAAGTTCTGGAAATCAAATTAGACTAAAACGAATTAAGAATGGAGGAGCAGGAAAAGGTTACACTTAGTTTCATTTTTAATATTCTATCACACACATATATTAGTACACAGCAGTAAAGTGTTTTCATTCACTGATTGTATAAGCARGATTTTTTGAAATAGCTAACATAACTGAAAGTAATCTGAAATAATACCATGGGTCAAACACTTTCATTAAAGGTGGACTTTTCTTCACCTTTTATGTTAATAAGGAGTCTCCAAACCAGATCTAATAAAATACATCATAGCAGTAGTTCACAACATTAACTTCTGAGTTTGCTAAAAGTACAAGTAGGGGGGAAAGCTCTACAGAAAACTAAACATAAAAGCGCAAATAAAAGTCTATTGCTAATTCTTACTGTGGGAATAACTGATCCTTAATGTTATTTTAATGCAATTCTATCAAAGTAACTGATCGTTTAAAGGCTTTCATTAAAACTTTAAAACATAATTTTAATCTTATTAATTTGATTTACATGAAAGATATTGAAGAAAGGGTAAGCCAGGATCATTAATGAAATTACAGCCATGATTTCACATATTATAATTAATCTAGATCAGCTGTATTACACATACTGTTAATGCAATATTAYGTTGACACTTTTTTAAAATGATACCTTCATGTCCACAACGAAAAAGATGAAGAAAACATATGTGTGCTTTTCTACAGGCTGAACAAACTGATTAAAAAATAATTCTGCTCTAAAAGTCAAGAGTGCAATATTGCAAGATCTAGAAATCAGACTTATTCTCAGTCCAGGAATGGCAAGATTTCTGAATATAACATATGGGGCATCAGCTCACTTTGAAGCAATACTTGGAAAAAAAGAGAACACCAAAGTAAAGTGACAACAGCCACTAAGAACATCACTTTGTTTTCCATAGACCCACAAGTGCTTTCCATAAATCCCTGTGCTTCTCTGCACAATGCCAGAAGTAAAACACTCCCATCAGCAYATTTCATTGGTACTCAGTGCTCTCCTCAGCCAGTTGTTTTAGAGTGCTTTCAATACCAGTGCTCCTGAAGTTTCACATAGTTGCCCATATACCATACATTCAAGCTTCAACAAAAATAGATAAGATCTCTTCTATTTCTTTCACTTAGAAAAGTGKTTTTTTTGTTAATAAAATGTATTGGGTTTGCGTGGCAAGGTTTTGGTAGCAGGGGGGCTACAGGGG